>CM066031.1:1172873639-1174073639 GCA_033557465.1 Ichthyophis bannanicus
AAAAGTATGCCAAGGTCAAAGGAAACCAAAAGCTGCATAGATTTTATCAAATTCAATTATCTTAAGATAGTAAGAGAGAATCATTTTGCAGTCCAGCGTGTGAAGGGGATTCTTATATAGATTTTTATAGAGCTCTCAGTAAAAGGTAGGGAGCATTATTTCCTCATTAACATAAAAGGCATAGCCACCTCTGGAAGGAACTTAGGATGAGTACATACAACTACCTTGTTGTGATGAAAGTCATTACATGGTTCATAGGAGAACAAGGCTTGAAGTTCACCTTCCAAAAAGCATCTTCCAAGTACAAATCTTGAATGAAGTAGTTTCCATTGGCTGAAACAGTGACTTCATGAGAGATGTAAGGACAACACTGAGGTCCCATAGCCCAAATGGCTTCTGAAATAGTGGCTTGACAATAATAAGCCCCTTCATGAATCAAGAAATGATTCGATATTGTGGATCTGGAAGCCTATCAATGGGGACACAATTAGCTGAGAGTGCACACTCTCGGGGCTAACAATTCAAAATTTAGATGTAGAAAGCTCTTGTTCATGTTAATATCAATGGAAATATCTCAAGCCTGCATAGAGGAAGAACTGTGAGTCTTTTGATAAGAAAAACAATCAGTTCTCATGAAGGAAGTATGGTGCTATGAAAATCATTGAGCAAGGCCTCTTCTGAAACTTGTGTAGGGTTTTCACTATGAGAAGAATGGGAAGATAAGTTTAGAGTAGCTGCCAAATCCAGTTGATGGCCAGCGCATCGCTCGCCAGTCAATTTGGGGAAGGATATGCTAAACAATAGAAGGGGAGTATTGCATTTTCTTTGCTGACTAGCAAGTTCTCTTTGAAGAGTCCCCATGCCAAAATAGTAGCCTTTAGAATTTGATGATCCAGAGACCACACATGGGCTAACTCTACTGAACCTCCCTGCTATCTGGTTCTGATTGTCCGGGATGTAAGTGGCTTGAATTTGCATACAAATGGAAATTACAGAAACCCAAATGGTTGCTGCTTAAAGGGAACCCATTCCTCTCTGTCTATTGATTGTCCATGTCAATTAAAACTGAGAAATCAGGAAGATTAAAAAAACACTTAAAAGGGAGTAGAATGTCATTCAATACTCCAGATGATTCATGTGGGAAAGTTGTTTGGCTTGAAACCAATTTCCCTTTGTGAAATGAAAGCCAAGGTGGACTCCTCAAAATTTGTTGGAAGCATCCACTGTGAGGACACCTCTGGCCAAGTTGAATTCAGACATTCATCATTGTACCATCGTCCAAAGTGAAGCTGACAAATTTGGTAGAAAACAGGTTAGATATGTTTATTCCCTTGAAATTTGAGATCCCATTGTGGTTTCTCATTTTCAGGTGGGCATAAGGTATAACACGAACCTCAGCAACTATACAGCCTAATATTTGTACATAGGCTCTGGTGTGAAGAAAACTCTTCAAGAAGTAAGAACTTTGTTTTCATGTCTATTCAGTAGAGCACAGAAAAACCCTAAGGGGCCAAGGAGACCGGTGTGCATGAAGCACCACGCATGGCCAGAACTTTATACTAATTCTGACCTCTGAGAAAGCTGTTCCATCAGATGATATCACCCACTTGTGTACCCGACTCAGGCTTGTGTATTGATGGAAACAGTATCTTTTTTTTCCAGTTTAGTGACTGGAATATGTCTGCTTTCGAAATCCATTACCCATTACCCCAGCATTGAATATCCAGGTTTAATGTTCAGAGCCAGTGGCTAGCTACTGGTACTGAATATCTGACCTAATGGTTCCCTTATTAATCTTGCCCAACTCTCCATCATTCAGATTACAGCCTTGGAACTATCATACTAAGTGACTTCCCCTGTCAGTTCCTCAGCTGCAGCTGCTGGGTTGTCTCTCTCTTAATATAGCAGATTGCAGTCTCTTGATGTTAAAGTATGAGGAAGCTATTCCCTGGGCCTCTAGTCAGTAACTTTTCCAGCCAACATACAGCCCTCTGGTACAACTTTAAACCCAGGGTGTATGTCAGATGACAATACAGTTACCCCTACTAGCTGTCTTTTTCCAAGTATAGACTACTTTCCCAGATATTTAAACTACTGGGTGAATGCTGTTCTATGGCTTCTACTCAGGACCTTTCACCATAAACATATTGCTTTCTTGTCAGTTTCCCAAACTCTGATAGTTCCTTAATAAATTTATAGCAACATTCTTTCTATCAAGTTCCTACTTTCCTTCAAGAGTCTGAAAACTAAGTCCAATGTATTCTACCTCCTGATCCATCTTGCTGCCTCCCTTTCTTCTTCTCCATACAGTGCGGCTTTTCAGCAGCTTTTACCAGCAGCCTTCCAAGTGGCTCCAGGTTCTCAAGTACCATCACCTGTGTTCTAAACCCTTGCTACTTTCTCACTACATCTCCCATACTGCCTACTTTCAATATGAGCTCATTTCCTGTCAGTTCAGAACTCTTAGGGACTGCATCCCTCAGCATTACCACGAGCTCACTTCTTTTTGGTGCTCTCCTATGCTCTTTGGAGCTCTAGCTAGCACAAAACTGATGTATATACAGTAACTAGTAACAAGCCACCCAGTGCATCATGAAAGGCAACATAGATGCCTTTGTGTCTTTATAAAACAGGATCTCAGACGTAGCCCTAAAAGCATTGCTTTTATAAAGCAGTCCTATAATAATTGCCGTTTTATACATTCCATGTAGGCACCCTTAACCCTTTCCAGGCCGGTCCCGAAATACTCGGGACCCAAAATTCTGACCAAATGGCCGAGCCCGAAATAGTCGGGATCGGCGCAATGACACAGATACTAAAGATTAATGAGCGAAATACCGGAAGCTAATGACAACACACATTTGGGCTGATGAAAAGAGAGTTGTGCTAGTGTTTCTATTTATACACCAGGCCAAAACAGCCAGAAAACAACCTGCAAATAGGTCATTAGCAATAGGTGATTTAGAATTAAAAGCAAAGTAAACAAGATGGAGTCAGCTGGTAAAAGAATGCGAAAAGAACGATATAAAGCTGCTGAAGTCATTAGGTTTCTCACAGAAAGTGATGGTAAGAGTAATAGCAGTGGCGAAGATGTCATTGATAATGAAACTGAAGAAGTTTTCACAAAAAATGTGGACTTTGAAGGCTCGGATGACAGTGACCCAGATTCAGTAGCAGCCACAGCTGAACCTCCAGGTTAGTAATTATTTGCAGACATTATTTATGTCACCTATATATCAGCTATGTCTTTAGGTATAACAAAACGCTAAATGTCACATTTATATTGATAAATTGTTCAGTTTGAAAAATGTCAACTATAATAAAACATTTTCATTTACAGTTGTGGCTGCAGCTGAACCATCTGTAAATATAAATCCTCTTGGCAGAGGGAAGCTTTGCCGTCATACTGCAGACCGTGGCGATAATGCAACTACATCACAAGTACGGACAAGAAGAAGCAGTCTTCCATGGAAAACAACTCCAAAAGACGTCCGTCAGTTTCCTTTCATTGCACAACCTGGTATAGCCAAACGTATGGGTGTCAATGCAACTAAATTGGACTTCTACAAGCTCTTTGTTACAGATGAACTAATTTCAATGATTGTTCTTGAGACAAATCGCTATGCAGCAGAACTGTGTGCTAAAATACCAGCTGACAAGCCTCATGCCCGAATGAGAAAATGGCAAGACGTTGACCATAATGCTATATGGAGAATGTTGGCGTTGACGATGGCTATGGGAATAATCAAGAAGCCTATGATCGACTTGTACTGGTCAGGTCAACTACTGTTAGAAACTCCATTCTTTCCATCAATAATGAGCCGAAATACATATAAGCGAATATTACAGGCCCTTCACTTTCAAAACAATGCAACACAGAAACCTGAGGGTGATCGCATTTGGAAGCTTCGTCCATTCTATGACATTATCACAAAGCGATTCCAAATTGTTTATATCCCGGAACAAGACATTTCAATTGATGAATCTCTACTGCTTTTCAAAGGAAGGTTATATTTAAAACAATACATACCTACAAAACGCTCAAGATTTGGCATCAAATCATATGAGCTGTGTGAGTCACGTAGTGGATACACCTGGAAGTATATGCTATACTCAGGTCAAGATACAGTTCTAAGTGATGGTTTACATGGAAGTAGCTACTGTATTGTGCTGAATCTGATGGATGGACTGCTTGATCAAGGCTATCGATTGGCTGTGGATAACTACTACAACAGTCCAGAACTCTGTATGGATCTGTATGACCGAGCAACATCCTGCTTTGGAACGGTACGATCCAGTCGAGTTGGTATGCCTACTGACCTGCGTCTAAATGTAGATGGAAGGAAATTGAAACGAGGAGATGTCACATATCGTACAACAGATAAACTGCTAGCACTTTGCTGGTATGATAAGAATTATGTAACAATGTTGTCCAACTGTCATGATGGCTCTGTAGTTGACACTGGAAAAAGAGATCGGAATGATCAGCCAATTCGAAAGGCACAAGTTATCGTTGACTACAACAACATAATGGGCGGTGTAGACAGAACAGATCAGTTATTGGAGTATTATGCTTTTCTGCGCAAAACTGTAAAGTGGTACAAGAAAGTTGCCTTTCATCTGTTGGACATAGCAGTACTCAATGCTCAGATACTCTGGAGCAAGTCCCACCCAGAGGAGAAAGTGACAGGACTTGACTTCCATATGAAGCTTATCTTGGCTATCATTGAAGCAGTTGGTCCTGATGCTAGTGCATGTGATGCTGGTGGCCGACCAAGTACTGGTGTTTCCCCATTTCGCTTGACTGCTAGACATTTCCCTAGCCTCATTCCACCAACTGAGAAGAAAACTAACGTATTTCGACAGTGTCGCGTGTGCAATGAGAGTCTCGGACATCGACATGTTGCTGGTGACAATCGTAAACGTGTTGAAACTAAATATCACTGTGCTGACTGTGGAAATGTACCTCTCTGTGCTGCACCATGTTTTGCATATTTTCATAATAATGAAGATCTTAAATAACTTATAATTGTTATGATCAGTTAAAATTAAATTGAATGTATGCAACTAATAATGATTGCTTTTATAAATAAAGTGCACCTATTTTCATGTTTTTGAGCCTTCAGTTATACATATTTGTGTTGCTGTCTCATTTTTCTATCAAATGGTATATAATACATGACCATAGCAGAAAGAAAATCACTGTTATAACATATTGAATAAGACCGGCACAATTTTCCTGAGAGATGGAAAAATTAACCCGGCTGCAGAATGTGGATTAGAAATTTAAAGGGAGCCTTGATAGGGTTAAAGGTATCTCAAGAATTTAATAAAATTAAAAAAAACAACAACATCAAAAGATGGGAACTCTGCTAGCTATTCAACATATTCGTATCTCGCACATTAGTAATTTTCTAGACAGAAACATCAGAAATAATAATTTCACAATTTCAATTGTGAAGGTAGTTCTTATTTTTCCCTTTAATATCCCTTTTTTAAAGATTTTAGCAAGCCAAGGTGAACGTATTTTCCCAGTCTGCTGACTCTGTCCTTTGGATTTCTACTCTAAGTAGTAAGCCCAGAAGGTGTTAGTAACACGAGGACATAGATCAGGGTATATACATAGAGTAATAGACATCTCTGAATAATTAAATGTATTGCAAAACTGTAAAGTAATTGTAGGGATGAAGGGGGAAAGGTAATGGGCTATAGAGACTAAGAGCTGAATAACAAGCTTTATGGCACCTGCAACAGTGTGAAACTACCAACACACATACGACCAAGTCTGACAATTGTTCTTCGACCCTACTCAATCTGATTCGCTTCTGAGTAGATGACAAGAGGGAATCAATGTGCGGCTAGAACACATCAAGGATATTACACTCTGTCTCAACAGAGCATCATCTTCATCTGTGGTTTGTTTTTACAGTCTATAAAGCTTTTGTTCAAAAAATATCATACAAATAAATCAATTATTTAGCATGGTGACAGTGCTTGCTTGAGATATTAGTAAGTACATTAATTTAGCAAAAAAATTAAATGAACCTGTTGTGGCACTAGGTTTGTAAGTAGAATGAACACAAGAAGCATACCAAACTTGAAAATATAACTGAGGTTCAGCAAATGAAATACTAAGGACTAAAGTTACTAAGGTGCATTAATGATTTGCTTGAATTAGCATGGCTAACATGTTATTTTACTGCAAGTCCCATTTTATGCAGTAAGACCTAGTTATTAGTAATGCATGTTCATTGCGTTAATGCACACAAAACTGGTAACACACCTTAGTAACTACTGCCCTAAATATGCAGTGATTTAAAAATTTATTATAATACATTTGCTGATACAATTATTGCCTTTCTATTCTGTGGTCAATGTGCTGTTTCTTTACTGACATGATAAAGGAAATGTAACTGTGGAATGCCATTTATCTACAACTTGTTTGCTGACCTTTATTTCTATGTGAGCACAAAATACCTCAGAGTTCAAAATCATACTCAGAGCTGCAAAGCAACCCAGTGTCTATAAACAGACTTAGGACCGGCTTTTTGACCTTTCTGGTCTTGCGTTTTGGTACATCCAGGGCTGATTTTTAATTGAAATAGCAGATCTGCAAATACCAGAATACACTAGGTCATTTATTTATTTATTTGGTTTATATACTGCGCTATTTAAAATCAGTGCGGTTTACATATGAACAAACAAGACAGTCCCTGCTCTTACGAGCGCACAATCTAAATTAGGACAACCCTGGTGGGTACAGACATGGATAGAACAGGGCAGACATGGGTAGAACAGGGGTGGAACAGGGTGGTAAGGGGTTACAGTCTTATTTGATGGCACATGCCTACGGTCGTGTGCCGTCGGCAGTTTTCATTTGTATGACTGATCTAGGGTGGGTGATCGTACGTAAGTTGGAAGAGGTGAGTCTTCAAAGCCTTCCTAAACGTTGTGAGATCTGGGATTGCATGTATCGTTGCAGGTAGAGCATTCCACTTTGTTGGTGCAAATAGGGAGAAAGCTCGGTTCTTGGTTGATTGGGTACAGGTCCTTACTGTTGAGGGGGTTGTGAGGGAGTTTACCGAGCATGTTCTCCTGGACCTAGTCTCCGACGTACTTTGTATCAGTTCTGAGAGTGAGGTATTCCTGGCTTTGAAAGTGAGTAATATTCCTTTGTAGGTCAGGCAACTTGCTATGGGGAGCCAGTGGAGCTGAATTAGGATGGGAGTAATGTGGTCGTATCTGGATGCAGCTAAGATTGTACGTACAGCTGTGTTCATGGCAAGTTGTAGTGGCTGCAGGGTATGCTTTGGCATACCATGAAGGATGATGTTGGAATAGTCTAGATGAGGGAGGATGAGAGCTTGGGCCACCGAGCGGAAGTCCGAGGTTTCGAGGAGAGGACTTAGGTGTTGGAGGGTTCTTAGTTTATGGTATACAGATTTAGTGATATTTTGAGTGTGGGTCTCCCATGATAGGCGTTAGTCGATTGTTACTCCCAGATAGCGGACCTCTTGCTTGGTTATAAGGTCGAAATATTTCACTTTGAGGGAAGGCAATGGTGTAAATGTGGGGTCCTTTGATATGAATAAGACCTTTGTCTTATTGGTGTTGACCTTCAGGTTGCATGTCATGAGCCAGTCTGAGACTGTGTTGAAGCACTCAACTATGGACGCATAGTCTGGGTTGTCAGTGATGAACGGAATTTATAGTAAGACGTCGTCCGCGTAGATGTGGTAAAGAATATTGAATGATTGGATGATGTTACAGATTGGCTGTATGTAGATGTTGAAGAGTAGGAATGAGAGGGGTGATCCTTGGGGGACCCCTTGCGTCTGTTGGAAGGGTCTGGGTGTGCCTAAAGTTAAGAAGGGCTTAGAGTCCCCTCCAGAAGATGAACTACTTGACAACTCTAGCAAACAGAGGGACATATTTACTAAAACATAGTAGTTTACCATGCGTCCAGCCCCTAAACTTAGGGCAGGGGTAGCGATGGACCCTTGTTAACAAATCGGGGCATACATGGCATAACCTCATGCAGTTAGCATTCATCACATCTAAGACTTCTACTGGACCCTGACGACTTTCGAACAATCTATCAAGCCCTAGTAATCCCACACTTCGATTACGCCAACGCAATCCTATATGGGCTCCCGCAAGCATCGCTGAACCCACTCCAGCTTGCAATGAATGCAGCCACTAGACTTCTATACGGAGTCTCAAGAATGGACCACATTACACCAATCCTGAAGAAACTCCACTGGTTACCGAACCATGGCAGACTATGTTACAAGATCCTAGTAATGACTTTAAAGGGCATAAACAATCAACCCTCCACCTCCATCACCGAGCTAATCCACCTCACACCCCCGAACAGACTCAGAAGATCTACAGCTGCCAATACACTGATAATCCCAAAGGAAACAATGGAATGCACACAAATGACATCTATTAGAGCTTTCATGCTCTATGCACCCAGATGATGGAATGCCCTCCCCACATCCATTCGAGCAATCAACGACCTGGCCCAATTCAGGAAGGCGCTGAAGCACCACCTATTCATACGGCACTACCCAGAGATCAGCCGCAAAGATCAACTTACAAACACTCTCACCAATCACCACGACCCCCCCCCCCCCAATAGCACACCCAGCACACTAGAGGGCAGCTAGTCCCACCAGTGCAACTCCGAGTAGATTTCAGGTGTACAGTATATTTATTAGTGTAAATAATTTGTAGAAAGTTACCCCAGTTTTGCCTGTTATAGATCCTGTTTATTGTAAATACAATGCAGTTCCAACTGTATTGTATAAGGTTCTGTTAAATGTACACCACACTGATATGAATAGCGTGGTATAGAAGAGACGTTAAATAAGGCACAGTTACTTACCTGTAACAGGTGATCTCTGGGAATAGCAGGAATAAGTCTTCACATATGGGTACGTCGGTACCGACGGAGTCTGCACGGGAACGCATCCCAGCGTCCAATCAAAGAGCTTTTGGAAGCATCCCACCACGCCTGCGTGCTGCCTTCCCTCCTTTCCCAACTGCCTCTCCTCAGTTAAATTTTAAAGCTGAGACAAAGAGAGAGAGAGAGGAAAGGAAAGATAGATAGAGATACAACTCCTGGGGAGGTGGGTGGGTTGTGAAGACTTATTCCTGCTGTTCCCAGAGATCACCTGTTACAGGTAAGTAACTGCGCTATCTCCAGGAACAAGCAGGAATGAGTCTTCACATATGGGGACTCCCAAGCTGAGATGCCTGGAGTTCCAGCATGTCATAGGTTGGAACATGCTATTCCCCACAACACCAGGCATCCTGAGGATGGAGGGTAGGAGTTGAAGAAAGAAAGGTGCTGTGGAACAGCTAACCTAGCATAGGACTGCAGACAAGGAGTCCATGTGTGGATGATTACACAGGTACACTACCAAAAAACTGCCTCCAGTTTTGCAACTGATTCCTATAGATTTTGGGGTGCTGAATCCAGGAAAAATAGCCAAAATGTTCCATCACGTCACGTTTTCTTGCAAAATTAGATTTCTTACCCATATAAGGAATGTTCACATAATTTCTTTTTAGCCGACTGCAGTTTATTTTCTTGGCCCAAAATAGAGGTTGTAATGGTTAACTAACTAGAAACACTCCCTCATGATATTTTAGAGTGTTTTGTATTTATTTTATACATTAACAGGACAATTGGGAGGTGGGGGGCTAAATCCAGTACTCGCGCTGGCGCATGTTCTTTCCTGTTCGCCTCGCCTCGTTCGCTCGCTCAAACACGGTGGTTGCGACATGAACGTTCCTGTCAAATTTCAGTTTCTTGCAAGTTCATTATTACCTTTTGTTTGCTCAGTCGTAATCCAGCTTTATTCCGAAGTGGTTCACTACAGTTGTAGTTTGCAGCGCTGTGTATTTGTGATGGCTCACAGAGCCAGAGGTTGCGTCAACTCTCCGGACAGTTTTTGTTTTATTTGTGGGGAATATACCGTGAAAAAGCGGCAGAGAAACATTTCTGCATTTATTAAAAAAGTATATTTCGCCTATTTCGGTTTGAAGTTAGGCGATCAAGACAAACCGTGGGCTCCTCACAAAGTGTGCAAGACATGTGAGGAAGATCTACGCTTATGGATGAAAGGTAAAAAACAAGCATTTCGTTTCGGAATACCTATGATGTGGCGTGAACAAAGAGACCACAGCAGTGACTGCTATTTTTGCTCTTGCATTGTGAAGGGATACAACTTAAAAAATAAGAACGTAATAAGTTACCCCAACCTTCCCTCAGCAATTAGGCCTATGCCTCATAGCAACGAAGTACCTGTGCCTGAACCACCAAAATCTTTGGATCATATTTGTGTGGACGGTTCTGATCATGATGAGACTCATCAGATGGCTTTTCCCGATGAGTCCAGTACTTCCGAGTTTGAAACTGAACCAGATCCGAAACCTGAACTTTTCTCTCAAGCTGAATTGAATGATTTAGTCCGGGATTTAGGACTCCCAAAAGATGCTGCCCAACTGCTAGGTTCTCGGCTTAAACAGAAAAATCTATTGTCACCAGGAACAACTTTTTATTGGTACCGCAACCGCGAGACACAATTTTTGAAGTATTTCAGCAAAGAGGAAGATTTGGTATTTTGCAACGATATATACGGAGTGATGGAAAAGTTTAAACTCAAGTATGATCCTGCTGAATGGCGGCTGTTCATTGATTCGTCAAAAGACAGCATAAAAGGTGTTCTTCTTCATAATGGCAACACATTCGCTTCAGTTCCTATTGCTCACTCTGTTATTCTCCAAGAAAAATACGAGAATTTGGCCCTGATTCTTCAGAAGATTCGTTATGATGAGCATAAGTGGATGATTTGTGGAGACTTTAAAATTCTATCCATGCTATTAGGGCAGCAATCCGGTTTCACCAAATATCCCTGCTTCCTTTGCTTGTGGGATAGCCGGGCCCGTGACCTATACTGGGGGAAAAAAGACTGGCCAATTCGGGAGTATTTGAGACCCGGTGAGAAAAATGTTCTTCATGAGAGCTTGGTACCTCGTGATAAAATTCTATTACCACCTCTCCACATTATGTTGGGTCTCATTAAGCAATTCATCAAGTCCCTTTCAAAAGATGGTGAGTGCTTTCGGTACCTTTGCTCAAAGTTCCCCCGACTTTCTGAAGCAAAGCTAAAGGAAGGAGTGTTTGTTGGCCCTGATATAAGGAAACTCATTTCAGATGGAGCATTCGCTGAAACGATGTCTGAGAAGGAAAAAGAAGCCTGGGATTCCTTCAAGGATGTTGTTCTCAAATTCTTGGGGAACAGGCGGGATGAGAACTATAAGGATATTGTTGCCAGGATGCTCAATGCCTTCAAAGAACAAGGCTGTAACATGAGCCTGAAAGTCCATTTCTTGCACTCCCATGTGAACTACTTTCCCGAAAACTTGGGTGCGTACAGTGAAGAACAAGGTGAAAGGTTTCACCAGGACATCAAGGACGCAGAGAGAAGGTACCAAGGAAGATGGAACACCACTATGATGGCTGATTTCTGCTGGTTGCTGCTGCGGGAAACCCCAGATGAAAAATACGCCAAGCAGCGCACCAAGAGAAGCATTCGGGGGAAGAAGAAACGGGCCCACCAGGAGATTGATTGACCCAAGAATGACTTTAAAATCTAAACTGTGTTGACAAATATCGTGTTTTTACTAAACTTTGAAATAAAAATTTGCTAGTTATTACCACAGTGTCGGATCTCATTTATTAGAATTTTATTTTCACACCATCGGGTGTTTGTCTTCATGTATTGCAATGGTGCGGTTTGCGTTTTCTATTCTTACATACATACCTGTACAACATTTTTTGCACATTTCTTTGCTTTGCTTTGTGTCTAACCTCGCTCTTATATGCTCAATGTTTGTGCACATGTATGTGGCTGTTTTAAGTGCAGACAATTTTGCTACCATCACAGTGTGTTTTGTTGACATTACTCTATTCTTATGTGCTGCCTTGTTACAATTTTCTTTATTCTTATTTGAATAACTACTAAACAATTAGTATAAAGAATTCATCCAAGAAACTTTTATCTCGATCGCACTCAATCTGAAACGTTCACCTCAAACTGCTAACCCAATGTAGCAAAAACTCTGTACGTGATGGAGCAAATTGGTTACCAGATTTGGATTCAGCGCACCAAAAAACGTAAAAATCAATCGAAACATTAGAGGCAGTTTAAAAAAAAAATTTTTAGTGTACCTGTGTTATCATCAATGATATTGCAAAAAATATTGCAATATGGACCTCCCCTAACAGGCTTACACAGCAGTAAGGAGGTTCATGGGATCTACTGGGGAACCCAGTAGAGGAACCTCAAGGAGGACCTCACTGTGAAGTGGAGGTAATAAACCTGTAGGAAAAAACAGTGGAGGTCAGATTCCTGAAAGGTAAGAGGGGACCCCGGTAATAACTGGGGTAGTACCAAAAACGGTGGGCCTTCAGCGGAAGGCTTTATGATAAAAGCCGAACTCTTTTGGCAACAGAGTGGCTCACCCTTGGGAGCAAAAAGAGAAGGCCGACCAAATTGGACAAACAGGCACAGTCCTTGTGGGAGGAAAAGGCATGGAAACCCCTTGTATCCCAAAAGAAAGGACAAACGCCTGAGGCGTTAGAGCCTGTGATTAGCTGAAGATCCGCAATGTCTCTCCTAACTGGAGTCAGCTAGGAGAGATACTGGAACATGGAGAGCTTCAGAGGTACCTAAACCTTAAGGTTATGGTGGAAATTGTTAACTACCACCGAAGTGGTTGTGAGTGTAGAACCCAAAACATGCTGGATAGCATAGGTATGGGTAAAGCCCATCTGTCAGAATCATATAGCTATATGAGCCTCGACAGTCAGGTAGATAAATGCAGAATACATATCTAACGATAGTAAAATATCTCTACAGATACATACATACATGCTATAGATATGAATATATACCCCCATATACCCCCAAAACACCTCCATAACCATGGTATTACACACACAAACCCCCTTGCTCAAAACTAAACAACTCACCCCCCCCCCCCGTCTGAAACCCCATACACACCCCCGATTTACGTCATAAAAGGAAATAAATTCCAAAATATACACAAAACACAACCACTGTAAATATCCAATGTAAATAATTTAATGGTTGTTTGTATTACTAATACATCTTGAAGTTGAAGTTTTGTTCAATGTAAATAGTTAAACTTAACCGTTCATTGTAAATAGTTGAATCTGATTGTTCAATGTAAATGTATACATCTGTGTACAATTGTTAAAATGTTCCTTGTAAACCGCCCTTGATCGCTGGAAGGGGCAGTATAGAAAAATATAGATAAATAAATAAATAAAATAAATAAATAAAAATATATAGGCCTCTATATGGGTATCTGCAATGAAGCAGACAGAGATATGCCTACAAAAACGGTATTCACATAGGAAATGTGGAGAGGAAAGATTCATCTAATAACAAGAAGGTGGAACCTACTTGAGAAGATATATAGAGAATCTATTCCCACTGGTTATGAGCTATAGGGATGCTAGCTAGTGGAATAACCAGGATGGTTACGTGAAAAGCAGAGGATGATATCAGTCTGCAGCCAGCAAGTCCCGAGTATTCTAGAACTCTAGCATGGTAAGTGAACAGAAGACGCATAAAAATGAGATACCATGCTGACCTGCTTAAGGGCAAAAAAGGTATCATGCGTTCTTACCATGAGGACGAGCTGGAAGGAGAAAAGCATATTCCCGATTGGAAATACTATGGACCAAAGCAGGGAATTGGCAACTCCTTAAGCTTTCACGTAAGAGAAGGCCTATGTCCTTTATATTAAAAAGGAGAATCTTTCTAGTCATGGGAGACATGACTGAAAAAGCCTTTTCCAACCATTTAGGATAGCTGTTGGAGAAAAAAAACCTCATGCTCTCTAGCAAGGGCCCATAGTGGAGAGCTTCTCTTTAGAATGGCAGAGAGCATGATGCAGGAGAATGAGGAGATAGAACTGGCTGTTGGAGAGCCAGTACCTATGTCAACTATGCTGCCAAACCCAGGGGAATGGAGATGGCAGGAAGACAATTCAACAAGCCTGTAGTGAAATAATTTCCAAGACAGATAACAGCACTGACTTGGAATCACTACTAAAACTAGACAGAAAGTTAGTGGACGACAAATCTGGTTGCTGGTGGACAAGAACCAGTGGTACAAACATTAAGGCTCCTGTATAGGCAGCTGCTTGCTAGACAGCAGAAAGAATCTTACTTTTTAAAAACAGAAAGGACAGAACAGGAGTAGAAAACTCTGGACATGTCTGATGAACTGCCTCAAAGCAAGATTGAAAAAGAGGAGGCAACTCAGAAAGGAAAACTCCGCACTGGAAAAGTAACAAAACTAGAGAGGCTGAAGAAAAAACCCTCCAGTGAAGCAATACCGCTCTTACAGAGGAAAAACATGGTAAGAAGGTAAAGAGAATGGAGCTGAAGAAGACTTACAAAGTAGTGAGTCTATAGAAAGAAAAAAAGACATGTTGGCACAGGAAACTATCGTTTGATAGTGGTTAGACCTCTTTCCCTAGCAGGAAGAAGAGGAGAACCCTGTGCCCTATAGGCATGAACATCCTGACAGCTCATAGAACATAGAAAAAATGGATGTCTTTTGGGAAGAGATCCATGTTTAGGGTTTAGAATGAAAGCAGTGGACTGCCCCTATTGAGAAGAAGCAACTGCAGATTCTAACCCCCAGAGTCACAAGCATCTGATGAAGATTGATCAGAATCCTGCAGTTGCTGGGTTTGCTGAGCCTGGTGAAAGGTTGAATTCTGCAGACCAGGACGATGCTTCAATTGTTTGGGAACATCTGCATGATGGGCAGATGATGCATAAAAACTTCTCCTATGGGAAGAAGGTTTGGCAGGACATTTCCTACCTACTGGGACAGAAGAAGGTGCAGAACAGCCCTTAGGAACAGGTAAGTCAGTGGACAACTGAGTAACCTGACGTAAAGACTCCTTGTTGAAAAGATTGTCTCCAGTACAAGGAGTATGTCCCAGTCTTTGCTGTGCCCATTTGTCTAAGTCTGAAGCTTGGAGCCAGGCTCTACGTCATGCCCCTATAGATATAGCAGAAGTCCTGCTAGCAGACTCAAAAGAGTCTAGGGAAGCACGAGTAAGAAAGCAAGAGATACTCTGAAGATGCTTAAGCCGTGAAGAATAGCCTGCACTCTTGGACTCTGGAAGAGAAGGAGTCAAAAGATATAATTGCTTTGTGACCTCCTCAAGAGATAGACTCATATAAAAAATATATGAGAGAATTCTTGCAGAAAGCATAGATGTCTGGAAGGTTTGATGTCCAAAGGCATCTAATGTCTTAGACTCACGACCTGTCGGATAAGAAGAGTGCTTTTTCTTACTCTTTACCCGCCTCATTGCTGATTCCACTACTATGGAATGATGAGGAAGTTGAGTCTTTTGAAACCCTGGAGAGGGGGGCACCTGATATAGAAGATCAGTTGCTCTGGAAGGTGGGGGTACCTTTAAAGGTGTTTCCCACATTCCTAGAAGGAGATCCTGCAAGGAATGATGCAAAGGAAGCATTATGTTCTCCTTTGCTTTGGTAGAAACAGAGCCTTGTGCAAGATCATGTCCAGGGATAGGAATGGCAAGGGATCTTGCTATATCCAGGAGGAAACTCTGAAAAGAGGGATCCCCAACAGGAATCTCCCTTGGACAGGTTAGATCTGAAGAACTAGCCTGAGCACCGAAAGAGCTATCCAAATATATAGGAATAGAAGATCCTGCACGGCGCAGTGTGGAATGCTTAAGGGATGGTCGCCGGTACTGGCTGTCAGGAGCAGCGACCGTCATTACCACATTGTCCATGCCAGGTATCGACTCCAAGCTTGGTATAGAAGGGAGCGATCCTGTTGGAAGAAGCATGGCAGAAGTTGGCCACCATGCTACTGTGGATACCGGTACCGATGCTAATACCGGTACCGATGTCGGAGCTGAGCCCGACACAGACATCGAAGCAGCCATTGGCAGTTCAATCGGTACCGAGGTAACCGAAAGCCTCCGGTCGCTATCCTTGGTACCGAGTCTGCGGTATCGATCGGTGTCGGTACCAACGCGTGTTGGTACCCAGTCCTCCAGACTAGAGATCGATTCCAGACTCGGCATCGAGGGCAAAGAGCCTGATGAGCGAAGCATGGAAGGCACCGACCGCAAGGGTAATGTGGACTTCGGTACCGTGTCTGATACTGGTGGATGAAGGCCAACCGGTGGCAACTCAAACAGCCTCGGGGGAACCGAGAGTTGCGGATCCGAATTATCGGAACCGAGCCTTGGGTACCACCGGGAGCCGGTACCAAGGCGAGTCGGTACCCAGTCCTCCAGACTGGAGATCGATTTGAGATTCGGCATCGAGGGAAGCGAGGCTATCGATGCAGGTCTGGCGGGTACCGACGTCGGTGGTAGAATCGGTACTGGTACCGATAATGAAAAGTCAGTCGGGAGGGTATCCACCGGTCCCGAAGGTACCGAGGATGCCAGATGACCATCCCTGGTGAGGAGTGTATCATCCAACACCAGTGCCGATGCCGGGGTATCGGTACCGCTCGAAGTGGATGCCACCACCAGACACGGCTCAATTATGTTCTGTGAGGTGTGAACCCCAGGAACAACCTGAAACCCTTCAAAGGCTTTGGAGACCAAAGACTCCCGCCGGGGTTTTGAAGCCAGTGGGCCCTCTAGGGCAAGGCCGTAGCCGTCTACATGCTGTGCATGAGACCTACCACTCGAGGGCTGGCTAGTCTTAACAGACTGTTTGTGGGTTACCTGATCCTGTGTAGAAGAAGAAAGGGACGGTGCCCTGACGTCGGAGGGAAACAGTGTATCGAGGGAAGCTCGATGTTGAAAACCTCTTCTCACCCAAACTGTTGCCTAACGGCTCCGAAGGAAAAAGGTCAGGACCCAAGCAGGTTAGACACCGATATTGAGGGTCTAAAAATAAAGTTGTATCGCCACAGTCTGAACATTTCTTGGAGAAAATGGTTGGCGGTTCCATGAAGGAAATGAAGGAGGCCTGAAAGGCCTGAGAAACCGTGAGACACTATGAAGAAAAAATATCCCTTGAGAAAGGAGATTTCACAGGAAAAGAAAAGAAAACACCGGCAGTACCGGTGACTTTGGGGAGACAGCCGTGACCACAAGAAAACTAAAGAAATAAAACAAGAATTTTCTGCAGTGAAAGGAGGACGTCCTGCCGGCTCCGCGGAAAACGAAAACTGAGGAGAGGCAGTTGGGAAAGGCGGGAAGGCAGCACACAGGCGTGGTGGGATGCTTCCAAAAGCTCTTTGATTGGACGCTGGGAAGCGTTCCCGCGCAGACTCCGTCGGTACCGACGTACCCATATGTGAAGACTCATTCCTGCTTGTTCCTGGAGATATAAATAAATCCAGTGCCATACCTGTGCTAAGCTATTTGCCACGATTACTGCAGGTACAGTTACCACCACCCATTGAAGTGGCATCAAGTGAACGTGCATGAACTGCAGCATTGACAATAAGTGCATGCAAGTGATGCCTGAGCTAACTGCAATGTGCAATAACCGCCCAAACTCTGCCCCCAACCTGTGCATGGGATTTTTAGTGTAACCAAATTTTTGGTTCATGGTAATAGCTACCATAATGGGCTTTACATGTAGTAAACCCCATACTAGCCATTAGCATGGTTTAGTATACGTGCCCCAGAGGCAGGCAGCACTTTATAGATCAATACTGATTGAGGTCTACACTTTCACAGACAAGAATCCACTTCCGTCATCTGCATGGACAAAATGAACTCATCCTTTAAAACTCATACTTCAATAAACCTTTTACCTTCCGATATTTAACTGCGGCAGTCAGTGGGGTTTTTTTCCAAATACCAACCGCTGTGGTTAAATAAAACCAGATATTCAGTGCCAGTATTTGGATAGTGGCCAGTGCTTAATATCTAGATAGCCTATCTGCATAGTAGTTAGGGAAACATTTTTGCTGTCCTAAATTATGCAAATAGATTTCTGGAAAGTGGCGCTGAAAATTGCTGCTATCTGGATAATTTTCAGCACTACCCCTGTTCCACTCTTAGACTGCCAAGGCAGTCAAAACAAAATATACAGTGGTATTATCTGAATGGTGCTGCCAAACATGCCTCTCACTGGTACGAATCCAGTTAGCAAGTGTTGCTAACAGCATAAGGACCTTTCAGCATCAGGTTTTTAGTATATAAGGTGTCACCAGCCTCTGTGTCATTCTTGTTTCTACAAATTAATACACCTACCTCTCTGAAAATTTGACAGCCAGTTCTCTCACAAATTTATTTTATTTTTTTTCCTTTTTTTAATATTCATTCAGACTTTACATACATAGAAAATGCAATAGACGCGTTTAAAGCATGTTATAAGCAAAAGGAGGAACTCTTACTTTGGGGAAATGGTACTACCTGCTCTGTTAGTTCAGGAAGAAGACAATATGATTAGTAGGACCAGCAAGAAACGCAATAGCCCCCCCCCTCCCCCTTATGAAAGAAGCAGCAGCACAGGCTGCAAGAGGAACAGTATCTTACTTCCTTCAACGTGAGCCTGGGGATTCTTGTATAGGTGCTCGATCCTCCCTGTGTTGAAAGAACTAGAGCGGCGAACAATGCCATGAACCTGAAATAACACAAACAGAGGAGTAGATTTAAAAGATAAAGATTCTGATGAGAATGCACTGATATATTATTCACAAAAAGAGCACCAGCAGATTGGGCTGTACACAAGAGTCAAAAAGAGGGGGCATGATTATCTTCATCACCACAAAAGATTATCTGCCTCCTACTCTCAAACTATTAGTTTTCTCCTTTTCCTTCTATTGGCCTCCTTCTAAAATCTATTCTGTTGTCCTTCCTCTCCAGTCAAAAATAAAAATTATTTCCTATATTCCTAGATTTTCTGGAAAGTCAAGACATATGGAAGTCAAGGATGCCCCAGCCAAGCCAATGTCAGATGATCACTGCCCCGATACTTGCAAGAGGATACCAATGGTGATGTGTCTGCCTTCTGATTATACTGTATTTGAAGGAATTTCCTCCAGCAGCATTGATGGTGCTTTTCCAGTTTGTTGAGTTTTCTCCAGTTCATTCTTCACATCTCAGCTCTATACATCAGGACTGTGATCACACTTGCTAGATGAACAAAATGCTTACCTTTAAATCCGATGTTATTTATTTATTTAGACAGTTTTGTATACCGCCTTATCCTTCAATCAAAGCGGTGACAACACAATTGGGGGATACATTTAACACGCAGGGATATGAGACACATACACTAATACCTACAGGGAACATGGGCAATGGAGGGTTAAGTGGCTTGCCCAAGACCACAAGGAGCATCTGTGGGACTAGAAACCCCAGTCCTTCCGGCCCAAGGTTGCTGTCCTCTAGTGGGATTTGAACCCCCGACCTTCTGGCCTGAAGTACCTTGCCCCAACCACTAGGCTACTCCTCCTTATGATCTAGCGCATGATTATTTTCACTTCAGGAGCTTCTGCAAGATGCAGCTCTTTACATATACTTTTAAGACTTAAGAGGGAAAATGTAAAAACCATCTCTACTGTCAAACAGTGCCTTACAAATAGAAATAGATGCTTATAAAATTGCAAGTCTGATATGTACAGCTGAGTTTATTTCATATATCACCTATTATGTTGCACATCTAGGCGGTACGTAAAGCACAGTTACTTACCTGTAACAGGTGATCTCTGGGAACAGCAGGAATAAGTTTTCACATATGGGGTATCGTCGGTACTGACGGAGCCTGTGCGGGAACACTCCCCAGCCTCCAGTAAGAAAGCTTTTGGGAGCATCCCACAGCGCCTGCGCGCTGCCTTAACGCCTTTCCCAACCGCCTCTCTCCAGTTCGAGTTTTAAAGCTGAGACAAAGAGAGAGAGAGGAAAAGAAAGATAGATAGAGAGATACAACTCCTAGGGGAGGTGGGTGGGTTGTGAAGACTTATTCCTGCTGTTCCCAGAGATCACCTGTTACAGGTAAGTAACTGTGCTATCTCCAGGAACAAGCAGGAATGAGTCTTCACATATGGGGACTCCCTAGCTGCAGATGCCAGGGAGAAACCCCAGGTTGTGTGTCCTTGAAAAGGACTCTACCTCCTCCCATGGATCTCTGGCATCCGACCAGGGTAGGTGGGTAGGAGTTGATTAGGAATGGAACAGGTGTTTGAGAACAGCCTGACCAAATGAGGCATCCCGGCGGGAGTCCTTGTCCAAACAGTAATGGGCTGTGAAGGTATGAACCGAGGCCCAGGTGGCCGCTCGACAGATTTGGTCGATGGACACAGAGTTTAGATGAGCCATTGAGGCTGCCATGGCTCTCACATTGTGAGCTGTGACATAGCCCTCCAGAGAAATGTTCCTACTCTGGTAGGCAAAAGAAATACACTGAGCAATCCAGTTGGACAGTGTTCTCTTAGAGACTGGAAGTCCTAAATGAGAAGGATCAAAAGCAACAAAGAGTTGAGAAGACTTTCTATGTTGCTGTGTTCTTTGTAAGTAAAAAGCAAGAGCTCTCTTACAATCCAAGGTATGAAGATTCCTCTCTGCATTTGATGCATGAGGTCCTGGAAAAAAGACAGGTAAATATACCTCTTGGTTCAGATGAAAAGGTGAGACCACTTTAGGCATAAAGCGTGGATTGGTCCTGAGGACTACCTTATCATGATGGAACCTTGTATAAGGAGGATTAACCACCAAAGCTTGCAACTCACTGATGCAGCGTGCTGAGGTGACTGCAATGAGAAAAATAACTTTCCAAGAAAGGAATTTCAAGGAGGTGGTGGCTAAAGGTTCAAAGGGTGGCTTCATAAGCTGGCCAAGAACCAGGTTTAAGTCCCATACCACTGGAGGTGGTCTAATGGGAGGTTTAGTTAAAAGAAGGCCTCTCATGAATCTTGCTATAAGAGGATGAGAGGAAATAGGTTGTCCATTGAGAGGCTTGAGGGACGCTGCAATAGCACTCAAATGGACTCTTACTGAATTCGTTTTCAGACCTGCATGGGATAGATGCAGGAGATACTCTAGTAGAGAATTTAGAGGTATTGCAAGAGGGTTTAGACCTTTCCCTGAACACCAAATGGTAAATCTTTTCCATTTGAAAGCATAGGAACGTCTAGTAGAAGGCTTTCTAGAGGCATGAATAACATCTCTGACATGCTGAGAGAGATGAAAATCTTGAAGGTCTAGGCCCTCAGCAACCAAGCCCTGAGATGGAGCGACTGGGGGTTTGGGTGCCACAAAGTTCCTTCTTCCTGGGACAG
Source organism: Ichthyophis bannanicus (assembly GCA_033557465.1). Lineage (NCBI taxonomy): Eukaryota > Metazoa > Chordata > Amphibia > Gymnophiona > Ichthyophiidae > Ichthyophis > Ichthyophis bannanicus. Next base: position 1,172,894,999 of record CM066031.1, read on the forward strand.
AAGGTCTGGTGCAGAGCCCAAGTCCAGGGAAGGAGCTTGAGAGAGATGCAGAAGTAGAGGGTACCACACTTGGCGTGGCCAAAATGGTGCTATGAGTATTATGGTCCCTTGATCTCTCTGAAGCTTGAATAGTGTCTTGGGAATTAGGGGAATTGGTGGAAAGGCATAAAGGAAGTCTTGACCCCAGTGAAGGAGGAAGGCATCCTTGGCCTGAACTCCCTGGCAAAGAATTCTGGAACAGAACCGGGGAAGTTTGGCATTCCACGGACTTGCAAAGAGGTCCCCAAATTCGAAAAACCCTGGCTACCAGGTCCATGTGGAGGGACCACGCGTGTGGAATCAGAACTCGACTGAGTCTGTCCGCCCAAGAGTTTTGAACACCTGGAAGATATACTGCTAGAAGATGGATGTGATGCTCTCTGGCGAAGGCCCACAGTCGCAAAGCTTCATTGCAAAGCGACAGAGAGCCAGTCCCGCCCTGCTTGTTTACATAGAACATGGCTACTTGGTTGTCCGTATGGATAAGGAATGTCTGTAGCTGAGCAGGGAATGGAACACTCTGAGAGCTAAGAATATTGCTCTGAGTTCCAAGAGACTGATATGCAGAGAAGTCTCCTGTGGAGACCAGATGCCCTGGGTGGAGAGATCCTGCAGATCAGCTCCCCAACCCATTGGAGAAGCATCTGTTGTCAGAGTTACTTGGGGTAGCGACTGCTGAAAAGGGGACCCCAGCAACAGATTTGGAGGGGACTTCCACCACTGGAGAGACCAAAATAGGCGACTGGAGTTTGCTATTTTGTCTGACAGGCAACCTGATGCCTGAGTCCGTTGGGTGGACAAAGTCCATTGAGCTGCCCTCATGTGAAGGCGAGCATATGGAACCACATGCACAGTGGATGCCATGTGGCCTAATAGTTGTAACATCTCTCGAGCAGTTAAATGGGACTTTAACTGTATCTGGGAGGTTAACTGCACCAAGCGTAGGCAACGGGCCTGAGGAAGATAGGCCCTTGCAGTTGTGGTATCCAGCAAGGCCCCTATAAACTCCAGAGACTGAGTAGGGGTGAGATGGGATTTTGGGATGTTTATTACCAGTCCCAAATACTGAAGGACACGCATTGTGCAGGTTAGAGAAATCTGGGCCTCTGACTGGAATGGAGCTCGAATGAACCAGTCGTCCAGATATGGGAAAACGAATATTCCTAGAGTGCGTAGAAATGCAGCTACTACTGCCATGCATTTCGTGAACACCCTTGGAGCAGAGGCCAGACCGAAAGGAAGCACCCTGTATTGGTAATGCTTTCCTTGAAAAAGGAACCGAAGGAACCTTCTGTGTTTTGGATGGATGAGGAGATGGGTGTATGCATCCTTGAGAGCTAGAGAACAAAGCCAGTCCTGACTCTGAAGGTATGGCAGCAGAGTACCGAGAGAAATCATCTTGAATTTCTCTTTGAATAGAAACTTGTTCAATTCTCTGAGATCTAATATGGGTCTGTAGCCCCCTGTTTTCTTTGGAATAAGAAAATAAGGGGAGTAGAACCCTGAGCCCTGTTGAAGAAGGGGGTACTTCTTCTATTGCCCCTTGGGCAATCTCCTGACCCAGAAGGTTGAGGAGAGATGTTGGAGAATTGAACTGTCTCACCATGGTGTGGGGAAGAAGGTTTAAGAAATGAAGCTTGTACCCTTCCCTTACAATGGAGAGGGTCCATTGCTCTGCTGTAATTTGCTCCCATCTGGGAGCAAAGTAAGCCAACCTTCCAGGAATGGTGAGGGGCTCTGGTTCTTCCAGAGCCAGAAAGGCTAAGTTCTCTAGTTGCAAGTCAAAGGCCCTGGGGAGGCTGAGGCTGCTGAGTCGTGGGAGGCCTGGCAGCCTTTGACTTGGCCTGTTTAGGTGGTTGCTGACGCTTTGCAGCAAAACGACCTGCAGAAGATGCCTGCTGACCATAAGCAGCATAGTATCTTCCCTTTTTAGAAAAAGGTGTCTTTTTGAACAATCTTTTCTTAGCAGGAGCAGAGGTAGACTTTGAAAGTCGATCCAAAGCAGAGTTCTCAGCATCCATCTGAGTGGCCTTTGCTTTCCAATCCCTGCCAAAAAGGTTTTCACCTGTACAAGGAAGATTTCCCAATTCATCTTGGACCCAGACTTCCAAATCAGAGGCTTGTAACCAAGCAATTCTGCGTGCACCTATGGCAATAGCCGAGGCTCTACTTACACACTCAAAAGAGTCAAAGGCTGCACGGTTGGAAAATTTGGAAACATCTTGGGCATGTTTAAAGCCAAGTGAGAAATTCCTGCCTTTTATCTTCTGAAATAAAAGGGGCTAAAGTCTGCAGATGATCTGTGACTTCTTTTAGAAACATCCCCATATAGAGACTATAGGAGTTGATTCTGGCAGCAAGCATATTAGCTTGGAAAACCCTTCTGCCAAAAGCATCAAGGGTTCTGCATTCACGTCCTGGAGGATTAGATGAGTGTCTCTTTGCACTCTTTATTTTCCTCATGGCAGACTCTACCACAATAGAGTGGTGAGGAAGCTGAGACTTATGAAAGCCAGGACAAGGAGGGACACGGTACATGGTGTCTAACCTACGAGAATGAGGAGAGGTAGTAAGAGGAGTCTCCCACATGCTCAACATGAGATCATACAGAATCTCATGAATAGGTAAGGTGGCTGCTTCTTTAGGAGCCTTAGGGTATTGCAAATTATCTAATTGCTTGGCTCTAGGCTCTGACTCAGGGGCCACTGTAATAGAGAGGCCCCTAGCCACCTCCCTAATGAAGTCTTGAAAAGACAAGTCTTCTGGAGGAGACATTCTTCGTTTTGGAGAATCAGACTCCTGAGGAAGAAGTACCGGTGCCTCGACAGAAGCCTCCGACTCATCAGAGTCTTCGGAGGAATCGAAGTATCGCCCGTCTGGATGCTCCTGTAAAGCCCGATACGCGTACCGAGTGCGATCGACATCGGGAGTAAGCGGTACCGGTTCGGTACCGATGGGCATCATAGGACAGGGTACCGTTGCAGTCGACACCGAAGCCGATGTCGATGCAATCGGTACCGGCACTGGAAACGATGCCGGTGCCAGAGTCGGTACCGACAACGGAGATTGTTGCGGTACCGAAGGCGTCGAAGCCTGCATAAACGCCGTTAGGATGCGTTGCATGGACAGAATCTTCTGATCCATCGACGCCACCAGAGTCTGGATGTCGGTACCGGTGGAGGCCACCGGTACCCCAGAACACGGCAACAGGTGATCGGTCGAGGTCGAGCCATTGATGTCAACCTGTGACCCCATAGATAATGCTTTGGAAGCCGGAACTTCCCGCCGGGGTAATTTTGCCGGTGCGGAATCCTCGAGGACAAGCCCGGAGGCATCTCGATGCTTAGAGGGAGATTTTCCCTTCGAGGACCGGCTAGATTTATGTTTGGCTACCTGAGATCCATGGGAGGAAGAAGCAGCCCTGGAAGACGTCTATGCCACCGAGGCTGCATCAGAGGGAAACAGGGTACTGAGCTTGGCTGCTCGGTTCTGCCGACCTCTTTTAGACATCATGGTACAGGACACACAATCCGTGATGGAATGGTCAGGACCCAAACATTTTAGACACCAATTATGGGTGTCGGTAACAGAAATAGTACCGCCACACTTCGTGCACTTTTTAAACCCGGAAGCGGGCTTCTCCATGAGGAGAAAAATGTTCAGGCCTAAGGCCCAAACCGCAAATGCACAGTTGAAGAAAGAAAAGTTTTTGGTTCTTTTGTATAAGAAAGAAAAGAAAAGACCGACGGTACCAGTCTGACGTCGAAGTAGGCAGACGCGACACAGAAAAATAATGAAAAAAATAAAGAATTCTTCTGCGGTGACAGGAACACGACCTACTGGCTCCACGGAAAAGAAGAACTGGAGAGAGGCGGTTGGGAAAGGCGGGAAGGCAGCGCGCAGGCGATGTGGGATGCTCCCAAAAGCTTTCTTACTGGACGCTGGGGAGCGTTCCCGCGCAGGCTCCGTCGGTGCCGACGATACCCAAGATGTGTGAAGACTCATTCCTGCTTGTTCCTGGAGATCCTTTTTCCATGTGTTTGGGGGGGGGGGGTCCGCTACATGCTGTTGTGCAAATTCCAAATGTGTTTTCTTATTGCTTTCTTTAAGCAATGGCTTTTTTCTGGCCACTCTGCCATAAAGCCCCACTCTGTGGAGTGTATGGCTTAAAGTGGTCCCATCTCTGCTGTGGATCTTTGCAGCTCCTTCAGAGTTATCCTTGGTGTCCTTGTAGCATCTCTGATTAATGCCCTCCTTGCCTGGTCTGTGAGTTTTGGTGAGAGGCCTTCTCTTGTGAGGTTTGTAGTGGTGCCATATTCTTTCTATTTTGTCATAATGGGTTTAATGATGCTCCGTGGGATATTCAGAATTTGGGATTTTTTTTAATGATGTTATCCTGATCTATACTTCATAACTTTGTCTCTGACCAGTTTGGAGTACTCCTTGGTCTTCATGTTGCTTGCTTAATGGTGATGAAGAGTCAGGAGCCTTTCAGAACAGATATACAGTCAAACCTCGGTTTTCATGATTAATCCGTTCGAAAAAGTCTGACTAAAACCGAAACGTATGAAAACTGAAGCAATATTTCCCATAAGAAATAATGTAAATCCAATTAATCCGTTCCAGACACCCAAAAATATTCACAAAAAATACATTTTATAGAGAATAACTATATTTTTACATACAGAAAACAATGAGAAATAAATATAAATGACTAATGAAATGGATAAATGAACATTTAACATCACTGAAAGCAAGCTAAGTACAGTACTGTACAGTACAGTATGTTAACATCTGGCCTTAGCCACCCCTGACAAGCTGCTGTGCCCAGCTCTCTTCGGAATCACATTGAATTCAGTCCATTAAAATACCTTTACATTATCTGCTCAATGCTTCAGAATGGCAGAAAATCTTAATGATATAGCTTCAGACGTACCCTGCAAGAGAAAGAACTGCCTCCCACATTCATGCAAAATCTCCTGCTTACGTTGACAGCTTTTCTTCCCTGCTACCGGGACAAAATCTCAGTCAAAAGACGTTGAAAACCGAAGCAATGCATGAAAACCGGGACAAAATCTCAGTCAGAAAAGACGTTGAAAACCGAAGCGTATGAAAACCGGGGCAAATGAAAACCGAGGTTTGACTGTATTTATACAGGCATCATGTGACACTGAATACACAGAAGTGGACCCTAATGAATTAATTATGTGACTTCTGAGATTAATTGGTTGGACCAGATCTTATTTAAGAGTTTCATAGCAAAAGGGATGAATACATATACATGCACAACTTTTCATTTTTTACTTGTTTTTTTATATATACAAGGTATTTTATTGTCATTTCACTTCACCAATTTGGACTATATTGTTAGGTCCATTCCCTAACATCCATTTTCATTCCAGGTTATACATAATGTGACAAAATAGGACAAAAACCAAGAGGATGAATACTTTCGCAATACACTGTACATGAATAGAGGAGGAGTGGCCTAGTGGTTAGGACATGGTACTTCAGGCTGGAGTGCCGGGGGTTGAAGTCCCAACTGGGGACAGCAATCACAGGCCAGAGGGACTGGGGTTTCTAGTCCTATAGGCACTCATTGTGGCCTTGGGCAAGCCACTTAACCCTCAGTTGCCTCGGGTACACATACGTAGATTGTGAGCCCTTTGGGGACAAGGAAATGTATCCAGTACCTGCTTGTACTAATTACATAATGTAAACCACTTTGACTGAAGGATAAGGCGGTATAGAAAACCACTTAAATAAATAAAATAAAATGAACAGAGAAAAGCATGCACATAATATTTTCAGATGCTTTTGGTTATAAAATAACCTCCTTAATTAGCATATTGCCATTGTTAATAAATGGCTATTTTATTGACTGTTGTACTGGTTTATTTTTAATTTGTTTTTATATCTCTGTTTATGTATTTAATATTGTCCATAAAGTCCTGGATTTCATTATGCTTGTTCACCACCTAGAATTCCTTGTAAAATTAGGAGACTTATAAACTGAAATAATAAACTACAAGAGGTAGGCTGTTGCAGGGATTTGTGACGGAGTTATATCCCCCTGGGAATGGGAATATCTTTGATGAAACAACCTGCGCTATATTCTAGCACAGCATTTTGTTCTTGATTTTCCTGAGCTAGTCTTCCTCCCCAATGCAGAAAGCAAGCTATCACAGGAAAATCCCAAGCAAACCCACTGCACTAAAGTAAAGAGCCATGGGCATACTAATCACATGCAAAGTGTAGTTACTCACCTGTAACAGGTGATCTCTGGGAACAGCAGGAATTAAGTCTTCACATATGGGTATCATCAGTACCGAAGGAGCCTGCGCGGGAACGCTCCCCAGCGTCTAATAGGAAAGCTTTTGGGAGCATCCCACAGCGCCTGCGTGCTGCCTTCCCGCCTTTCCAACTCTCCCTCTTCAGTTGAGTTTATAGCTGAGACCAAAGGAGAGAAGTAGAAAAAGAAAGAGATAGATAGAAACAACTCCCAGGGGAGGTGTGTGGGTTGTGAAGACTTAATTCCTGCTGTTCCCAGAGATCACCTGTTACAAGTGAGTAACTACGCTATCGCCAGGAACAAGCAGGAATGTAGTCTTCACATATGGGGACTCCCCAGCTGAGAGATGCCAGGGTGATGACCCCAGCAAGCTGCAAACCCAAGCTGAGATGGGTCATGCTTCCTCCCATGGATCTCTGGCATCGAAACCTGGGACGGCGCGTAGGAGTTGTACTAAGTCTAAAAGAGATGCTGGAGAAGAGCCTGGCCAAACGAGGCATCCCGACGGGAGTCCTTATCTAAGCAATAGTGGGCTGTAAAGGTGCGTACCGAAGCCCAAGTGTCTGCTCTACAGATGTTGTCAATGGACACAGAACGAAGATTAGCCATTGAGGCTGCCATTGCTCTCACACTGTGAGCTGTGACATGGCCTTCAAGAGAAAGTCCCTTGCTGTCATATGCAAAGGATATGCAATCTGCAATCCACCTAGAGAGAGTTCTTTTGGAAACTGGAACTCCCAAATGACTAGAATCCAAAGCAACAAAAAGCTGAGAAGATTTCCTATGTTGCTTAGTTCTTTGAAGGTAAAAAGCCAAGGCTCTTTTACAATCTAAAAGCCAAGGCTCTTTTACAATCTAAAGTATGAAGGTTCCTTTCTGCATTAGAGGCATGAGGCCTAGGGAAGAATACAGGAAGGTAAACCGCTTGGTTCAAATGAAAAGGCGAAACCACCTTTGGCATAAAGTGAGGATGAGTCCTAAGAACTACCTTATCATGGTGAAATCTTGTATAAGGAGGATCCGCCACTAAGGCCTGTAACTCACTGATGCGTCTTGCAGAAGTGAGGGCAACTAGGAAGATGATCTTCCATGAAAGAAACTTTAGAGCTGTAGTGGCTAAAGGCTCAAAGGGCAGTTTCATGAGTTACCCGAGAACAAGATTCAGATCCCATGCCACCGGCGGTGCCTTAATGGGAGGTTTTGTTAAGAGTAGATCTCTCATAAATCTTGCTACAAGTGGATGAGAGGAAATAGGTTGTCCATCCAGAGGTTTGCGAAAAGCAGCAATGGCACTAAGATGGGCCCTTACTGAATTGGTTTTAAGACCAGAATCTGATAAATGGAGGAGATACTCCAGAAGCGATTCCACAGGCACTGAAAGGGGGTTAAGTCCCCTATGAGAACACCATACAGAGAACTTCTTCCACTTAAAGGCATAGGATCGCCTTGTGGAAGGCTTTCTGGAAGCTACAAGGATATCCTTTACCTGTTGAGAAAGGCTGATATCCAGGAATCCTAGGCTTTCAGTAACCAGGTCCTGAGGTGCAGGGACTGGGGATTTGGGTGCAATAGGGTCCCGTTCTCTTGGGAAAGAAGATCTGGAGCATATCCCAACTCCAGAGGTGTGGCTTGAGAGACATGCAGAAGCAGAGGATATCACGTTTGTTGTAGCCAACGTGGAGCTATAATTATCATATGACCTCTGCCTCTCTGAAGCTTGAACAAAGTTTTGGGAATGAGGGGAATGGGTGGGAAGGCATAGAGGAAGTCCTGACCCCAGTGGAGGAGGAAAGCATCCCTTGCCTGACAGTTTTGAGCCGGAATTCTGGAACAGAATCAGGGAAGTTTGGCATTCTGAGGACTTGAAAAGAGGTCTATATCTGGCATTCCCCAGATTCGAAACACTTGAACAAGCTGGTCCGACTGAAGAGACCAGCAGTATTCGACTGAGTTGTCTGCCCAAAGATTTTGAATGCCCGGAAGATATACCACTAGAAGGTGGATTTGAAGCTCTCTGGCGAGGGCCCACAGTCTCAAAGCTTTGTTGCATAACGACAGAGAGCCCGTTCCGCCCTGCTTGTTCACATAGAACATGGCTACTTGATTGTCGGTCTGGATCAGAACTGTCTTGTAGCTGAGATGGGCCTGAAATATTCGAATAGCATGGAAAATGGCTCTGAGTTCTAGGAGGTTTATGTGAAGACAAGCCTCCTGTGGGGTCCAGAGACCCTGAGTTGAGAGATCATGCAAGTGAGCCCCCCCAGCCCAACTTGGACGCATCTGTTGTTAGGGTAGCTTGGCATAGAGGCTGCTGGAAAGGAGAGCCTACGAGAAGGTTTTCCAGTGATTGCCACCGTTGCAGGGATGAAATGAGACATGTGGAGTTTCTGATTTTGTCCGTTAGCCAACCCGAGGCCTGTGTCCACTGAGAGGATAGGGTCCACTGAGCTGCTCGCATATGAAGGCGAGTATAGGGAACCACATGGACAGTGGATGCCATATGCCCCAGAAACTGAAGCATCTCCCAAACAGTCAGGAAAGCTTTCATAGCTGCTTGGGAGGCCAGCTGTACTATACGAAGACAACGTGGCTGTGGCAGGAAAGCCCTTGCCTGTCTTGTGTCTAGACGAGCCCCTATGAATTCTAGAGACTGAGAAGGGGTGAGATGAGATTTTGGGAGGTTTATGACCAGTCCCAATTACCAAAGGATTCGCATAGTGCGAGAAAGAGCGAAGTTGGCTTCTGGAGTTGTTGATGCTCGGATGAGCCAGTCGTCTAAGTAGGGGAAGACGAATATTCCTAGAGTTCTCAGGTATGCTGCTACTACTGCCATGCATTTTGTGAAGACTCTTGGGGCAGAAGCCAGACCGAAGGGAAGAATCCTGTATTGGAAGTGTCTTCCCTGGAAAAGGAATCAAAGGAATTTCCTGCGATCTGCATGGATGAGAATATGCGTATATGCATCCTTTAAATCTAGAGAACATAGCCAGTCCTGACGCTGAAGGTATGGCAGGAGTGTTCCGAGGGAGATCATCTTGAATTTTTCCCAGAACAGATACCTGTTTAATTCTCTGAGATCCAGTATAGGCCTGTGTCCCCCTGTTTTCTTTGGGATGAGAAAATAGGGGGAGTAGAACCCCGTACCCTGTTGGGATATGGGTACCTCTTCTATTGCTCCCTGAGCTAGAAGTGATGCGACCTCCCGACCCAAGAGATTGGTGACAGGGACCTGAGAATTGAAGTGTCTTATGATTGTAGGAGGGGGCATACTGTGAAAATGAAGTCTGTACCCCTCACGTACAATGGACAGAGTCCAGTTTTCGGATGTTATTTGTTGCCATCTTCTGGCAAAATCACAGTCCAAATGGGCGTTTTTTGCAGAGTGAGGTATACTGTCTCAGCTAAATAGCCAATTCACCCTATAAGTATCAAACCCCTATCAATCATGATGGGTAACAATGATTAAAATAATAAACCAACTTCACTTATGAAGAAATCACTTAAATAAGTGACACCATCCAGAACCTTAAATGATTGGGAGGCAGGAGCACTGTTCACATGCTCTTGCCTACACATTGCCATCTTGCAAAATGGTGGCACCTGACAACACGTATTGGATCCTGGGAGGCACCGCACAGGGTCGAGTCTGCCAAAAAGGCAAAAATTGCCTTGGGGGAATCAGAGGTGGGGAGTCTAGTGGCTGCTAAAGCTACCAATGTTTATTGGGTGGCAATGTTAGTTGGGTGGGGGAATAGGGGGGTAGGGGCCATGGCAGCCACCAAAGCTTTTGATAGGGGATTGGGGAGTGAGGGGGTGTCACTGAAGCCACCAAAGATGGCTCAGAGCAGATCAGCAGAGGATCGTGAATCTGGACCTGCTTGGGTCATCTGAGCTGAAGTATCAAATTTTACCTCCGATGACCTCTTTTGCTCACGGCTGCAGTAGTGCGAACCCATGTGGGCATGTGCCTGCTTTTATTTGTGCAAATTTTTGGGCACATCTGATTTACTTTATTTTCACTGCATTCATGAGCAAATATTTTCCATTTTCCTTGTCTTAAAAAACATGCACTGAGCTACAGCATATGGCTCTAATGCAAGGTTTCTGCATCAGCCTGTGAATCCTTTATCTTCTTGTGATATACTGAACGGAAATTCAAAACTGTATGCAATCCTTAATAAACCCTCTCAACAGAAACCCAGATATTTTAGGCAATAGGAGGCTTATATGCAAGCTGAATTAATTAATTAATTTATTTATTTATTTATTACAGGCTCTTATATACCGCTCTATTCAGCATCAGCGCGGTTCATAATATAACAACATACCAGAGCAACAACTGTTTGGTTTTACATAGAACAGGTCAGCGAACTTGGAAAAACATGGGGAAGATAATTGAAGAGGATTGGAAATCTACAGATAAAGCATAGTTACTCATCTATAGCAGGTGTTCTCTAGGAACTTAAGGAATCAAATATGGGTGATGTCACTAGTGGAGCCCACACAGAAACGCTCCCCAGCTTCCATAGGAAGCTTTTGGGAGGTGAACCACGCATGCATGCCCGTATTCCCACCCAAAGGAGCCATTTTACCTCAGTATGATGACAGAGCTTAATCAAACCAAAAAGAAAACAACTCCACAGGGAAGAGGGAGGGTAGTGAGGACTGATTCCTGCTGCTCCCAGAGAACGCCTGTTACAGGTGAGTAACTATGCCTTCTCCAGGACCAAGCAGAAAGTCAGCCCTCACACATGGGACTCCCCAGCTACAGGCTACCAAAAAAACCTGTAAACAGCCCAATGGGGCGACCACAAAAATGAACCAAAAATAAAAGCATGAGTAATCGCTGAACGGGTCCGAGAGTCAGCATCCAGTATGGACATCAATAGCAGGTTGACTCTATGGTAGCCTGACAGACAGAAGGGCCAGTGGGAAGGAGTTGCCTTAAACTTCAAATAGGTGCCGGAGAATGGCTTGGCCAAAGTTGCTGTCACGTCAGGAATCTCCATCTAGACAGTAATGAGCTGTGAAGGTGTGGACAGAAGACCACGTAGCAGCTCTGCAGATCTCCACCGTGGAGACAAATGCAAGTTTGCTACCGAAGCAGCCATAATTTGGACATTGTGAGCTGTGACACGGCGTTCCAAACTCAGACCAGCTTGAGCATAAGTGAAGGAAATGCAATCCCCAACCCAAAGGAAAGGGCACGTTTCGAGCCTATTGAGGTTAAAAGAGACAAAAAACTGGGAGGAACAGCAGTGAGGTAGAATGCAAGTGCTTGCTTACAATCCAATGTGTGTAGAGTGGCCTTGGCCCTGTTAGTGTGAGGTCTGGAAAAAATGGTGGGCAGCACCACCGACTGAGATGAAAAGCAGAGACCACCTTAGGTAAGAACTTAGGGTGAGGCCGAAGGACCACTCTGTTATGATGGAACCTGGTATACGGCGGATGCACCACTAGCACCTGTAACTCACTGGCTCTATATGCAGAAATGACTGCCATCAGGAAAATGACTTTTCAGGTGAGAAGCGAACAGGAGCTTAGCAGCTCAAAAGGTGAAGCGAGAAGCTGCCTCAGAACCATGTTAAGATCCCACGCTCCCAGCTGCAGTTTAATTGAGGGATGCGAAAGCAATAGACCCCCTCATGAAATGGCCAATAAGAGGATGAGCGGAGATGGGTTTACCAGACGAGCCGCAATGGTGGGCAGCTACTGAACTCAGATGCACTCTGACAGAATTCAATTTGAGACCAGAGTCACAGAGGTGGAGGTGGTAAGTTAGCACAGCCTCCACCGAACAGAAAGGGACTGAGCAACTGACCTGCACACCAGATGGAGAATCTGTGCCATTTGAACGTTTAGGAGCATCATGTAGAGTCCTTGCGCAATGTGAGGAGTACATTCTCCATTGCCTCCTGCAGACAAAGGTGTGCGAAAGCTACCCACTCAGTATCCATGCTGTGAGCATCAGGGATTGGATTATGGAGGGATATCCTGTCCTGAGAGATCAGATCCAGAGCCCAGCCAAGTCAGAGAGGCTGTCTCTGGGACACCCAAAGGAAAAGAGGAAACCATGGCTGCCTGAGCCAATGCAGTACTATAAGGATCATAGTGGCTCCCTCTGCTTGAAGCTTGAAGAGTTTTGCACACTAGAGGAATGGGAGTGTAGGCATATAGAAGGCCCTCGGTCCAGTACAGGAGAAAAGCATCGGAAGCTGTCCGATTGCTGCACAGTACTCTGGATAAAAAGCATGGGGTCGCAAAGAGATCTAGCGACGGTGTGCCCATTCCAGAAGATGTGGTTCATAACCTGTTTGTTGAGGATTCACTCGTGTGGCTGAAGGACTCTACTGAGATGATTTGCCAGGACACTGTGCTCCCTGGGGAGATAAACTGCCCTGAGGAGTATGTCGTGAAAGACTGCAAACTTCCAAAGGTGGACAACCTCCCAACAGAGGAGTTACAAGCCCATGCCACCCTGCTTGTTGATGTAGAGCATGGCTGCTTGATTGTTCATTTGGATGAGGATGATCTGGTTGGAGCAAGTTGGCAATAGCCCGGAGCTCCAGGAAGTTGAATTGGTATAGGCTCTCTTGAGCTGTCCACAGAACCTGTGTACAGAGCCTCTTGAGATGAACTCCCCAGCCCATCTTGCAGACATCCATCATGAGAAAGTACTGATGTGGAGGAGCCTGAAAAAGGACCCCGGCGAGCAGGTTCAGAGGCTGTAGCCACCAGGAAAGGGACTCCTTGAGTGGAAGAGTGACCACCATGTGGTCTGAGACGGCTGATAACCTGACACCACTGTGTGCAGAGTATCCACTGCAACTGTCTCATGTGGAACCGTGTAGATGGAGTGACATGGACCGTGGAGGCCATGTGTCTGAGGAGGCACAACACCCACTGCGCTCTTACGATCCGGCTATTCTGTATGTCGTGCATCAGGGCGAGTAAGCACTATGCCCGGTCCAACAGCAGATAGACCCAAGTTAGAGTAGTATCTAGAAGAGCCCAATGAACTCTAGGTGCTGAGAGAGCTGCAGGTGAGTCTTGGCATAATCGATCACAAAGCCCAGGTATTCCAGCACTTGTATAGTGAGTATCACAGAATGCCGGACCTCATCAGGCATTGCACCTTTTATCAGCCAGTTGTCCATGTAAGGGAAGACAAAAAGCCCCTGGGTGTGGAAAAAGGCGGCAATGACTGCTAGATACTTTGGGCCTGATTTTCATCTGAGCAGTGCTATGTGCCGCTTCAGACGGTTACCCGTGTAAATGCCTTCAAAAATCAGGCCCTTTGTGAAGACCCATGGAGCGGGAGCTAGGCTGAAGGGCAGCACCCGGTGCTGATAGTGCTCTTCGCTGAGGATAAAGTGGAGATACTGACGATGAAAGGATGAATGGGAATATGAGCATAGGCATCTTTCAGATCCAAGAGCATAACCAGTCTTGCCACTGAAGGTATGGTAACAAGATTCCCAGGGAGACCATCTTGAATGTCTCCCTCACCAAGAACTGACTGAGGTTCCGAATATCCAGTATGGGCCGAAAACCGCTGGTTTTCTTTGGCATGAAAAAGTAACAGTAGAACTCCTTTCTAACCTGAGATGGAGGGACTAGCTCAATGGCTTGGTCTGTCAAGAGAGCCTGGACCCCAAGTTGGAGGAGTCCTCGGTGGTGAGGATTGAGAGAGTACTCCCCTGGAAAGAACGGGGAAGGAAGTTGATCGAAATGCAACAGGTACCTGTCCTCGACAATCTTTATGACCAAAATAAACGGAACCATCTAATTTCTCAATAAACAGGGGTATCCTACATGGAGCAATGGGGGAAGGAGCGGTGGGTTCACCCCTAAACAAAGAAAGAAACAAAGATATAGGGAGGGGTGAAGACATGGATAGGGGTGCACCTACTCCTTAAAAGACATGGGAAGGAGTGCACCTACTCCTGCCATATTGCTGGGCAGACTAGATGGACCACACTGGTCTTTATCTGCCATCATTTACTATGTTACTATGTCTGGTGAGATGACTGGCCACCTGAGGGCAAAATGGATCAATCGTTCTCCTACCTATGTGGGAACCGTGCCAGGTACAGGAAGCAGAGCCATGCTCCTGAGGAAGGAGTCAAAAGCCTCCCCCAGACTGTGGCTGTGGTGCTGACTGGGGCTGTGGGGGCTTTGATTGGTGTTGCTGGTGCTGGCCCTCTCCTTGATGTTGCTGCCCCTGCTCAGGGCCTTGATAATACTGATACTGGTGGTAGCCGCTATAGAACTTTTTCTTCTTGGGATAGAAGAGCTTTTTCCAAGAGGGTCAGATGTTTTTCTGGACAGTTGGTTCATAGTTAACTGTTCCCTCTCTAGTTCTCCGGCCTTGTCATCCATGGACTTGCCGAAAAGATTCTCGCCCTAGCAAAACTGTTCCCTCTAAGCTGTGCGCGCGCACACACCTCGCCGAGCGAGCGCACATACTTTATAACAGAGCACACAAAAATTACAGTTCTGATTCTGATAGAAAACAACACAGACATCTTAAAATTTAAAAGTTGTTGTGTATTTACGGTTTTCACAAGTTCTACAATATTATCTAGTGCAATCAATGTGGTGTACATACTGTATTCTGACGTGTAGTCAAATTTTAAAGTATAGAACTCCGAGTGTCGTTATGTGCTGCACAAAAATTTAACCTTCCTTCAAAAGCTGCACAGCTGATATTTTATGCGCACACAGCCTACAGAAAATTAGAGGGAACATTGCCTAGCAGGGGGCATCTGCGAGCTTGTTTTGCACCCCTTGCTCTAAATCAAAGGCCTGGAGCCAAGCCAGGCGATGGGCCCCGATGCCCACAGCTGCTACCCAGACGACCGACTCGAACACATCATAGGCGGCTCTGGTCATATATTTGGAATATTCCTTGGCCTTGGAGACATTCAAGGTGCTCTTCTGAAAAAAATGGCAGAGAAATCTACCAAATCCCCTGACATATCTTGAAGATACATGCTGATATAGAGCTGATAGGCCTGGCTGCGGGCCACCAGCATTGAACCCTGATAACATTTCACCCCAAAGCCGTCGAGTATCCGAGCATCCCAGTCGGGAGGCACTGAGGAGTTAGTCTTGGAGCTTTTAATTCTCCGCATGGCCAACTCCACAACCATGGAGTAGCGTGGGAGCTGCTGCTTCTCAAAGTCAGGGCTCTTGTGGACTCGATATATGGAATCGAGGCCTCGGCTCACTAGGGGAACAGTGAGGGGAGTTTTCCAGATGCAGAAGAGCAACTGCTCGATGATTTAGCATAGTCACTCACCTGTAACAGGTGACATCCGGGAACATCAGGAATTTAGTCTTCACATATGGGTATCAGTACCAACAGAGCCTGCGCGGGAACGCTCCCCAGCATCCAATAGGAAAGCTTTTGGGAGCATCCCACAGCACCTGCGTGCTGCCTTCCCTCTCCAGCTGAGTTTAAAGCTGAGACAAAGAGAGAGGGAAAGAGAGAGAGATAGAGAGATACAACTCCTAGGGGAGGTGGGTGGGTTGTGAAGACTAAATTCCTGCTGTTTCCAGAGATCACCTGTTACAGGTGAGTAACTATGCTATCTCCAGGAACAAGCAGGAATGTAGTCTTCACATATGGGAACTCCCTAGCTGCAGATGCCAGGAAGAAGGCCCCAGAAGTTGTGTGCCCCTGTGAAAGGGTTCCACTTCCCCCCCATGGATCTCTGGCATCCTACCAGGGATGGTGGGTAGGAGTTGATTAAGTATGGAACAGGTGTTGAAGAACAGCCTGACCAAACAAGGCATCCCTGCGGGAGTCCTTGTCTAAGCAGTAATGGGCTGTGAATGTATGAACCGAAGCCCAAGTAGCTGCTCGACAGATGCTGTTGATAGACACAGAGTGAAGATGAGCCATAGAGGCTGCCATGTCTCTCACACTGTGAGCTGTGACATGGCCTTCAAGAGGAAGGTTCTTACTCTCATAGGCAAAAGATATACACTGTGCAATCCAGCTGGACAGTGTTCTTTTGGAGACTGGATGTCCCAAATGACTAGGATCAAAAGCAACAAAGAGTTGAGAGGACTTTCTATGTTGCTGTGTCCTTTGCAAGTAAAAGGCCAAAGTCCTTTTACAGTCCAAAGTATGAAGATTCCTTTCTGCATTTGAGGCGTGAGGCCTTGGGAAGAATACAGGAAGGTAAACTGCTTGGTTTAAATGAAAAGGTGACACCACCTTTGGCATAAAGTGTGGGTGAGTCTTAAGGACTACCTTATCATGATGGAACTTTGTATGAGGAGGATCAGCCACCAACGCTTGCAATTCACTGATGCGACGTGCTGATGTGATTGCAGTAAGAAAGATGACCTTCCAGGAAAGGAATTTCAAAGAGGTAGTAGCTAATGGCTCAAAAGGCGGCTTCATGAGCTGCCCAAGAACCAGATTTAAGTCCCATGCCACCGGTGGTGGCTTAATGGGAGGCTTAGTTAAAAGAAGGCCTCTCATAAATCTCGCTATGAGAGGATGAGAGGAAATAGGTTGTCCATTTAGAGGCTTGAAAGAAGCTGCAATAGCACTCAAATGAACTCTCACTGAATTGGTCTTAAGCCCTGCATTAGATAAATGAAGGAGATACTCCAGTAATGATTCCAGAGGTATCGCAAGAGGGTTAAGACCCTTCTGTGAGCACCATATGGTAAACCTTTTCCACTTGAATGCATAACAGCGTCTTGTGGAAGGCTTCCTGGAAGCATAAAGGATATCCTTTACCTGCTGAGAAAGGTTAAGACCGTGAAGTTCTAGGCTTTCAGCAACCAGGCCCTGAGATGCAGAGACTGGGGATTGGGATGCCACAGCATTCCGTCCTCCTGAGAAAGGAGATTTGGAGCAGATCCTAACTCCAGAGGCAGAGCTTGAGAGAGATGTAGGAGCAGAGGGTACCACATTTGCCGTGGCCAATAAGGAGCTATGAGAATCATATGACCTCTGTCTCTCTGAAGCTTTAACAGGGTTTTGGGAATTAGGAGAATGGGTGAGAAGGCATACAGGAAGTCCTGGCCCCAATGGAGGAGGAAAGCATCCCAGGCCTGACAATCCTGAGCCAGAATTCTGGAACAGAACCAGGGAAGTTTAGCATTCAGCGGACTTGCAAAGAGGTCTATGTTCGGGTTCCCCAAATTTGGAAAGTTTTGGCCACCTGGTCTGCATGGAGAGACCATTTGTGTGGAAGCAGAACTCGACTGAGTCTGTCTGCCCAAGAGTTTTGAATGCCTGGAAGATACACCGCAAGGAGATGAATCTGATGCTCTTTGGCGAGGGCCCATAGTCGCAAAGCTTCATTGCATAGCGACAGAGCCTGTTCCGCCCTGCTTGTTCACATAGAACATGCCTACTTGATTGTCCGTTTGAACTAGGACTGTCTTGTAGCTGAGCTGGGTATGGAATACTCGAAGAGCAAGGAAGATTGCTCTGAATTCCAGGAGGATGATGTGTAGATAGGCCTCCTGTAAAGTCCAGGTACCCTGGGTAGAGGGGTCTTGCAGGTGGGCTCCCCAACCCACCTGTGAGGCATCTGTTGTTAGAGTGGCTTGGGGTGGGGGTTGCTGAAAAGGAGACCCCACTAAAAGGTTTTGGGATGACTGCCACCATTGGAGGGACAAAATAAGGCGATCTGAGTTTGCTATTTTGTCTGACAGGCAACCTGACGCCTGAGTCCACTGAGTGGATAAAGTCCACTGGGCTGCCCTCATATGGAGCCAAGTATAAGGAACCACATGCACGGTGGATGCCATGTGGCCTAGCAACTGTAACATTTCCCGAGCAGTGAGGTGAGGTTTTATCACTGCTTGGGAAGCTAACTGCACAATGCGAACGCAGTGGGGCTGTGGAAGGTAGGCCCTGGTCTGTCTGGTATCCAGCAGAGCTCCTATAAACTCCAGGGACTGAGTGGGAGCAAGGTTGGATTTTGGGAAGTTTATGACAAGACCCAAATACTGAAGGATGCGCATTGTGCGAGAGAGAGCAACCCTGGCCTCTGGCTCTGAAGAGGCTCGAATGAGCCAGTCGTCTAGGTAAGGGAAGACGAATATTCCTAGGGTGTGAAGAAATGCTGCCACCAGAGCCATGCATTTTGTGAACACCCTTGGTGCAGAGGCCAAGCCAAAAGGAAGAACCCTGTATTGGTAGTGCTTCCCTTGAAACAGAAAGCGAAGGAACTTTCGATGAGTTGGATGGATGAGAACATGAGTGTACACATCCTTGAGATCTAGAGAACAAAGTCAATTCTGACTCTGAAGGTATGGCAGCAGAGTTCCCAGAGAAATCATTTTGAACTTCTCCTTGAACAGGAATTTGTTCCATTCTCTGAGGTCTAAAATGGGTCTGTGTCCTCCTGTTTTCTTTGGGATAAGGAAATAGGGGGAGTAAAACCCTGTACCCCGTTGGGGAATGGGTACCTCTTCTATTGCCCCTTGGGAAGGAAGCACAGTGACCTCTTGACCTAACAGGTCATTGAGAAAGGTCTGAGAATTGAACTGTCTTACCATTGTAGGAGGGGGCATGCTGCGTAAATGAAGCTTGTACCCCTCTCTTACAATAGACAGAGTCTAATTTTCTGCTGTTATCTGACCCCATCTGGGGGCAAAATGACATAACCTTCCTGGGATGGTGGAGGTTTCGGGGCCGTTCAGGGCCAGGAAGGCAAAGTTCTCTAGATAGGAGTCAAAGCCCCTGTGGAGGCTGAGTCTGCTGAGCCGGATGAGGCTTAGCTGCTTTTGACTTTCTTAGTCTAGGTTGTTGCTGTTGTCCCTTTTGGGCAGACTGACCTAAACGATGTCCCTGTTGGGTATAGGAGGGATAAAACTTCTTCTTCTTACTGAAGAATGGTTTCTTAGAGGATTTTTTCCTTGCAGGATCAGCAGTAGATTTGGACAATCTATCCAAAGTGATATTGTCATCATCTATCTCATTAGCTTTTTCCTGCCAATTCTTGCCAGATTCTCTCCTGTGCAAGGAATATTCCCTAGTTTATCCTGTACCTGAATTTCCAAGTCAGATGCCTGGAGCCAGGCAATTCTACGTGCACCTATGGCAATGGCAGAGGTTCTGCTTATGCACTCAAAGCAGTCAAAAGCTGCACGATTCACAAACTTGGAAACATCCTGAGCATGTTTGACAAGGGTGAGATAATCTTGCCTCTTATAATCAGGAAGGAGAGGGCTCATAAGCTCTAAATCTCCTGTGACCTCCTTAAGGAACATTCCCATATATAATATATAGGAACTGATCCTAGCAGAAAGCATGAAAGCCTGGAAGGTTCAACGTCCAAAGGCATCAAGAGTCCTACACTCACGTCCTGGAGGATTAGATGCATGCCTTTTTGCACTCTTTATCCTTCTCATTGCTGACTCCACCACCATGAAATGGTCTGGTAATTGAGTCTTCTGAAACCCAGGACAGGGAGGAACTCGATACATGGTGTCGAGTCTTCGAGAGTGAGGAGATGTGGTTAGAGGCGTTTCCCACATCTTTAACATGAGATCATGCAAGATCTCATGAATAGGTAAGGTAGCTGCCTCTTTGGGAGCTTTAGGGTACTGTAGGATTTCTAATTCCTTTGCCCTAGGCTCTTTTTCAGGAGCCACTGTGATGGAAAGACCTCAAGCCACATCTCGGATAAAATCCTGAAAGGACAAATCCTCTGGTAGAGACATCCTATGCTGAGGAGAAGAGGAATCCTCAGGAAGAAGTACTCTGGTATCAGCAGAGCTTTCAGAATCTTCAGACTCATCTGAGGATTCGAAGTATCTCCAATCTAGGCGATCGTGCAAGGCACGGTACCGGTACCGATAGAAGTCGGCATCAGAGTGGTCCGGTACCGACCTATCGATACCGGATGGATACGCATGACTCCATCCCGGTAGAATACCTGCCGATGTTGATGCAGTCGGTGCCGGTACTGTTAATGGTTGAATTGTCTGAAGCGGTTTCAAGGGCATTGAGGCCGTGAGAAGAGCCGCCAGACTGCGTTCAATAGCCAAGAATCTCTGGTCTATCAACGCTGCCGATGCTTGGGTATTTGTACCGGAGGAAGCGGCCGGTACCCCAGAGCACAGCACCAGTAATTCTGCCGAGGTTGAAGCCTCGAGAACGTCGTGGAGCCCCGTTACTGCTTTGGAAGACGAAGCCCCCCGCCGGGGCAATTTTGCCGGTGAAAGTCCCTCAAGGGCAACGCCAGAGGCATCTCGCTGTCTAGAAGGAGATCTGCCCTTTGAGGACCGGCTAGATTTATGTTTAGTTACCTGAGATCCATGGGAGGAAGACGAAGCCCTGGACGACGTCGATGCCATGGAGGCTGTATCTGAGGGATAAAGGGTGCTAAGCTTAGCAGCTCGGTTCTGCCGGCTCCTTTTAGACATCATCCCACAGGCAAGACACTCTGAAATAGAGTGGTCAGGACCTAAACATTTGAGGCACCGCTCATGGGTGTCAGTGACAGAGATGGTACCGCCACACTTAGAACACTTTTTAAATCCCGAAGTGGGTTTTTCCATTCTGAAGGAAAAGTTGGGCCTAGTGCCCAAAATGGCACATGGCACCTGAGAGAAAATTACTGGAAAGACTCCAGAAGAAAGTTTTTTGGGGTTTTTTTTAAAGAAAAGAAAGAAGAACCACCGGCGGTACCGGTGTAGCATCGAGGGAAGGCAGACACGACCACAAAAAAGAATAGAAGGGATTTTTTTTTCCTGCGGTGACAGGATATGCGACCTGTCAGCTCCGCAGAAAATGAAAAACTGGAGAGGGACAGTTGGGAAAGGCGGGAAGGCAGCACGCAGGCGCTGTGGGATGCTCCCAAAAGCTTTCATATTGGACGCTGGGGAGCGTTCCCGCGCAGGCTCCGTCGGTACTGAAGATACCCATATGTGAAGACTACATTCCTGCTTGTTCCTGGAGATATTTATTTAACATGTTGTTTATATTGCTTTATCATTTCAGTCAAATCAGTTTACATTGTAGCTTAAACTTGGTAATGTACATTAAAAAGGGACATTGATAACTTAGACTTTTCTGAGGAAATGGAAGGTTAAGTGACTTACCCAAGGACATAAGGATTGCTAATAGGAATAGAACCCTGGTCTCTTGGTTTCCAAGCCAGTGCTCTAACCATTAGGCTACTCCTCCATGGGCACAGTAATGACCTCCTTGGGATGGGAAGGGTATTGAAGGATCTCCAATTCCTTTGCCCTGGGCTCCTCCTCAGCCTCGATGGAAGGACTTGCCCATGTCCCACATGAAATCGTGGAAAGACATGTCCTCCGGTGGGGACTTCCGGCATTCGTATGGAGGCAAGGGATCCGAGGGTATGTCCCTATGGTGATAGGTCATTGGTGACTCCTCTTCGGTTTTCTAGCCATCGGAATCAGTGGGGAAGTCGAAGTATCAATGTGAATCCTCATGACACCTTCGGCACTCGGGGGGTCCATGGCTCCCAACGGTCCTACCCCGATGTGCTCGGGGGGGAGGGGGGAAAGCCCTAGGCAACAAGAGGGAACTCGGATGTCCCCCAAGCTGCTTCCCCCACCAGGGAAGATTTGTGCCTTGAGAATGGGCTGAACCTCTGATGGTGAGGGCACTGCTGTAGACAGAGCTATCACTGGTGCTGAGGAACATGAGGTCAAGGGGTTTTGAGCAGCTTGCTGGGCGAGGAACGCAATGAGACTACGCTTGAGGGCCTGTATACCTAAGCTTCACAAGGAACACATTGTCTGAGATGGAAGGAGTCAGTGCAGCAACCACAGTCACCAGTACCGAGTCCCTCGGCGGGGTCATGGCATCAGGAGACACCGAACAGCCCTGCTGGGCATCAGGAGGCAACTCCTCCCACCAGGGCAGCTTAGGAGGCCACTCCCCACAATTGCCCTTGGAGTTCCATCAAGTGCTTTGATGCCCGTGCCCATGGGTTTTCCCCAGCTCTCGGCATAGCTCTTCGACATCGATGGGGCTGAAGTCCGTTCCTTCTGAGGGCAACCCTCATTGGAAGATAGCCCCCAATGCAGTGAAGCAAGGCCCCTCAGCTCTGAGTGAGCCCAGCCATTGCATGAAGCCAAAGCCTCAAAAGCCATTGAGGGTGTCAATGCTGACATTGATGCTGGTGCTGATGTCGACTTGGAGGAACCAAAAAGTGACTCCTGCTGTTTTCTCAATTCCGGATCCCCTTGCATGTCATCTGCAGACAGAGCTCAGGTGGAGGGCTCATGGTCTGGCCTAAGGCACTGAAGGCACCAGCTGTGGCAATCCATTATCGAGATGGTCCGGCCACAGTGGGCGCACTTCTTGAGACCACTGGCCAGCTTAGACATATTGGGGGAAACAGCTTCCACAAAGACAAAGGAGGCCAACATCCCAGCCGACTAAGGTGATGTGAGAAAAAAAAACCACGCACCAAGAAAAAGAACCCATGAAAAAAAACAGGGTGCTGAGGCACCAACGCTCCCAGGGATGGGCAAGAAGATGATGACGAGCATGCAACCAGAAAACAACAGGTAAAAACAAAAAAAATGTACCACTAGAGTATTGATGATTTTCCAGGGACTGATAAGTGTCTGAGAAGCTCCACAAAAAAAAAAAAAGAGGACTAAAGTAAAATGCTCATTTGGGCAGGAAGATGGGCATGCATGCATAGTTCACCTCCCAAAAGCTTCCTATGGAAGCTGGGGAGCGTTTCTGCATAGGCTCTGTCGGTGACATCACCCATATGTGAGGACTAACTTTCTGCTTGGTCCCAGAGAAAACAGCTAAAACTGCAACTGCTAGTCATTTGGTAGGAAATGGGTAGAAACTACTGTACAGGTGGTATTTTATTCCTGCATGCTTGCAGCCAATTTTTGGGAAGGGAGATGAAATTCGCTGGCACCAATGTGGCAAGCTTGAGATCTTTCCATGTATCTGGTGGAGTTACGCCAAGACAGAGATATTTAGGGGAAAGGTATTCCAGTTCTTGAGTGCAATTTTGAGGAAGAATATACAGGACAATCTGAGAGTGGCTTTGTTCCAGCATGCTCATGGGGTGCTTAACAGCGTTCATAAATTGATTGTATGTGGGATTATTGATTGTATGTGGGATTATTGTGGTTCGGCTCTGGTGGCTTCAGTTTGGAAGTAGATAGATCTACCAGATATGTTTATCCAAAAGCAATTTTGGCGGGTATATTATAGGAGTAACTTTATAAAGGGGCCCATATTTCTCAGCCATAACATCTCTGCCTACTTTGGGTTATTTTATTTATTAATAAGCATATGTGTTAATGACCTCTTATAAAACACCAACCAGCGTAGAAGAATGCATGCTTCATGATGCTGCATACTTTACTGATGGGCAAGTGCATGGGCAGAGTTTTGGTGGAGAATGGGCGGAGCATGCATGTAGATTAGAAAACAGTATAATGTACGTGAGTTCTTGAAAAATGTCGGCGCAGGCATTTACACTGACTAAGGATGGTGTAAATGTCCACACCTTGATATAAGGCATAATTGTTGCCAGTTACACTACTATTTTATAAAGATAAATAGACGCCTACTTGTTTTTATAAAATAGGCTTAACATAAGCAGCTTCAAAGGCACTTTAACTAGGCCCCTCATTATAAAATTACCCTCTAGGGCTGGAGTAAATGCCCAAGCCTAGATTTGGCATGGATATCCATAAATAGTAATTTATAATCCACGTGCATACTTATGTTTTCCACCCATGTGCATGCCGACCAGCAAAGTACTAGCCATTAAGCAAGGTGCATACTTTTAGGCTGATCGGTATTTTATGAGGACATTTATATGCATGAGGTATGTGTGTACACATGCCTAAAATAACCCCCAGTTAGGCGGGGGACATGGGGAAAAGAAGAAGCAATGTGAATTGTTTTCAGACGAGCAGATGGCACTATCATCCAAACTGGTGTAGTCTACAGGCCTCCAATTGAAATGGAAAAGATAGAGACTTGATCATTGATATCCCCGCGTTTGTGCCTTTTTCCAGTCCTGTCTACCTTCCCTGCGTCTTGTACGGGAAAGGTAGATGGGGGCAGGAAAGGGGTGGATCTGGGACAGCAGAAATAAGTTCCCCTAGTCGGCAGAAGATGGCGGGTCCGGGGCACGGAGGGGACAGGGGGGCAAAGGACAGTCCCCACAGTCTGACCCTGGCCTTAGGAGGCCAGATTGGGGGTCGGGCTGCAGGGAATGCACTTTCAGACCTGGGGGCCAGGGATCAAGGCTGTTCAATGGAGTCGCAGTGCCATGGCAACCAGACATCATGGCGCCGCGGCTCCACTGAACTGCCCTGAGTTAGCCGGGGAAGGCCTGTACGTGCAGGCTGGATGGAATCGGGGTCCCGACCTGCACGTATAAGCCTGTTCACGATTCTAATCTCATGGGGCTAGACGTGCCCTGCGGGATCAGGATTACGACTCCCTTTGTGCGTCAGGTTTCAGCCGAACACACAGAGGGCCCGGATGTGTGGGATGGAATCGGGTCCTAAGGAAGAAGTGATCATATTGGTTGACTTTAATTTACCAGACGTGGCTTGAGTATTCCTTCTGCAAATCTGGAACGAAGTAAAAAGATTGTGGATGTCTTCCAAGAAGCATTGCTCAGACAAATGGTGATGGAATCAACCAGGGAAAGTTCAATGCTGGATTTAATACTTACCAATGGAGATCGTGTGTCGAATGTCCCCACATAAGCAGCAGCGATCATCACATGGCAGAGTCCAATTAAAGCAAACTCTAAGTCCTAGACTTCAAAAACACAGACTTCAGTAAAATGAGAAAGTACTTGAAGGGGGAGTTGGCAGGCTGGAAGGAGAAAAGGGAAGTGGAATTGCAGTGGGCAAAACTAAGAGGCAATAAAAGGGACAACAGATATATATGCAGGCCTGTACCTAGCCCTGTGCGAGCGGTGCAGCCACACAGAGCGCAAAGGCTTAAGGGGCGCATTTTAGCTGTCTTCTGTTGCCTGCCACCGCCACTTTTTCTTCTCTCAGCGGTGACAGGCAATGGCAGGACAGCTAAAATGTGCCCCTTAAGCCTTCTCGCCGGCATGCCAAGCAGATCTTTCCCTCCCTGCAAGAGCAAGACCAGGGAGGGACAGATCTGCTTAGCATGCCGGCGACTTGCACATCGGGCACACCTCTTCTCTCCTGTTGGGGGGGGGGCGGCGTGCCCGATGTGCAAGTTGCACAGGGTGCGATCTTCCCTCAGTACGGCCCTGTATATATGTATGGAAAGTAAATAAAAACAAGAAGAAAAGGAAACCTATTTGGTTCTCCGAAGAAGTGGTGTGCATAAAAAAAGGCAAAAAACACAGCTTTCAGAAAATTCAGAAGATCACAAACAGAGAAACACAGAAAAGAATATAGGATAAAGCTAAAAGAGACAAAGAGAAATAAGGATAGCAAAAGCAAAGGCGAAAGAAAAGATGGCTAAAGATGTGAAGCGTGGAGACAAAGCTTTTTTCAGGTATATTTGGGAGAAGAGGACGATCAGAGGTGGAATTGCAAGAGTCAAAATTGCCAAGGACGGATTGATGGAAAGTGACATTGAAAAAGCAAAAATGCTAAACAAATACTTCTCTTCTATATTCACTCAAGAAAATCCCGGAGAAGGGCCACATATAATTGACAAATATACAAATGGGAATGGAATAGATACACTGTTTACAGAAGATGATGTTTTTGAACAGCTTGAAAAACTGAAAGTGGACAAGGCTATCGGACCAGATGGGATACATCCCAAGATACTGAAAGACCTCAGAGATGTTCTGGCAGGACCTTTAAAGGATGTTTTTAATAAATCCCTGGAGACATGAGAGGATCCACAGGATTCAAGAAGGGATGATGTAGTACACCTTTTCACAAAAGTGGTAATAGAGATGAGATGACAAATTGTAGACGGTAAGCCTTATCTCGGTGATGGTAAAAGTAATGAAGGCATACCTGATAGAAAGAATAGTGGACTTTCTAGAAACAAATGAGCTGCATGATCCAAGGCAACATGGTTTTGCCAAATTATGATCATGTCAAGCAAATTTGATTGAGTTTTTTGACTGGGTGGCCAAAGAACTAGATTAAGGGCATATGATGGATGTGATCTACCTTTAATTTCAGCAGCCTTTGATACTGTTTCTCATAGGAGGAATCTCAATAAACTGAGCATCCTGGGGATGGGTCCCAAAGTGGTGAACTAGATCAGAAATTGCTTGACTGACAGACGACAGAAGCTGGTGGTAAACGGAACTCACTCAGAAGAAAGGAAGGTGAGTAGTGGTGTGCCCCAGGGATCGGTTG
Organism: Ichthyophis bannanicus; assembly: GCA_033557465.1. Taxonomy (NCBI): domain Eukaryota; kingdom Metazoa; phylum Chordata; class Amphibia; order Gymnophiona; family Ichthyophiidae; genus Ichthyophis; species Ichthyophis bannanicus. The sequence continues at coordinate 1,172,921,655 of CM066031.1, forward strand.
TGGGACCAGTTCCATTCAATGTATTTGTGAGTGATATTACTGAAGGCCCTCACTTGGTTTGCAGCTAGTCGTGCTGTGAGGGTTTGTGTGCATCAGTGATGCTGAGGGCTAAGCTATCGGTAGCTTAACTAATGGCAGGGTCTCCCAAGCTGGACAGGTCTCAGCTCAGGTGCCAGACCAAGACAAAGCACCCATCTGGGCAGCAGCAGAATGGGACGGTGTTGGCAGCGGAGAATGACATTTCTGTGACAATGGCAACAACATTAGATTTAAACTGCGCAGAAGAAAGGCCTGGCAATCTACTTCTGTATCTTGCCACAAAACCTCAATGGATAGTCACAACAAAACAAATTGCACTATAGTGCTGGAGGATGAGACCCCCAGGTCAGAAAGCACTCAACTGACTACTTGGAAGGAGCTGAAGACTTTTCAAAGTAAATCCAGCATTTATGAGGTGGTTGGATCAAAGCCCTCGGGACGTCTAACTGCTGATGTAGCTGCGCATGAAATGAGAATCAGAAGCTGCAAAGATGTCTTACATACTGGGAAATGGAACGTATGAAGCATAAAACCAAGGGAAGTTGGAGGTGGTCAAGAATGAAATGGAACGTGTACAACGCGATCTGTTCAGTGTCAGCGAACTGAAATGGACTGGCATTGGGCACTTTGCATCTGATGATCACATGGTCTACTATGCTAGAAATTAAAGACAAAGTATAGTGTTGCATATATAATTAAGAAGAAACTTTCAAGAACTGTAATGAAATACAATGCAATCAGTGAATGCTAAATTTCTATTAGTCTATGAGGAATGCCCATCAACACAACTATAATTCAAGTATATGCCCCAACAACAGCTGCAGAAGAGGATGAAGTTGATGAGTTCTACGAACAAGTACAAGCTGAAATTAACATGCAAATAGGATATATCCTGATAGTCATGGGTGACTGGAATGCAAAAGTTGGCAAGAAGAAGGCAAAGTGGTTGGAAAATATGGACGTGGCAACAGAAATGAAGCTGAAGAAAGACTGATAGAATTCTGCAAGACCAATGATCTATTCATCTCAAACACCTTCTTCCAGCAACGCAAATGGTGACTGTACACATGGGCTTTACCCAATGGATTGTACAAAAATTGACTACATCTGTGGAAGTTAATAATGGAAAAGCTCTATAACATCAACAAAGACTAAATCTGGAGCTGACTGTGGCACAGATTACTAACTACTAATATACAAACTCAAGCTAAAGTTGAAAAAAAGCAAACCACTCATGAATGTAGCAAAATATGACCTTGAGAATATATCACTGGAGTTTAAAGACAGCCTGCAAAATTGATTTGCTGCTTTAGATACAAATGACTGAGCTCCAGAAGAGTTATGGAATGACATCAAAAAGGTTGTGTTGGAAGAAAGTGAGAAGGCACTAGAAAAAGTAAAAAAGCAAAAATGGCCAAAATAGATGACTGAAGAAATTCTGAAAATTGCCCAGAAACGCAGAAAAGCTAAAGCCAGAGGAGAAAGAGAGGCAATCGCAGAGCTCAATAGAGATTTCCACCGTGCAGTAAGACAAGGAAAAGTACTACAATGATGCATGCAAGGAATAGAAGCAGAAACTATTAGAGAAAGAACAAGATCAGCTTTCCTAAAGCTACGAGAGTTAAAGAAAAAAATCCCATCCTCAAACTGGAATGTTAGAAGATGCTCAAGGTTCTATGCTGAATGATGCTGAGAAGATCATGAAAAGGTGGAAAGAATATACAGAGTTTTTATATGATAAAGATCAAGTGGACCAACAGCTGTTTCAACCTGTACCTTATGATCCGGAACCATTGGTGATGAAAGAAGTTCATGCAGCACTGAAAGCCTTATCAAAAAACAAAGCACCAGGCATTAATGGCATTCCCATAGAAATATTACAGCAGTCTGACGCAACTGTTACCATACTTACAAGGCTCTGCCAAGAAATTTGGAAGACAACATCATGGCCAATTGACTGGAAAAGATCTGTGTTTATACCAATACTAAAGAAAGGGGATCCAACTGACTGTGGAAATTATCGCACAACCACTCTGATCCCACATGCCAGCAAGATTTTACTGAAGATTATTCAACAGAGACTACAACCATACCTAGATCAAGAACTACATGAAGTGCAAGCAGGATTTAGGAAAGGGCGAGGAACAAGAGACATCATTGCGGATGTGAGATGGATCCTTGAAAAGACTAAAGAATACCAAAAGGATATCTATTTGTGCTTTATTGACTACAGCAAGGCTTTTGACTGTATAAATCTTGAGAAACTCTGGGCCACCTTAAGAAGCATGGGTATATCAGGACATCTGACAGTTCTCTTGCACAATCTGTACATTGACCAAGAAACAACAGTTCAAACAGAACAAGGAGAAACAGAATGGTTTAAAACCAGCAAAGGTGTATGACAAGGCTGCATACTTTCTCCCTACCTGTTTAATTTATATACAAAACAAATCATCAGAGAAGCAGGATTGTATGAAGACAACAGTGGTGTGAAGATTGGTGGAAGACTCATCAACAACCTTAGCTATGCTGAAGATACCACATTACTGGGTGAAAGTGAAGATGATCTGAAACATTTGCTCCTTACTATCAAGGAACACAGTCTTAAAATGGGCCTGCACCTTAATGTAAATAAGACAAAGATATGACAACTGGCACAATCAATAAGTTCATCGTTGATGGAGAAGAAATCAAAATCATGGACAACTTCAACCTACTTGGATCAACTATCAATAAAGAAGCAACAAGCAGTCAACAAATCCAACAACGCATTGCTCTTGGCAGAATGACTATGAAGGATCTAGACAAGACTCTCAAGAGCAGAGATGTCTCTCTCCATACAAAGATTCAACTCATTCAAGCCATGGTATTTTCAAGAACATATGGATGCAAAAGTTGGACAGTGAAAAAGATAGACAAGAAGAAAATTGATGCCTTTGAATTATGGTGCTGGCAGCGAATACTTCGTATAGCATGGACTGCCCAAAGAACAAACCAGTCAGCACTAGAGGAGATCAAACCTAAGCTTTCTTTAGAAGCTCAGATGACAAGACTTCGACTTTCATACTTTGGACACATCATGCGAAGAGCAAGATCATTAGAGAAAGACATCATGCTTGTCAAGATAGAAGGTCAACGCAAAAGAGGAATGCTAGCAATGAGATGGATCGATACAGTAACAGTAGCTATGGGTGCCAGTCTGTCAACAATGAGCCACCTGACTGAAGACTGAACACAATTTAAGACAACTATCCAGAGGGTCGAAACCAACTTGATGGCACTTAACAACAAGAAACAATCTTTACTGCATAAAGCAACATTGCAAAGTTAAAAAAAAATACATAGACTGAGAGTATGCTGCTTTTTTTATTCCTGGGACAACCATATGACTGGTGTTCTGAGTGAAAGGACCTCCTGCTCCCTGACTGAAGCTCTGGGGAGACCCTTCAATTTTGCATGGGAGGGGTGAAGAGGAGCCAGCTCATCTCTCACCTCAGGCAGCTGATCGTCTTGAGTCACCCTTGCCTGGGGGTAAGTGTATTTATCCAGGCATGTATATTACTGGGCCCAATTATCGGAGTAAATAACATTTAGTCTTGAAGATTATAGTGCTGATTTAACATATAGCAGACCTTGGCATCCATAAGTGTAAAATGGGGGGGAAGGGATAACTCACACCTTTTCCCAGAATTTTAAGGCGAGTTACATTCAAGTACAGGAGGTGCTTTCCCATCTCCAGATGGGTTACAATTTTAGTCTCTACCCGAAGCAAGGGAGGGTTAAGTGATTTGTCCAAGATCACAAGCAGTGGCAATAGGATTCAAACTGGGTTTCCGTGGTTCTAAACATTCAACCACTCCTCCTTATTTACAGCTAGCAGTCAAATAGAATATTACTACACTGAGAAGGTATTGTTATAGCTGTCTTCATGTAACCTTTCATGAGCTGCTCTTTTACTGCAATTCTGGTTCCCGAAATAATAAATATTGGTGTGTTCACTAGCTCAGAATTAAAGGGGTCAGGTGCACTGTTAGAATACTCATTTCTGTGATAGTTCCCCTCAAGAATTTTATTCACAGAGAGAGAACCTATCATTTTTTTTATTTAGTGCCATCAAGTCAGTGTTGACTCATAGCGACCCAGCTACCTCTGTGTTTTCTTGGCAATGTATCACTGGAAGTAGATTGCCAGCCTTTTCTTCTGAGGCAATGGAGGGTAAAGTGACTTGCCTAGGGTCACAAGGAGTGCAAGTGGGAATTGAACCCTTGATCTTCTGGGTACTAGGCAGTTGCTCTAACCACTGGGCTACTCCTCCACTCCTATTACTACACAGGAAGAAACAATGATCTTGGCAGAGGTCAGGGGGTTGGTCAACTTGATTATGGGTGCCGCTCCAGTTAATGGACGATATCAGTGGTTCCCAACCCAGTCCTCGGGGAACCCCAGGCTAGTCAGGTTTTCAGAGTACCCACAATAAATATGCATGCAGATAGATCTGCATGCACTGCTTCCATTGTATGCAGATCTATCTCATGCATATTCATTGTGGACACTCTGAAAACCTGACTGGCCTGGGGTTCCCCGAGGACCGACGTAGGGAACCAAGTTCAACAATACAGTTGTGCATATTGTTTTGCTCCCAGTTTCTCCTTCAGAGACCTGTCATCCCAATAGTAAGTGCCCTACACAAGCACTGTACACCTGACATCTGATACAATAGGTGTTTCACATTCATATATCTGGCACTTGACAACCAAAATCCCTATAACAGAAGCCATGCTTTTGTGGACACATGGGATAAGGAAGGAATATCTGAAATATATTTACATGTAGGTTTGTGTGCCGGGGATGGGGGAAGTCGAGGCCTTTGCATATACTTGTTGACAATACAAATCTTAGCATCCTAAATGACAAATCTCCAACCATGAAGCAGCATCAAACTCAGCATACAAAGCCTACATGAAATCTAGGGAACAGAAAAAGTTTTTAAATAACCAAAGAAACAAAAATATCTTTAATTCAAGCTACCTTGTACAGCAGGAGCCTGCCTCCAAGTAAAGCACAGTTACTTACCTGTAACAGGTGATCTCTAGGAACAGCAGGAATAAGTCTTCACATATGGGTACGTCGGTACCGACGGAGTCTGCGCGGGAACGCTTCCCAGCATCCAATCAAGAGCTTTTGGAAGCATCCCCCCACGCCTGCGTACTGCCTTCCCGCCTTTCCTAACTGCCTCTCCTCAGTAACGTTTTAAAGCTGAGACAAAGAGAGAGAGAGAGGAAAGGAAAGATAGATAGAGAGATACAACTCCTGGGGAGGTGGGTGGGTTGTGAAGACTTATTCCTGCTGTTCCCAGAGATCACCTGTTACAGGTAAGTAACTGTGCTATCTCCAGGAACAAGCAGGAATGAGTCTTCACATATGGGGACTCCCAAGCTAAGATGCCTGGAGTCCCAGCATGTCATAGATTGGAACATGCTATCCCCCACAACACCAGGCATCCTGAGGATGGAGGGTAGGAGTTGAAAAAGAAAGGCGCTGTGGAACAGCTAACCTAGCATAGGACTGCAGACAAGGAGTCCATGTGTGGATGATAATTATCATCAATGATATTGAAAGAAATATTGCAATATGGACCTCCCCTAACAGGATTACAGAGCAGTAAGGAGGTTCATGGGATCTACTGGGGAACCCAGTAGAGGAACCTCAAGGGGGACCTCACTGTGAAGTGGAGGTAATAAACCTGTAGGAAAAACAGTGGAGGTCAGATTCCTGAAAGGTAAGAGGGAACCCCAGTAATAACTGGGGTAGTACAAAAACGGTGGGCCTTCAGCGGAAGGTTTTATGACAAAAGCCGAACTCTTTTGGCAACAACGTGGCTCACCCTTAGAGGCAAAAAGAGAAGGCTGACCGATTTGGACAAACAGGCACAGTCCTTGTGGGAGGAAAAGGTATGGAACCCCTTATATCCCAAAAAGAAAGGACAAATGCCTGAGGCGTTAGAGCCTGTGATTAACTGAAGATCCACAATGTCTCTCCTAACTGGAGTCAGCTAGGAGAGATACTGGAACATGGAGAGCTTCAGAGGTACCTAAACCTTAAGGTTATGGTGGAAGTTGTTAACTACCACACAAAGTGATGGTGCGTGTAGAACCCCAAACATGCTGGATAGCATAGGTATGGGTAAAGCCCATCTGTCAGAATCATATAGCTATATGAGCCTAGACAGTCAGGTAGAAAAATATGCAGATACATATCTACCAATAATGAAATATCTCGACCGATATATATATATATATACACACACACTTATAGATATATAGATAGACATATAAGAATATATCTATAGTGAGATATGAAAAAGCATAAAATACACATAAAATGATAGACATAGACATCTGTAAGATGTATGCTATAGATATGAATATATATGCCTCTATATGGGTGTCTGCAAAGAAGCAGACAGAGATATGCCCACAGAACAGTATTCACATAGGAAATGCGGAGAGGAAAGATTCATCTAATAACAAGAAGGTGGAACCTACTTGAGAAGATATATAGAGAATCTATTCCGACTGGTTATGAGCTACAGGGATGCTAGCTAATGAAAAAAAACAGGACGGTTACGTGAAAAGCAGAGGATGATATCAGTCTGCAGCCAGCAAGTCCCGAGTATTCCAGAACTCTAGCATGGTAAGTGAACAGAAGACGCATAAAAATGAGATACCATGCTGACCTGCTTAAGGGCAAAAAGGTATCATGCATTCTTACCATGAGGACGAGCTGTAAGGAGAAAAAGCATATTCCCGATTGGAAATACTATGGACCAAAGCAGGGAATTGGCAACTATGTCAACTATGCTGCCAAACCCAGGGGAATGGAGATGGCAGAAAGAGAAGACAATCCAACAAGCCTGTAGTGAAGTAGTTTCCAAGACAGATGACAGCACTGACTTGGAGCCACTACTAATACCAGACAGAATGTTAGTGGAGCACAACCTGGTTGCTGGTGGACAAGAACCAGTGGTCCAAACATTAAGGCTCCTGCATAGGCAGCTGCTTGCCAGAAAGCAGAAAAAATCTTACTGTTTAAAAACAGACAGAACAGGAGTAGAAAACTCTGGACATGTCTGATGAACTGCCTCAAAGCAAGATTGAAAAAGAGGAGTTAACTCAGAGAGGAAACTCCACACTGGAAAAGTAACAAAACTAGAGAGGCTGAAGAAAAAGACCTCCAGTGAAGCAATACCGCTCTTACAGGGGAAAAGCTTGGTAAGAGGGTAAAGAGAATGGAGCTGAAGAAGACTTACAAAGTAGTAAGTCTATAGAAAGGAAAAAAAGACATGCTGGCACAGGAAACTATCGTTTGATAGTGGTTAGACCTCTTTTCCCTAGCAGGAAGAAGAGGAGAACCCTGTGACCTATAGGCATGAACATCCTGACAGCTCATAGAACATAGAAAAAATGGATGTCTTTTGGGAAGAGATCCATGTCTAGGGTTTAGAATGAAAGCAGTGGATTGCCTCTATTGAGAAGAAGCAACTGCAGATTCTAACCCCAAGAGTCACAAGCATCTGATAAAGATTGATCAGAAACCCTGCGGTTGCTGGGTTTGCTGAGCCTGGTGAGAGGTGGAATTCTGCAGACCAGGACGATGCTTCCCTTGTTTGGGAACATCTGTATGATGGGCAGATGATGCATAAAACCTTCTTCTCCTATGGGAAGAAAGTTTGGCAGGAAATTTCCTACCTATTGGGACAGAAGAAGGTGCAGAACAGCACCTAGGAACAGGTAAGTCAGTGGACAACTGAGTAACCTGACGTAAAGACTCCTTGTTGAAAAGATTGTCTCCAGTGCAAGGAGTATGTCCCAGTCTTTGCTGTGCCCATTTGTCTAAGTCTGAAGCTTGGAGCCAGACTCTACGTCGTGCCCCTATAGTTATAGCAGAAGTCCTGCTAACAGACTCAAAAGAGTCTAGGGAAGCACGAGTAAGAAACCAAGAGATATTCTGAAGATGCTTAAGCAGGGAAGAATAGCCTGCACTCTTGGACTCTGGAAAGGAAGGAGTCAAAAGATGTAATTACTTTGTGACCTCCTCAAGAGATAGACTCATATAAAAAATATATGAGAGAATTCTTGCAGAAAGCATAGATGTCTGGAAGGTTTGACGTCCAAAGGCATCTAGTGTCTTAGACTCACGACCTAGCGGATAAGAAGAGTGCTTTTTCTTACTCTTTACCCGCCTCATTGCTGATTCCACTACTATGGAATGATGAGGAAGTTGAGTCTTTTGAAACCCTGGAGAGGGGGGCACCTGATATAAGAGATCAGTTGCTCTGGAAGGTGGGGGTACCTTTAAAGGTGCTTCCCACATTCCTAGAAGGAGATCCTGCAAGGAATGATGCAAAGGAAGCATTATGTTCTCCTTTGCTTTGGTAGAAACAGAGCCTTGTGCAGGATCATATCCAGGGATAGGAATGGCAAGAGATCTTCCTAAGAATGCTATACAACCACTCCTAAGAATGCTATACAACCGCTCCAACTTGCTCAGAACACGATTGCAAGACTCATAACCAGCACTCCCAGGCGATCACACATCACACCAGTACTTCTTGACCTCCACTGGCTCCCCATCTACTGCAGGATTAAGTTCAAAGTGCTTACCCTCATACACAAGATCATTTCCAATGAATCAGCCCCATGCCTTTCCCCTCTCATTCCCCTCTCTGCTAGCTCTAGAACCCGCTGTACTATCACTAAAAACCTCATCTCTATCCCATCAACCATAAGACACTCTAAACAAATCACTTGTAACAGGGCTTTTTCACTCTACGCTCCTACCCTATGGAACTCCCTTCCCCATGAGCTGCGAAACTCTAGCACTCACCTTGAGTTCCGAAAAAACCTAAAAACCTTCATTTTTCAGGAACATTTTTCCCTCCCACCTTAGTTCCAACATCACCCTCTTCCTTCCAGCTCCTACCCCTTCTAAACCTCCACTATGACAGCTGATATTTAGGTAAATTCCTCTGTAAATAGTTAAATTCCATTGTATATAGTTGGTTTTATTGGCATTTTATTGTCATTTTATTGTTATTTATACCTATATCTTGTTACCTTGTTCTATGTAAACAGTGGAAACACTCTATTATATATGTTTTATGTAAACCGTCTTGAGTTGTAGAAAGACGGTATATAAAATCGGTTAAATAAATAAATAAAATAAATAAAATCTTGCTATATCCAGGAGGAAACTCTAAAAAGAGGGATCTCCAACTGGAATCTCCTTTGGACAGGTTAGATCTGAAGAACTAGCCTGAGCACCGAAAGAGCTATCCAAATATATAGGAACAGAAGATCCTGCACGGTGCAGTGTGGAATCCTTGGGATGGTCGCCGGTACTGGCTGTCAGGAGCAGCGACCGTCAGTACCACATCGTCCATGCCAGGTATCGACTCCAAGCTTGGTATAGAAGGGAGCGATCCTGTTGAAAGAAGCATGGTAGGAGTTGGCCACGATGGTACTGTGGATACCAGTACCGATGCCAATACCGGTACCGATGTCGGAGCCGAACCCGACACAGACATCGGAGCAGCCATTGGTGACAGTTCAATCGGTACCGAGGTAACCAAAGACCTCCGGCCACTATCCTCGGTACCGAGCCTCTGGTATCGATCGGTGTCGGTACCAAAACGTGTTGGTACCCAGTCTTCCAGACTAGAGATCGATTCCAAACTCGGCATCGAGGGCAAAGAGCCTGATGAGCGAAGCATGGAAGGCACCGACCACAAGGGTAATGTGGACATCGGTACTGACTTCGGTACCGTGTCTGATACCGGTGGATGAAGGCCAACTAGTGGCAACTCAAACGGCCTCAGAGGAACCGAGAGTTGCGGATCCGAACCATCGGAACCGAGCCTTGGGTACCGCCGGGAGCCGGTACCAAGGCGAGTCGGTACCCAGTCCTCCAGACTGGAGATCGATTCCAGACTCAGCATCGAAGGAAGCGAGGCTATCGATGCACGTCTGGAGGGTACCCATGTTGGAGATAGTATCGGTGCCGGTACCGATACTGGAAAGTCAGTCTGGAACGTTTCCACCAGTCCCATAGGTACCGAGGATGCCAGACGACGATCCCTGGTGAGGAGTGTTACGTCCAACACCAGTGCCGATGCCGGGGTATCGGTACCGCTCGAAGCGGATGCCACCACCGGGCATGGCTCAGGTATGTTCTGTGAGGGGTGAGCCCCAGGAACAACCCGAAACCCTACATAGGCTTTGGAGGCCGAAGACTCCCGCCAGGGTTTTGAAGCCAATGGGCCCTCGAGGGCAAGGCCGGAGCCGTCTACATGCTGTGCATGAGACCTACCACTCGAGGGTTCGCTAGTCTTAACAGACTGTTTGTGGGTTACCTGATCCTGTGTAGAAGAAGAAATGGTCAGTGCCCTGAAGTTGAAAGGGAACCTCATATTGAGGGAAACTCGATGTTGAAAACCTCTTCTCACAATACTGTTGCCCGAGGGCTCCGGAGGAAAAAGGTCAGGACCCAAACAGGTTAGACACCAATTTTGGGAGTCTAAAAATAAAGTTGTACCGCCACAGTTTGAACATTTCTTGGAGGAAATGGCTGGCGGTTCCATGAGGGACATGGAGAGGCCTTGAAGGAAGACACTCCGAAGAAAAAATATTCCCTTAAAGGGAAAAATTTACAAGAAAAGAAAAAAGAAACACCGGCGGTACCGGTGGCGTCGGGGAAGACAGCCGCGACCACAAGAAAACTAAAGAATTAAAAGAAGAATTTTCTGCGGTGACAGGAGGACGTCCTGCCGACTCCACGGAAAAACGAAAACTGAGGAGAGGCAGTTAGGAAAGGCGGGAAGGCAGCATGCAGGCGTGGGGGGATGCTTCCAAAAGCTCTTGATTGGACGCTGGGAAGCATTCCCGCGCAGACTCCGTCGGTACCGACATACCCATATGTGAAGACTCATTCCTGCTTGTTCCTGGAGATCAAGAACTTTAATGCTTGATGAGATTTCCAAATTAGAGACTGTGTTGTGAGGGTTTTTTTCATGTAGCATATTACATCATAAATTCTGTACAATTCTTTATAGCCTTGGCCTGTGCAAGGCTCTCCTTATCTGACTGAGCGGGAAGTGTAGAGAGCAGCTCAAAACCCAAGGGGAAGAGGGAATCCACGAGTTGGACAGGGGATGATAAACAGGACAATTAGCTGGCACAAGTACAGGCCGTGCTGTGCATTCCTTTCTGGGGCTTTGATTTTTCTTATCTCAGCTTGGAGTGGAAAGCACACGGGAGGAGGACGGCAGTCAGGGGAAGCTGGAGGCCACTGCATCCCAGTGATTCCATCAGCCCAGTGCTGACTCATCCAATCACTCACCTCATAGCCCTTTTCCAACAGGAACTCGGCCAAGTAGGAACCATCCTGGGAAGAAAAGAGAAAGGGAGAGAGGAAGAAGCGGTCAGTGATACAGCAAATGACTTGCAGTCAGTCAATGTGAAACAGCACGGGCACACCGCAGATTGGAGTATGTCGTTTTCTACCAGGCAGCAGTGGTAGGCCATGTCCCCTAATAAAGTAGTACCTTTTTTTGGTAATTATTAGTTACATGACTGTTATTAAACATACAATTCCCCATTTCACTGCATTTTTATCTGAGCATGCTTTCACACAAAAATCAATTTTGCTGCATATATTGCAAAGCTGTTTTTACATAAGTTATGCCTATGCCATTATCACACTTTGTTTCAAATCATGGTTATACAGCTTATCCCCAAAGTAAGAGTCTTAATTACATAGGACTGCATGCCCTCTGTGGAGAAAAATGCTGAGAGAGCGTGTTAACGAAGTCCTGGATTTGAAGAGGTCAATATTCAGCTGTACAGTGGACGTATAATTTGAAATCTCTGGCTTAGATGTTTTCAAATCATACGAATATTCAACAACACTAGCCATTTAGGTAGAGCCACTGAATGACTACGCATAATTTTAAAAGACTAAGGAGTATGTTTACTAAACAGTGGTAGTGGCTTCCGTGAGATATCGGAGCCGCAGCCGTCTGAATTCAATGGGCTGCGGCTCCGATATCGCACAAAAGCCGCTACCGCTGTTTAGTAAACATACCACTAAGACACTTCAAGTTATAATCACTGCTTAAATGTATAAATTATACACTTAAATGGCACTGCCTCCCCAAAATGCCCAAATCCTGCCACCTTTTAGAATGAGCTTTGGCCATATGTATATCTGAAATCATCCATTTAAGTACTGCAGATTGTTTTAAAATAGTACTTATGCTGCTGGCACCTTCATTGCTGACTGCCTCCTGTAATATCATTTACCACAGTGTCCCCAAGAGTACCTTACGCCCGCTACAAATGGCACAGCACCTGAAGGGTGCCTCTAGAGCAGACCACATTACCCCTATCCTCAAGCAGTTGCACTGGCTACCGCTCCAACACCACATTAAATACAAACTTCTTCAAAATATAACCATATTCAAAATCTTATACAATAGCTCTGCTGATTATTTACATTCCATCCTTAAGAGTAAGCCAGAAAATAGACTCAGGATCGTACCTCTTGATAAGCTAAGGTTCAACCAAACAACTTGCTCACGAGCATTTTATTTATTTATTTAACTGTTTTTTATACTGCTTTATCATTTCCATCAAAGCAGTTTACATTGTAACTTAAACTTGGTAATGTATATTAAACAGGGACATTGATAACTTGGATTTTTCTGAGCAGTTAAGTGACTTGCCCAAGGCCACAAGGAATGCTAGGGGGAATCAAACCCTGGTCTTTTGGTTCCCAAGCCAGTGCTCTAACCATTAGGCTACTCCTCCACTCTCATTCTCTGTGTATGCCTCAGGTTTATGAACAGTCTTCCTACAATATTAAGACGCATAGACGATCTCACATGCTTCAGAAAGTATATAAAGACTCTATTCTTTAAAGACCACTTTGAAGATAAGACTTGATATCATGAATATTCCTTATTCCAGTACCCCTCAATTATTTTATTACTTTTTGTTTTTGGCTCCCCGTGCCCCCCCCTCTCCCCACTTAATATAACCCCCAATGATTCTAACATGACCCTAAGGCTAACCCTTAATCCACTCTGCTGTTATTCAAACTTATTTCTGACCTTGTACTCCTTCACTAAATTATCATTATGTATAATAAGTTAATCCTGCAATGTTTACAGTTCCACGTTATACCCCCCTTGCTCTATTTTATTTTGTCTGCATTTCAATTGTTCCTTGTATTTTCAAGTTGTTACATGTAAACCGCATTGATTCTTGGAAATGTGGTATATAAAAAAATGTTAAATAAATATATAAAAATAAGTGCTTTTGACCATCAACCTACAGAGGTCCTGGTGCTAAGCTGATTAAGGGCAATGGGAAAGGTGAAGGAAGGACAGAGTTTATTTAAAGGTAAGGAATACTGAATGCATTTTCTCATAGCTCAGGGAGAAAATCAATTTTATCAGTTGTGCACAATTCCAGTCCTCAGGGGCCACACACCAGCCTGCTTTTTGTAGTAACTAAAATAGGTAAACATTCTTAAATTAAAAAAAAATATGTAAACACAATTAATTGGTACTGTGAATATCCTGGAAGAGTGACCTAGTTGTGACTCTTGAACATCAAAAATGTACACTCTTGATTGTCACCTTTTCTTCTAGCTTTATCACAGGTTTCTCAGATGACATTATGCCATTAGAAACCTGAAGAGCCAGACTTAATTTTGCCTCATTGTACTGTATATACAGTTTCAGGTAGTAGGTGCTCTATGGCTATTAGTGTGCCTAAGAATTCAGAGGACTATTTACTAAACTGCATTAGCTATTTATCTTGGCAATTAACACACATTAATAGTTAATGCAGAGCCTTAGTAATTAGCTGATAATGCAGTAGATAATGGGCGTTAACAAGGAACAGGGCAGAGAATAGGCAGGGACTGCACTTTACAGTTAACGTAAAGGTAGTTACCATGTGTTAATATGGCAGATAGCATAGCACAGGTACCATCACCTTGATAGGCATAAGTAACTGCATATTATCTGCATGAAGCTAATGCAGAGGAAATGTCACTACCGTTCATTAACTGAATGGAAAACAGTTGGAACACCTCCAACATTTAATGCTAAGGTTTTGCAGTTAGTGTGCATTAATTTAGGTAATTAATGCAAAATCTTAATGTGCTTTTACTAAATAGGGCTTTGGTGTCTTATATGTAAAAGGCATATGACTAACCCCTTGCAGTTTGAGCCTGAAGATCCTTTGCACACAAGTGAATGGTGAAATCTCTACAGGTGGCAGCATTTTTTCCTTCTACTGTATACGAAGCCTGCAGAAGGATGCCTAGGAGTTTGTGCTGCCTTCCTGGCTTTTCCAGCTTGGACAATTTTCATCTGTTTCCAGATCCTAGGCACAGCCATTTGGAAGATTATGGAGAAAACCTAATGATTTTCTATTAATTTGAAGGAAAAATATATTCTTGCCTGAAAAGTGTGCCTTACATTGTGAAATGAAATGTCATTATGCCAATCAGATAGATCAGAAATCATGATTCCCCTACGAAAGTAAAGCCCAGTCAATAAAAATAGGTGATTCATAGTAATTCAACCAAGCAGCAATACAAAACATAAGTCACAAGTGACATCACAGACACATACCCAGTACATAAACCAATCTATCAGGCCTCATTCCATGTGGTATGATTTGTGATCCTGCCCAAGCATGGCTGCTTCCCCAGATCCTAGAGTAGCATATGTTTCAAAATGTTACACAGACAACAATTTTGTTTAAAATATTTATATAAAATGCAACATACATGATGTCCATTTCGCCTTCCATGCCCACAACTAAGATCTTCAGTGCTTATCCAAGGCCTTCTTTAATTCTATCACAATTTTGCTTACAGTTTTCCATTATATCCACCACCTTACTAGTAATACTACTTATTTGTATAGCGCTATAAGCATTTTGGTTAAGAAATAATTCTGTTATTACACTTGAGCCTATTCCCTTCCTTTCTCATACCATGGTCCCCTTGGAAAATACTTCTCATGTGCATTAATAATCCTAGACATATTTGAATGTCTTCCCTTCTCTTGCTCTTATTGACAGGGTTCCATATTTAGGTGTGCATACTGAGGAATGGCAGGGTGGGGGCAAAAGAGGAGAAATAGAGAGCAAACACAGTCTGCTATCCATTAAAACTTCATCTGCTTCCCCCCTCCCCCCACCACCAGACCATCCTGATTCTTTGAATGAATGTTCAGCTCAATCAGACCCAGAATTTGAGAACTATAAGCATTTATTTGCAAATACATGGGGATTTTTTACCCACTTTATATCCACCATGCAGTCACAGTGACATGTCTTGGGAAAGAGTCATGCATCAGTCAGGGCTGTATTTAGGGTAGGGGAAACAGGGCAATTGCCCACAGGAGCCCCAAGCCGGGTCTGACAATGGGGAAAGAGGAGACAGTGACAGTTCACGTGAACTGGAAGATGAGATCCCACCACAACCCCTACGCCGATCTCCTGCCTGCAGCCACTGTGGGGTTTAACTGCTCACCTCAAATAGCCTGCAGCCTCTGCTGCTTTGCCATGGCAGCTTTCAACCCCACTGTCTTTACAAAAAGAAGGTTGCAAGAAGGCTCCTTACCTACATGGGTGGAGGCCTATTGGGGGCTTGTCATCAACATTTCTGCCCAGGGCAACATCCAGAGCAGAGCTGGCCCTGGCATTGGCATTGGGCTCTTTCTGGAACCCTCCTTCCCCCTATTCACAGGCTGCAAACACTGCATGCTCAGTCTAGGCTGACCTGGGGCATGGAAGATCTAAGCCAGTAATCAAGAGCAGGTCTCTTCGCATGGCAGTGCATGCCCCTGCCACTTAGCTGGACCAGCAGCTCTTTTTGTTTTTAGAACTTCTTGTCAAATAATCTGTTTCAGAGCAATTTATAGATTATAGTGTAAAGGGTAAAAAAAAAAAAAGACCAAAGCCTTGGTCTACACATTTCTCTTCTGCCAAACATACCATATTGTACCCACACAGGCACAGGTGTATGATTTTTAAATGTCTAGGACTATACAGAAATATGAGTACGACACTGGTTAATTTGGGACATAACAAAACTAGGTCTGCAAAGCCACTAGCAGAAATGCTGGAATCATCTGTGATTCCACAAATCAAAGTCGAGAATAATCTCAACAGAAACAGTGTTCACGATTTAAATTGTATTCGTACAGTAGAAAAGCTTTGCAAAATGTAAGGGACTTTTTCTTAAACTGGCAGCCCTGAAATTTACACATTTTTATAACTCTCCACGGATAAAACAAAATGATCACCCCCCCCCCCCCCCGTGTTGTCCTTTAATTGCATAGTCTATTGGGAGAAGGGGGATGCAGAAGTGCCCCGAAGACAAGGGTGAAAGTGGGGCTTATTTAAAAAGATGATGTAAAACAGACCAGGCCAGGACTGAATCGTGTCAATAAGGTCTTGTTCTTCTCACCCAGGCCCTCTCTCAAAGTTTCCAACCAGATTGGAACATTCTGAACCAGTAATGGCATTCACTTCCTCTGCACTTCCTTTCCAGGTCTGCCGGGCGATAGTGCAGGCTTTTCCAGCCAGCAAGTGCGAACTCTACAGGGATCTAATTCCAGGACAGCACAGCTAATTTACTCTCCAATAATCTCTCATACATGCATATACACTCACAAATTACAAAACAACTGCAGAGCTGAACTGATTGACAACACAGCAAGAAGCCAAGTGATTTTCACTTTCCTTCTTTTTTTCTCTCTTTTGATTTTATTTGGTTTTGCAATCAAGCACACTGCATGCCAAACACATTGCTCATTTAAGAGCAATGCGATTAACCAGCCAGCCTATGGAGAATTAATTCCCAGTACAAAACCAGCATCTCTAACAGAACTGCATTGAGCAGTTCTCTGTAAAGTAACATACAGGTGTGTGCAACTGTTTAGACACCCCTGGTCAAACCAAATGTTTCAATGAATCACTCAGTGAAGAGAAGTTGACACAACCTCCACATAGTACCAACTTAAATAGTAAAAAGGAACTGCTACTTTCACCTTTGAAAACTCAAACAAACATACACACATGCTATCTGTAATCTAGAAAAAAGGTCCTTAGACACTTCTACATGTTTATTTAAAAACAGAGTGAAGGAGTAGCTCAGTAGTTAGAGCAACAGCCTAGTACCCAAGAGATCAGGGTTTGATTCCCACTGGTACTCCTGGGCAAGTCACTTTACCCTCCATTGCGGCAGAAGTAAAGGCCTGGCAATCTACTTCTGGTCATACCCTGCCAAGAAAACCCAGGGGCAGCACCGACTCTATGGAACTTGAAAAAATTATTTAAAAAACAAAATTTCTTTCATGTCTCAAAACAATTTTTTTGAAAAAAAAAATACAAATTAGGTATCACAATCAAGTGTTTATTTGTTTAGACCAGTGGTTCTCTGGGACCCCCAGGCCAGTCAGGTTTTCAGGATATCCACAATGAATCAGTGGCGATAGATCTGCATACAATGGAAGCAGTGCATGCAGATCTCTCTCATGCATATTCATTGTGGATATCCTGAAAACCTGACTGGCCTAGGGGTCCCAGAGGACTGGGTTAAGAACCACTGTTTTAGGCGAAAAGGTGACAATGCATTCTCAACTCAAACAGAACAGATATGGGTCTATTGATTTGTGCGAACAGAGCCCAAATTTAAACTTAAGAGACTGACTGGTTAATATTTTGACCAAGCCTTCAGTGTAGTGGGTTGTATATTAAAATGTACCAACCAAGGGCTTAGCTATAGGTGGGTCTAATTATAGTCATGCCTACCCAGTTGGCAGCAGTAGTATGGGCTAGTGAGATGAGAACTGGAGGCAGTGATAGCATCTGCAATGCCCTGTGCCCCCCAACATTAACCTTGGGCTCCACCAAAAACTTCCGATGTTTATTTCATCCAGGATAAAAATCAAGAATACAACGTTGGATCATCTTAAATGATTTGGGACTTTTTACAAAGAAATTCACAATCTGTTTCTATGACAAAGGGCGCAGGGGTTGGCACAACACTGATATCAGGCAAGTAGTCCAGGAGACCAATAGGTTGTTCTTGTTCTCAAGTCAGTGTGTTCGTATGAAAGCCCTAGTATTTGTATATTACTGTTATTTAAAAAGCTATGCAAGAGAGTGGGTTTTGCTCTTTAATTGCTAATAAAATTTGCAATGAAGTGGTGTAGCCAAGGAGCAGGATGTGTTGCATTGGGCGCACCTTTGGACACTTCCACGGTTACCTCCAAAAATATTTCCTCATCTATACTCTTCCGGTTACATTTTTCACTCTTGAAATGGCTTCTCCCATTGTGCATACTGCAAGTCACTCATTTAATAGAGGGTCACAGGTCTTGAGGATGGCATCAACTGAGCAGCAGTGGAATCATCTCCCTGAGATAATTAATACAGCTACATGGTTCGCATCCTCACCTGATTTCTCCCCTACGCTTCTTCAGGGAGCTCTCAAACATGCAATCCATCCGAGGGAAAAGCCACTTGATTAAAGATCTTATTGAAGACTTCCTTCTTGACTTCCTGGCTATAACCAAAACTTCGGCAAAAAATAGCGATTCATGTTTCCCGCAAGAAGCTTGCCCACAAAATTTCACATATGTTTCCAAACCCAAGAAGAATAGATGAGGTGGCAACATTGCCTTCAGCCTCTGCTCTACCTTAAACATTCCATCAAATTCAGAGCTCAAATTCTATGAAGATCTTCTTCTCTGCATGTTTACAACACCATTGCTCATCTTATTCGTACTTTAACATTTGCTCACTGTGAAGGTTTTCAGAGGTTCTTCTCCCTTCTCTATGACTTATCCAGCTGCTTCCCAAACCTAATCATCCTGGAAGAGTTTATTATACACTCAGAAACCACACCGAGACTCCGTGACAAAGAGCTTCTATTTCAGATGAATGCTTGAATTTCACACAACACATTTTGGGCCCACTTTTTGAAGCCCTAGGCACATGCTACATGTGTAAAAGACAGCCTTACCCGTATAAAACCACCATAACCATGTAAACCAGATATTCAACAAGGCAGCCTGAATCGTAGAGGCCCTGCTATCTGCACAGTGCCAAGAGTCGAGGCCCAGGGCCGGAACGGGAGCGTGTCATCCTCAAGCCCGCGTAAAGTGGATTTCTGAAAGCCAAGTAGCTTTGAATATCTGAAAGCCAAGCTGACATTGGACGTCACTAACTATGTAAGCCTAAGTGATGTTTCACGGCGCATACGACTGCTGATGGTGTGCGGGGACCCCTTGTAGTGGCATTACAGTGCATAGTACAGTGAGGAGAGCATGTACAGGTTTGTACCCAAAATGTGCAGAGGTAAAGCGCTGCTGGACCAGTTGTGAAGCCATCTGGGCCATGCACACGGTATTCCAGAGGTGGAGATGCACCCACCATGCCCGGTCACAGTGGAGGATGCAGCAGGCAGTGCGTATCCATCCAGTAGCCCAGCACTTGAGACACAGGTATCGTGCCCCATGTGTACCAAGGCCCAGGGTGAGCTACCTGCAATTGATGGAGGAGGTCGTCTACCGGAGATACAGACTGGATGGGGCAACGATAACGGAGTTGTGCAGCTTACTCAGTGTGGACCTGGAGCCTTCCACAACCATTAGCTAGGCCCTACCAGTGACTATGATGGTGACCACTGTCCTGAGATATATGGCAACTGGTAGCTTTCAGCATGTACTAGACTGTTGGAATCGCGTAGTCTACTGCCAACCACTGCATAAGTGCCTTCACCAGAGCCCTGCTGTGGAGAATGCGCTATCTCATAGCATTCCCCCGGACACAGCAGATGCAGCAGGAGACCATACAGGCATTTTACAATGTTGCTGGATTCCCATCAGTGCTGGATGTATAGACTGCACCCACACTGCACTGCGGGCACCATGGCTGGAGCAGAGGGCATACCAGGAACAGGCATGGCTACATATTGATGTACATCCAGGTCGTCGTGGATGCCAACATGACCATTACTGATGTATGCGCCCACTACCCACGTTCCTGCCACGATGCCTTTGCCCTTACCCTTGCCCAGTCCAACCTGGTACAGGCAGCAGCAGAGTGTCAGCTCGGAGATGCATGGCTGCTAGGTGAATACTCACGTATGTGAGCCCCAGGACAAACCCAGTACAAATGGTTGCTTTAGTAAGATGCTATGTGTAATGCAAACAGGTGGGGATATATGTGTTACGTACGTATTGCAAAACATGATGACCACGGCGTGCACATGTGCTGCTGTTCTGCAGATCCATGTGACAGCAGGCCATGCCACACATCGTGGAGACAACCAGGGGAAGCCCCATGGCCAACAGCAGACAGCATGCAGCAACATCTGGCATGTGAAGGAGCACGGGCTGATGCCATGTAGTGCAACCACATGGCAGCAGCCTGTGTAGGGCACATCCATGTCTGCCCCCAACCCAGCCAGCAGACCCCCCAATCACATCTGTGCCATGCTCCTGCCTCCCCATTACCAATAGGCTAGCCCATGTCACCGTTGCCCAATGCCCTGCCCCAAATACCCAGCTGCCGTACAAACCATATGTTGGTGTCCCCTCACTGCCACAGTGTCCCTGAATGTCACATATTGTACCCCGGCCTGCTAGTAGCTGATGTGTTGTATGCTGCCATAACAGCCCATAGACCATAACCAACACATGTCCCATGTTCATGTGCACATCTCACATTGCCCCCACAAGCGATTGCTGATATCCCCTAAAGGCTGGCTACTGTCCCTAGTGTGTCACCCCAGGAGCTGGCAGGAGCAGCAGTGCAATGCCACTCATCAGCATACCTGGGCGATTGCGGAGCGAGCAATAGGAGTGCTGAATAGCCGCTTCCGGTGCCTCGACAGGAGTGGTGGGGAACACCTCTACAGCCCGGAGTGTGCATGTCAGATATTTGCATCGTGCTGCATACTCCACAACCTTGCAGAGATGCAGGGAGTGCCAGACCCAGAGCCTGTGGCTGCGGAGGAGTAAGAGATCGCAGAGGTAGCAGCTGGTGATGGCGCAGATGCCAGTAGCCAGCAGCAAACCTGTGCACTGGCCCACCATGCGCAGCTGATACGAGACAGTTTCTGAGGTGACTGCCTCACACCATCGCCTGGATGGGATACATACATTCACTAATAAAGTGCCCGCAATGACACTATATGTTCAAAGTGTTTATTTTCCCTCATGTGTGTCCCCTGCCCCCAGGCTTGCAGCCGGCCATGGGCACTTGCTGACACATGCACTGACGACAGTGTCATCATCCTCCCCATCAAAGCAGGCCACTGCACATGGTTTAGGGCTACCAGGTGGCTATGCTGGTGCGCTGGCAGCCCTAGTGCCCACCCCCTGGGCCTGCCGGAGGCTCAAACTGCGCAGTAATCACTGCCTGGTATGTCACCATCTCCCTTATCAGACATAGGTATCCCTCCAGCTGGTGCTCCACTCACAGTCTGTGTTCCTGCCACACCTCAGAATCAGCCTCCCTCGCCTGTGCGGCTGCCTGCAGGTCCTGCCATAAACCCTGCAGCTTGGCCAGTATGCTCTTGGTGCCGGCCACCAGGCGTGCCCCCTTCTGTAGCTGCTGTTCCACATCCGTGCCACCTGTGTCCACAGGGTCATCCAGGATGGTGAACTGTAGCTCAGCGAATGGGGCATCATCTGTCTCCACCTCCCCAGCACTGGCAGACACACTGGCCTGTTCCTCTGCCCTGGGAACTGCAACGGCCTGCTCCTCTGTGCTGGGTGTCGCACCGGACTGCACCTCCATGCTGGGTGTCACATCAAACTGCACCTCCACCCTGACAGCGCACCAGACTCTATGGCTGTGCTGCATCCTGGCTGCACACTGGCATCATCCGCAGTGGGTGATGAGGCTCCCCCTGATGCATCAGTTCCAGGCTGTGAGGGTTGGGTCCCTGGCAGGTCTGTTAGAGAGCAAAGGTGGCAGGGGTTAGTGACACGGGTTACTGGATCAGGCCTATTTGGTGCCACCAAGCCCACAATGGAACTGGCAGGGGGAACCCCAACCCACACTGTCCCCAACCCACGCATCACCCAAGGACCGATAGACAGACAGACAGGCAGGCCCTGTGTGGACAGACCATGGTGGGGACACATACATGGCTGTCACAGTGCCACCCAGGCCATGGGGCAACCCCTACTTGCCCTCCAGGGATAGTTTTAATTGGGTGGGTGGGGGGGGGACCAGGGCCACTTGGCACCAGGGATTTGGATTCTGTTGGGGGCACTGGGCCTCAACAGTATTTTGATGGCATCGAGGGCTTTCCCCAGTGCCTGGATCATTTGAGGGGAAGTTTGATACTTGCCTTCAGATGATCCAGGCATCGGTGAAAGTTCCCAATGCCATCAAAATACTGTCAGGGGCACATGTAGGATTTTAAGCTACCTTAGACCCAGGCGTAGAGATATTGTCGCTTCAGCTGATTACATAATCCTCTACAGGCTTCTCTGCATCGGGCGCAGACAATATTAGCATGTCATTTTAATATGTGCAGCTCATTTGCCTATGATTTAAATATGCTTGGCATTACTGTGTGCACTTGCCTTTCCTTTGCTGTTTATGCATGCATCAGTCTCTTTTCTGCATTTGGTCTATCGGAACTTGTGCTTATAAGTTGCATTTTCTTTACAGAAAGGGCACATTGGTCTTTTTGCATCGGCCTGTTAATGTTTAATACCTCTTCCTCTATGTTCTTCAGTCCTACTCTTACAGAACTCTGCCCAATCACTGTCATGACCAAATCTGGTATGGACCATTCCAGAAAAAAATACTAGATGGTCCATCCATGATACTGGATTCATTCTGTATCCCACCCAATTACCCATTAAATGTTCTGATATAAAAAACAAATCCAACATATTTCCTGCTTGGTGTGTTGGAATCTAAATCATTTGCCTGTATCCAAGGCTTCCCATGTATGAAACCAACAATGTGTGACCAACAGTGATCCCAGGACAATTAAAATCACCCACAATAATTAAATTGTCATAAGTTACAAAAGGTTCCCCAAGTAAGTCTAGAAATTACTACTACTACTTCTTATCATTTGTATAGCACTACAAGGCATATGCAGCGGTGTAAAGAGACATGTAAGAGAGAGTCCCTACTCATAAGCGCTTACAATCTAGTCAAGACAGACAACACAACAACTGGGGACTAGGATATATCTAGGGGAATAGTAAGGAAACACATAGGAAGAGAACAGCAGACTAAGGGGATCAGAATCCTAAAGCAGTCTCAAAGAAGTGTTTTTAGCTTGGATTTGAACAGGGCCACAGATAGAGCCTGATACACCGACTTGGGTAGTTTGTTTCAGGCATAAGGAGCAGCAAGGTAGAAAGATCAAAGTCTGGAGTTGGCAGTGGAAAAGAAAGGCCCAGATCGAAGGGATCTACCAGAAGAGCGGAGTTCTGGAAGAGGGGTGTAGGGAGAGATAAGAGAGGAAAGGTAATGAGGAGCAGCCGAATGAAGGCACTTGTAGGTCAGTGGAAGTTTGGACTGGATGCAGAAACGGATAGGGAGCCAATGAAGTGACTTGAGAAGAAGGATGACATGAGCATAGTGACACTGGTGGAAGATTAGCCATGCAACTGAGTTTTGAACAGATTTAAGTGGGGAGAGATGATTTAGAGCAGGGGTTCTCAACCCTGTCCTTGGGACCCACCTAGCCAGTCAAGTTTTCAGGTTAACCAAAAATAGTTGTGAAAAGTGAGAGTGAGCCCCCCTCCACCCTCGTTGAAGTGGACCCAGCAGACCCCTTGGCAGCTAGAGATATTGGTACGCAAAAAATTAGCAAAATTTAAATCCCCCTATGTGAATGGTGCCGAGGACAAAGTGCGAGACCCGCTGGAGCACATGGCATCTGGGGAAGAATCAGAGGAGAACTTGGAGCGGGCCGATGAAAGCTGCATGAGAGGTGATATCTGGGGGTGGATGCGCACGCTGAGAAAGGAGATTGTGACCACTCGAGGGGAAATAAGGGAGGCTCTGGTGGAGATTAAAGGGGAAGTGCGAGAGTTGGGACACAGAGTTGAAACTTTCGAAGAACAGACTGATCAGTGGGCCGAGAAAGATAGTGTAATGGCCTCCCAGCTAAAGCAGTTAAAGGCAGAGCAGGAGCTGGAAAACCGTACGCGTCAGAAACATGTTAGGATCCGATATGCGGATGCCACCTCCACGGTCCAAAAAATGAGCCAATGGTTGCTACAAGGACTGAAGGGCAACACTGAGGTTGAGAACATCGCAGTGGATAGGGCCCACAAAGCACTGGACCCACCATCGGCAGGCAGGCTGAGCAATATAGTGGCCTGCCTATCCTCATACACACAAAAGGAGCAGGTGATGCGAGTGGCTGCCAGGAAAGGCCACTTCACCTGGGACAGGGAGGACATTGAGATGTACCACGATTTATCTGCTGGCACGCTGCAACATCGACGGGCCATGAGGCCACTGACGCAGTACCTCCATGCTAGGAAGGCAAAATATCGGTGGCTGTTCCCCTTTGTCCTTTTGTTCGATATTAATGGACGGAGCTTTAAAGTGCATACGGTAGAGGAGACATGGAGTGTTCCTTGCCAAGAAGGGGCACCTAACCTGCCAGAGCAACTCGAGGGCCAGGAGAAACCCATCCATGAGTGTCCTTTCTCTGGATAAGAGAGAGCTCCTGCAAAGGGGCAGAGGCTCCAGAGGAAATCAGAACGACTGTGTAAAACCGGGACCTCCGGTGCTAATGACCATTCCCCTGCTACCTGAGCCCTCTCAACTTGAATGAAGAACTTGTGGTGACTTTAATAGATAAAGGGGGGGGGTGGACGGGATATTGCTTGAATACTGTTTGTGTTGTTCTGTTATATGGGGTGAGATGGCTGAAAGATTCTGTTCCTAGGCTATTGTACTGCTGTAATGTTTGAGGCTGAGATGGTAGACAGATGAAGGGGGGGTTGGAAGTGAGATAAAGGCTATGGGGATGGGAGTGGTGGGGCATTGTGGAGGGCTGATTAAAGGGGGTAAGTGCAAAGCGTCCACGGGGGTCCCTTCCTCAGACAATGAGATGGAGGAGACCTCCGTGTGTTAGGGGGAGGGGGGAAGGCATCTACATAATGCGGGCAAAGGAGGAGTGGATGAGTGAATGACTGGGAGTCTAAAAGTTGTGACAATGAATGTGAGGGGCCTTAATTCCCTACAGAAGAGGGAACTGTTGCTGTGGGAACTTTGGGAGCATCATTGGCAGGTGGTGTTTGTGCAGGAGACACATTTGCTTAAGCAAGACAAGCACTTGCTTAACCCAGGGTCCTTCCAAACTTTTTTTTGAAGCAGAAGAGGCTGATCATAAGAGAGCAGGAGTGGCTTTCATGATTAAACATGATGTTCCTTTTATCCTAGGTGGGGTGCATCGAAAATTGGATAGATGGGCTCTAGTGGTATGGGGAGACTTGTATGGGGAAGCCATAATGCTGGTGTCAGTGTATGGCCCCAATGCTGAACATAAAGAGTTCTGGGGAGGTATGCGTCAGTGGATTGAGGGGAAAACCCACAGGAGGGTGTTGGTGGGGGGGACTGCAACACAGCAATTGATGGCCGCCCAAGAGGGGGAGGTGTAGGGACCCTGGTCTGGTAGCCCTACAGGAGTGGTTGCACGAGTATGGGTTGTGATCTCTGGAGGATGGCTAACATATCAGTGTGAGATAACACTTACTATTCAGCAGTGCATGCGACATACGGTCAGATTGATTACCTTTTAGGTGATACATATTGGGGAGACGCTCTAGATAAGGCTAAAATTGGCCCTACTACCTGGTCAGACCATTCCCCCATAGATGCTTGGTTTGGGACCCTCCTGGAACCGAAGCAGAGGATGTTTTGGAGGTTGAATGAGTACCTTATACAGGGGGAGGAGGTGATCCGGCAGTCAGAGAAGGCAATAGCAGACTATTTGGAATTCAAAGATACTGGAGAGGTAGCAACAGGGATCTTGTGGGATGGCTTGAAGGCGGTGCTGTGGGGACACCTCCTTCAGCTGGGGGCCCAGAGGAAACAGGAGTGGGAGGGGCAGGCTCAACACCTTAGGGCACAATTGGAGAGCCTTGAAAGGGCCCATAAACAACAGGTGGACCCATGGCTGCGGGCGCAGTTAGAAGAAATTGCAAATGCAATGTGTGCCTTCGAGTCATTGCTGACTCCTGGTGACCCAGAAGCTCCTGGGTTTTCTTGGCAGTGTGACCGGAAGCAGTTTACCAGGCCTTTCTTCCGAAGCAATGGAGGGTTAAGTGACTTGCCCAAGGCCACAAGGAGTGCTAGTGGGAATCAAACCCTGGTTGCTTGGTTACCCAGCCAGTGTTCTAACCACTAGGCTACTCAAGAAATTAAATGACAGTTAAACGAGCTCCAGTTGGCGTGGATATCTTATCAGTTGCAGTGGGTACATCAGATTTATTATGAGTTCGATAATAAGTCGGGCCGTATCTTGGCTAGCAAATTGCGAGCCCGGGTCAAACATCAAGCCATCGCGAAGCTAAAAGGGCCTCAGGATAGATTGCTGTACAAAGGGAGGGAAATTCAGGACCAATTTCTAGAGTACTATAAAAGCTCCATGCGGCAGAGCCCCTGGGAGATGCGAAGACTATTATGGAATACCTGCAGAATGGGGGAGTGAGCTGTAGGCAACTGGATGCTCCAATGGGTGAGATGTTGGAGCAGGCTATTACTCTGGAGGAGGTGCATTCGGTCATCAAGGGACTGGCAGCTCATAAAGCATCTGGTCTCGATGATTTTACCGGCCTGCTGTATAAAAAGCTTTCCGGGGCGTTGGGGCTGCTCTTGTTGAGAATTTTCAATGCAGTATTGCAGGGCAAGGCTCTTCAATTATCTATGCGCCAAGCGGCTATTGCAGTGATACCAAAACCCGGTAGGGACCCGGCGCTGTGTGGGTCTTATCGTCCGATTTCGTTGTTAAACACCGATGTAAAAATTTTGGCAAAAATACTAGCTGAATGGCTGGGACCAGTGTTACCCGGGGTGGTACATCCTCAGACTGGGTTCATCCAGGGAAGACAGGCAGTGGATGGGGTGCAGAAAGTGATTCAATTGTCGTGGTTGACAAATAGAGAGCATCAGAAGGCCATGCTTCTATCAATTGATGTGGAGAAGGCCTTTGAGAGGGTTCAATGGGATTTTCTCTTCGCTGTACTGAAACATGTAGGCCTAGGCCCAAACATTTTGGCCTGGATTAGAGCTTTGTATGCTGTGCCCAAGGTGGCAGTCTATGTCAACTGGGGCTATTCAGTTTTTTCCGTTGGGGCGAGGGACAAGGCAGGGGTGCCCGCTGTCCCCGCTGCTTTTTGCTTTAGTCATGGAGCCTCTGGCCGCCAGGGTACAAACCCTGGGTGACATTCAGTTTATAGAGATAGGGTCCTCTCAGCATAAAATAGTGTTATTTGCTGACGGCTTACTCTTTACTATCTCATCTCTGGTTACCTCTCTCCCGGTACTTTTTCAGGAGCTACGGGAATACGGGGCACTCTCCGGGTTTAAAGTTAACTTGGATAAAACAGAGGCTCTGTCGCTTACCCTTCGACCTCAAGTAGCGCAGAGCTTGCAGGTTTCCTTCCCCTTTCATTGGATGACTAAGTCTATCCAATACTTGGGGGTTCAGGTAACAGCTACTCCGGCAGACCTGTATGGAGCAAATTCTCTCCTGTTATTTCGTCAGCTACAGAGTGATTTGCTCCGGTGGAGGGAGGGGGAGCTGTCGTGGCTCGGCTGAGTTGTGGCCTTGAAAATGAACATCCTCCCATGGCTGCTATACCTGTTCCAGACTTTACCGGTGTGTGTGATGGCCAGGGATTTGCGCAGGCTACAGAGGCAGGCGTTTGCATTTGTTTGGGGCAATAGCTGCCCTCAAGTGAGTCATCGGGTTCTGTATGCGGCTCGGTGAAAAGGAGGCCCCCGATTTGGGGCGGTATTATGCTGCCGCACAATTGCGACAAGTTTTTGAATAGCGAGCGAATGCTCTGGATCCTAAACGCTTTAGGGAAGTGGAACAATATTGGGTGGGAGATGGAACCTTGCAATACCTGCCATGGATGATGGGCCTTCCTCCAGGAGGATGTTGGAGAGAGAACCCGTATTTGTGGCATCTGTATTCCCAATGGCGTAGGAGCCAGTGAAGGTGAGTCCCAGGAGCACACTTCTCAGTATTGGCCCCGGTCGGTGCCACGCCAAGATTTCTACCGGGATGAGAGGGGGTGTTCCGGAGATGGGAGAAGCAGGGATTGGACATTTTTGCCATTTTTTTTTTTTTTATTGAGGGGGGAGTTACTTTCCTTCCCAGATCTCCGAGTGAAATACCACCTGTCTAGTGGAGATTTTTTTTGCCCACCTTCAGATTAAACTTTTTTTTGCAGCAGAAAGGCATTCAGGAGGTTTGGGAAGAAGGCTATGATAACTGGAAAACCCTGTGGGTGAGTTACGAGAGGAGTAAAGGGCTTGTGGGGTTGTTGTAGCGAGCATTACAGGGGAATCCTCAGAAATTTCTGCATCAGTGGGAGTGGGAGAAGGATTTGGGGAGATAACTTGATGATCGAGAATAGAAGAGGGTGAGTGAGAATCAAGTACACCGAGCTTTATCAGCTGCAATGCGGGAGATCTCTTATAAGTTACTCTACTGCTGGTATTATGCCCCAGTGCAGCTATATAAGATGTACCCCACTACATCTGACCGATGTTGGCAATATTGTGAAATGAAGGGCACCTTCATTCATGTCTGGTGGGAGTGCCCGGCTGCTCTCTCTTACTAGGGAGAGATTAGGACCCAGATCAAAAGTATATTCTCTGTGGATATGGGTCTTGACATGGGGTTCTGTTTATTGGGGATTTGGCCTGATATGGTGGCTAGGAGGTGGGTTCGGCCAATCTGGGCATGCATACAAGCAGCTCGGAGTGAGATTGCCCGGGCCTGGTGGCAGGCCTGACTACCAGGGATGGAGCAGTGAAAGAACCGTCTGTGCAGAAATCTCCTGATGGAACAACTAACAGCAATGAGGCACCAACAGCACAAATAATTTTATAAACGATAGCAACCACCATTGACTTATTTAGAGCGATGAGATGCCTTCTCCTTGGGGGGCGGAAGAAAAGTGAGGGGGGGAACAGCGACGAATTGGTGAAATGTTGGTTAAGAAGAGTTCTAAAATGTTTAAATACTAGTTCAGTAATTGTTGAATGTTGACATTGCTGTGACACTGGCTACTGTACCGAACATTTAATAAAAATTAAATATTAAAAAAAAAGTCCCAGCTAGCCAGTCCGGATAGGCCCCCCTCCCTCCCTGCGATACTCAGTCACAAGAGTGGGGTGCGCCATGGCACCCTCATGCTCCCACCTCCCCTTACAAAAAATAAAATCTTGGCTAGCCAGCCAGCAAGCAGGGGTCCCACCCCCCATCACCTACCTTTAAATCTCTGGTGCTTTAGTGGAAGAACAGGGCAGGAGCAACCCTATACACTCCTGCCTCATCCAACAGCCTGAACAAAATAGCCATTATCACAAGGTGCTGCCTCTAGCAATTATTCAAAGTTGTTAAAACACAAGAGGATTGTGCAAAATCGCAAGAGGAGTTAAAAAAAAATTGGGAGAGTCTGGGTGTCCAAACGGCAGATGAAATTTAATGTGGACAAGTGCAAAGTATACACTTAAGGGGTCATTCTGAAATACAAATAGGCCGTTTGGATGTGCAGGATAGACATTTTCCTCACAAAACTGCCTAGAACTGTATTCCTAAACCACTTGGCCCTGCATGTACACGGCGCAAAAATGGGGATCTCAGAACGTGGGTGGGAGGGGGCAGAACAGGACGTGGCAAGCTGCAGAGACGTAGAAAGCATATTTAGGAAAGGCTCATGCACGTCCTAAGTTTTTCCCACGGATGCCTACATTATACCAGCTCATTGTTGTTGATGCCACAAATGTTTTCAAGGGAAGCCTCTCTACAAGGAAGAATGTTTGTGGGGATCATCTTCTCCGAAAAGTGCATGGAAGTTTTTGTGTTTTCATATTTGCGACTGTAGTGCTCTATTGCAGTTTATTGAGTTAATCACTGCAATTTAAAGGAGATATAATTACAAGTCATACACTCAGTCTCACAACAGTTTTTGAATGTTTTAGTTGTGTAGGGGCACAAAAAGGTGTGCTTTCTTCCACACAATTAAAGTAAAGGTTCTATATAAATAAGAACCTATCATTGATTAAAACGGAAGAGGGGCCGCGAGAGGGGATTGTCCCTCAAAGCCAATTTTCCAACATATAAATATTTTTTACAGTGCTCAGTTATCCCTTGCTCTATTTTTTGGTTTAGGATTTATAGTATGTCAATAGGGCTTTGCTATTTTGGTTTTTGATTTTACATTATACCAGTGACGACGTGGAATAAGGCCAGGACTTTGAAAAATTTATGCCATGATCTTCAACGTGTCCCATAGAGATGAATGGCCGTGATACGTCTGTACTGAACTGGTGTGTCTGCTGTATGGGAGGGCACAAGATGCAGTTGTAAAGAACAGAATGCACAGGTGAGGGATGTTTGTAAGGTTAGGGAACAATAAAAAACGACCCTACAGAAATATAAAGCACTGCAACAGTCTTTATTCTGACTATGCCGACATTTGCTGTTTATGCTAAAGGGGCTATTCTAGGCTTCCCTAATAATTCCAGTGTTCGGAGAAAGGGGAATGTAGATATAGGGATGGTATGTGAGGTAGTATGAAGTAGAATCATGTTTGGATGAGAAATGCAAAGCAGATATATTGTCCTGAGATGCCATGTAATTATGTCTTACCAGCAGTTGTTTAAGGTGCAGAGTATGTTTTTTGCAGAGGTATGCTATTTGTGACTACAAGCTATGTGTGTGTGACAGGGGGTGCAGGGGAAGCCCTGGTGTGCTGATCCGCAATCCTGGGGGTACATGTATGCCTGGCCAGTACATGGACCATGCGACTGACCGCAGCATCACCAGGAGCCAGTGTGAATGGGCAGTATATTCTGAAAAGCTGCACTGCATCAACATAGCAAGACATGTCCCTGTCAATGTTGGGGGACCCTCAGGGTGGGGGTATACTGGAGTGCAGATGGCACTAAGACATATCCAACTGCACCGTCAGAGGTCTCTAACATTGCGCACATTTGTATGGACAGATGCTGCTGCTTTTGGGCATGTATTTCTGATGTTCACATCCTGATGGATCCCTATTATTGACAGGGACATGTTTTGATATGCAACTGTAGGAACCCATTTAAGTGTTTTCTGGCCCATACTTAGCATTTCATAAACTGATGACCACTGCAGGAATTACTTAGGTGTTATTCACATGCCATGTACGTTTTGCTGCAGGGTCTGTCAGGACAAACATCTTACTTTCCACTTACTTATACAAAAGCTTTGGTGCATGTAAATAACCTTGTAGTGTTAGGGGCATACAACAGACTAGTATATATAGTCTGGTTTGTATGATCATATCTGTATCATCTGTATTAATGTGTTGTTTGCATGAGCACACCACTGTCAGTGTGAGCATCTGCCTAGGAGATGTATGTTGTCAGTGAAGGCTTGGCTGCACAGAGACAGGAAACATCTGAGACATCTATCGTTTCAGAATACAGTGGGCACGGGGACGTATGCTGCGTCAGGGACATATATCTCCCTGATTCCGGAACCACATCAGATTAGATGTTTCTGCCGGCTGGACATAGCTGTTATAGAATCGCACTCTTACGGAAGAACAACCCAAATTATAGTTACACGATGCAAGGTTTCATATTAGGGATCACCAACCAGGAAAAGGAACTGGGTGTTATTGTGGATAATACATTGAAATCTTCTACCACTGTGCAGCGGCAGCCAAGAAAGCAAATTTAATGCTAGGAATCAAAGAAAGGGATGGAGAATAAAACCAAGGATATTATAATGCCTTTGTATCATTCCATGATTGACCACACCTTGAATATTGTGTGCAATTCTGGTCGCCATATCTTAAAAAGGATATAGTGGAATTAGAAAAGATACAGAGAAGAGCAACCAAAATGTTAAAGGGGATGAAGAATACCCCTACAAGGAAAGGCTTAGAAAGGTTAGGGCTCTTCAGCTTGGAAAAGAGACGGTTGAGGGGAGATATGATAGAGGTCTAAAAAATAATGAGTGGAGCGGCACAGGTAAACGTAGATCGATTGTTTCTCCTTCAAGAAGTAGAAAGACTAGGGGACACGCAATGAAGCTACAATGTAGCACATTTAAGACTAATCGGAGAAGATATTATTTCACTCAAGGCCCGATCCACGAAGGCGAACAGCGGGGCTGGAAGTCCTAATGAGACATCCAGCCCCGCAATCCGCCCTCAGCCTATGCTGCCTCCCGGCCCTGCTGCACGTACAAAGCTGCTGTGCATGCTGCAGGGAACGGGGGTGGCATGGGGGTGGAGAGTGGGCGTAGCATGAGCGGGACCAACCCACAGACGTACAGGGCCGATTCCAGTGACATTCCTGTACGTCCGGGGATCACCGAGGGAGGAGGGGAAGCCCTGCTTATTCCATCTCCGAGGTGGAATAAGAGCGGGGCGCCCCTCTGATCCTGGCCGGCAGCCCCCCCCCCCCCCCCCCCCGGAGCAATGGGACACTCATGGTGAGTCCCCGCCACCCAATCCGGGGTCTAGTGCTGGGGAATTAGGTATCACAAAGCGGGCAGGTTGTGCCGGGGGGTGCCCAGATGGCCCGGACATGCCCCTTTGGGGGATCAGGCTCTCAATGTATAATCAAACTCTAGAATTTGTTGCTGGAGGATGTAGTAAAAGCTGTTAGTGTAGCTGGGTCTAAAAGAGGTTTGGATGAGTTCCTAGAGGAAAACTCGTCCATAAACCATTATTAAAGTGGACTGGGGAAATCCACTTCTTCCCTCTGGGATAAGCATCATGGAATCTATCTACTTTTTGGGAACCTGACATGTACTTGTGATCTGGTTCGGCTACTGTTGGAAACAGGATACTGGGATTGATGGACCTTTGGTCTGATCCAGAATAGCATTTCTTATGTTCTTATGCCACTGTCCCATGGCAAGAGATATTGACATACTTCTCCACCACTAGATGGCAGTACACATAGCAACGAGTAGCAAACTACAGGATTTATGCAAGAGGCGTCACCATACACAGAAACCATTAAGAAAGTTACATAGTCCAGTCACTACATTTCCTTCTGTGTGTGTCCAAGTTAGTTCTGCTTGTGACAAGTATAGCTGTGAATTGTTCTTGTATGTGTGCCTGTGTTTGTTTGTTTATTTATTTATTCTATTTTATTTGTGTTGGGTACAGTGTGAGGTAGGGCAAATTCCAGGTTCCTGACCCCTGGGTCACGTTGGGAATGGGAGACCTAATTCTCAAGACCCTTCTTCTGTGGGATGCTGTCTTTCTCCTTGTACTTCACCAGCCCTTCCGTTCCACAAAATCCACTGCACAGGCCAGCTTCTGCTTAAATACACAGTTTATTGTTATGATTTCTTCAATTGTATACTAGGTGAACATCAAAAATGTAGTCTGTCACTGCACTAGGGTTCTCAGCTCTTCTGCCTTTTGTTCACTGTCTTCAAAGACTAGTTGTTTGTCTCTTTTCTTCTGATTCTGCTGATCTTCTTCTTCTATGTAGGTTTCCTCTTCCCTGGGGACCTTTAATACGCAATCCCTTCCTCCTCTTTCAACCTTAGGTGCTGCAGAACTCAGGCCTTTTTATGATCCTCTAGGCTCTCTGTCACAGGCAACTTCCAGTTAAGCCACTTTTCAATGTGGGGTTTGGGCACCCTCCATCAGTTTTGGCCGCCCACCAGCAGGGTTTAGACTCGTCACAGGATTGCCCCTCTTGTCCCAGATACAGCCAGCCTAGACCCATACTCAAGGGTCCAGGCACCTCCTTGGATCTTGGCTGCTTACCAATAGGGTGGAGAATGAAAATAGGACACCTAATCCCTTCTTACTAGGAGCTATCTACTATTCCATTATACTTGTCCTTGGTATATTGTAATAGAACAGTAGATAGTCCCTGGTAAGGACATCCCTTCGGACATCACATAACATGCAGATCTTGTGGAGGCTCAATTGTCAAAAGTTGCCAGGTATGACCATCCCTTTAGAGACACAAA
Source organism: Ichthyophis bannanicus (assembly GCA_033557465.1). Classification (NCBI taxonomy): domain Eukaryota; kingdom Metazoa; phylum Chordata; class Amphibia; order Gymnophiona; family Ichthyophiidae; genus Ichthyophis; species Ichthyophis bannanicus. The sequence continues at coordinate 1,172,956,017 of CM066031.1, forward strand.
TTACCAAACATGCAGGAATCCTAGCTAATATAAGAAAAACTAGCTGTGTGGAGGGAGGAGGGAATGGCAACCTCTTATACATGCTTTACACACAGATAAAGCTTTAAAATTACCTCTTATGGGGGCCACCTATGTTAACAGGAAGGCACATATTTTACACCTAGTTTATAAAGACACATAGGTATCTATTTGACTTTATAAAATACTAGGTAAAATCCAGCAGCAATAGCACTGCTTTGAAGACATGGACATTATGGCTACTCAAGAGAAGGTATCAATGCATATCTTACATATGTAAAACTTGACTCCACCCCTATGCAAATATATTGTGAAGTACACACTAGCTTGCACAACGCATACTTTTAGGCATGCCCTGAAATCCCAACACTGTCACTGCCCACATTAAGTTTAAGATTTTGGTCCTAGTTCACTATGCCCTACTTTTTAATCAGCACCCCCCTTACTTTGCCTACCTTTTAATGTCCTATTGTGAATTGGACAAGATCTTAAAAATATAAACTCATTTATTGCACTGTGCAATATTTATTATGCTATGCAATATTTTAGGGTAGGATTTTCTATTACATTTTCAATTATCAAGGGATGGACTGTTTTAACACGTGACCAAGCAAACACAAGCTGACAGAAAGCTCTAAAAAGCAAAGTAAATATATATATGATTAATACCTCCATATTTGCTAACATTAATCAAACAGCTCTCACGTAAAAATTTGTAACTTTGTGATATGTACCTAATTTTTCACAATTCAATGTCTGGAAATGCTAGAAGTATTGGAACAAATAAAACCTAAAACAGTGCTGTTCAAAATTGCCAACTAAAGCTATTAACTTTAAATTAAACCTTAAAAGGAGACAGAATTATAAAATTGGTATGAAATGCTTTTGAAGGGTAAGCTTCTCAAAATCTCTAAAGCCAAAGAGGTTTGGTTTTAATTCTCATTTCATGAATACAAATAGTAAACCTAAAATATTTTTCTTAGTCTTGCTTAAAAAATTAAATTAAAAAGACATAGAAAGTGAAGAAGCCTAAGCATTGTCCAATGTCACAAAAAAGGCTTTTGCTCCAAATGATAACTCTAGTGGGGTTACATAGAATGGGTGACTGGGCAGACAAGCAGTGCTCCGTACCACCTGTGTTTGGCAATCTTTGGGAATAAAGCAAAACAATATTCTAGCCAAGAATAGCTATTTCCGGAGTTAGATTACAAACAGAAGAGGCCATGTGCAAGATCTAGAGCGAAATGCTCAGACTGCCTAGGCCCTGACCTCTGCTGGAAGAAAGCCAAGACAGACAGGCATTATCATGCAGATACAAAGCAAAAGGGATGTGGTATTTTTCACACAATGCTAGAAAAGGTCAGAGATATCAAAGATGATAAGGTACAATACAGTCACTACTGAGAAAGTACCAACGGGGTGACCAAGCCAAGTCCACCTAACAGCATTAAGATAAGGCCTTCACAAGCATGCCAGATAATTATAGAGTACTCCACATTGCAAACTAGCCCGAAATCTGTTCAGTGCACAAGTAAACCCCCAAGGATGCTTTTTCCATCATAGCACACAGCAGCAGTATGGTAGGTCCAGGCAAAGAACTACTTCTCGGCTATATTTCAAGAATTATAGATTCAAAATTAATGACAAGTCGAATTACTAAACGAAGCACAACTAAGCTGTCCAAATATAAATACAGTACAACTTGGGTCAAATTATTCAAATCCTTCTTGTACACCCAATGGAAGAGTTCAGGAAACTTAGCTCTACAGAAATGCTTTTAAAAACAGTAAACTGCTTGTTGGAAGCTACTTGCTTTTCTACATGAGCTGGATAAAGTAGTGTGATTGCCATGTTAGTCCACTTTAAGGGTTGATTTGGATTGAGGGAAAAGGGACTCTCAAACAAATTCACAAATACATCCCATTCTTCAGTAAGATTCAAAATAGACTACTCCACAGAAAAGGTTAACTTTCTTGACACTACAATTTCTATGAACAATGACTATTTACAAACATCTACATATAGGAAACCAACTGACAGATGCAACTACCTTCACAATTCCACCTTTCACCCGTCATGCAAAAAAGTCAATTATACACAGACAAGCAACACTTTAACACCATATATGTTTTGACCCTAAAGACAGAGATAAACACCTCAAAATTCTGACTGAATCCTTCAAAAAAATGCTACAAATGCTAAAATCATATGGTACCCACTAGGCAGGGACATGAATGGGACCATCCTTTTTTAGGGCCCTTAGAAGATGCAAGATCTAGCGTCTTTGAAGAGGAAATCTCTACTGAACACATAGAAAAATGTTTTGGGGCACTTAGGAAGCTTAGTACCAATGTGGCCCTCCAGGAAATGCAGTGAAAACCAGTACATCGAGTGGAGAAGCAGCTTAGTGGTTAGGACAGCAGCCTGGAACTAGAAAGACTGATGTTCCTTGTGGCCTTGGGCAAGCCACTTAACCCTTCATTGCCTCAGATACAAACGTAGGGGTATGTTTACTAAACCGGGCTAACGTTTAACCCGGGCTATCTGCAACTAGGTCCCATTGAATAATATGGGACCTAGTGGCAGATAGCCTGGATTAACCATTAGCCCGGTTTAGTAAACATACCCCTTAGTCTGTAAGCTCTCCATTGACAGGGAACTAACCACTGTACCTGAATATAACTCACCTTGAACTGCTACTGCAAAGGCCTCAGCTAAATACTAATGCGTGGTTTGTAGCTTTGTGATGCTGTGAGGGCTTGTGTACATCAGTGATGCTGAGAAGTAAGCTATCGGTAGCTTTGCTACTGGCAGAGTCTCCCAAGATGGACAGGTCTCAGCTGAGGTGCAAGGCTAAGACAAACCACCTATCTGGGCAACAGCAGAATGGAATGGTGTTGCCGGCAGAGGATCACATTTCTATGACAACAGGAACACCACTAGCATTATCTGACCAGAAGAAAGACCTGGCAATCTACTTCTGTTATCTTGCCACAAAAGCCCAATGGAGAGTCATAACAAAACAAATTGCACATTGCAAATAAATAAATAAATAAATAAATAAATAAAATAAGATGAGACCCCTGGCCACTGGGGATGAGCTGAATATTTTCAGAGTAAAGTCAGCATTTATGATGTGGTTAGATCAAAGATCTCAGGATGACTGATTGTTGAAGTGTCAGCACATGAAATAAGTCAGAAAGCCCAAAAATGCCTTACATATTGGGACATGGAACATATGATGCATGAACCAAGGGAAGTTCAAGGTGGTCATGAATGAAATGGAACATGTACAACTTGATCTGTTGGGTATCAGTGAACTGAAATGGACTGGCATCAGGCACTTTGCATCTGATGATCACATGATATACCATGCTGGAAATGAAAGACAAAGAAGAAATGGTGGTGTATGTATAATTAAGAACAAACTTGCAAGAACTGTAATGAAATACAATGCAGTCACTGAACTCTTAATTTCTATTCATCTAAGAGGAATGCCCATCAACACAACTATTCAGGTATATACCCCAACAGCAGCTGCAGAAGAGGAAGAAGTTGTTCAGTTCTATGAGCAAGTATAAGATGAAATTGACAGAACATGCAAATAGGATATCCTGATAGTCATGGGTGGCTATTATGCAAACGTTTGCAACAAAGAAGGCGGCAAAGTGGTCGGATGGAAAATATGGACAAGGCAACAAAAATAAAGCTGGAGAAAGACTGATAAGACTTCTGCAAGAACAATGATTTATTCATCCCAAACACCTTCTTCCAGCAACACAAGCGGTGACTGTACACATGGACGTCACCCAATAGATTATACAAAAATCAAATTGACTACATCCATGGAACTCAATAATGGAAAAGCTCAATAACATCAAAGACAAAACCTGGAACCGACTATGGTACAGATCACCAACTACCAGTATGCAAACTCAAGCTAAAGCTAAAAAAGAGCAAGCCACTCATGACTGTGGTGACATTATGGTGATGGTTTCCCTTGACCTATCAGCAGCTTTTGACCTCGTCGATCACACCACACTGCTCTCCCGCTTACATGATCTCGGGGTCAGAGGGACTGTTTTCTGCTGGTTCCACTCTTTCCTTTTGTGTCATTCCTTTTCTGTTTCCAGTGGTACTACCTCTTCTTCTTCATCTCCTTTACACCACAGTGTACTACAAGGTTCTGTGCTTGCACCTCTTCTATTCAATGTTTTTATGAACCCGTTAGCCCTTCTTGTTCAGCAACATGGTATCTCAGCACATTTTTATGCTGATGATGTTATCTTGCTCCACCACACTAGCCCAGTCGCCCCTGATATCTCTCTACTCAACTTTTGTCTTTCAGCTGTTTATAATTGGCTATCTGATCATTTTCTTCACCTAAACTCCATTAAGTCTGCAGCTATTTGGTCCACTTTCGGTAGTCCTATCTCCCCACCTCGGCCCCCTCTCTCCCAGGTTCTCCACTTCCTCTAGGTGACTCTCTTTGGTATCTTGGTGTCACTTTGGATTCAGCTTTGTCCTTTCAGGCTCATCTCTCTTCTCTATCTCGTTGATGTTTTCTGTCTCTCAGGCAAATACGTGATGTAAATTATTTTCTATAACCCCATTCCATTGTTACTCTGCTTCTTGCCCCAGTCATATCCAAAATTGACTACTGTAATGTCATTTACTTAGGTTTACCTCAATATCAGCTCCATCGTCTTTGATTAATTCAAAATACCACTGTTCACATCTTGTCCCACGCATCTAGATTTGACGTTACACCACTCCTCATTCATTACCATTGGCTTCCAGTACAGTTTAGACTTCAATATAAACTACTTTTCCTGGTTGACCATGCTCTTCATTCTGGCCTCCCCTGTTATCTCTCTGACTTCCTTATCCCTCATGCCCCTCACTATGCCCTCAGAGAGATTAATGCCAACTGTCTGTACATCCCATCTGTTTCACAGGCTCACGTATCATCCACACGCTCCTCTGCCTTCTATGTACTTGCCCCTGCTCTTTGGAATTCTCGGCCCCCCCCCCCCCCCCGCCTCAGACTTGAAGTATCTTACACTACATCTGTAAGTCCCACCTAAAGACTTACTTCTTCAACCTGGCTTTTAACCTCACGCCCTCCTGAACATTTTCTTTAAAACTACTGTATATATTTTTCTTGTGTGAATGTACCTGTCTCTGTCCTATGAATTATGGCGTTCTTTTCTGTTTCCTTTTTAACTTTGTTTTACATTCTACACCACCCTGCTGCTTCTGTGACGTGCAGTTAAGAAAGTTTTAATAAACATAAACAAACATAGCAAAATATGACCTTGAGAATATATCACCGTAAAGACTGCCTGCGAAATCTATTTACAGCTTTGGATACAAATGACAGAGCACCAGAAGAGTTATGGGATGACATCAAGAAAACTGTGCTCAAAGAAAGTGAGAAGTCAATACAAAAAGTGAAAAAGTAAGAACGGCCAAAATGGATGACCGAAGAAACTCTGAAAATTGCCCAGAAACACAGAAAGCTAAAGCCAGAGAAGAAAAAGTGACAATTAAAAAACTCAACAGAGATTTCCAATGTGCAGCAAGATGAGACAAGGAGAAGTACTACAATGACGCATGCAAGGAAATAGAATCAGAACTATTAGAGGAATAACAAGATTGGTTTTCCTAAAGCTACGAGAGTTAAAGAGAAAATTCCAGCCTCGAAATGAAATGCTACGAGATACTCAAGGACCCATGATGAATGATGCTGAGAAGATCAAGAAAAGCTGGAAAGAATATACAGAATCATAAAGATTAAGTGGACAAACAGCCATTTCAACCTGTACCTTATGATCAGAAACCACTGCTGATGAAACAATAAGTCAAAGCATTTTCAAAGAAGAAAGCATTAGGCATTGATAGCATTCCCACTGAAGTATTACAGCAATCAGATGTAGCTGTTACCATACTTGCAAGGCTCTGCCAGGAAATTTGGAAGACAACATCATGGCCAATTGACTGGAAAAGATCTGTATTTATGCCAATACTGAAGAAAGGTAATACGACTGACTGTGGAAATTATTGCACAATCAATCACTGTGATCCCACATGCCAGCAAGATTCTACTCAAGATCATTCCGCAGGTATGAAAACTGCCTGAAGTGCAAGTGAAGTTCAGGAAAGGGCGAGGAACAAGAAACACCATCGTGGATGTGAGATGGATCGGTGAAAAGACAAAATACCAAAAAGATATCTAAATGTGTTTTATCGATTACAGCAAAATTTTAAACTGTGTAAACTATGAGATACTCTGGGCCACATTAAGAAGCATGGATATACCAGAACACTCGATAGTTCTCTTGAACAACTTTTACATTGATCAAGACACAACAGTTCGGATGGAACAAAGAGAAATAGAATGGTTTAAAATCAGCAAAGGTATATGACAAGGTCGCATACTTTGCCCTTACTTGTTTAATTTATATGCAGAACAAATAATCAGAGAAGCAGGATTGTATGAAAACAACCAAAGCGTGAAGACAGGTGGAAGACTCATCAACAACCTTCGCTATGCTGATGTTACATTACTGGCTGAAAGTGAAGATGATCTCAAACATTTGCTTCTCAAGATCAAGGAACATAGTCTTAAAATGGGCCTGCACCTTAATGTAAAGAAGACAAAGATCATGATAACTGGCAAAATCAATAAGTTCATTGTTGATGGAGAAGAAATTGAAATAGTGGACAACTTAACTTGGATCAACTATCAATAAAAAAGCAACAAGCAGTCAAGAAATCAGATGACACATTGCTCTTGGCAGAATGGCTATGAAGGATCTAGACAAGATTCTGAAGAGCAGAGATGTCTCTCTCCATACAAAGATTTGATTTGTCCAAGCTATGGTATTTTCAATAACGTCATATGGATGCAAAAGTTGGACAGTTAAAAAGAAAGACAGGAAGAAAATTGATGCCTTTGAATTATAATGCTAGCGAAGAATATTGTGTATACCATGGACTGCCCGAAGAATGCACCAGTCAGTAGTAGAGGAGATCAAATCTAAGCTTTCTTTAGAAACTCAGATGACAAGACTTCAATTTTCATACTTTGGACACTTCATGGAAAGAGAGAGATCATTAGAGAAAGACATCATGTTTAGCACGTTTGAAGATCAACATAAAAGAGGAAGGCCAGCAATGAGATAGCTTGATACAATATCAGCAGCTATGGATGTCACTCTATCAACTATGCGTCGCCTGATTGAAGACTGGACCTAGTTTAAGATATCTATCCAGAGGGTCGCCATGAGTCAACACAGACTCGACAGTACTTAACAACAACAAATACTAATAAATAATTAATATATCACTAAAGACAAGGGGGAACAACTGAGATTGTGGTGGGGCGGAGTGTGGGAAATGTATATTCAAATAAGCATATTGGTGCACTCTTCTTTGTAGTGTATGAAATTAAGGATATTTTGGATGGGTGTGCTGGGTGCTATTAAGCAAATTTTGCAAGTAGTATAGTAGTCCTATGGAATGTTGCTGCTGGGAGATGAGAAACCCACGCAAAAAATGCGTATTGGCAAACCAAAAAGGACTTTTGCTCAAGTGATGCTAATGTTATGCTTTTGGGTTGCAGAGGAAGAACCACCAATTAGTTAATGAGTTACCTGTATGAAAGAAATGGCAGTATGGGAATTTGAGGTTGGGTAGAAAGCGCACAGCTGGCTGAAGATCTATTGTGGGCTATCGCAATGGTATTTGGATCAGAACACAAAATTGCAAGGCAAATAGGAGAACACTAGAAAGAGACGGTGGGGGCTAGCTAAAATGATGGCAAGAAGTAAAAGAAATGGAATAATTGAGAGAACTGCTTTCAATGGCTTTGGCTGATTTACAATGTTGCAATTTCATGTAGGGTTGGAATGTTGTCTCAAGAAGTAAATTGCATTGTTTTGGTAACATACTGTAGGTTACCAACAAAAAAAGCAATTAAAAAAAACACCCAGAGAAAGCTTACTGCAGTAGAAAGAAAAGAAAACCTCCTAGAGTGTCCCATGTAGTGAAATACAATCCAGAGCTGGAAAACTAAGAAAAATCATAAAGAACTACAGCCACTACTCCATGAGGATGAATTAGTGAAAATTGTGTCCCCTGTTGGCCTTCCGACTCTGAAACAAAAAGGAGTGAAAAGCATGCTCCCAACAGACACTCAAAAAGAGGAGTATGGCACAAATCCCTCCAATATACCAAGCTTCAGACTATGCCAGCACATATCAACATAGCCACCCACGTGGAAAAAAAACATTCAACATAAGGGGATCCTATTCATGCTCCTCCTCTAATGGGCTATTATACAGTACAGAAAATATAAGGACAGGTCAAATGTTAAAAACAAGAATCATTTCACAAAGACACAATATCAGACACCACAAAACAAACAAAGGTGACAGCTCTGTGGGGGAATATTTTTCAGAACCAGAAGAGTGCATCAATGACTTTATGGTCAGAATCCTAAGAGGGCATTTCAGAATAATTCAGGAACATAAGACTTTTGAAGTTAAAATAATGTGAGGCCGGCCGCGAAGCCGTCAGAGGTATCCAGAGGGGGAGGCAGCACACGATTGGTGGGCAGGCAAGGGGGGGGGGTGCCAGGTGGGTATTAGACAGATGGCAGAAGGAGCAACCTCCTCTCTCTCAATCGGGCTAGACAAGAAAGGCGTGGCTGCACAAGGGTCAGGCTGGCAAGGAAGAAAGTTAAAAGCAGTGTACTAGAGTGGCTCGCTCAAGGCACTTGCTGCTTTTCTGCTGGGCTCCTTGGATGGCGGAATGAGGAAAAAAGGCAGTCGCGTTGGCAACATGGGGCACTGCTCTACCTCCGATTCTATACCACACCTGGAATTCCATCTCCCCACCACCCCTCTCTCCTCTCGGCGGCAGGCGCTGCGGCAGCCTGGCGAGTTTTGTCGGACTGGGGCGTTTCCTTGCAATGAGGAAAAGGCCAGAAGAAGTAAGAGTGGCAGCAGCGGCGGGGTACATAAGGGAGAGGGAGGCAGGACAGCAGTACATATTGGGATCTCAGTATGGGACAGTCCACACTAGCACATAGGTGGAGGTACTGAGCTTTGAGCCACAACCAACGCATCCGTTAAAGAGCTGATGGAGGACTGGAGTTAGGAGAGCTGGACAGAAAATCATTGCGGGCAGTTTGGGGCCCAGAAGCTTGATTAAAACCCCGGTAAGTGGGGCTTCTCTGGTTGTGGAGACTCTGGGCCATAGAAGCTAGACTTAAAACACTGCACAAGTGAGGGCAGGTTGGGCTGAAAAGATTACTGACACAGCCAGGTACCAGAAAGGGAAAGAAGAAGAGGAGGTAGGAGGATGCCGGTGACACATGCAGGGAAAGGGAACGTTGACCAGCAGGTGACATGGAAGAGGGGGAGGAATGGTGCGCAGGGCAAAGAGGCAACGCTGAAGAAACAGAAAAGAGCATGCAGTCAGAAGAGCAGGCCACAGACAAAAGGCAACAAGGTGAAGTGAGGGTAAGCCGGGCCAAGTGAGCAGAGTCGGACTCAAACCAGAGTCAGAGCAGCAGTGGACGACAACACAGCCGGTCAGTGGGCATCCTTGGGACAACTGAACACCCCAGAGGACCAGGGGGTGTGTGACCTCAAGAACTCAGTGAGGGCCTTGGCGTGGGGCACATGCGGGCCCTCCTCAGTTTACTAGATGGAATGCAAAGCCTATCAAAGGAGCGGATGTGGCCTTCCGACCTTCCGGTGAAGAGGGACACGGGAGTTGAAACAGCATCGACACCCTGGGGACAGGACCAAAGGGGTGAATACTCACAATTGATGGATGTATTGTTGGCAAATGTTGGGGGAATGGGGGAAACGGGCAGGTTTGCGGGGAGGGAAAAAGGGGAGGCGCAAATATACAGGGGTCAAGGAGCTCAACAGTGAACTGGCAGAGGTAAGGTCGCCCAACAGGACAGTTATTCAAGTGTGGGGAGAGGAAAGGGCTGGCCAGGAGAGAGACAGAATAAGTCGAGAGGCTATTGTGGAGCTGCTACAAAAGCTAGTTCAAGTTAGTGGGTCAAGCCTTCCCCTCTCAGACTCTCTCAGGGCAGGCTGCAGGCGCAGGACCTCCCCAACCCACAGGGCGAGTGGAGCATCAGCAGAATGCACAACCCAGGAAGCGGGACAAGGCCCTGGGGACAACACCAGAGGGTGCAGCCAGAGCTGGGTCACAGAAGCCATTCACAGACACCTCAGCATCCAGTAGGGAAAGGGATGGGAGGCTGGTATCTGAGGCGAAACAGACAGAAAATACTTGCCTCATGACCGCTCTCGATAGGCATGTCTCATTCAATTGTTGGGACTCGTTCACTTACCAGGAGTACAAATGTGAAGCATACAGGATATATGGGGGTACAGCGTGGCTCGAGTATGATGAGCAGTTTTGCATGAACATGGTGGGGAACAGAGGGCTCAGCTAGGACAGAAAGGAACATAAGAACATAATAATATGCCATACTGGGTCAGACCAAGGTCCATCAAGCCCAGTATCCTGTTTCCAACAGTGGCCAATCTAGGTCATACGTACCTAGCAGTTTCCCCAAAAGACACAGGTTCTGCAATGCTTGTACTAGGTCAAACATTGATATCCTGGGTTCCTTCTTAATAATGGTTTATGGACCTTTCCTCCAGGAACTTGTCCAAACCTTTTTTAAACCCAGCTACACTAACAGCCTTTACTACATCTTCCGGTAACAAATTCCAGAGTTTGATTACACGTTGAGTGAAAAAATATTTTCTTTTATTAGTCTTAAATAGTTTACCCTGTAGCTTCATTCCATGTCCCCTAGTCTTCCTATATTCAGATAACGTAAAACAGTCGATCTACGTTTACCCGTTCCACTCCGTTCATTAATTTATGGACTTCTATCATATCTCCCCTCAGCCGTCTCTTCTCCAGGTTAAAGAGCCCTAACCTTTTTAGCCTTTCTTCATAGGAGTATCCTTCCATCCCCTTTACCATTTTGGTGGCTCTTCTCTGAACCTTTTCTAATAACGCTATATCCTTTTTAAGATATGGTGACCAGAATTGCACACAATATTCAAGGTGCGGTCTCACCATGGAACGGTATAGAGGCATTATAATATCTTTTGTTTTATTTTCCATTCCTTTCCTTATGACACCTAGCATTCTATTTGCTCTCTTGGCTGCTGCTGCACACTGGGCCGAGGGTTTTAACATGTTATCCACAATGACGCCTAAATTTTTTTCCTGGGTGGTGGTTCCTAATGTGGAACCTTGCATCGTGTAAGCATGGTTTGGGTTGTTCTTCCCTAGGTGCATAACTTTGCACTTGTGCACATTAAATTTCATCTGCCATTTTGATGCCAAGTTTTCCAATTTATCAAGATCCTTTTGCAATTTTCCACAATCCTCTTGGGTTTTAACAACTTTAAATAGTTTTGTGTCATCTGCAAATTTGATACCCTCACTCGTTATTCCACTTTCCAGGTCATTTATGAATATGTCAAAAAGCAGCGGACCCAGCAGAGATCCCTGGGGTACACCACTATTCACCTTTCTCCATTGGGAAAATTGGCCATTTAGCCCAACCCTCTGCTTTCTATCTTTTAACCAGTTCCTGATCTACAGTAGTACACTGCCTCCTATCCCATGACTCTTTAGTTTTGCCAAAAGTCTCTGATGAGGGGCCTTGTCAAAGGCTTTCTGAAAGTCCAGATACACTATATCAACCGACTCACCTTTGTCCACCTGTTTATTCACACTTTCAAAAAAAACATAACAGATTAGTAAGACAAGATCTTCCTTGTCTAAAGCCATGTTGGCTGTCTCCCATTAGGCCATGACTATCTACATGCTGAGTAATTTTATTCTTTATGATGGTTTCTACCATTTTTCCCGGTACTGACATGAGGCTCACCGGTCTGTAGTTTCCCGGATCACCCCTTGAACCCTTTTTAAAAATTGGTGTTACATTGGCGATCTGCCAATCTTCAGGTATTAGAGATGATTTTAATGATAGTTCACAGATTACTAATAGCAGGTCTGCAATCTCATATTTCAGTTCTTTCAACACCCTTGGATGTATACCATCCGGCCCAGGTGATTTGCTACTCTTCAGTTTATCTAATAGTTGTAATACATCTTCCTGATGTATCGATATTTCCTTCAATTCTTCCGCACCTTTAAATACCACTTCAGTCATGGGTAACATCCCTACATCTTCCTCAGTAAAGACCGAAGCAAAGAATTCATTCAGTCTCTCCGCTATCTCCTTGTCGCCTCTTAGTGCCCCTTTAACTCCTCTATCATTTAATGGTCCAACTGACTCTCTCACAGGATTTTTGCTACGAATGTACTTGACAAAATCTTTATTTCACGTTTTTGCTTCCGCAGCAAGCTTCTTCTCAAATTCTCTCTTTGCCTTCTTTATCAGTGCCTTGCATTTGACCTGCCAGTGCTTGTGTTGTTTCCAGGTTTCATCGTTTGGCTCTTTTTTCCATTTCCTGAAAGATGTTTTCTTGGCAACAACAGCCTCTCTGACCTCACCTTTAAACCATGCTGGCAGTTTTTTGGACTTCCTTCCACTTTTCTTAAAGCGTGGAATACAGCTGGTCTGGGCTTCCAAGATAGTATTTTTCAATAACACCCAAGCTTGATGTAAGTCTTTAACCTTTGCAACTGCTCCTTTTAGTTTTTTCCTATTTTCCTCATTTTATCATAGTCTCCCTTTTGAAAGTTAAAAGGTAGTTCTGTGGATTTCCTTAATATCCCTCCTCCACTAATTAAATCAAAGGTGATCATGCTATGATCACTATTGCCAAGTGGCCCCAACACCCTTATCTCTTGCACTAGATCTGGTGTTCCACTAAGGACTAGGTCTAATATGGCTTCCCCTCTGGTCGGTTCATGAACCAGCTGCTCCAAGAAGCAGTCATTTATGTCATCTAGGAACTTTATCTCCCTAGCATGTCCTGCCGTGACAATGACCCAGTCAATACCAGGGTAATTGAAATCACCCATTATTATTACTGTGCTGTAACGTTTGTTAGCTTCCTTGATTTCTTTGAGCATTTCATCATCCATTTGTTCATTCTGGCCAGGCGGTCGATAGTACACCCCCACCGCCATCGCCTTCCCCTTTTTACATGGAATTTCAATCCATAGAGATTCTACAGCAAATTTTGTTTCCTGCAAAACTTTAATCCTTTCTGACTCAATGCCCTCTCTAACAGAGCGCAACCCCTCCACCAATTTGATCAGTTCTAGCATTACAATATAGTTTGTACCCAGGTATCAGTGTCCCACTGGTTGTCCTCCTTCCACCATGTCTCTGATATTCCAATCACATCTAACCTCTCATTTAGTGCTATATATTCTAACTCTCCCATCTTATTTTTTAGACTTCTAGCATTTGCATACAAGCATGGACATTGACCTTTGGCTATGGCTGAAAACCCAGGCCCATAAAGAGTGCAAAGGGACCCCTTTTGCGACGAATATGTGGCCGGCCAGGTTTTCAGAAGGTAAGCAGCCTTTTCAGGTGGAGACTAGGCTCCCCAGGTGGGATAACAACAGGCAGCCCCCCCCCCAACAGGCTCGGAGAGGAATATGAAAGTTTTTCAACGGGGGATTGTGTAGATTTGAAGGGAATTGCAAATATAAGCATGCCTGCGCAATCTGTGGTGAGGCGCACCCTCAGTTCAGATGCAGTAAAAGGCAAGGAGGCAAGTCAGCCAGGGTTCGGTGAGCTGGGCCCATGAGCCTGGGCCCCTACACCGATAGATGAGGAAGCCTTGCATGGAACCTCATCGGCTATGAGGTGCGGAAATAAGAATGGTCACTTTACAGTTTTGAGTTTGGTTTTCGTATTGCTTATAATGGCCCCCCGGGCCCCAGAGCAGTTGGTAATGAAGTCAGCTTTAGTCAAAGTGATGGAAGTACAGCAAAAAATAGACAAGGAACGGGTCCTGGGGAGGGTGGCAAGCCCCTCTGGTAGCAAGCCTATACCGAACTTAGTGTCACCGCTGCGCCTGGTACCGAAGAAGGAGCCGGGCGAGTACCAGCTCATTCATCACTTGTCTTTTCCAGAAAGGGGAGGGTAGTCAACTACTTGGAGCAGGAGATTTGCTCCGTAAAGTATGCATCATTAGACCAAGCCCTATGCTTGCTGCGGGCACAAGGGCGGGGGTCATGATTAGCAAAGGCTGATATCGAGGCAGCTTTTTAACTGCTGCCGATTCACCCGTCGAGCTTCCATTTGCTGGGTTTTCAATTCGGGGGCCAGTACTACTTTGACAAATGCCTACCGATGGGATAAGCAGCATCCTGTGCCTTCTTCAAGGAGTTCAGTTCGGCTATACAATGGATGGTTGAAAGGGGCAGACCTGCTATTAGTAATTTGTGAACTATCATTAAAATCATCTGTAATACCTGAAGATTGGAGGATCGCCAATGTAACGCCAATTTTTAAAAAGGGTTCCAGGAGTGATCCAGGAAACTACAGACTGGTGAGCCTGACGTCAGAACCGGGAAAAATGGTAGAAACCATCATAAAGAACAAAATTAGTCAACATGTAGATAGTCATGGCCTAATGGGAGACAGGTACCAACCAAAAGCACGGGTCCACGTGCTACAACAAACCCAGTTAGAAGCGTGGACAGCAGTAGGAAGACGTTCTTTATTGGATAAAAAAGCCTATGGCCCGACACAGGCCGTGTTTCGTTGCCTTCTTCAGGGGCAGGCTATACAAGACAATATAAACCATAAGATAAATAAAGTACATATACAAATGTACATACCACCATGAGACCTAACAATAAATACAAATATAAAAACAACTTAAATGAATAACTAAAAAACGTATACATAAAGATAAAACTTAATGATGATGATAAACCAAAACAGATCAGCACAGCATAAAAGACGAGGACCATTAAATAAAGATCATCTATAAAAAAGAATACCACAAAGAGATTGAAACCAAACCATGACATATGTATCAGTAATCCTTATTGAGTCGGTATAAAAACATATATATTATAACACTCAAGCATACAAGCATGGACAGTGACCTTTGGCTATGGCTGAAAACCCAGGCCCATAAAGAGTGCAAAGGGACCCCTTTTGCGACGAATATGTGGCCGGCCAGGTTTTCAGAAGGTAAGCAGCCTTTTCAGGCGGAGACTAGGCTCCCCAGGTGGGAGAACAACAGGCAGCCCCCCCCCCCCCCCCCAACAGGCTTGGAGAGGAATCTGAAGGTTTTTCAACGGGGGATTGTGTAGATTTGAAGGGAATTGCAAATATAAGCATGCCTGCGCAATCTGTGGTGAGGCGCACCCTCAGTTCAGATGCAATAAAAGGCAAGGAGGCAAGTCAGCCAGGGTTCGGTGAGCTGGGCCCATGAGCCTGGGCCCCTACACCGATAGATGAGGAAGCCTTGCATGGAACCTCATCGGCTATGAGGTGCGGAAATGAGAATGGTCACTTTACGGTTTTGAGTTTGGTTTTCGTATTGCTTATAATAGCCCCCCGGGCCCCAGAGCAGTTGGTAATGAAGTCAGCTTTTAGTTTTTTTCCTATTTTCCTCATTTTATCATAGTCTCCCTTTTGAAAGTTAAAAGGTAGTACTGTGGATTTCCTTAATATCCCTCCTCCACTAATTAAATCAAAGGTGATCATGCTATGATCACTATTACCAAGTGGCCCCAACACCCTTATCTCTTGCACTAGATCTGGTGTTCCACTAAGGACTAGGTCTAATATGGCTTCCCCTCTGGTCAGTTCATGAACCAGCTGTGAACTATCATTAAAATCATCTGTAATACCTGAAGATTGGAGGATCGCCAATGTAACGCCAATTTTTAAAAAGGGTTCCAGGAGTGATCCAGGAAACTACAGACCGGTGAGCCTGACGTCAGAACCTGGAAAAATGGTAGAAACCATCATAAAGAACAAAATTAGTCAACCTGTAGATAGTCATGGCCTAATGGGAGACAGCCAGCATGGCTTTAGACAAGGAAGATCTTGTCTTACTAATCTGTTATGTTTTTTTGAAGGTGTGAATAAACAGGTAGACAAAGGTGAGTCGGTTGATATAGTGTATCTGGACTTTCAGAAAGCCTTTGACAAAGTCCCTCATCAGAGACTTTTGGGAAAACTAAAGAGTCATGGGATAGGAGGCAGTATACTATTGTGGATCAGGAACTGGTTAAAAGATAGAAAGCAGAGGGTAGGGCTAAATGGCCAATTTTCCCAATGGAGAAAGGTGAATAGTGGTGTACCCCAGGGATCTGTGCTGGGTCTGCTGCTTTTTGACATATTCATAAATGACCTGGAAAAGGGAATAATGAGTGAGGTTATCAAATTTGCAGATGACACAAATCTATTTAAAGTTGCTAAAACCCATGAGGATTGTGGAAATTTGCAAGAGGATCTTGATAAATTGGAAGACTGGGCATCGATATGGCAGATGAAATTTAATGTGGACAAGTGCAAAGTTATGCACCTAGGGAAGAACAACCCAAACTATGGTTACACGATGCAAGGTTCCACATTAGGAACCACCACCCAGGAAAAAGATTTAGGCATCATTGTGGATAACATGTTAAAACCCTCTGCCCAGTGTGCAGCGGTGCCAAGACAGCAAATAGAATGCTAGGTATCATAAGGAAAGTAATGGAGAATAAAACAAGGGATATTATAATGCCTCTGTATCGTTCCATGGTGCGACCGCACCTTGAATATTATGTGCAATTCTAGTCGCCGTATCTTAAAAAGGAAATAGCGTTATTAGAAAAGGTTCAGAGAAGAGCCACCAAAATGGTAAAGGGGATGGAAGGATACCCCTATGAAGAAAGGCTAAAAAGGTTAGGGCTCTTTAACCTGGAAAAGAGACGGCTGAGGGGAGATATGACTGAAGTCTATAAATTACTGAACGGAGTGGAACGGGTAAACGTAGATCGATTGCTTATGTTATCAGAATATAGAAAGACTAGGGGACATGCAATGAAGCTACAGGGTAAACTATTTAAGAATAATAAGAGAAAATATTTTTTCCCTCAACATGTAATCAAACTCTGGAATTTGTTGCTGGAGGATGTAGTAAAAGGTGTTAGTGTAGCTGGGTTTAAAAAAGGTTTGGACAAGTTCCTGGAGGAAAGGTCCATAAACCATAATTAAAAAGGACCCAGGATAGCACTGCTTGACCCAATACAAGCATTGTAGAACCTGTGTCTTTTGGGGAAACTGCTAGGTACTTATGACCTAGATTGGCCACTGCTGGAAACAGGATACTGGGCTTGATGGACCTTGGTCTGACCCAGTATGGCATATCTTATTTTCTTATGACATAGGTGAGGGTGACATCATCCACTATTTGGATGATTTCCAGTTCCTAGCCAGTAACTAGCGATCTTGCACTATCAGCTGGGGGTGTTTTGTCGGAAAGCAGCTGTTGGCAGAAATGAAGACAGAGGGGCTAGCGCAGTGCTTGTCCTTCTTGGGTATCGAGATAGAAAACAAGGAGATGGTAACGCGTCTCCCCGAGCAAAAAGTGACGCCTTTGAAAAAAGCCGTGCAACAGTCACCTTGGCCAAAAAGATCACCCTCACACAGCTGCAGTCTCTAATTGGGCACTTGAATTTTGCATGCAGAGTGATGCTGATGGGAAGAGCATTTATAAGGCAGCTGGCAGAGGCCACTCGAGGTGTATGCAAGGGACACCACTTTATCAGAGTAGGCACAGCGAGGCCGAAGGAGGTCCAGCATGCCCTGGTTATGTACGTCCAGACTGACAAGAAAGAGCTTGAATGATTTATAAAGGTCATAGGAACCCTAGATCATTTTCTCTCCCACTGTCCCTTCCCCCTCTCCCTACACACAAACACACACCCCCACCCACACCACCTTTTTCCATTGAAACTATCACTGGAATGCTCTTGTGAGTCACTTATATATTCTAGTATTGTCATCTTTGTCCTGACCTGAGGAAAAATGTTGAACCTTCAAAAGCTAGTCAAAAATGTATTAAGTTAGTCCAATAAAAAGGTATCACTTTATTTTCTTTGTTTGTGTTTGCTTTTTATCAACTGCGTCAGTTGAAAATGACTGTATAATTGACTTTCAGCTTAAGTCACTAACATGTGCCCCTGCATTAGCATACTTTAATGAGAACCATACGATGCCTCAAGCCAATTCTCTCACAGGATCACTTCCGCACCGCCTGTCAAGCTCTAATCACACCTATATTAGACTTCGGCAACCCCATCTACCTTGGACTCTCAAAACACTCCGGCCCCTGCAGATGGCACAAAACACTGCCGCCCGCATAATAACGGGATCATCAAGACACGATCACATCACCCCCATTCTCAACTACCTCCACTGGCTCCCTATCAGCTCCCACATCAGATATAAGGCAATATTAAACATCTTTAAAATCAAACACAACCCATCAGCAAACAGTCTACAACCCCTCATCAGATCCGACACAAGCACCAGACCAAGGAAGAGAGGCACCTCAGGCTCCATCATCACCCCCATAGCATTTACCAAAGCAAGGCAAGACACAACAAGAAGAGCACTATCCCTGGCTGCCCCCGCTCTCTGGAACTCCCTCCCGGATGACCTACGCTCAACTCTGGACCTCAAGGACTTCAGGAAACAGCTCAAAACTACGCTCTTCATTGAACACTATAGCGAAATCACATAAATAACCTGTACTTTAGACCATGGCTACCTAACTCCCTGCCTCCCCCCCCCCCCCCGAACCCCCTACCCGACCTGTATATAACTCCTTGTACATAGCGCATCCGGTATATAGCTCACCAAGAAATCATTGTCTTCACTCCCACAACTACTCTCCTGTGCTAACACTGCAAGCCTACCCCTACTGACACTATTCTTTGATTGTTTGAAGTGTAAACCGCTTTGATTTCAGGACAAGGCAGTATATAAATCCTTTTAAATAAATTAGTTCAAATTATTGTTCTGCAGGTCTCATTTTATGCATGGGACCTACAGTAATTACTAATATGCAAGTTAACTGGCTTAGCAAGTGGCAGTGCACGTTAGTTTATAGCTATAGTTCTTTATCAGCTTAACAGTCTAGACAGATTTTAGCTAGTTTATTTGCATCCGCTCTATTTCTCCTCAAAACCTAGGTTTTTAATCACTGTTCTAAACTGCACTGCATCCTGGAAACTACAGAAAATACCGTGGAAACCAAGAAATTTAATACACCTTTTTTCCATAGGCTGAACTTTGAAATGTATTTCTGTTCAAACTAAAGACAACGTTTCAGAGTCAACCATCACCCTGTTGAGTTCTTATTTGAACAACTTCTAATTCTTTGCTAGCTGCCAAAAAAGCTATTACCTTATTTATGAAAGACAACATTTAAGAGCTTTTGCACAAATCTTTAGATTCATTACTTTACTAGCACCTATGTGGCAATAACTCAGGCAGTGAAACTGGCTTCAGAGAACATTATCAACCCAAAATATAAAAGGTGACAGGGGTCAAGCTGTAAATCTTCAAAACAGCAAGAAATTATAGAAACAATCTTGCAGTGTTTTCTAGCAGCTGGTGAAGGGAGTGAAGTGGGGGATCGACAGGAGTGGAGAGGTTGTTGCATTTTTAGTACCTAAGTTAGGTTTGTAAGAGAGTTACCATTTTCCATTTGCTATTGAATTCAGCATCTTCCCCAGCCCTGAGAAAAGTAAAGTTAATACAAGAGAAAACAAATTTATGACACTCTGTGTAAGATGTCAGGGTAGAGAAGTTTTATCAAAACTTGTGCATTTTCTAGCATCTGTTCTCTACCCATCCTGGGAGTGTACCCGGGCTTGGAGAAGGAGCACCTTAACATCAAGGAGTGGGTCCCAAGGGGTTCAAGAGAACCTAGGATTTGGAGACAGCATGAAAGGAACGAGAATTGCTGTACAATTCTGTTGAGGTTTTGGAAAATGGAGAGATTTTGACAGGATGCGCCATGACCTCAATGGTCTCCAGAGCTGAAAGGATAATAAGAGGACTTGATTTCTACCATCACTTCCCATGAATTTCTGAGGATGAAGGAGGTCTGATCGGCAGGAGCAATGATGAATGGTGATGAACTCTAGCAACACCTTCTGCCAGTCCACCAGATGAGGCAAGTGGTCCATTTGAAGATCACAATTCAGTCAGAATGAGAAAACGAGAAAGGCAGCCTCTTTGAAGAACAGACGGTAAAGGCTTCACATGAAAGGAGCAGTCCACAGAACTAGAAAGGTGTACTTGAAGCTAAGAGCAGCAGAACAGACACCATATAGCATACGCTGGAGTCCCTCAGAGTGTATCACAAGGAAACAACCCACCAGGAAAACCACATAGACCCAAGAAGGGTTCTTCCAGGGCCCTCTAGCACGGGAACCCACTGAGACCCAACAGGACACTCAAGTGGACAGAACTACTTCACTCCTGCTAAAGGATGCCAGGCCAGCACACCTCTCATGTAATCCCTTGGAGGTGAGTCCTACAGCAGATCAGGCCTCCCATTCAAACCTTAGGGGTTCAGGAACAAGCTGTGGTCCAGGACAAACTGCTAAGGGGCTCCATCATCTGCTAAGGGCATAAGGACTCCCCAGTTCCCAAGCAGGGAGCTTAACAAGCAGCTCAAACCAACCAGGTAGCTGCAGCACAAAACGGCCCACAAATGGGACCCTGGAGCCCCAAATGGCCCCCCTGGGACCACTAGGCACATGACTAGTGGCACCATGCTATTTCCACTCTCACTGAGCCCATGCCACTCCCTGAAGAAACTTCAGAGCTCACTGGTGGAAAAAGAAACAGAAAAGGAGAGGCAGAGGTCACAGGCATGGCATCAGGCCCTGGGCACCCCACAAGGGGTCCTGGAATGCCAGCCAAAAAATGTCCTGGGCATTGCAAATATAATGGATCAAAAAACTGGCAGCCATGGCAAAAAAAAAAAAAAACACATTAGGGGCCGCAGACTGCATTAGACCGCATGGCAAAAAGAAAAAAAACATGAAAAAAAGTGGTGGAAAAAAACTCAAAGCCATGGCAAAACAGGAGTTCCAAAATGGGAATCCCAAGGCTTGTTGAGCCAACTGGAGAAGCCTTATCAGAGAGGCCCCAGATTGGATGTCCAAACAGACTTAGGGAGGCCCGTTTAAGGAAAGGGGTTTTTTTTTTCATTGAAACTGCTTTATTCAAAGCAGCAGAGAGCCAATTGAACTCCCATTGAAATCAAAGTGGGAAAAGGGGACTTGGAAAACAAAAATTAGAAAAAAATAGGAGAAAATAGCAAAAATCAGATTAGGACAGCAGCCCAACTTACTGACCTCCCTCAGGGCCCCATGGGGCTCTCCTGTTCCATTTCCAGCCCATCAGTACTCATAACACATAAGAAACGGTGTGGACACAAGATTGCTGTCTGTTCCAGGAAACAGGGGCATCCCCCAGCTCCGAGCCATTGAGCCCTTCAAACTCAATCCAAGGTCTCTGCATCATAGAGTGGGTGAGGAAAGTCACCCTTATCTTCACTGCTCTACTAGTCCACACACCTTGCCAACTGATGGAGGCAGACAATAGTACACAATAGAAAATTTCTGAGGATTAGACTTTTTGTACTTTGGAGGAAGATTTTTATAGTGAAGCTAAAATTTTGAGCCATCAGTTTTTGTCACGTGCATATCTAAAATCAATTGCATCCTGCGTTTATAAGAGAGCTAAGTTTACCAATAAGGAGTTATTACCAAAAAGGAAATTGGGAACCAGCTATCCGAATGGCATGTGTGCTACCATGTTCAAATTGTTCAGAGGCAATTATGCATAATAATTTGCAAATACTGGCATGTAATGCAGATGCATTCGGTATTCTCTGAACTCCCTCTAGTTGCCTTCCATAGAGGGCGAATCGCAGATGACGTTATGAAGCATTTGAGCTCTGATAAATCTCATACTCCCATAGATGTTGGACACTGAGCATGCGGTCGTTGTATAAACTATCGGAGGAATAAATTGGTATCATCCCAAAGATGTGAGAATTTTTAGAATTTGGGCAATCATCTCATATGATTTTGCAATGGTATTATATATCCTTTTATGCCTTATTCATTGATCTATACAGGATGTATGAAAAGTATGACTGCACTTCAATGAACATAAGAGTTGAATATCTATGAGGACTTTGACAGCACTGTTAGTAGAACACTGGATCTTAGCAGGACATGATATTTTTGACATTTGGTTGAGAATGCTGATTATTGTGCAGACAACATGAAAGAGCAACAATGAATCTTCCATTTGGATACGGTGAAACCAGGAGTTTAAATCAAGAACTTGAATGTATGTTACAGATCTGATCTCTGATTGGCTGTTGAAAATCATGTGATCAGTTTGAAAAGATGGAAACCGACAGACTCTAGTTGAGCTAACCCTGATGCTGATGGCAAGAACAATCAATGTGACGTCGGGTTCAGCAGAAACTATGTCATCAACACCAATATAGGAAAACTGCTTTTATAGTGAACCTTGACTGCTTTCCATTAGTGCATTAAGTGCACCAACGTGCCAGTTAGCATGGAGCCACATGCTTGCACCACTCTAATGAACACACGCCTGACATAAGCACGGGCTCCACAATAGTTTCACAGCTCCACCTCACACTACTAATACAAACTTTATTAAGGATGCCCCACTGGGCTTTATTTCTTTAAGAAAATTGCAGTACTTCAAATAATAAACACCATTACAAGATAAAGACATCTAAAAATGAAATGGTTTATTATTTGTGTATAAAATTTTTAAATGATACACAAATCTCAGGTGTTCGATTATTCACCCATCAGGCATCCTTTGAATTTATGAGTATGAGTGCTACAATGGTTACATTTTCTTCACAGTTGAACAAGAACAATGTAAAGGGGTTTGTATTTAAATATAGTTAAGTGATTCATAGTAAGCAAACTACTGCACTAGACAGGTAAAAATTAGGAATTTCTTAATTATCTGGCAGCGTTTGGTGGAGAACTATCAAGACAGAGAGGACCCTGGTGCTTTTGTTGTTTGGAATTCTTCTGCCCACTTCTGTCGAACCTGCAGCTCCTCTTCTTGTGAAAAGGGCAGCTGTATTGCTATGGTTCCTTGGATTACCAAGGATTTGGCATCTAAAAGGTAGAAGATAATCGGTGCAAGAGCCAGTCTAATAAGGATAGGCATTCTTATGTTTGTCTATACCATTAGAGAAGAAAAGTCCAAAGAGTGCTTCGCCTTTAAGATTGATAGAACTTTGAGTAGTACAAAAGAACAGTTTGCTATTATATGTATATCAATAAGAAAACCCGTAGAGCAGAAACAGAGGCTGTACCAACTGCTGATGTTTTAGCCAAGATTTTTGCTAATAAGACCTCAGACATAAGATGGATGTTCCACAACTCTTTTTGCATGCACGATCTATGGATTGGAACCCCTCTGCATTTATTTACTCTACTGAGCTAACAGAATTGTTAAAGCCAAATGCACTCTGAAATGCCAAAAAGGGCATGCATCTAACTTCTGGAGGAAGAATATGGCTCCTTTATTGTCATGATCGATCGATAAACCTGTCCTTATCCGGCATTTGCCCTTCTTCCCTTTAAGCATGTTGTAGTCAGTCCTTTGTTTTAAAAAAGTGGATTTGGTATTCTCCAGATACAGTAACTCCCAAACCATTTCTAAATTTGCTGTTGCTTACTAAGGCTGTAGAAAAATTGTTATTACAGGATCTGGTGGACTTTCTTGGGGATAACCTTTGACTCTTGTCAGGGTAGGTTTTAGAGTGACCACAACACTTAAACTCTCTAGACTTCCATTTTCAATTTTCTTTCTAGATGTATGGATAAATCTAAAATGCATTCATTTATATTCATATTACTTTTGGTACAGTCAACCTCCATATTTTTGTCAACATTTAAGTGTCTTGAGGATTATGGGTATGGTATTTGTGTAGTTTTAGTACTTTCTTTCTGATAGATAACAGAATTTAATTTTCTAGGGAAATGAATTATTTTAGAGATCTTGCAGTCCCTTAGGGGACTGTGGTCTCTGCAGCCTTATTTAATATCAATTTGCATCCACTTGCCTCAGTTTATGGTTGAAGGGTTATCAGTTCTGATTCTATGCCAGTGATGTTCAAATTAGTTTGTCAGTTGACTGAGACTAATGTTTCAGCCATGGTATCAGAATGTTTACAATATTTAACTGGTTTTTATACCGCTTTATCATTTCAGTCAAAAAGGTTTACATTGTAACTTAAACTTGGTAATATATAGGGATGTTAATAATTTGGATTTTTTCTGAGGCAATGGAGGGTTAAGTGACTTGCCCAAGGCCACAAAGGAGTGCAAGTGGGAATCAAACCCTGGTCTCTTGGTTCCCAAACCAGAGCTCTAACCATTAGGCTACTCCTCCACTGCACAGCCACAATATGTATGTGACTGGCTCTTTCAAAACTGCTTGATGTTAAATTTTGGTAAAACTGAATCGCTTTGGTTATGCTGTGATGACAACAATTATTTAATCTGCCCTCTGGTAGTGTTTTTAAAGATATTTCCCTAACTTTTTCAGCAACTGCCAGACTCTTCAGGCGCTGGTACAGGCTGATTGTATTCTTATTGCAATCATACTTATTGGCTCCCAATCAATTTTGGGCTGTCTTTACAATTATCCAAACTTGTCAGCAATAAAGATTGCAACACAATTTATTAAGGCCTTCCAGTGTACGTGCTGCGATCATCTTAAAATTGTTCAGAACTCAACAGTATGACTACCATTCAGTTCTCCTTTGTCTGAGCACGTTGCACCTTGCCAGAAAGGTCTTCGTCGGCTTCCATTTAAACAGAGCACAGTGCTTAAGGTTTGCATCTTCAATTTTGGGCATCTTACGGGTCACAGCCCATAACATCTGGCCAATTTTTTAGCTTGATATAAGTCAGGTTAAATTCTCTTTGCTCTGGAACCAATATTAGTCATTCCATCCATGTCATCTCCTGAACTCTCAATCACCAGGAGAGCAGCCTTTGCTGACTGAATCGTATTTGTTATTTTGGAAAAAATTAAAAGCACGCCTATTAATGCAGGCCTTTGTTCCAGAATGATATCTAGATTATGTCCTGATCATCTCAGAAATACCTAGAGTTTTAATATTGTTATGGTTGAAGTCACTCATCTGATGATTTCTTGGGATTGTAGATTATTTAGTTTGCTTGCATAGGCATTTTGAATATCGGAACACTAATGTACCAGCAATGAGATATCATCGAGAACGGCATGTGTTCCTACGTTAGGACAGTAATAGAAGCATACCACTCGGGCATGCTTTCCTTCATTCCAGTTTTACAGTGAAACTTAGAGAAATGATGTGTCAGAGCAGAAGACTTTGCATTCTCCTCTCAGAGCAGCTAAGGAAAAGGAGACAAATAGAAAAAGGCATGATAGCAGAACAAGACCTCCAGACCTATATTTCTAAACTCCTATAATCTATATAAACACCAATTGGATATCAGCTTTGATTATGTAGCAACTGTGATAAAGAATGGGTAGCCGTGTTAGTGTGTAGCAGAGAAAACAACAGAGGCTGATGGCACATTAGATATGAGCTTTTGAGGCAAGCATCCAAAAGACTTATTTAAGATTCTGATACCCACAGGTGAGACCAGACAGCAGATCCCAGAGAGGAAGCGGCAGGGGGAGTGAGCCTGTCAGCTTTCCCAAAGAGGAGAGCCAGAAGAGGAGCAGAGGAAGCAGCAAATGCACATGGCCTCTTGTAAGTGGAAGCAGCTCCCTATGCTGCATTTTCCTAAATCCAGGCCTGCAAGAGTCAACTTCATCGATGCGTCTGACAAAGTGGAGTCTTGCCTTGCAAAGCTCTGGCTCAATATTTTGGTTATTCTTTAAAGGTGCCATCAGTCTCTTTGTTAGTTTAGATTTTACAAGGTATCCTAAGCAAAACAAAAAGAGAAATAAATAATATAATTGCATAAAAACCCAGCAACTGAAATTAAGAAATTCCTTAAGCTGTTTTATAGCACAACATCTGAAACATGCCCACTAAAGTAATAATGTATGAAGTATATATTCAAATAAGTCTCAGAAACTTGCCAACTAGTAGCTAAGAAAATACATTTGTTCAAAAGACTTGTGCAGAATTGTAAATGACAGGACATATCAGGTTCCACAGATGATGTTTTAGTTAAGTCAGGAGAGGCGCTGAGCGTCTGCCGAGGTAAAACTTAGACAGCATTTCTGGCATTAGTGCCAAATTAAAATAAAGGACATGATTCCAGCAAGGCTAAAAATACGGGAGGAGGAGAAAATGACACAATCATGCACATATTTGACAGGCACTTTCAATCAAATTTTTTGTAAAGTGAAATTTAACACAGGCAAGAAATTTCGAAGACAAAGGATCATGATATAAAGGAGACTATGGGAAACGTGAGAAAATACTCCTATACCGAGAGGGTGGTAGATAAAGCACAGTTACTTACCTGTAACAGGTGATCTCTGGGAACAGCAGGAATTAGCCCTCACATATGGGTATGTCGGTACCGACGGAGCCTGCGCGGGAAAGCTCCCCAGCTTCCCAGAAAGAAAGCTTTTGGGAGCCTCCCACAGCGCCTGCGCTCTGCCTTCCCGCCTTTCCTAACCAACTCTCCTCAGTTCAAGTTTAAAGCTGAGACAATAGAGAGAGAGAGGAAAGGAAAGATAGAGAGAGAGAGATACAACTCCTAGGGGAGGTGGGAGGGTTGTGAGGACTAATTCCTGCTGTTCCCAGAGATCACCTGTTACAGGTAAGTAACTGTGCTATCTCCAGGAACAAGCAGGAATGAGTCCTCACATATGGGGA
This sequence comes from Ichthyophis bannanicus, assembly GCA_033557465.1. NCBI lineage: Eukaryota > Metazoa > Chordata > Amphibia > Gymnophiona > Ichthyophiidae > Ichthyophis > Ichthyophis bannanicus. Next base: position 1,172,982,953 of record CM066031.1, read on the forward strand.
CTCCCTAGCTAAGATGCCTGGGAGATCCCCAAGGGTATGAGACCCTGAAGGGTTCCTCATCTTCCTATGGATCTCAGGCATCCATTCAGGGAAGGAGGGAAGGAGTTGTTCAAGAATGGAACAGGTGTCTGAGGACAGCCTGACCAAACAGTAATGGGCTGTGAAGGTATGAACCGAGGCCCAGGTGGCTGCTCGACAGATCTGGTCGATGGACACAGAATGAAGATGAGCCATAGAGGTGGCCATGGCCCTCACATTGTGAGCTGTGACATGGCCTTCCAGAGAAAGGTTCTTACTCTGGTAAGCAAAAGAAATACACTGAGCAATCCAATTGGACAGTGTTCTTTTAGAGACTGGAAGTCCTAAATGAGAAGGATCAAAAGCAATAAAAAGCTGGGAAGACTTTCTATGTTGCTGTGTCCTGTGAAAGTAAAAAGCAAGAGCTCTTTTACAATCTAGAGTATGAAGGTTCCTCTCTGCACTGGATGCATGAGGAGCGGGAAAAAAGACAGGTAAATATACCTCTTGATTAAGATGAAAAGGTGAGACCACTTTAGGCATAAAGTGAGGATTTGTCCTAAGGACTACCTTATCATGATGGAACCTTGTATAAGGTGGATTAGCCACTAAGGCCTGCAGTTCACTGATGCGGCGAGCAGAAGTGATTGCAATGAGGAAAATAACCTTCCAGGAAAGAAATTTCAAGGAGGTAGTAGCTAAGGGTTCAAAAGGTGGCTTCATAAGCTGACCAAGAACCAAGTTTAAGTCTCATACCACCGGAGGAGGTCGAATGGGAGGTTTAGTTAAAGTTAGGCCTCTCATGAATCTTGCAATAAGAGGATGAGAGGAAATAGGTTGTCCATTGAGAGGCTTAAGGGATGCTGCAATAGCACTCAAATGGACCCTTACTGAATTTGTTTTAAGGCCTGCATTGGAGAGATGCAGGAGATATTCCAATAGAGAATTCACAGGAAGTGCCAGAGGGTCAAGACCCTTTTGAGCACACCAAATGGAAAATCTTTTCCACTTAAAAGCATAGGAACGCCTAGTGGAAGGTTTTCTGGAAGCATGGAGGATATCCTTCACTTGCTGAGAAAGACTGAAGTCTTGAAGCGTTTGTGCGGGGAGTGTTGGACATGGGCAGGAGGGGGTGGAGCAGGAGTCTGGGACATACAGGGTCTATTCAAGACAGGGCCCTGTAAATTCCACGGCATCAGCCTGCACGTCTAATTTATTGGAATAAGTCCTGGGGTCCGCACCAGACAAGTGCCGTTCACCCCCCACCCACCATACAGCTGGCCACACTGTGCACCTGCAGCCACAATCTGGGCCATGGGGATCTCCGGTGCCACCCGAACAGTGGCCTGCAGGTGTTGATGCAGTGCATGGCATTCCAAGCCATCATGCAGATGCCTTATTGCCATGGTGCCAGGACTCCACTGCTCCCTCACACCAGCAGTGGCGTCCTGGTGTCAGGATGGGCTGCTCCCCGTATGCCAAGGATATTGGCATACGGGGAGTGCCCAGACATCTATGTCCCCGATTCTGCCATCACAGGTAAGATGGGCAAGCTGAATTACTTATGGAGTCAAGTCTTACCTATCTGACCACTGGGAGATACGAGACTCAATAGTATCTGGGCATCCTAGCTGCTCACACCCTTGAACTAGGCGGGAACTCAACGCTACCTCCTGACGAGTGGGTCTATTATAGTTGGGTGCTTCCATTCCCTTGTAATCTCGAACTGCATTCTACCATTCCTCCTCATCCTTCTTTGGTGATATAGTCTTTATGTGGGTGTTGGGGTGTGGGTTGGGGGGAGGGAGTAGGGCAGGTTTCAGATAATGAGGGTCTCCGCTCTAGGTTCGTAATATTTTCTTATGGGGACTAGTTTCCCTTTAGGTTCTCAGTACATGACTGCCGATGTACACTCTTCTCTCCCAGCACTGGGAATTTTTGGAACTGTTAGTTAGCAGTTAGCCAATAGGTACTCCTCAGGTTTCATTTCTTAACTTAACTATTGTGGAATGCCTTCTACTGTTTTTCCTTTCTAAGATATGTCTGCTTAAAATGGCTTAGAAATGGCTGTGTAGTAATATTGGTACTGAGCGTGTTTATATTCAGATATTTGTATTTTGTTTTGCCTATGACTTACAATAAAAAAACTTTACACAAAAAAAGGTGGATGAAACCCTGGCAAAGCACAGTTACTTACCTGTAACAGGTGATCTCTGGGAACAGCAGGAATAAGTCTTCACATACGGGAACGTTGGTACCGACGGAGCCTGCGCGGAAACGCTCCCCAGCGTCCAATCAGAAAGCCTTTGGGAGCATCCCACAGCGCCCGCGTGCTGCCTTCCCGCCTTTCCAACTGTCTCTCCTCAGTTGAATTTTATAGCTGAGACAAAGAGGGAGAGAGAGGGAAAGGAAGAGAGAGAGAGAGAGACAACTCCTAGGGGAGGTGGGTGGGTTGTGAAGACTTATTCCTGCTGTTCCCAGAGATCACCTGTTACAGGTAAGTAACTGTGCTATCTCCAGGAACAAGCAGGAATGAGTCTTCACATATGGGGACTCCCTAGCTTTTGATGCCAGGGAGAGAGCCCAGAAGTTGTGTGTCCCTGGGACAGGGCTGCACTTCCCCACCTGGATCTCTGGCATCCCATGAGGGATGGTGGGTAGGAGTTGATTAAGTATGGAACAGGTGTTTGAGAACAGCCTGACCAAACAAGGCATCCCGGCGGGAGTCCTTGTCTAAGCAGTAATTGGCTGTGAAGGTATGAACCGAGGCACAAGTGGCTGCTCGACAGATGTCGTCGATAGACACAGAGTGCAGATGAGCCATTGAGGCTGCCATGGCTCTCACATTGTGAGCTGTGACATGGCCCTCCAGAGAAATGTTTTTGCTCTGATAGGCGAAAGAAATACATTCGGCAATCCAGTTGGAAAGAGTTCTCTTGGAGACTGGTTGTCCCAAATGAGAAGGATCAAAAGCAACAAAGAGTTGGGAAGACTTTCTATGTTGCTGTGTCCTCTGTAAGTAAAAAGCTAGAGCTCTTTTACAGTCCAGGGTATGAAGATTCCTCTCTGCACTTGATGCATGAGGCCTTGGAAAAAAGAAAGGTAGGTAGACCTCTTGGTTGAGGTGAAAAGGCGAGACCACCTTAGGCATAAAGTGTGGATTAGTCCTAAGGACAACATTGTCATGATGGAACCTTGTATAAGGTGGATTAGCTACTAGTGCTTGCAATTCACTGATGCGGCGTGCTGATGTGATTGCAATGAGAAAGATAACCTTCCAAGAAAGGTATTTCAAGGAGGTAGTAGCTAAAGGTTCAGAAGGCGGCTTCATAAGCTGACCAAGAACCAAATTTAAGCCCCATGCCACCGGAGGTGGTCTAATAGGAGGTTTTGTTAAAAGGAGGCCTCTCATGAACCTTGCTACAAGGGGATGAGAGGAAACAGGTTGTCCATTTAGAGGCCTAAGGGAAGCTGCAATAGCACTCAGATGGACTCTTACTGAAATTGTCTTAAGGCCTGCATTAGAGAGATGCAGGAGATACTCCAGCAACGATTCCAGAGGTATTGACCGGGGGTTAAGACCCTTTCCAGAACACCAGATGGTAAACCTTTTCCACTTGAAGGCGTAAGAACGTCTAGTGGAAGGTTTTCTGGAAGCATAAAGAACATCTTTCACTTGTTGAGAAAGAGGAAGATCCTGGAGATCTAGGCCTTCAGCAACCAAGCCCTGAGATGCAGAGACTGGGGATTGGGATGCCACAACTTTCCGTCCTCCTGAGAGAGGAGGTCTGGAGCAGACCCTAACTCTAGGGAAGGAGCTTGAGAGAGATGTAGAAGCAAAGGGTACCACACTTGCAGTGGCCAATGTGGAGTATGAGAATCATGTGGCCTCTGTCTCTCTGAAGCTTGAACAGGGTTTTGGGGATCAGGGGAATGGGTGGAAAGGCATAAACGAAGTCTTGACCCCAGTGAAGGAGGAAAGCATCCCTTGCCTGAGCCCTCTGAGCCGGAGTTCTGGAACAGAACCGGGGAAGTTTGGCATTACACGGACTTGCAAAGAGGTCTATGTCCGGGGTTCCCCAAATTTGAAAAATCTTGGATACCTGGTCCATATGTAGGGACCACTCGTGTGGAAGCAGAACTCGACTGAGTCTGTCCGCCCAAGAGTTTTGAACACCTGGAAGATAGACTGCCAGAAGATGAATGTGATGCTCTCTGGCGAGGGCCCACAGTCGCAGAGTTTCATTGCAAAGCGACAGAGAGCCAGTTCCTCCCTGCTTGTTTATGCAGAACATGGCTACCTGATTGTCCGTGTGGACAAGGACTGTCTTGTGGCTGAGCAGGGTGTGGAAAACTCACAGAGCAAGGAAGATTGCTCCGAGTTCCAAGAGATTGATATGTAGAGAAGTCTCCTGTGGGGACCAGATGCCCTGGGTGGAGAGGTCCTGAAGATGAGTTCCCCAGCCCATTGGAGAAGCATCTGTTGTAAGAGTTGCCTGGGGTAGAGGCTGTTGAAAGGTAGACCCCAGCAACAGGTTTTGAGGGGACTTCCACCACTGGAGGGACAAAATGAGGCGACTTGTGTTTGCTATTTTGTCTGACAGGCAGTCTAATGCCTGGGTCCATTGGGTGGATAAAGTCCACTGAGCTGCTCTCATGTGCAGGCGAGCATATGGTACCACATGAACGGTGGATGCCATGTGGCCTAGTAACTGTAACATTTCTCGAGCAGTTAGTAGGGGTTTTGACTCTGCTTGAGAAGCTAACTGCATCAAGCGAAGGCAGCGGGCCTGAGGAAGATAGGCCCTTGCCTTTGTGGTATCCAGCAGCGCCCCTATAAACTCCAGGGACTGAGCAGGGATCAAATTGGATTTTGGGATGTTTATTACCAGCCCTAAATACTGGAGGATACGCATGATGCAAGTTAGAGCAGTCTTGGCCTCTGATTGAGTGGGAACTCGAATGAGCCAGTCGTCCAGATAGGGGAAGACAAATATTCCCAGGGTGCACAGAAAAGCAGCAACCACTGCCATGCATTTCGTGAACACCCTTGGTGCAGAGGCCAGGCCAAAGGGGAGCACTTTGTATTGATAGTGCTTCTCCTGAAAAAGGAACCGAAGGAACCTTCTGTGAGTTGGATGGATGAGAACATGAGTGTATGCATCCTTGAGATCTAGAGAACAAAGTCAATCCTGACTGTGAAGGTATGGCAGCAGAGTTCCTAGAGAAACCATCTTGAATTTCTGTTTGACTAGGAATCTGTTCAATTCTCTGAGATCTAAAATGGGCCTGAAGCCCCCTGTTTTCTTTGGGATAAGAAAATAGGGGGAGTAGAACCCCTTGCCCTGTTGTTGAGAAGGCACTTCCTCTATTGCCCCTTGGGCTAGAAGAGTGGCAACCTCCTGCTCTAACAGGCTGAGGAGGGAGGATGGAGAATTGAACTGGTGCACTCTTGTGAGAGGGGGCAAGCTGGAAAAATGAAGTTTGTACCCCTCTCTTATGATGGAGAGTGTCCAATGCTCTGCTGTGATTTGCCCCCATCTGGGAGCAAAATAACATAACCTTCCTGGGATGATGGAGGGCTCTGGTCCTTCTAGAGCCAGGAAGGCTAAGTTCTCTAGCAGAGAGTCAAAGGCCCTGAGGGGGCTGAGATTGCTGGGCTGGAGCAGGCCTCGCAGCCTTTGCCTTGGTCTGTTTGGAGGATTGCTGACGTTTGGAAGGAAACTGAGCTGCAGAAGATGCTCTCTGACTATAAGCAGGATAGGATCTTCCCTTTTTAGAAAATGGTGTTTTCTTGAACAGCCTTTTCTTAGCAGGAGCAGCAGTAGATTTGGATAGTCTATCCAAAGCAGAATTTTCAGCATCCATCTGATTGGCTTTTGTTTGCCAATCTTTACCAAACAGATTCTCCCCTGTACAAGGGATATTTCCCAATTCATCTTGGACCCAGGTCTCCAAATCAGATGCTTGAAGCCAAGCAATCCTACGTACACCTATAGCTATAGCTGAGGCTCTGCTTACGCATTCAAAGGAGTCGAAAGCTGCACGGTTGGAGAATTTGGAGATATCCTGGGCATGTTTGAGCCCAGAGAGAAATTCTGGCCTTTTACTGTCCGACATAAAAGGACTTAAAGTCAGCAAATGGTCAGTGACTTCTTTTAAGAACATTCCCATGTAGAGACTATAGGAATTTATTCTCGCAGCCAGCATGGAAGCTTGGAAGATTCTTCTACCAAAAGCATCCAGGGTTCTACATTCGCGTCCTGGAGGATTAGAGGCATGTCTCTTGGCACTTCTAATCTTTCTCATTGCAGACTCAACCACAATAGAGTGGTGAGGAAGCTGAGTTTTATGAAAACCAGGACAAGGAGGGACACGATACATGGTGTCTAACCTGCGAGAATGAGGAGAGGTGGATAGAGGTGCTTCCCACATCCTTAACATGAGATCATACAGAATCTCATGAATAGGCAAGATAGCTGCCTCTTTAGGAGTTTTAGGATATTGTAGAATATCTAACTCCTTAGCTCTAGGCTCTGACTCTGGGGCTACTGTAATAGAGAGACCCCAAGCCACCTCTCTGATAAAGTCTTGAAAAGACAAGTCCTCTGGAGGAGACATCCTTCGTTTAGGAGAGGACTTCTCTGGAAGAAGCATCGCTGCATCGACAGACTCTTCAGAATCCTCAGAGTCATCAGAGGAATCGAAGTATCATCTGTCGGGATGCTCTTGCAAAGCCCGATACCCGTACTGACCGGGATCGGGAATCATCGGTACCGGGGTATCGGTACCAGAGGGCTGCAGAGGGCAGGGTACCGGCATGGCTGACACCGAAGCCGATGTCGATACCGGAGCCGGTACCTGCGGAGTAGTCTGATGCGGTACCACGGGCATTGATGCCACAAGGAAGGCCGCCAGACTGCGTTTGATGGACAGAATCCTCTGATCCATCGACGCTGCCAGAGCATGGCACCAGGAGATCTGTTGAGGCCACGCCATCTAGATCATCCTGGAACCCCGATGATGATGCTTTAGAAGCCGAAGCCTCCCGCCAGGGTAATTTTGCCGGTGCAGAATCCTCGAGGGCAAGGCCAGGGGCATCTCGATGCTTGGAAGGAGATTTGCCCTTCGAGGACCGGCTGGATTTATGTTTAGTTACCTGAGATCCATGTGAGGAAGAAGAAGCCCTGGAAGACGTCGATGCCACCGAAGCCGCATCAGAGGGAAACGGTACTGAGCTTGGCAGCTCAGTTCTGTTGACCTCTCTTAGACATCATGGAACAGGACACACAATCTTTAATGGAATGGTCAGGGCCTAAACATTTGAGACACCAGTCATGGGCAATGTTCCCTCTAATTTTCTGTAGGCTGTGTGCGCATAAAATATCAGCTGTGTGCAGCTTTTGAAGGAAGGTTAAATTTTTGTGCGCCACATAACAACACTCGGAGTTATATACTTTAAAATTTGACTGTATGTCAGAATACAGTATGTACACCACATTGATTTTAATCAAATTAAATGAAAATAGATGATTACTAAATGAAGCGGGAAATTTCTAGTAATTACAGTCATAACTTTTAAATTTTAAGACGTTCTGTGTTGTTTTCTATTAGAATCAGAGCCGTAATTTTTGTGCGCTCTGCTGTAAAGTATGTGCGCTCGCTCGGCGAGGTGTGCACACACGCACAGCTTAGAGCAGGGGTCTCAAACACGCGGCCCGCGGGCCGCATGCGGCCCGCGAGAGAACGTTGTGCGGCCCGCGAGAGAACGTTGTGCGGCCCGCGACGGAGGGAAACAAAAAAGCCTTGCTTCTGCTGCTGCCGTGGCAGCGGCAGAATCGACTGTCAATTTTTTTTTTAAAAAACTGGTTTCTGCTGCTCAAGCAGCAAAATCAGCTGTCCTGCGGCCGCAGCCCCTTCCTCTCTGCCCGGAGATCCCTGAGTGTGCTCCATCAGCAGGTGCTTTTCAAGCCGCGAAGAGAGTATTCCCCTCTCGTGAGGCTTGAAAAGTGAATAGGCTTAAGCCGCGCGAGAGGGAAATACTCTCTTCGCGGCTTAAAAAGCACGCCGCTGATGAAGCACACTCAGGGCTCTCCGTGCAGAGGGGAAGGGGCCGCGGGACAGCTGATTTTCTGCTGCAGCAGCAGAAGCCTGGTGGTTTTTTTATTTACCTGGGGGGGGGGGTGTAGGACTGGAAATGGGCTATTGGCAGGGGGGTGTAGGACTGGAAATGGGCTATTGGCAGGGGGGGTTATGACTGGAAATGGCCTATTGGCAGGGGGGTTATGACTGGAAATGGGCTATTGGCAGGGGGGGGTTATGACTGGAAATGGGCTATTGGCAGGGGGGTTATGACTGGAAATGGGCTATTGGCAGGGGGGGTTATGACTGGAAATGGGCTATTGGCAGGGGGGTTATGACTGGAAATGGGCTATTGGCAGGGGGGTTATGACTGGAAATGGGCTATTGGCAGGGGGGGTTATGACTGGAAATGGGCTATTGGCAGGGGGGGGTTATGACTGGAAATGGGCTATTGGCAGGGGGGTTATGACTGGAAATGGGCTATGGTGGGGGCTAGGACTGGAAATGGGCAGATGGGGGTTAGGACTGGAGGTGGGCTGATTGGGGGGTTAGGACTGGTAATGGTCTATGAGGGGAGGTAAGACTGAAAATGGGTGATGGGGGATAAGACTGCAAGTGGGCTATGGGGGGGACTAGGACTGGTAATGGGCTATGGGGGGGGTAAGACTGAAAATGGGGTGATGGGGGGTAAAACTGGAAGTGCGCTATGGGGAGGTTAGGACTGGTAATGGGCTATGGGGAGGTTACGACTGGTAATGGCCTATGGGGGGTCTAGGACTGGTAATGGGCTGGGGGGGGTTGCTAGGACTGGAAATGGGCTGAGTGGAAGGGGGGCTTGAACTGCAAATGGCTGAAGGGGAGGGGGGCTTGGATGGAAATGGGCTGTGAGGGGAGGGAGCTAGGATTGGAAATGGGCTGATGGGGGGCTAGGATTGGAAATGGGCTGATGGTGAGGCTAGGATAGGACTGGAAATGGACTGATGCAGGGACTAGAAGGGAGCGGATGCTGGGTGGGGCTGGAACTAGAAGGGAGCTGATGTTGGGGGAGGATTAGAATGGGATGGAGCTGGGAAAGTGAAATGGAGAGGGGAAAAATATTTTGTCTGGGAGAGAAGACAAATCTACAATTGGCCAGGTATTGGGAGAGTAAGTGGGGATTGAGGATGGAGGGGTAAAATTTGAGTGGATGAAATAGGAATGAGGAAAGAGAAAAAGGAGAAAGATTAGTATGTTAAAGCAGATGTAGAGAGAGAATGGAAAAAAAACTAGGAGAGAAGAAAGGGCAAATGGACAGCAGACGATGGAAAAAAACTAGGAGAGAAGAAAGGGCAAATGGACAGCAGACGATGGAGAGTTAGCAGAAGACATGAAGAAACCAGAAGAAAGTGGCTGGAACAATTGCAACTGAAAAAAATGTACAAAATGTAGAAAAATATCTCTTTATTTTGAATTTATTAACTGGAATATGTCAGCTCTGGGAAATGTGCATCATTAATGTTTGCGCTTTGTTTAGTACAAGAGGAAATTAATTTATAGTTTTATTTCTACAGTGTTGTTGTACATTCCAAGTTTGGCTTTTGGGGTTCCCAGTTTAATTATTGTCTTCCTGTTTCTAAATCTTTTAGTCTTTCTTTATCCATACTCATTAAAGAGGCATGTTTACTAAAAGTTAGTGTATGGTAACATTATGCAAATATTTATGCAAATGAGGCCCATTATGCAAATGAGGCTCCGCGTCTTATGCGGCCCCCGGGTTACTTTACAAGTCCTCATTTGGCCCTCAAAGCAATTTGAGTTTGAGACCCCTGGCTTAGAGGGAACAGTGGTCATGGGTGTCGGTGACGGATATAGTACCGCCACATTTTGTGCACTTCTTGAATCCTGAGGCAGGTTTTTCCATATTTAAGGAAAAGGTTTTGGGCCTAAGGCCCAAAGCTGAAGTACACCTGAAGAAAAATAAAAAGTCTTTTTTTTTTTTTTTAGAAAAGAATAAGAACCGGCGGTACCGGTATAGCGTCGAGGAAGGCAGACGCGTACAGAAAATAAATAAAGAAAAAATAAGGAAATTCTTCTGCGGTGACAGGAACACGACCTGCTGGCTCCGCGGAAAAACGAACAACTGAGGAGAGACAGTTGGAAAGGCGGGAAGGCAGCACGCAGGCGCTGTGGGATGCTCCCAAAGGCTTTCTGATTGGACGCTGGGGAGCGTTCCCGCGCAGGCTCCGTCGGTACCGACGTACCCATATGTGAAGACTCATTCCTGCTTGTTCCTGGAGATTCAATGATGCCAGTTCCTCCTTCCGGAATAGGCGAATCACTCCAGCCTCTGCGCAATCTTCAGAAGGCAAGAGTACAGTACTTCATCATCCACGTCAGAGCCATCTGAATCAGTCATAGTCAAAATCTCGAACAGCTCCCAGCTGTTCCCCATTTCCAGGGGGTGCCCCTCATGCTTAGCCAAAGACAAATCGTTACCACTCTCTTTCTGCCCCCCGGGGCCACCCAGAGGTCGCAGAGTCCGAATTTCCACATCAGAAGGGCCAAACTGGCTGCAAAAATAAAAATAATTCCGGTGAGAACAATCCAAAGTCTGGAAGCTCTCCTCTCGGATATGACTCCCCTACACCAGGGGGCAAACCCATCGCAAATCCCCTAGAGGACAAGGAGCGGCTCACTACATGGTTGCCAGAAACTCCAGCCGGCTGGATATCCTTACCTATAAGCACTATCTATCACCCCCTGTCCTGAGGCAGACAAGGAGACTAACTGCATCCACCAGCTGAGAAAGGGGGAGCAGGCCCTCCAGGGATGACTGAGAAGCTGCCATGCAAGAAGAGCAGAGTCCAGAATCCAGAGATGAGGCACCTCACTTGCCACAGGTCAAACAAGGTTTCCTTTAAGAAAACAGAGAGTTAAGGCAAGTCACAGCAGTGTGCGTTAAGGCCGTGATGGCCCAAAGATGCATGTTAACTGCACTTTTACTGCAGCATGTGCCAATGGTGCTTTTATTGCACTGCGCATTACAGATAATAGAGTAGGAACGCAAGTTGGAGCTGCTCGGGCGGAAGGTGCGCAAGGACTGCATGACTGCTCAGCGTACAATATTAAAATCACTATTAGCGTTAACAGAAAATGTCAGGAAACCCCCAAATAGCGCCAATGGTTGCCAGCAGTCCACTTCAAATTGTGTCCCACACAGACGGAATCGGGAGCCCCCAACAAGAACAATGACAAGGTCAAGCCTTGGTACTCACCCCCTGAGAGCCCCAGGCAGAGAATCCATGCCGGGCTCATCACTACACCTCTGAAACTGTTTCTCTGGCTTCCCAGCACTGCGCTTAAGGTGTCTGGTAGGAAGATTCCTCTGAGAGCCTTCTGTAATTTTCAGGAGAAAGCAGGGGGTATAGAGAAGGAGGGAGGGGGTGAGGAGGTTGTGTGAGGCTACTGAATTTTTCCATCCTTCCAGTTTTCTGGCTGCTCAACAAGCTCTTATCCAGAGTAAGAGAATGGAGCTGAACCAATTTTCCCTCCTCTTATGGCTACTGAAAATACCGCAGTCTAGTGGAGCATCCCACGTCATGACCAAGTGAGAGAGTCACTCTCAAAGTTGTCTGTTACGAGCATATTTTCTATCCCTCTTTTCCTCTCAATTCTTCAGATTTTCTTCAGAGAGGAGAAAATCCATTCACCATCTGCTGGAGAAAACTGAAGGGACCTCTGGTGGCTGAGGAGAATAGAGGCATGGGAGTGATGTCATCGAAACCTGAGCTTTTCATTGGTTCTTTGTCTCCATTAATCTGCTGGTAGAGGAACACAACCCACTTGTCTGGACTGGTCTAGCAGGACGGTATGAAATTCTTTTTTGTTTCATCTAATTTTGCCTGGTAGAAGCATTGATTTCTGACCTTTGCATACAGATCCGTCATTCTATAATGCCTCCAGTCTCTTTCCGCCTTTTGTAGCTGGCGCTTCAAGCTGTTCACTTCCTCAAAGAGGCTATAATTGTAAATGCTATATACTACAGCTCAGCCTCTTCTGGTTATGTTCAAGCAGGTTGCATGTCAGGCCCCCTGCCGACGATATCTGCACCTCCCTGGCCTCTCTCCCTCACCCTCACTTAATATGACTGTGCTCGCCTTTCCTATAATTTTATGGAGTTCTTTTCTCTCTTCTTTTGAATGTTTACTGTAAACTGCTCTGCCATCTTTTTGAAGGGTGGTATATAAAATTTTAATAAACATATTACCCTGCAATAGCTGCTATTATGAATACTGTTCCTATTACATTCCAGGCTATGCTCCCCCTTTCACCCTCATATTAAGATCAAAAGATATGATCTGTCAGAAAAGACAGGGAGTAGTGAAGGACCATGAAGATAAAAATATTAGCATCAGGTTAGGTGCACAGAAGTATCAGAGAAAAGAGATACCCAAACTATAAAATAAGTGTGTTTCAAACTTTGTATTTAAGTCACAGACCATATAACATCTCAATACTCTACACATCTGAATTACTGGTAGTGATTAAGCACTCCTGTAGTAGCAGTGTTGATATAAACATATGCTGTACTGTGTTCACGCATGACTTCCAATTTAGTACATTAATTTAGGCGCAGTCACAGATCATCAACCATGCAGCTCATTTACTGCCAGCTCATTTAACAAAACCTCTATACTGTTTCCCTTTGATTACATTAAGGGACAGGAAAGCCAAGAAAGCTAAGAAACTGCAGTAAGAGCAAACCTTTTCACTAATTTGGCCCCATTAATAAAAGAATCCAAGCGACTGGCTCGATTCCAAGAGTGAACCAAACTTCCACAGTTTGTTGCTGAGAGCAATTAAAAATTGGGTGGATGCTCTGTGTTGCAAAACCCTGTGACCGGCCATCTAAAACCCATTTTGGGCATCTCTATCATAAGTGGCTCCCTCGTCATTTCAAAGGAAACATCTTATTTCCTTAAGTCCAATGGATGATGGCTTGACTTTTCAACCTACCTGGGTCCAGATTGACAGGAGAAGATTAGTGTGTCCCACACAGCCAGAAGCGATAGCAGGCAGACTGGAAACAAAGCAGGAATTCTGCTGCTTTTTCAATTAATGCTAATACCCAGGGAACAAGCCATCCTCAAGAAAAACGAGGTGTTAATGGGTTTTACATCAATCGAGTCATCTCACTATTTAGCGCTGTACCTGCAGAATTATTTCTAATATCGGCTGTAACTGGATGACCAAAGAAAATAAGGGGGCACCGACATTTCTTTAAGGAGCTCACATAACTCACAAAAGGGAGGCCTGTGCCACTATATACTCTTACTTTGAAATGTCTTACAACAATTTTTAAGCAGACTACCTGTCATTCTTGCCACCCCATAAGAAATCACATTATGGCTGCAGCTTCGGAAATTCATATTTTAATTATTATACAGAAACTAAAGTGTCAAGTCTTTTGGAATCAGGTCCCGCAGGAAGACGGTATTTCTTAAACACAGCTGCTTACAGCAGATAAATCAAATAATGCCACTATCTTCTCTTACCTTAAATTCTCTTAACTGTGCTGTGTTAATTATATGGCTTTAGTGTCTAGCAATTTTTATTTTATCTGATTTGGCAGTTTTTTCATGCTCCTTTGAACTTCCGACGAAGTCAAAACCAGGCCTGGGATTTGGTACCATGAGTCTTCATTTGCAATTACCTGTAGATTTTTCTCCTATTTCATGTCCTCTCTCAACTTACTTTAGTCTCATAATTGCAGAGACAGTCCTTAGTCACTGGCCAAGCCCCATATCACTATGGGCCATAAATCCAGCACTGCAAAACTGGCACTCCCTCAGTCCAGAGGCTGCGAATGCTGCCTCCACAGCGCTCTCATCCCGGCTGGCCAAGGAAGCAGAAGACCTGAGCTGGGAATTAAAACAAAAACAGAATCAAAGTCAGGACCCTCCACTGAGTCATCAGGCTATTCCCAGGCTGGCAGGGATCTATGGAGCAAACTGAAGCAACATATAAATAGTTCCAAAAGGAAATACCCACAAGAAGAACATTGTTGTTGACAAAGACTGCGGTAAATGATTTGTTTACCCCAAGGATTGTTACATCATGTGTCACTAGGGGGCATGTTTACTAAAGTGCAAACGGTTAGCGCGGGGTTTACCGAATGCAAAAAATGCAGCCATAGTAAAAATCCTGTGCTTTTTTAGTGCGGGTTGGGGCGGACACTGGGCAGGCTGGAGGGCGCAGTGTGGGAACTGATTGCATATTACAGTTAGCGTGGGAATCTTGTGTACTCAATGTCAATATATTGCATTTAGCACGGATCACTTTCCACCACCTCAATGGATAGTGTAAAGTTCACTCGCATTGATTGCAGCAGCATATTAGCAGTGTACTCCAACCCATGCTAATTACATGGGGACATGGTAGGCACATCCCATTGGTTGGTATGGGCATGGCCCATCCAGCCCCCTGCACTAGATTTACTAAAATGCACTACAATCTAAAGGGCATGTTTATTAGTTTTAATGTGTCAAGTGCCCACGGCCCTTTTATTTCTATGGGTACAGTAGCACTTGATGCGCATGAACTTCATTAATGAGTATTAACCTTTAGTAAACATTCCCATAATTCTAGCAAAGATTTATTAAAACCCTTTGGTACCTAAATTGTCTGACGTAGGTGAATGACCCCTTGTAAATAATCTTCATTAAACGCAGGAACATTGTTCCAACTGAATATTGGAAAGAAATTATACACAACATGTTGAAAAAATGAAAGTCCGTCTGCGGGCAAAAAGTCCCCAAAAATTTAACAGAATAGGTCCAAATTTGGCATGGGAGGAAAGCTCAATAAAAAAGACCTATCAAATTCAGAAATGGGCCAAACTGGACTGGGGATTCCAGAGAAATAAAGCTCCACACTCAAAAAAATTGGCCTATTGCATTTCCATGAGAGCAGCAGTTCCAGTAGCTGCAGCATAAACATTGATAGTCTGAAAAATAGCCTCCTCTCTCAGCCACTGACAGCCAATGATAAAGACACATCACACCAGAGATATAGGCACATGTGCATACAACACAGACACACGTGCAGATGGGTTGGCTATAATTTCACGACGCATGCTCTGTATCCTTTCCCCACCACTGAGTGGACTCTTGGCAATTTGGATGTGTATTTCAGTTTCTTTCTTGTAAATACTACTTTGAAATCTAGCAATGCAACCATATAGTTTTCTTAATGGCTGTTCTATACGGTGACACACGTGAATGAATCATGTGGTTTGCTACTAGTAGTGGAGAAACATGACAATACCTGTTGCCTTGGGACAGTGGCATCATGTGGTTAAACTAAAATCCATCCTTTGAAATCTGTTGACAGTAGCATCTAGTGGTTAGATATACTATCATGCTTGATTTATTATTCTTTCCAAGACAATGGAATATCAGGATCCACTCAGGGTTGGCCCCAGAGTTGGTTCACTGTGTGGGCACCCTAGGCAAACACTAAGCCCCCCTAGCTGTCAGATTCTATTGCTTAGCTTTGAATACCCTGCTCTTTGCCCGCCCCCTCCCCTCCCCTCCTCCCGAAACTGCTGCCCTATGCAACTGCCTACTTTGCCTGATAGTTGGACCAGCTCTGGGTCTACTCCATTAAAACTACCTCTCTTCGCTTCTCCCCTCCACCCCACCCCCAAGGTCAGAGACACACAAAAACAACACAGATACTCAAACACATTGCAGAGGGGTTGGAAATTATTCCACGAGTCGTGAACTGCATGCTTTTTTCCATCACACACTCCTTCACCTACCCTATCCTTGGATAGGCTGTCTCTTAGTAATTTACATGTATGCTTCTTTTTTCTTCCAAGAAACTCTGCTGTGAAACCTAATCAGTGCATCATACAACTTTCTTAATGGTCGCTATGTGCAGCGACGCCTTGTGACCGAAACATGTAGTTTACTACTGGTTGCTCAGTGTATTACCTCCTAATGGTAAAGAAGCACAGCAATTTCTGTTGCCTTGGGAGAGTGGCACTTTCGGGCCAATGCAGAAAGACTAGCGTGCCCTTTGTGCACAGATAATGCAACATATACGCACAAGTACCACTACACCAAATGCCGAAAAGAGATTGACGTGTGCATAAAACTGCAAAAAAAAAAAAAAAAAAGCAATGGCAAGCATTTTTAAATATGCAAGTGATCTGTGCATATTAAAATGGTATGCTAATAAGGTCTGTGCCCAATGCAGAAAAATGCGTAGAGGATTACAAAACCAGGTGTAACGTTCAGGAGCGCCATTATCTCTACGCCTGGTCTGAGGTGACTTAAAAATCTTGCACATGTAGGGAAAGACTGTTTCAGGGTATGTAACAATGAACAGTTACCTTTGATGTGAAAACTTTCTGTGTGTATCTTTCAGTGTATAAGTGAAAGTTCAGTGTTCAAGAAGAAATGTATTTTTGCTTCTTATCCTTGTGTGTTCCCAGGACTCACTTAGATCATTCTCCATCTACTGTTATGCCTCTTTGTTCTGATTTCATAAAAAAATGTTTTTGAGTGAAATAGTGTTGATTATTATGGGATGAGTGCCAAAAGAACCTGCATGTCCTATGCGCATAAAGTGAGTGTATAGACATTTACCCACATGCATACACAGCCACTTGCAGCGTTTGCACATAAGAACATAAGAACATAAGATATGCCATACAGGGTCAGACCAAGGTCCATCAAGCCCAGTATTCTGTTTCCAACAGTGGCCAATCTAGGTCATATGTACCTAGCAGTTTCCCCAAGAGACACAAGTTCCACAATGCTTGTACTGGGTCAAGCATTGATATCTTCGGTCACTTCTTAATAATGGTTTATGGACCTTTCCTCCAGGAACTTGTCCAAACCTTTTTTAAACCCAGCTACACTAACAGCCTTTACTACATCCTCCGGTAACAAATTCATGCAATGGATCCCCTCCTTTCACTTTATGCTGACGTTTTGTAAACAGCTCATTTGCATACATAGCACAGTTACTTACCTGTAACAGGTGATCTCTGGGAACAGCAGGAATAAGACTTCACATATGGGTACGTCGGTACCGACGGAGCCTGCGCGGGAACGCTCCCCAGCTTTCCGAAAAAGGAAAGCTTTTGGGATCATCCCACAGCGCCTGCGCGCTGCCTTCCCGCCTTTCCAACCGCCTCTCTCCAGTTCGAGTTTCAGAGCTGAAACAAAAAGAGAGATAGAAGATACAACTCCTTGGGGAGGTGGGTGGGTTGTGAAGACTTATTCCTGCTGTTCCCAGAGATCACCTGTTACAGGTAAGTAACTGTGCTATCTCCAGGAACAAGCAGGAATGAGTCTTCACATATGGGGACTCCCCAGCTAGAGATGCCGGGGAGATCCCCAGGGTTGTAGACCCTGAGAAGGGCCCTACCTCCTCCTTGGATCTCAGGCATCTAAACAGGGATGGAGGGTAGGAGTTGTTCAAGTATGGAACAGGTGTTTTAGGACAGCCTGACCAAACAAGGCATCCCGGCGGGAGTCCTTGTCCAAACAATAATGGGCCGTGAAGGTATGAACCGAGGCCCATGTGGCTGCTCGACAGATCTGGTCGATGGACACAGAATTTAGATGAGCCATAGAAGTTGCCATGGCCCTCACATTGTGAGCTGTGACATGGCCTTCCAGAGAAAGGTTCTTACTCTGGTAGGCGAAAGAAATACATTGAGCAATCCAAGTGGACAGTGTCCTTTTAGAGACTGGAAGTCCTAAATGAGAAGGATCAAAAGCAACAAAGAGTTGGGAAGACCTTCTATGTTGCTGAGTCCTTTGTAAGTAAAAGGCAAGGGCTCTTTTACAATCCAGGGTATGAAGATTCCTTTCTGCACTTGATGCATGAGGACCTGGAAAGAAGACAGGTAAATATACCTCTTGGTTCAGATGAAAAGGTGAGACCACTTTAGGCATAAAGTGTGGATTGGTCCTGAGGACTACCTTATCATGATGAAACCTTGTATAAGGAGGATTAGCCACCAAGGCCTGTAGCTCACTGATGCGGCGAGCTGATGTGACTGCAATGAGGAAAATAACCTTCCAGGAAAGAAATTTCAAGGAGGTGGTGGCTAAGGGTTCAAAAGGTGGCTTCATAAGCTGACCAAGAACCAGATTTAAGTCCCATGCCACCGGAGGAGGCCTAATGGGAGGTTTAGTTAAAGTTAGGCCTCTCATGAATCTTGCAATAAGAGGATGAGAGGAAATAGGCTGTCCATTGAGAGGCTTAAGGGATGCTGCAATAGCACTCAAATGGACTCTTACTGAATTCGTCTTAAGGCCTGCATTGGAGAGATGCAGGAGATATTCCAATAGAGAATTCAAAGGTAGTGCTAGAGGGTCAAGACCCTTCTCAGCACACCAAATGGAAAACATTTTCCATTTAAAAGCATAGGAACGTCTAGTAGAAGGTTTTCTGGAAGCATGGAGGATATCCTTCACCTGCTGAGAAAGATTACAACCTTGAAGGTCTAAGCCTTCAGCAACCAAGCTCTGAGGTGAAGGGACTTGGGGTCTGGGTGCCACAAAGTTCCCTCCTCCTGGGACAGGAGGTCTGGAGCAGCTCCCAAGTCTAGGAAGGGAGCTTGAGAGAGATGCAGAAGTAGAGGGTACCACACTTGGCGTGGCCAGCGTGGAGCTATGAGGATCATGGATCCTTGATCCCTCTGGAGCTTGAATAGAGTCTTGGGAATTAAGGGAATGGGTGGAAAGGCATACAGGAAGTCTTGACCCCAGTGAAGGAGGAAGGCATCCTTGGCCTGAACTCCCTGACACAGAATTCTGGAACAGAACCGGGGAAGTTTGGCATTCCACGGACTTGCAAAGAGGTCTATGTCCGGGGTTCCCCACTCTTGAAAGATTCTGAGTACCTGGTCCATGTGCAGGGACCATTCGTGTGGAAGCAGAACTCGACTCAGTCTGTCTGCCCAAGAGTTTTGGATTCCTGGAAGGTATACTGCCAGGAGATGGATTTGATGCTCTCTGGCGAAGGCCCATAATCTTAAAGCTTCGTTGCAAAGCGACAGAGAGCCAGTTCCTCCTTGCTTGTTTATGTAAAACATGGCTACCTGATTGTCCGTATGAATGAGGACTGTCTTGTAGCTGAGCAGGGTATGGAAGACCTTGAGAGCTAGAAAAACTGCTCGGAGCTCCAAGTGGTTGATATGTAGAGAGGTCTCCTGTGGAAACCAAGTGCCTGAGTGGAGAGGTCTTGTAGATGAGCTCCCCAACCTGTTGGGGAGGCATCTGTTGTGAGGGTTGCTTGGGGCAACAACTGTTGGAAGGGGGACCCCAGCAGCAGATTTTGGGTGGACTTCCACCATTGTAGAGACCAAAAGAGGCGCCTGGAGGTTGCTATTTTGTCTGTCAAATCCCCTGAAGCTTGAGTCCACTGGGTGGACAAAGTCCATTGAGCTGCTCTCATGTGAAGGCGAGCATAGGGGACCACATGCACTGTGGATGCCATGTGGCCTAGCAGTTGTAGCATCTCCCGGGCAGTTAAATGGCTCTTTGACTGAATCTGGGAGGCTAACTGCACTAGGCGTAGGCAACGGGCCTGAGGAAGATAGGCCCTTGCAGTGGTAGTATCTAGCCAGGCCCCTATGAACTCTAGGGACTGAGTAGGGGTGAGCTGAGACTTTGGGAGATTTACCACAAGTCCCAGATACTGCAGAATGTGCCTTGTGCAGTCCAGGGCAGTCTGGGCCTCTGACTGAGATGAAGCTCGGATGAGCCAGTCGTCTAGGTATGGGAATACAAATATCCCCAGAGTGCGTAGAAATGCAGCTACTACTGCCATGCATTTGGTGAACACTCTTGGAGCAGAGGCCAGACTGAAAGGAAGCACCCTGTATTGGTAATGCTTCCCTTGGAAAAGGAAACGGAGGAACCTTCTGTGAGATGAATGGATGAGGACATGGGTGTACGCATCCTTGAGATCTAGAGAACAAAGCCAATCCTGACTCTGAAGGTATGGAAGGAGTGTGCCCAGAGAAAGCATCTTGAATTTCTCCTTGCATAGAAATTTGTTCAATTCTCTGAGATCTAATATGGGTCTGTAGCCCCCTGTTTTCTTTGGGATCAGAAAGTAGGGGGAGTAAAACCCTGACCCTTGTTGAAGAAGAGGTACCTCTTCTATTGCCCCTTGGGCAAGAAGGGCAGCCACCTCCTGACCTAGAAGGTCGAGGAGAGATGTTGGAGAATTGAAATGTCTCACCATGGTGTGAGGAGGAAGGTTTGAGAAATGAAGTTTGTACCCCTCCCTTATGATGGAGAGGGTCCACTGCTCTGTTGTAATTTGTTCCCATCTGGGAGCAAAGTGAGCTAACCTTCCTGGTATGGTGAGAGGCTCTGGCTGTTTCAGAGCTAGAAAGGCTAAGTTCTCTAGCATCAAGTCAAAAGCCCTGAGGAGGCTGGGTCTGCTGAGTTTCAGCAGCCCCTGTAGGCTTAGGCCTGGCTTGCTTAGGTTGCTGACGCTTAGCAGCAAAACGACCTGCAGAAGATTGCTGGCCAGAAGCAGGATGGAATCTGCCTTTCTTGAGGAAAAAAGACTTCTTGAAAGGTTTTTTCTTGGCAGGAATGGAGGTTGACTTTGAAAGTCTATCCAAAGCAGAATTTTCTGCATCCATTTGAGTGGCTTTTATTTGCCAATCTTTGCCAAACAGGTTTTCTCCTGTACAAGGAAGATTTCCCAAGCCATCCTGGACCCAAGATTCTAGATCAGAAGCTTGGAGCCAAGCAATTCTGCGTGCAGCTATGGCAATGGCCGAAGCTCTGCTGGCACCCTCAAAGGAGTCAAAAGCTGCACGGTTGGAAAACTTTGAAATATCTTGAGTATGCTTAAGCCAAATAAGAAATTCTTCCCTTTTATCTTCTGGAAGAAAAGGGAGGAAAGTGTGTAGCTTATCTGCAACTTCTTTCAGAAACATCCCCATATAGAGACTATAGGAATTGATTCTGGCAATGAGCATACTGGCTTGGAAGATTTTCCTACCAAAAGCATCCAAGGTCCTGCATTCTCTTCCTGGAGGAGCAGAGGAGTGTCTTTTTGCACTCTTTATCTTTTTCATAGCTAACTCCACCACAATAGAATGGTGAGGAAGCTGTGTTTTATGAAACCCAGGACAAGGAGGGACACGGTACATGGTGTCCAACCTACGAGAATGAGAAGAGATAGTGAGAGGAGTCTCCCATAAGTCAATCATGTGATCATAAAGAATCTCATGAATTGGCAAGGTGACTGCCTCCTTAGGAGCCTTGGGATAACCTAAAATATCTAATTTTTTAGCTCTAGGCTCTGATTCAGAGGTTACTGAAATAGAAAGCCCTTTAGCCACTTCTCTTATGAAGTCTTGAAAGGACAAGTCTTCTGGAAGAGACATTCTTCTTTTTGGAGAAGAAGGCTCTTCAGGAAGGGCTATGGGTACTTCAGCAGACGCCTCCGATGCATCAGAATCTTCGGAGGAATCAAAGTATCGACTGTCAGGGTGCTCTTTCAAAGCTCGATACGCGTACCGAGCGGTATCGACATCGGGTGTTATCGGTACCGGTTCGGTACCGATGGGCATCCCTAGGCAGGGAACCGCTGCAGTCGACACCATGGCCGATGTCGATGCAGTCGGTACCGGTACCGGCACTGGTGCCGGTACCTGGGCTGATACCAACAACGGAGTTTGTTGTGGTATCAGCGGCGTCGCAGCTTGAATGAAGGCCGTGATAGCCTGCTGCATGGATAGAACATTCTGATCCATCAATGCCATGAATGCCTGGAATTCGGTACCGGAAGGTTGTGCCGGTACCCTAGAGCATTCTAACAGGTGATCGGTCGAGGCCGTGCCATCGATGTCAACCTGTAACCCCATAGGTGGAGCTTTGGAAGCCGGAGCTTCCCGCCGGGGTAGTTTTGCCGGTGCAGGATCCTCGAGGGCAAGCCCGGAGGCATCTCGATGCTTGGAAGGAGATCTACCCTTCGAGGACCGGCTGGTTTTATGTTTGATTACCTGAGATCCATGGGAGGAAGAAGAAGCCCTGGAAGACGTCGATGCCACTGAAGCTGCATCAGAGGGAAACAGAACATGGAGCTTGGCTGCTCGGTTCTGTAAACCTCGTTTGGACATCAAGGAGCAGGACGAACAATCCAAAATGGAGTGGTCAGGACCCAAACATTTGAGACACCATTCATGGGTGTCGGTAACAGAAATAGTACCGCTGCACTTAGTGCATTTTTTAAACACGGAGGCTGGTTTTTCCATGAGGAAAAGGTTTCGTGAGGCCTAAGGCCCAAAAAGGAAAAACACACTAAGTGAGGGAAAAATATGTTCTTTTTTTTTTTTTTTTTAAGAAAAGAAAGAAAGACCGGCGGTACCGGTCCGACGTCGGAGAAGGCAGACGCGCGACCAAAGAAATAAAATAAAACAAAGAACTTCTTCAGCGGAGACAGGAACACGACCTGCTGGCTCCGCGGAAAAGAAGAACTGGAGAGAGGCGGTTGGAAAGGCGGGAAGGCAGCGCGCAGGCGCTGTGGGATGATCCCAAAAGCTTTCCTTTTTTGGAAAGCTGGGGAGCATTCCCGCGCAGGCTCCGTCGGTACCGACGTACCCATATGTGAAGAGTCATTCCTGCTTGTTCCTGGAGATGCCCTTTGCTGCATACCAGCGCTGAAGTTTCATGCTATCGGCATGCTACAAAAACACGTACAAAACTAATAGCACGTGACTTCAGCAATGGCTTTCTGTATCGGCCTTTTTGTGCTTAAACTGTTAAATCCATCCTTTGAAATCTGCTGACAGCAAAATCTAAACATTTGGCTTCATTAAATTAATCTTTCCAAAACAAAGGAATGTTGGGGTACCACTCTATTCTAACTGCCCCCCTCCTCTCTTGTCCAGGTCACAGACACACACAAACACCCATATAACACACACAAACACACAGGAGTTGGAAAGAATTCTATGAGTCATGCTCTGCATGCTTTCCCCACTTGTTGAGAAAATAAATTATAGTATGTGGCCTTGAAAAGGCAAACATCCTCTTCATGGCATGTACGATTGGTTTCAGCAAGGCTCATACTTGTTCCCTATTCTTTTTTATATTTATATTCAGCTCTTAAGACAGCTGATCTATGACCTCATTCCATTTGTCTATGCAGATAACATCCAGTTGGTTTGTCTAGTGGGTAAAGAAAGGTAAGAAGCTGTATAAAGAATTCATGCCTATTTGGTAATGTGTGGCTGAGGGCACACAATTTGAAACTGACACCTTAAAAACAAAGTATTATGGGTAAGGAATCCTGCCCATGTTGTTAATCTGCCAGTGCTTATATTAGAGGAAATGCCTGTGTCTTTGTTTGGCCAGGTTCATATCCTGGGTGTAACTGTTAATGTCTTTCTGAATATGGATAAGCAAATCTCAGTGATGCTGAAGTTATCCTTTTTTTACCTCTGCATGTTAAGACATCTCCATCAACTTGTGTCCAGAGGGGAGGTTTCAGTAGCAGTTCAGAAAATAATTACATCCATGATAAATTAGTGCAATACATTGTACAGAGGACTGTCAGCAAAGCAAGTGACCAGATTATAGCTTATCCAGAATAATACTGCTCGATTAGTGGATGGTTTTAATTTTGAGGGATCCTATTTTGCCAATCATTCAAGTATTCCACTGGTTGCTAATAGCCGATCACATTAAGTTTAGGATTCTTTTATTGTTCTATAAATGCTGACAGGGCATGGCAACAGTTTATCTGAAGACTACAGTTCCTTACTGTACCCTGCTAGTAGATTTTTAAGATTAACACATGGTGAGCATCCTGGACAAAGCCCAAATGGCATACGCAGGCTGCTGGATGTGAAGTTCCTGTTTTTTCACTCCATGCTATTGTGCTGTTACCTTATAGGCAAGAGGAAAGTCAAGTTAAAAGGGACTTTCTCCAGCTCTTCTCTACCATGTCAGATGATTCTTCACTTTATGCAGGGCCAAGCCTCTCTGCCAGTCCTAAGTTGAAAGAACCAGACCAGCATGAGGCAGAGACTTCCCTCAGCCCAACAGCCATGCATCCCACCTAAGCTGAAGGAAGAGTCTCTCTTTCCGACTGATGAGGAACCTAGATCTCATCAAACATGCAGAGAGGAAAGTTTGACGAAATGGAGGGGTCATCTATGTATGTGGAAAAGCAGGACATTCCCTCAGACCCTACTCTGAACAACACTGCAAAAGCTTTGTTCTGCAATTCCAGCTGCTGAGTTATCTTTGAGCCCTTTGGCAAGTAGTGTTGGAAAAGGCCAGTGAGTATGGGCTTGAGGCAAGAGGCTTCTGTACTCTGTAGACCAGAAATGGTGACTTTGGATTAAATTCAAAGTGCAATTGTCTTAGTGGAGCATATCATTACAAATAGACTGAGTACTACAGAGGGGTCTTGCGGAAAGAGTTACAGAGCTGGAATCCAGCACTGAACCCCTGTCTGGATGAATAGAGCTAGCTAATTGACTAATTACTACTGCTGAGATGGCAGTGCCCAGTCTAGTATGAAAAAATCTTTCCCTCACACATAAGGCGGAGGTGTTGGAGAATAAATCTAAAAGTGTGAACCCTTGGGCTCTAAACTTCCCTAAAGACCTAATTCTTAGTCCCAGGGGCCTGTTCAATAAATATCTAATGCTAGTAGAAGCCTTCAAAATTCCACCAGATGCTGTAGCTCCTTTGCATATTGCTTTTTCATTTGACAACTGAAAAGCACTCATATAATAACGGAAGAGGGTCTCCGCTGATAGGCTGGACATTACAGCTATTTTGGAGGGCCCAGATCCTAGATTAGTACTATGATCTGCTATGCTTGTTTCTTTTGTTTGTGAGATGGACCAAAAGAACTATAACCCCCATTCTATGCAGCCCTAGCAGCCACCTCAGAAGCTGCTTGAAAGACAAGAACACCGATCCAACAAGCCTTTCTTTCTATCTTTCAGTCTGGAACTCACGGATTCTTATTCCCAGCATTTATTTGTTGGGACTGGCGTAAGCCAGGAGGCCCTTGCCACTTGCCACTCTTACACTAACTCACTTCTCAAATAATCGAGTTCAGGCCAGAAATTGTGTTCTGAACCACGGGTTTACTTAAACTTTAGGAGAACAATTGGCAGAAACAAACAAGAACTACGTCACAATCAATTAACTCTTCTCAGTCCAAAAAAATGGTTAGAAATAGTTTACTTGTTTCTCCTTTCAGTGGGATATTTTACCACAATTCTTTTCAGTTGCTCTTTATCTTACTCTGAACAATTACTCTCTTCTTCACTACTCTTTTCGCTGTTACTTAGTCTGGGTTCTTCACCACTTATATACTTCCAATATTTAATCAGATTTCACCAACACTTAAGTGCCTTCATCATTTAGTCTGGACTTGATAGAGGGGGAACATGAGGATTTTTTTCCTTTGTATTTAATTTTTCTGTCATATGATTTCCCTAGTAGTTCAAGGTGAGCTACTTTCAGGTATAGTAGGCAATTTTCTATTCACAGAATGCTTACAATCTAAGTTTGTACCCGAGGCAATGAAGAATGAATTGACCTGCCGACACCACAAGAAGCATCAGTGGGATTTGAACCCCAGCATGCTACTCAAACCACTAGCTAATAATCCTCCACTCCCCTTTCATTACTTTGCTTTTTTTTTGTAAGTATATTTTTCTTTTAAATTTGACTTATGTAAACTTCACTTTCTTTTTGCTTTTAAGTTTGGTTAAATCATGTACATTGCCTGGAGCACATTTCATGATGAGCGGTAAATAAACGTAAAAAATAAATTCCTTTCTAGGAGCCAACAAATCAGAAATGAAACCTCAGCCAGCAGAATAATAAACTAACCAAGCACTCATCTCACAGTATAATCAAATAAATCCAATGTGATTAGCGTCTTATGCTTAAAATATGATCTTTTGTGGAGCTCTAACCAAGTTTATAGCCCGTTCTGGAGTAATCTATATCAGAAATCAGAAACAGCCTTCAGCCAGTAGATATTTCCATAAAATTCCAAAAAATGAAAACTAATCCAGCTAGTAGCATCGTTATCTCAAATATGAAAGACGACCAATGTTAGTGTATTAAGTTCAAACAGAACTAGAATGGGAGGTGCTAGTGTGTAAAACCAGCAACAGATCATTTTAAAACAGACATACAAATTTACACTTTCCTTTGGGGAGTAATATGTAGAAAACAGCCATAGCATGGGAATGGAACAAGTCAAACAATAGAAAAGGGGCTTTGCTAAGTAAGAGACAATTTCTCCTATCAGTCTTCATTTGCTACAACTACCCAAGACAGCAAACAAGAGTTGCCTATTACAGAAAAATATTAACTAATCAATGGTTTGTTCATAGGTCTCCCCTACAGAGAGACAGAAAGCAGTGGCCTTATGGTAAGAACAACTGAGAAGGAAGCAGGAAATCCGAGTAGAGATCCTACTTCTGCCTTGCTCGCTCATGATCTTGGACAAGTCACTCTCCATCTCATTGCCTCAGATAAGCTGTTTAGGACTGGGACTCATTGGAGCTGTATGCAATTTACTATAACATGCCTGGATTTATACTATGCGAACATCAAAATAACGACAACCTAGGTCTGGTTTTTCTAACCAAAGTACACAAATTAATCAGGTTCTCACATCAAATGAATGCAAAAATGTTTGATGACCATTCATTAGGGCTATCCTGGAAGGAAGGCCTGTTTGGGGGCCATGAGAACCTAAGCAGAAAACCTTTAAGTGCTGCATCAGGCCTTCCAGCTCAGGCAGGTTTCATTTACAGTTTAAGAACATACTTCCGTTTTTTACACGACTACTTCACAGAAATGAATTCTGGAGCTCAGGATAGGCACTATATCTTTACAGCAGATGCCTGCAGCTTATGAGACTGTCATTGCCTAAAGATATTAGCTCACCAAGTGAGGAATACAACATGGGCTCCGTAGAACATTTTCACTGCACAGGAACTACATATTAAAACAAGTTAAAACGTTCACAGTTTTAGTGTGAGACAATGGTACATTTCCACTTTGTCCATCCACAAACATATGAATGTCTGTATAGGGGAATCAGTGGGAAGACTTGCTAAAGTGTGTCTTGTTAGGATGGAAGGGCTGTCAGGTTGTGTGGTTGTATGGGTGAGAGCATGATGGTACTCTATGAGGGCTTTCTGTACGTAATATTGTGTGTATATCTGGGTGGTGGGTCTGTGTTGGGAGTCGGACATGAGAATGGGTGAGGATGTGGGTTGTTCATGTGGGCAAAGGTAGAGTGTGTGTGAGGGATAGGTGGATAGGTGAGGAGAGTTTCGGGTGTCTTTGTGAAGTGTGGAGAGGTTAGGGGCAGGGGTGTATGTGTGAGGGATAGACGGATGGGTGTGGAAGAGTGCAGATAGCTATAGAGGTATGTGTGTGTGTGAGGGAAAGGTGGAGGGATGGGTGTGACTGAATAGGTGTATGGATAGATGGATGGGTGGTAATCAGAGTGTGAGGGCTAAGTAGGTGGATGGATAAATGAGTGGATGGGGTGGGGATAAGGGGGGAGTGAGCGATAGGTGAATGGATGTGTGTTTGTAGGTAGGGTGTGGGGAAAAGTAGAATGGTGGTATATGTGGGGAAGAGGTGGCGATAAAGTAGGGAGAAGTGAGTGTGTGAGGGGTATGGTTAAGTGGGGGCCTGGGGTATGTGTGTGAGAGGTATCTGGATGACTGTGGGGAAAACAGTATGTTTCCTGCATCCAGAGCTGGCTTATCCACTAGGCATACTAGGCAGATGACTAGGGCGGCAGACCCCAGTGGACCGCACAACATGCTTTTTAAAGCAGTAGCACAGCAGGCCATGAACTTAGGCACCAGCAGCATGAAAACCAAGGGCCTACCGCTCCAGCCCCCCTCTGATGCAATTTCCTGTCAGAGTGGAGCAGGAGCAGCAGGCCATGCATGTGCATGGACGCTGAAGCATATGGTCTGCCGGAGCACCAAAATGGTGGGACAAAGCCACTGCTATCAAAGTAATGAGTCATGCCACTGCCGGTGTCATCAAACCCCCTACAGAAGATGGATTCGGGTGGCATAGCAGGAGGAGTGAGGCAGGCGGGCAGCAATGGCAGCAGGGGCTTCTGCCTGGGGTGGCAAAAATCCTCCATCCCTTTTATTCCTCCACCTTGTACCTTCCTCTCTCGCTCTTCATGCTCCTCCTTTCCCTCTGTTCTCCTTCCCATTGGCTATTTGAAACCTTTTTCTCAAGATGGCCAGCAGAAACAACAGCTCTCTCTCTCAGCAAGGAGTATGCAGTCATCAGCAGTAGCTCCATCCCTGCTGCAATAAGAAAATAAGATATGCCATACTGGGTCAGACCAAGGTCCATCAAGTCCAGTATCCTGTTTCCAACAGTGGCCAATATAGGTCACACAAGTACCTAGCAGTTTCCCCAAAATACACAGGTTCCATGATGCTTGTGCTGGGGCAGAGGATTTCCTGAGTCCCCTTTAATAATGCTTTATTAATCTTTCCTCCAGGAACTTCTCCAAACCTTTTTTAAACCCAGCTACACTAATCCTCTGGTAACAAATTCCAAAGTTTGATTACGCATTGAGTGAAAAAAATATTTTCTCGAGGTCCAAGCAGGAAGTCAGTCCTCACATATGGGTAACGTTGGCACCGACGGAGCCCGCATAGAGCATTTCCCCAGTTTTCAAAGAAAGCCTTTGGGAATGCCGCCACCACGCATGTGTGGTCTCCTTCCCGCCCAAGGATGCCATCTTACTCTGTCTCCCTTTTTCCACAGAGCCCTTCAGTCGTGTGTCTCGTCCCGGAAAAAGTTTTTTCTTCACCAAGTACATTTTTTTTATTTTCCGGCTAGCGTCGGTTCCCCTTCATGCCTCTCAAGCACCACTGCTTCAGCAGTCAGTCTCGGGACCCATTTTTCCCTTCTTTTCTACCTTAGTGCTTTTGTGCTCTTTTTAACTGCTGGCCATGTCAAGGGCCTTCGATCTCACAGGTGTCCTTTTTGCCCCAATGGGCTATGGTTTCAAAAAATGCGATCAGTGCTCCAAAAACATGTCACTCACAGACATCCATGATGTTGTCTCTGGTGTCTGGGTGCCGATCACAACCCAGAGCAATGCTCCTTATGCAAAAAGATGTCCTCTAAGGCCATCCAGAGTCGCCAGCAGAAGCTAGACGATATCTTCCATAAGGCAGACCCAAGGCCCCACAACCATCAGAGCTGCCCAAGGTTCCTCCGTGGGCCCGCAGGCACTCCGACCAAGCTTCCCCCATGCGTGAGCAGAAGAAGCAGCATGAGAAGTCACGTGCCCAGTCCCTCAGCCCCCTACAACAGTCTGAAGAGTCAGAGAGGAAGCAGCCGAGAAAGGTATCTCGAACCAATGCAGAGGCCTCCAGCGATGGCGTCCAGTCTCCCGAGAGTTGCCCTGGTGAGGACCCCCTCTCTTCCTCGATGCCTGACCCAGTCACCCCGGTATTGGTGTCACAGGGCCCCACTCTTGAGTGGGAGGCCCAAATGCTGACTTTGGAATGCAGTGTTTCTGCATTGTTTGCTGCCCAGCAGGCGCAGATGACTGGCCCCACCCGGCATGCGCCATGAGACCGCAGTGATCCCCGAGAGCCAGACACCTCGTGAGGATCCTCGGCAAGGGTCTCGATATCCTTCCCATTCCTCGGGTGCGAGATCATCTCGGGCAAGC
The DNA here is from genome assembly GCA_033557465.1 of Ichthyophis bannanicus. Taxonomy (NCBI): domain Eukaryota; kingdom Metazoa; phylum Chordata; class Amphibia; order Gymnophiona; family Ichthyophiidae; genus Ichthyophis; species Ichthyophis bannanicus. The sequence continues at coordinate 1,173,012,806 of CM066031.1, forward strand.
ACCTCTGGTTCCTGACAGGCTCTGGCCTCTGGAGCCCGGCGTGGATCATCAACCCACCTTGAACCGCCTGATTTTGAGTCCTCCACGGACTATTCAGAGTGGGAATCCAACGGGGACAGTTCACCCAAGACGCGGACTCACAGAGACCTCCCCTCGGACCCATCCTCGCCAACCCAGAGGCGTCGATCTCCTCCAGAGGACACCTCTTTCTTTGAGTTTGTCTGTGATATGCACAGGCCCTCGTGCTTACCATCGAGTCGGAGGAGAAGCCTTGAGCGGAGGAACTCTATATCCTCCAATATGAGGCTCCACTGAGGGAAACCCTCATGGTTCCAGTCTCCTCCATCCTTAACCAGCTCCTTCTCCGCATGTGGGAGACCCCGGGTTCTGTCCTGATCATCAGCCAATACCTGGACTCCATGTACAGGGTCCAGCGAGGACCGGGTTTTCGGAAGGCACAGCTTCCCCACACCACCATGGTCGTCAAGTTAACCATGCATAAGCAGAAGAGCCCAAAGACTCACTCTTCAGTCCCTCCAGGCAGGGAGTCTCACGTCCTCGACGCCCTCGGGTGCAAATGTTACCAGGGCTGCATGCTAGCATGCCACATCCAGGTCTACCAACTTTACATTGGTATGTTCCTCTGAGACCTCTCCAAAGAACTCGGGGGACTACATCCAGCATTTCCAGGTGCTCTCGAAGTCAGTCAGTGAGTGCTCCAAATACCTTTCATGAGCAGCCTATGATGGCTTTGAGTCCTCCGCACGAGTGGCGGTGGCCAACATCGGCACCCACCGGCAGGCTTGGCTCCAGTCCTCTGACTTGGAGCAGTGGGTCCAGGAGAAGCTCCTCCTTGCTCCCCCTTGCCTCTGGGAACAGTTCTTTGGTAAGCCTATGGAGAACAAAGCAGCTGAAATTGAGACTGAGTACATCACCCGTACTCGGCTCTCGAGAAAGACCTTTACCCTTCCTAGAAAAAAGCTGCAAGGGAAGAAACCCTTCTTCCTCAGGAAGGGCTAACCCTACAGGGGATACCCCCTGTACCCGACCGCACAGACTCTGTTGCAGGGTGGACAGGGTAAGGGCTCCGGCCAGGGACATCGCAAGCCCAAAGGACCGAAGACCCAGCTGCTGGCACCAGCACAGCCGGGCTCGGGGTTTTGATGCCCCCAGCATAGCTCTTGACCGCTGGACGATCAACTGCCCACAGGGGGGGAGGCTGGTCCAGTTTGCCCACAGGTGGGACTCCATCACCACCGACACGTGGGTTCTTCAGGTCATCCAGGAGGATTACCTCCTCCATCTGGACCAGCCGCCTCCCCCTACTTCCTCAGGGAGCCCCAGTGGCTTCTCCTGTACCAGGCCTTACTAATTCAGGAGCTCGCAGGCCTCCTCAAAGATGGGGTGGTGGAGCCCGTACCATCTTACCTAAGAGGAAGGGGGTTCTAATCCAGATACTTCCTTATCCCAAAAAGAATGGGAGGTCTCAGGCCCATCCTCGACCTGAGGAACCTGAATAGATTCTTGGGTGCAGAAGAAGTTCAAAATGCTCTCCCTTGGGACACTGCTGCCCTACCTCCTCATCCACCCCAACCACAGACAGTACCTGCGGTTTGTGGTAGAAGGCAATCACTACTGGTACAGGGTGCTCCCCTTCGGCCTCGCCTCCACAACCCGGGTCTTCATCAAGTGTCTTGCGGTGGTGGTGGACCACCTCTGCCTCCAAAGCGCCTTCGTCTACCCTTACCTAGATTACTGGCTCATAAAGGGAGACACAGCCTCAGAGGCCCTGCAGGCCACAGGCCGCACCATCCGGCTTCTACAGCACTTGGACTTCATGGTCAACCACCCAAAATCCCACCTTACTCCAGTGCAATTGCTGGAGTTCATAGAGACTTGCCTGGATACACTCCAGCAAATTTGTGAAAATTATCTGCTCATCCACTCACTTCTTGAAACTTGGAAAGATTATTTGTAATCTGCCTGATCTCACCAATGATACCAAGAAAGCAACAAAAAAAGGTCTCAGTTAAAAAACTCAGCGTTACACCCGGGTTATATAATACCCTGGAAATTTGCTGTTATTAACATCAATGACCTTTTAATAAATACGTTATCATTTCATTTCTTATTTTTCTTATTTGTTGTTCTGTTCCTTTTTCTTATATTGTTCTGTTCCTTGTAGTTTCCTAGAATATTTTCATTTAGAAACTTTTTTCCTGTTTTTTCTTTTTCCATACTTAACTTGTGCTCCATTAAAGCTATATGATGCTGGCGTGAACGGTTGTAAAAGACTGTAGTCTCAGGAGTTACATTCTGAAATCCTGATGCCGATGTTCTAAGGCGCCCAAGCGTTTCACACTACTGGTTTCATCAGGGGATTCTTATCCAACATGATAAACTAAAATGGAGAAATGAAAAGATCATGACAGTGAATATGTACCCGCATCTTCAGTTTTTCCAATGTTTCTGCACTCTAGCTAAATTATCCGTCGTTCATAAAATAAAGTGTTCACATACCTAATTGTAGATAAAAAGAGAAAACCTCCTGCCATTGAACTTCTCTCTCAACTGTTTGAAAAAAACGCCGTGCATGCGATCTAGGGGCAGTGAGCTCCCTTTTAACATTCCAACAAATAGGCCCCTCCCCCAGTTTGATTCTTAAAAACATACTGACCAGTCCAACGCCGAATTTAACCCTAATGGTTCTACTGTACTAAATAAGTGAATCCAGCATTGCTCCTCCCGGAGTAATGTCTGTTCTTGAGTTTTTCCTCCACGAGCAAAATCTATTTGATCCACAATAAAACATTTGAATTGATCAAAAGTATGTTGAGTACATATACTGTGCCTCACCAACGAAGCTTCCAATATTTTATTCTTCAACCGGCTGCGATGTTCCCCCATCCGTATTCGGAATTGCCGTGTTGTCTTACCAACATACAACAGTCCGCATGGGCACTGGATGGCATAGATCACAAACAGACGCACAATTCGTTCTCTTCCGTAAAATGTAAGTCGACCCATGATACATAAAATGTGTAATTTCTAATGTTATAGCACAAATATTACAGTTCCCACATTTTTTATGTCCTGGTTCATTCTCTACTGACACTGCGGGACATACAGGGCGGAGAACTGTTGGGCTAAGTTGTTCCTTAAGATTAGAGCTTCGACTCCATACACAACGTATCTTTTTATCTTGTAAACCAGGGACCATGCTGAAAATGTTACTGTGTTTTTTTATGATGTTCTGAATGGTCCTACTCAACGGGGAAAAACGCGTGATAAAAATTAATTTTGTCTTCATCGTAATATGACCCGCTGGAGTTCTGATTTGTCTGATCCCGCAACAGAAGTCCCCGATCATTGTACCGAGCTCTTAAATACGCCCTTTGTACCACAGCCATCGGGTACCCCCTTGCTAGAAAATTTTGTCTCAGCTGTTTAGACTTTGCCTTAAAATGGCCCAGGTCAGAGCAATTTCTCCTGTACCTCAAGAATTGAGAAAAAGGTAAACCCTCCTTCAATTGTCTAGGGTGCACGCTATCAAAATGGAGAAAAGTATTCCGATCTGTCGCTTTACTATGGACCGATGTGTTCCAAACCATATTACCCCTGGTGATTTGTAAATCCAAAAATGTTATAGTATCCCGCTGGTAGACATGTGTAAACATGATGTTTGGGTCACACTGATTCAGCCACTGAAGAAAAGCAAGCAGATTACTCTCCAATCCCCTCCACAGCATAAAAAAAATCATCAATATAGCGGTACCATGCCACTATCTGATGCTGATATGAAGATGTCTTCAACCATGTTTCTTCAAATAATCCCATAACATAATATACTATATAGCGGGATACTATAACATTACTAGCAAGGGGGTACCCGATGGCTGTGGTACAAAGGGCGTATTTAAGAGCTCGGTACAATGATCGGGGACTTCTGTTGCGGGATCAGACAAATCAGAACTCCAGCGGGTCATATTACGATGAAGACAAAATTAATTTTTATCACGCGTTTTTCCCCGTTGAGTAGGACCATTCAGAACATCATAAAAAAAACACAGTAACATTTTCAGCATGGTCCCTGGTTTACAAGATAAAAAGATACGTTGTGTATGGAGTCGAAGCTCTAATCTTAAGGAACAACTTAGCCCAACAGTTCTCTGCCCTGTATGTCCCGCAGTGTCAGTAGAGAATGAACCAGGACATAAAAAATGTGGGAACTGTAATATTTGTGCTATAACATTAGAAATTACACATTTTATGTAACATGGGTCGACTTACATTTTACGGAAGAGAACGAATTGTGCGTCTATGTTTGTGATCTATGCCATCCAGTGCCCATGCGGACTGTTGTATGTTGGTAAGACAACACGGCAATTCCGAATACGGATGGGGGAACATCGCAGCCGGTTGAAGAATAAAATATTGGAAGCTCGTTTTGGCATCGGCTGCGGCACCAGGTGGTGCTCTTGCAGACAATCAGGTTACTATGTTCTACTTGAACAAGCAAGAGAGTACCAGCTCCAACAGCCTCTGCCAGGAGGCGATGACCCTGTGCTCATATGTAGTGAGCGAGGACATTACCCTCAGAGCCATCTATCTCACGGGCGTGGACCAACTGAGCAAAGTCCTCCAGCCGCACAAGTGGCGCCTGAGCCCTGTGACAGCACAGCAGCTATTCCAGCTCTGGGACACCCCAGACCTGGACCTCTTCACCAGTCCAGCCAACACTCAGCTTCCCTTGTTTTGCGGCCCCTATCCACGCCCGGGCCGGGTGGCTCCAGACGCCTTCCTCCTCTTGTGGGCGACAGGCCTGCTATATGCCTTCCCTCCCATGCCGCTGATATCATGGACCCTTCTCAAGGTCCAGTGGACAGGGCCTCGATGATCCTCGTGGTTCCGAGGTAGCCCAGAAAGCCATGGTTCTCCCCTTCTGTTCCGTCTCTTGACAGAACCCCCTGTCCCTCTCGGGAGGTCACCGAGGCTCCTAACACAGGAGGGAGGCTTGATTCTCCACCCTAATCTAGGGTCCCTGTCCCTTACAGCTTGGCTGCTGAAGGGGTCGCCTTAGCTCCCCTTCATCTCCCCAGGGAGGTCGAGGACATCCTACTGGCCTCTCGTAAGGACTTGACGAGATGGGCTTATACCTTCAAGTGGTTCTGGTTTTCGATGTGGTGTTCGAAGAACCGTGTGAACCCATTCTCCTGCCCAATATACTCAGTCCTGCAATACTTGCTACATCTCTCACAGTCTGGGCTAAAATCTAAGTTGGTCAAGATTCACCTGAGCATGATCTCGGCGAACCATCATCCCAATGAGGGCAAACTCCTTTTGGAGCAGCCCCTCGTCTCTCATTTCATGTGGGGCTTGCTGCTCTCCAAGCCCCCTATCCATCTGCCCCCCAGTGGAATGGGACCTCAATGTGGTTCTCACGCAGCTGACCAAGCCGTCTTTGAAGCCCCTGGCTACTTGCTCCTTTTGGCACTTATCCTGGAAGGTGGCCTTCCTGGTGGTGCTCACCTACGCCCGTAGAGTCAGCGAATTCCAAACCCTGAAGGCCGAGGCACCATACACCAGGTTCTACAAGAACAGGGTGATTCTTCGCACCCATCTCAAGTTCCTCCCAAAGGTTTTCTAGGACTTCCATCTCAACCAGGAGGTGGTGTTGGCCACTTTCTTCCTGAGGCCCCACACCAACCTGGCATTGGCTGTTCTCCATACCCTGGACTGCAAGAGGGCCCTATCCTCCTACTTGCAGCGGACTCAAGGGCACCGCAAAGCTGGGCAGCTTTTTGTCTCCTATGATCCCAGCCATCTGGGACAGGCAGTCACCAAGCGGACCTTGTCCATTTGGGTGTCGGACTGCATCACCTTTGCCCAGGCCCAGGCCCAGGCCGGCCTGCCACTGGACCACTGGGTCACGGCACAAATGTCCAAGCAATGGCAACATCGTTCGCAAGCCTCTGCTCAGTGCCACTGGTGGACATCTGCTGGCCGCCACCTGGTCCTCTGCTCATACCTTCAAGACCCATTACTGCCTGGAGAGGGAGTCCTGTTGGGACAACGCCTTTGGCCAGGTGGTACTCCGTAATTTGTTCATGGTTTAAGCAACTCCTGCTCGCCGACCCTTCTTGTTCAGGTTACCAGAGATGTGGCTCTCCATGGACTCGGGGTCATCGGGTCTGTCTTTAGAGTCACTTGCAGTTGCTCAAGGCTCTACCGTTCTTTTTCCTACATGTCCTCAGTAGCCTGTAGCTAGGGAGTCCCATATGTGAGGACTGACTTCCTGCTTGTTCCTGGAGAAAACGTACTTACTCAACTGTAACAGGTGTTCTCCAGGGACATCAGGAATCAGTCCTCACAACCCTCCTTTTTCCCCTTGAATTGTTGTCCATTTCTGCCATTTTCTTGGAGTCTTAGGAAAAATGTTTGAAGGATGATTTACTGATAAAGGTGGAAATCAGACACTACTTTAAAAAGGAATATAGGATGAATATGTAGAACCACTATATTGCTTGAAAACTTAGTAAAGGGTGCATCCACTACTAGAGACTGGAGCTCACTAGCACTGCATTCTGAGGTGACTGCCACCAAAATCAAATACTTCCGTGTAAAAGTTTCTAGTGGCTCAGAAACAGCCTGCATCAGCTGAATCAAAACCAAGTTGAGACCCCAAAACACTGCAGGAGGCTTTATAAGAAGCAAGTCCTGCATGAAGCAAACAACTAAAGACTGTAGAGAAATGGCTTTACTTTCTACATGATGGTGATAATCGCCAATTGCATTGAGATGAATCCTGACATTGCTGCTTTTTAAACTTTACTCAGAAAAAGGAAGAAGGTATTCAAGCTGTTTTTGTGTGGGACACAAGAAAAGGTCTAAGGCTCACTTGCACAAAGATGGCAAACCTCCTCACCTGAATCAATATGTCTTCCTGCTGTAATCTCTTCTGGAGACCAGAAGGACAGAGGCAACACCAACTGGTTGGCTGAGTTGGACAAAGTTACCCCTTCAAACTCCTAGCCATGAGAGCTAGGGACTTGATGCTGGGGTGCAACAAAGTTCCCTGATCCTACGTAATCAGAGTTAGTGAGTTGATCAGGCAAAAATCGGGTCCCTGATGGAAAGTTCTTGCAGAAGAAGAAATGATGGCTGCCTGAGCCAATAAAGCACTCTGAGAATTAGCGTGCCCCCATTGTCTGAGTTTCAGAAGAGTTCTTGCTATCATAGGAATACGAGGCTATACATACAGACAGTTCCTCTCCCTCTTCTCCATATGAGAAAGGCATCGGAGACTAGTTTGCTTTTGTCACCACCTTGGAGCAGAACTGAGGTACCTGCCTGTTCCAAGGAATCCCCACTCTCGAACAAGAGATCAAGCCATTTCCCAGGTTCAGATCCATTTGTGATGCTGAAGGATGCAGCTCAGCTTTCCTGCTAGGGTGTTGTGCTTGCCTGGCAGGTATGCGGCTCTGAGCACCATCCTCTGAGAGATGACAAAGTTCTACATTCTGACCATTTCCCAACACAAGAGGTATGAACCGGGTCTTCCCTGCTTGATTACATAGAATCCGTCAACCTGATTTTCCATCTGCATCATGATAATTTGATTGGCCAACTGATTTCTGAAAGCATTTAGAGCATTCAATATTACTGTCGGTTCCAGGAAACTGATTTGATGAAGGCCTTTCCTAGGTGGACACATGCTCTGGGTAAGCTCCCCAGCCTACTTTGGATGTGTCTGTTGTCAGCAACGTTTGGTAGGAAAGACCTTTTGCCAGATTAGAATGATCCATCTACTAGGACAGAGAGTCCTGGAGAGAAAGAGTAACAAAGTGACATCCTCAAGTCTGTGAGTGGACTGAATCCACTGTGTCTCACGGTCCACTGAACTTGCCTGATGTTGAAATGTGCCAAGGGAGTTACATGAACCGTTGAAGCTGAGAAGCAGCCAGCATACCAATGACACAGGATCATGTGGGAAGGAGGGTGTGGAAGTTATATTTAGGCTTTTTAGCAGAATGTTAAAATCCAGAACATTCAGGGTTGCATTCTCAGAAATGCTTCGTGTTCCATGTACAGGACCAAAGAGACATTTGTTAGAAATTGGGCTACAATTCTGGGGAAGGGGGAGCCTATTCCGCAAAGATGGGCTTCTTCTTAACCAGGATGGTACCAGGCTGCAGGTGCTTATGTTCAAATAGGTAGGAGACAGAGCAGCTTTTAAACTAGAACCTGGGGGAAAGCCGAACGTCACTCAGGAGTGCATGGTTCGAAGTAAGGTATCTATAAAGGATGCCATTATAACTGGGAAATTAGGCCATTCCAATAGTGAGGTTGCAATAAAAGCTAAAATAGCCCAGGTGCCTTTAAATAATGAGCAGAAAGAGATGAAAGATTGCAAATTATCCCTGCCGTTGCTATGAAGGTGTAAATTCAAGAAAGCATACCTTGAAATATCACTATGCAAATACTATAAGCCTAAAAAATAAGATGGGAGAATTAGAATATATAGCACCAAATGAAGAGACAGATACAATATGCATCTCAGAGACCTGGTGGAAGGAGGACAACCAATGGGACATGATGATACCAGGATATAAATTACATCACGATAGGCTGGATCAAATTGATGGAGGGGTGGGCACTATATGTTAAAAAAAGGCAATGAGTTAAATAGAAACAAAATGCCCCACTGAATCTTTATGGATGGAAATTCCATTTGTGAAGGAGAAGAAAATAGTATTAGTGATTTACTACTATCCGCCTGGACAGAATAAGCAGACAGATAATAAAATGTTATCAGAAATTAGGGAAGCTAGCAAAACTGACAACCCAATAACTATGGTGATTTCAATTACCCAAATATTTATTTTTTATTTTATTTTTTTTTATTTAATATCATTTCTATACCGCACTCTTTAAAATCAATGCGGTTTACAGGCAAACAATAACCTGTACAGTGCAGTGGAAACCTGCACTGTACATTACAATGAACAAGTGGTGTAGCTTGGGACTAACATGGGTAACTATATACAGGCTGGGCACTCAGGTCACAAATACATTATTAACCAAATATGGATTGGATAAACGACACGTCAGGACATGCTAGAGAGGTAAGGTTCCTAGATGGAATAAATGACTGCTTCATGGAACAGCTGGTTTGGGACCAACTAGAGACGGAAATATTTTAGACTTAGTCCTTTGTGGAATACAGAATTTGGTATAAGAGCTAATCATGGGGACTACGTGGCACTAATGAACATATGGTCACATCTGACTTAATAACTGGAGTATGCATGCAAAGGAAATCTACTTGACTAAAAGCAATTTCCAAGCACAATTTCTTATGCTGCTTGTATATATTACATCCTATGTACTCCAGATACTGAAAGAGCCTGATCTCAGAAGCTAAGCAGGGTTGGGCCTGGCTAGTACTTGGACGGGTCATCACCTTGGAATACCAGGTGCTGTAGACTTACTGCGCAGAGGAAGGCTTGGCAATCTACTTCTGGTCACACCTTGCCAAACTCAGGGGCTCGATTGCCGGGAGTCAGCATTGATTCGACAGTACACTCTTTCACTTTTCATGAACTTCAGATACAGGCTCTCTTTGATATGATCCAAATACTACAGTGAGCATTAGCAATTTGAGAGACTGAGGTCATACTCCACATTTTTTTTTTTTTTTAGTGCCATCAAGTCAGTGTTGACTCATAGTGACCCAGCTACCTCTGGGTTTTCTTGGCAATGTATCACCGGAAGTAGATTGCCAGCCTTTTCTTCCGAGGCAATGGAGGGTAAAGTGACTTGCCAAAAGTCACAAGGAGTGCCAGTGGGAATCGAACCCTTGATCTTCTGGGTACTAGGCAGTTGCTCTAACCACTAGGCTACTCCTCCACATACCCTAGTTTAAAAAGTAAGGCTTACTCCTGTTATGGTATGTGCAAAATAAACCCATTGAGCGATATCTCCAAGAAAACATGACAGAAGCTATCTATATATTAGTAAGCTGGTATATTCAGCATTCACACTTAAATACATAGCTTCATTGAAAATCCTCCAAAAGGTACCCAGGTGGGGCTTAATTTATAGACAAGAAGAAAATGTAATGTGGAGCCAGGAAAGGGGGTAAATGGGCCAGGGACAGGAATAACAGGAAAAGAGGGGATGGATTAGGGCAGAGGTACTCAAATCCAGTCCTGGTTTTTGGGATATCCCTAATGAATATGCATGAGATAGATTCAAATACAATGGAGGCAGTGCATGCAAATATATCTCATGCATATTCATTAGGGATATCCCGAAAACCTGACTGGTTTGCGGCCCTCCAGGACTGGATTTGAGTACCTCTTCTCTGCTCTTCCCCCCCCCCCCTCCTCCCTCCGCTCCTTAACAGGCTGCCTGGAAAAAAGAGGCTGGAGCAGAGCACTCTGTTGCTCTGGAGTCTGAAAAGAAGGGACGGAACTGCAATCCAAGTCATTCCCCCAGAAATTATGTCCTATATATAGGCATCTTATCTGTATATTTTTAGGTGATCCATGTTCTGCTGATTATTTACCCCAGAAATTACAGAAAATATAGAAGATTTTAAGAACTAGGAAAATCAAGAAAGATAGACAAGAAGCAAGAAACATACAGATATGGATTTTAAAAAGCAACTGAACTGCAAATTTAAAGGCAGCTTATAAGGGCAGCAGATCTTATGAAGGAGTATGATTACTAAACCATGGTAAGCTTTGGCAGTTAATGTGGCGTTTTAGTGCAAATAGAATAGTGTTAGCTGCAAAAGCAATGTGGTATCTGTTGGGGGCGTGCACAACATTTGCCCAGCTGATATTGCACCCAAATTGCAAACATCATGGCGTGGCAGCATCATGGATGTAGCTAATGCCACCAATAGAGGTGGCTGTAGTTATACACGCGCTGTCTACAACTCCGACACTTATTGTGTGCTGAGATTGCCCATGATAACCATGCATTACAGACTCACGCACTGTCCGCCACTGTTCTGTTACCGCTTGTAGCACTGCTTAGTAAATATGACCCTAAGTTTAGATAGATGCTGGAGGAGACCTTTGCATACAAAACAGAAAATTAAATTATGGCATTAAACCTTGAAAAATCCAGTAATTTGTATACTATGATTTAGACAATTTTAAAGTCCGATTTTCTAAATCCTGTTTCTTTGCCGTTTGGGCCAGGCACATGTTACATCACACTAGAAATGTATTGTTTTTAAAATAAATTATTATTTAATAAACACTTCAGAACCCCATTGCTCTGTTTTATTTTTCTGCCAGTCTGAAAACTGCAGTTTCAGCTTCTATCAGAAGTTGGGTGTGCTGTAAATTGCACCTACTGCCCCGTTAGCCAGTATCAGGATATTTAAAAAAATTATTGCAAGAAAGAGGAAAATGCTTAAAAATCAAGAAGTAAAAATTACTACTCTGTCACCAAAAGGAACTGTGCCTTTCAAATGCAGCAAAGGATGGCATAACTTATTAGCTTTTCTCCGTCCCATTCAGGCAAGGAAGCCGAAAGAGTTTCTTTTCAAAAGCTTTCTGGAGTTGGCCAATGAAACACCTCTCTGTTTGCGGGCCCATGCTAAAACCTGTCTACCCTGATTTGCCTGCAATTCACTATTGTTAAGGCAGTAAGGAAAACAAACCACAATGCTACCCCACCCCACCAAAGAAACCACATTAAGCCCCCCTTGTTTACTCATGAAAGATTTTTCTTCTTTCATGTTTTCCTCATACAGTGGCTTTTTCATAGCCTCTTTTCTGCGCTTTGCTTTTTCTCTTCCACACATTCCCCCAACACACCTTCTCAGTGGTGTAAATGAGGTGTTTTTGGGGGGGGTTTTGCTGATACAAATGGACATAAAGCTAAAAAAAGTGCTTTTTCATCTCCCCTCTGTAAATCTGCAATGCAGGATCTAAGAAAGGCAGCACCATTGACCGCAGGAACCAGGCACAACAGTAAGGGTATTTATGAAAACTGTTCACCAGCAGGGATACCAGAACTGGACCATTTCCTGTGGTTAGGGATTTTTTCTTGCTGGGGAAAAAATAATAAAATCGTAATAATGAACAAGGTTCAGGAGGAATTATAAAATTAGGAGGCTAGCATCTGTGAGAACAGAGAAAAGAAAGAGGCAGCTGTACTGGTAGTAACCGTATAATTTCATAGAACAGCTCCTGCATGGAAAGTTCAAGCCTCGTAGACTTACTATTCACAGCACTTCGCTCATAATGGCCAAGGCTTCAAATCACGAAGCAGAGCATTCAGCACCTCTCTACTTCCACAGCATTTGAAGATTTAAATTTAGAAAAAAATAAAGCATGTGAACTTTCAAGCTGAAATGAAAATTTTAAAACAATGCCTTTGATACAACTTCGCCACTAGCAGCCGCAACAAAAAGTAAAAAAAAAAATTAAAAAGATTGCACAATGTCAATAAACATTAAGCACATACATCATTGTAAACCTGGAGCTGCTTCTGCAAAGAACAATCCTACTTAATCTGAGGTATTATCGCACTGTTACATTAGTAAATAAAAAGCCATACACAAGATGTCTTATTTATATATGGCTACAGCTACTCTTAGAGAAGGCAGGCCCAAGGCTACAACTGTACTGTCTGCCACTGTCTTACGCTTTTTACATTTTTAGTCATCAATAGAACCACCCTGACCTGACAAGAAGGTGATGAAGAGTAAAGGTAATGCGGCTTTCTGCCCAAAAAAATTAAGCAGGTCCCACAGCGGGACGGTCCTTTCAGCATTTGGCTGCTCAAAATGAATGATCTGGCCTGGGCTCGGGATGCTGCAGAGACAGTCTCCACAGCTCCAGATGAATTGAGGATAAGGAAGAGAGTTCTAGTTATAGCTACTTTTTTAATTTAGTTATCACATAACAGTGACTGCTCAGAGTCCAAACCTCAGGACCCCATGTTACTGTGTTCCAGAGAGAAATGTGGTCTGTAGCTCAAGGCCAAAAACTGTCAGTTAAGTACTGGTAAAGTGTGTGTGTGGGGGGGGGGGGTGGGGCAGACATTTGCAAATGAATGTTCATGTTCCATCGTCCAATAAAAGCTGCTTCAATTTCCAATCGAGTGAGAAGCGCCAAGGAACAGGAAGAAATTACCAGGACAAAAAAAAAAAAAAGAAATATCCGAGTCATGAGAAGAGAGTCCCTTTTTAGCCTTTAGACTGAATGAGACTAAGAGCATGAATACTGGGAAAGGGGGGTGGGCAAACTCCGTGTCACTCAATTCCCACTTTAATCACAAAACTATTTTGATTCTGGGAAAACCAGGAAGACAAACTTCCCTGTGAAAATAAAGTCATATTAAGACATGCATCCCAGTTTAGGAACAGGTTAATGCAGTCAAAATGTAGTCCTACCAGAATCCAGTTTTTGTTCAGTACGTCATAATGTGGGATTATCACAGCAGGAATGTTGCACCAGTGACAATGTTCTGCCGATTGGCCCTTGGCTGTGATAATTTATTTATTTTTTTATTTAGCTGTTTTTATATACCGTTTTATCTCAGTCAAAGCGGTTTACAGTTAACTGAACTTCAAACCATTACATATAACATGGAAAGTAGATATACCAAAGCACTCTGTCAAAAGGAAGAACCAATCGATTATTTTCCCATATAACAGCTATAGGTACACATACTGTATTTACAAACACACATCTACTGTACAACCATACCCCATGTTGCTTTCTGCCTCAGTGGTTGGGGCAAGGTACTTCAGGCCGGAAGGTCGGGGGTTCAAATCCCACTAGAGGACAGCAACCTTGGGCCAGAAGGACTGGGGTTTCTAGTCCCACAGGTGCTCCTTGTGGTCTTGGGCAAGCCACTTAACCCTCCATAGCCCATGTTCTCTGTAAAATAGTTATCTCCAAGTTATAATGCCCTGTTCAATGTAATTTCAGTTTGTTCAATGTAAACCGCACTGATGCAGAATAGCACGGTATATAAGAGAATGTAAATAAATAAATAAATAAATAAATAAGTGCTCTACACACATACATAAGAAATGGCAACCAAGGCTGTGCACTAGGGGAGCCGGAAGAACTGGATTAATTCAACAGCATGGATCCAAATTCTGTGGTAGAAAAACAATTAGACAGAAACAAGCCCGGATTTAGGCACAAACATAGGCAACAACCTAGAACGCCAAATACCCAGCCAAAGAGAAGCTTGCTCCTGCTTACTTTAAGACCAAGTGCATGTGTTGCTTCAAAGGGGTACCCTCCTCTCTGGGATCTGCTGTCTGTCCTTGCCTATATGGGCACCAAAATCTTACATCTGGTCCTGGTCACAAGAGAAAGCAACTAGTCTTTTCCTTACTGCACATAAACTCTAAAAATTAATTATTAGTATATAGTTTGTTCAGTTAAACTACCTTTTGTAAAACTGATGTAAAGGCTATTTACAAAAGTCAAAACATTCAACAGGATACACGTAAAATATAGTCAAGACAGAAAATAATTGTGCAAGACAGACAAAACATATCAAAATCAATCAACATAAAACAAACAGTAATACAGATCACCAACCATACAAGAAATTAAATGGAAACCATGCTGCAGGCAATTATCTCTCTAAATCAAAACACTAAGTTTCTCCATACCATGTTTAATCACAGCAAGTTGAAAGTATGAGGAGATTCCTTGGAAAAGACTTAAGGGCACAACAGGTTTTTGCAGTTCAGCATAGGAATCCCTTCAGTCAGACAACACTGAAACATTATGACATCCATTCACCCTCAACAGAAATGTCAGAAATTTGGGTAAGGAAGTGAGAGTGGAATTTTTCTCACTGAGTAATGCATTACTGTAGTTCTTTCAAAGATAAGCTTCACAAATTGCTTCCATGTAAGGAATTCTAAGTGAGTATGACATCATAACAGTGCACACATAAAATCCCTCTGGAACAAGGCAAGATAGACAGAAATGAAGACAGTGACTATTGTGAGAGAAAGCTGGCACTGGGTACAATTTTAGTGCTGTCAGTAGGTAGCATATCTTACAGCAACTGAACAGAGGGCATAAGTAGCTTTGACGATGTGTATCCAAAGCAGCAGGGGCTACAATCAGCAGGCAGAAAGCCACATCACTTCAGAGTATTAGAAAGGAAAGTCAAAGGCTTCACTGAAGACTGGTCTCAAATGGAAGATCAGGAACAGAATGAAGTCAAGAGGGTGCATCACACAGCCTCGGTAATCCAACTTGGGACTTGCTAGCATCTGCCTCCACAAGAGGAGGAGCTGCACTTTCGTCATTGTTGTAGAAGTAAAACTTGATGGGGCCTTAAACAAAATTGGCAGAGTCAATCCTTGATAGCAACTAGAAAGAGAGAACTACTGAGAGGGTTAGCAAATGCTTGAGGAGCACCAAAATAACTACCATCCACTGTGAACTAGCTTTGTCAATCAAGCCCACTAACTGCATGGCCTGCCATTCTCAAGGGCACAGGCAACTTGATATATTCTTCCCGGTCTCATATTTGTAAATGAGGATTGTTTTCCCCTAGAAAAGTCTTCTGGCATAGAGTTGCTTTCATAGGGTAATTATATAATATAGCACCTTGACAATATGTTGTGTTTATTTTATAAGGGCAGATCAAAATAAACCAATATACCATATAAAATTATTTGTGAGTTTCATTTTTCTACAACTTCCCAACAAATTGTAAGATCAATAAATTAATAATGGCATATTTTACAACTATATCCAAGGTTTTAAAAGGCTCCACTAATTGCATACAGAAGGGGGGAAAATCTGGAAAAATTAATCAGCAAAAAAATGACTGAAGTTAGAATAAAAACCAAGATGTGGGTCTTATGGTCACTGTGATAGGTGTGCAAGAACTATGGAAAGGTACAGAATGGATTCTTCTGACAAGTGTGCAATGGATTATGCCTAAGAATAGAACCACCTGTGCCCATGTTACATAATTTATGCAGGGTGCACCAAATGTAAAACCAGACAGTAGTTAGAGCACAAAACTTGGATTATCACGGAAATTAAAACAGTACCATTAAGGAGTCATTGTTTATTAAAAAAGCATAAAGTTCATCAACAAAATTGCGGCAAATTACTTCCCACCAGAGGGGAGGTCATTTGGGGAGACTTCCGAATCACTGTGAACAATTTTGGATTTTCTAAATGTAAATTCAGTGGTGCTTAATGGGCTTAATAATTAGGTGGAATGGATGTCGCTGTGCTGAGGAACTTGCAGGCCGATGCAGAAAGGTAATGCAGCCTTTAAGCACAGATAACGCCACTTTTAAGCACAATTACCATCACAGCCAAATGCAGAAAATATACGGATGTGTGCGTAAACAGTAAAGGAAAAGCTAGCGCACAATTAATGCCAAGAGTATTTAAATTATAGGCAAATGAGCTGTGCTTATTAAAATGGCATGCTAATATTATCTGCATCCAATGCAGAGGATTTCATAACCAAACTCAGCACCACTATCTCTATGCCTGGTCTTGAGATGGCTTAAACATCTAGCGCATGCCTCCGCCAGTATTTTGATGCCTGGATCATCTGAGGTGAAGTGTGAAATTGCCCCTCAGATGATCTAGGCATCTTGGAAATCCTCCAATGACATCAAAATACTGTTGGGGGCCAGTGCCCCCGACAGAAAGCAAATCCTTGGTGGCCAAGCGTCTCTGATCCTCCCACCTGCCCAACTAAAAATAAACTCGGGGGGCCTAGTGGCCCCAATCCCCCCACCAGCCCAACGAAAAATAACTCTGGTGACCTACTGGCCTCGAAACTCCCACCCTGTATCTTCACAAAGGAGCAAGAGTGCTGCCCACACACTCCCGCTCCTGCGTTGCCATTTTGAAAAATGGCAGCATCTGGCCCCTGTTTCTCTGGGAGAGCATGCCAAACTTGTGACAACTTCTGTGCACATGCGTTTGACTTGCTCTCCCAGTATAGCACTGCCATTTGCGCCAAGTTTAACAGGTGTCTAATTTGCATATTTGCTCCTTTCTGCATGCCGCTGCTGAGGTTGCGCTGTAAAGAGGCGTACAGAGCTGATAGCAAGCGACTTTGGTGCTGGCTTTCTGCATCAACCCGATAATGACTGGAAGTTGCTACTCTGAGTGGATTGCAAGGTGACATTTTACTTACCAGTTAATGTCCTTTCTCGGAGTCCTGCTAGACCAGTCCAGACAAGTGGGTTGGGTTCCTCTAACAGTAGATTGGTGGAGACAATGAAAAGCCCAGGTTTCAGTGACATCACTCCTATGCCTCTATTCACCTCAGCCACCAGAGGGCCCTTCAGTATTCATCCCAAAGCATATTGTAGAAACATGGCAAGCCTAACACAACCTCAATTGTGGGCAATAATGAGTAATCAATAGTAGAGAACTATGTACCGGAAAGCATAAACAGAAAGCTGTTAAGCTGAGGATGAACCTACAGAGACAAGTATAAAAATCATAATAGATCCAAGGGTACCACAGCAGAAGAACAGAACAAATACAGTTTCAGGGGCGGGCCCTGGACTGGTCTAGCAGGACTCAAGGAAAGGACAAACTGGTAAGTAAAAATGTCATCTTCCATATCATCCTGCTACACCCAGGCCAGACAAATGGGATGTACCAAAGCTCCTACACCACTGGGCAGGAATAAAACACAGCAGCTCGCAAAACTCTTGAGCTAAGGGCCGTGTCTGCCTGCACGTGGACATCCAAGCGGTAATTCTTGACAAAAGTGGAAAGAGATGCCCACATCATTTCTGACAAATGTCTGCAGGAGCTACTAAGCTCTGCTCCACCCACAAGAATGCATTCTTGCTTGTGCTCGGGTAGAATGCGCGCGCAAACCCTCCGGACCTGGCCAGTTCCATAACAGATACGCCGAGGCAATGGCCTCCTTAATCCATCGCCGTTGGCCGCCACTTCACCCATGCAGAGGCCAACAAGCAGAACAAAAAGATGGTTGAACTTAGGAAAGGAATTTGTAACCTTCAGGTACCAGAGGAGAACCCTCCGGACATCCACCAGGCGAAACACTTATCCTTATCCCGACATTGTTCCTTTGGGAAGGAGGGCAGGCAGACCACCTGGTTCACATGAACGGAAGAAAGCACCTTAGGCAAGAAGTAAGGCATAAGATGAATGGAAAGAGCCTCCTTCAAAAAGGACAGATAAGGATCTTGGCAAGACAAAGCCTGCAGCTCAGAAATCTGCCTTGTGGAACAAATGGCAACCAAGAAATCCATCTTCAGCATCACATCCTTTAAAGTAGCACACTTCAGTGGCTCAAAGGGCAAGGCCATCAGGGCACTGAGCACCAGACACAGATCCCAGGAAGGAATCACAGACTGGAGGGGAGGACACCAATGCCGAACCCCCTGAAGAAAATGTGAGATTTCCAGGTGCAAGGCCAGAGACTTACCCACCACCAGACCACAGAAACAGGCCAGAGCTGAAATCTGAACTTTCAAGGAGCTAATGAAAAGGCCCTTCTCAAGGCCATCCTGTAGAAAGGCCAAAAGGGAGGACACCTTGGCCGCCTCAGAAGCCAACTGCCGAGCGCTGCACCAACACTCAAAGAGGCACCATATCCGTACGTATACTAGCTTGGTAGACATCCTCCTGACTCCAAGGAGAGTAGAAACCACTGCTGGAGAGAAGCCCTTATACATTAGCAGTCTCTTTTCAAGAGCCATGTCATATGCAAGAAGGGAGCTGGGTCCTCCAGGACAATCAGTCCCTGCTGCAATAGACTCTGAGATAGAGGCAACCAAAGAGAAGATGCCTGCAGGAGCCACATCAGGTTTCCAAACCATGCTCTCCTTGGCCAATCTGGCACCACCGGAAACATCCTCTACACCTCTATAAAATATGAAAAAATGTATACTCCAACACCATATTACTCCAAGTTCTTTACCCTTGTTCTGTTTGCCTCTGAGTTTTTGTCCCTATTATAATGCACATTGTGCTTCAAATTACAATGTAAACCACTTTGAATCTATAATAAAGCAGTATAAAATAGCCCATTAAATAAATAAAACAAACAATCCTGCCCAGTTGGTGTTCTATATGCCGAATCATATGCCCCACCATGGGCCATGGAGGAAACACAAACATCTGTCGCTGACTTGGCCAAGGCTGGGTCAAGGCATCAATGCCCTCTGACATCATCTCCATGTGGCATTGGAGCAGGTCACCATCAGATCCAATTCAGGGCGACCCCAGAAGCGCAGGATCAGTTGGAACGCCTCCTGACTCAACTCCCACTCTCCAAGATCCAGAGAGTGCCAGCTAAGGAAGTCCACTTCCATATTGTCCACCCCAGCAATGTGCTGGACCAACAAGGCTAGTTGGTTCTTCTCCACCGAGGCAAACAGGAGATCCATCTCCAGAGCCACTCCTGCAATCTTTGTGCCGCCTTGCCAATTGATATAAGCCACCACTGTGGCATTGCCTGAAAACACCTGAACCACCTAGCCACCGACCAGGGACCAGAAATGCAGAAAAGCCAACCTGATGACCCTCGCTTGGAGGCAGTTGATGGGCTACACTGCTTCCCTGCAGTTCAAATGGCCTTGGGCTGTACGGTCTTGTCAATGGGCTCCCCAGCCCAAGAGACTAGCATCAATGGTCAGCAGAATCCTGGAGAAATTGTCCAGTGGTACGGCCTTCCTCAGTCAACAGGGCTGCTGCCACAATTGCAGAGTGGCCTTTACCATCAACGGAAGCGGAGGCCTGTGCTCAAATGCCCAAGAACTCGGGGACTACTGAGTCAAGAAGGACTGCTGGAGCAGTCACATGTGAGCATGCACCCACAGTACCATCTCTATGGTCACCCCCATCAATCCAAGGAGCTGAAGATAATCCCAGAATATGGGAACCTGCTGCATGCAGAACAGAGCCAGGCAATCAAACAGTCTTTTGATTTTCTCCTCTAGCAGGAAAACTCTGCCTACTTGAGTGTCAAAGCATGCTCCCAGAAACTCAAGGGACTGGGAAGGCAAGAGCTGGTTCTTTCCCTGATTGATCACCCAGCCAAGACTCTCTAAAAAGGACACCATCCGAGACACTTCTGAAAGGGAATGAGCTCGGATAAGCCAGTCATCCAGCTAGGGATGGACACAGATCCCTTGGTGCCACAGCCTCAAACCACCACCATGACCTTGGCGAACGTCCTCAGGCGGTGGATAGCTCAAAAGGGGAGGAAGGGCGGCGAACTGATAGTGAGAGCCAAGCATGGCAAAACACAGATACTTCTGCTGATCCACCCAGATCGGGATATGAAAATATACCTCAACCAGATTTAAAGAAGACAAGAACTTCCCTCGGTGCACTGTTTGAATCACAGAGCGCAATGTTTCCATCTGTAAGCACAGGATGCGCAAGTGCTCATTGACCCCCTTGAGATCCAGAATGGGTCAGAAAGAACAGTCCTTTTTTTTTGGGCACCACAAAATAGATAAGAGTATCTGCCCTTGCCCCACTCATCCGGAGGAAAGGGCACCACCGCTTGTAGATGTAACAACTTGTCCAAGGTGGCCCACACAGTGGCACGTTTGTTCGCAGACCCTCAAGAGGAAATGAGAAAAGCATCCAGAATCAGTTCTTTGCATTCTAGGTATGAGTATTTGACTTTCCTATCTCATTACTGGTGTTCTTTTATCCTTTCTGCTTTGCTGTATTGTATTTATTTTTTTATAATGTACATCATCCTGATGCCTTCACGAAGGGCGGTATATTAAGCACAATAAAACAAACAATGGTGTCCAGCACCCAGCGATCCTTGGTAACCAGGGCCCATTTCTAAAGAAAAGGCGGAGCCTGTCTCCAACCAGAGGAACCACGAAATGGGTCCCCAAACCTTCATTGCGCAGCCCAGGAGGGTCCTCCTCTGGAGGAGACCGAGTCCCTGGGCCAACATGTTTCATGAAAGGACTGAGAACGAGCCCGAAGCCCAGAAACAGAGGGGAAGAAAAGTTGTTCAGGTTTTTAATGACGAGAGCCCTGAGTACCCCTGGAAACCAGTTAGCGTACCCTTGGTGGATGGGTGGAGACTGACGAGAAAGGGGCACCAGCCCACTTCACAGGCCCTTGGACCTGTCTTCTGGAAGGTGGTAAGATTTTGTCTTTCCCAAGTCCTTCACCAGCTTCTCCAAATCAGCTCCAAACAGAAGCTTCCCTTAAAAGCTAGTTGGGCTAACCGGAATTTACAGGATGTGCTCGCTACCCAGCACCAGAGCTAAATCCAATGCCATGTAAAATAGTTATCTCCAAGTTATAATGCCCTGTTCAATGTAATTTCAGTTTGTTTATTTATTTATTTATTTTATTTATTAACAATTCTTATATACCGCACTATTAGACATCAGCGCGGTTTACATTGAACAGAAAACATCCGACAGTTTACATATGTCTGGTCATTACATTTAACAGGAAGTATAACTTGGAGAAATAGGGTAACTAAATACAATGGTGGTTCAATGTAAACCGCACTGATGCAGAATAGCGCGGTATATAAGAGAATGTAAATAAATAAATGACACAGTCATCAGGGCACCATCCCTGGCCACCAAACATACCAGGTCATACATGGCATCAGAAAAGAAAGCCACAGTCGACTCCAAAAGAGGGGTAGTATCATCAGAGCCCAGTACCGAGCTATTTGAATCCAAGTCATAGTCAACATCTCTGATAGCTCCCAACTGTCCCCATCTCCAGGGGGTGCCCCTCGCCAGGGACACTCAGCCAAAGGTAATTGAACAGGGCTTCCACTTTAAGCCTGTCCCGCATGAGACTGTGCCTGGAGGCACTCAGAGGTCGCAGTGTCTGAATTTACATGTCAGAAGGACCAAGCCTGTAGCAAAAAGGAAAAGAATTCCGGGGAGGACATTCTCGAGTCCGGAAGCTCTCCTCTCGGACATGACTCGGGAGGGAGGAGTGGCTCAGTGGTTGGGACAGGTTACCACAGGCTGGAAGGCCGGGGGTTCAATTCCCACATGGGGACAAGCAACTTCAGGCCGGAGGGACTGGGGTCTCTAGTCCCATGGCCACTCCTTGTGGCTTGGGCAAGCCATTTAACCCTCCACTGCCTCAGGTAAACAGATGGTGAGCCCTTCGTGGACAAGGGAATAAAAAGTACCTGTTAGTATACATGTAAACTGCACTGATTCTAAAGAGCGTGGTATAAAAAAAAGAAATAAAATAAAAATAAATGACTCTCCAAAACCAGGGGGCACAGCCACCACAGACCCCTGACAGGGCAATGAGCGGCTCAGCACAGTCGTAGGATCCTCCGGTTGGCTGACTATCCCTACCCATAGCGCCATCTATCACCTCCCACCCTGAGGCAGACAAGGTCGGACTAACTGCATCCCCTGGCTGAGAGAGGGAAAGCAGGCCCCGCAAGGATGACTCAGAAGCTGCCATGCAGGAAAAGCAGAGTAAATAATCTGCAGAAAGGCACCACGCTTGCCACAGGTCAAACAATGTTTCCTGGAAGAAGACAGAGAGTAAGGGCAAGTATCACAACAGCACGCGTTAAGGCTGAGTCAGCCCACAAGCTACATTAACTGTGCTTTTACGTTACATGCATTACAAGCACTAGGGAAGGAGCACGCATTGGAGCCATTTGGGTGGAATGTATATTAGGACCACGTGACCACCAGGCACACAATAGGTAAAAAGTTACTAACACATGTATAAAATAACGGGAAAACCCCCACCATGCCAACGGTCACCAGCGGTCCACTCCAAAATTGCGTTACCAAGAAGACAATTATGAGGTTAAGCCTTGGTACTCACTCCTGAGAGCTCCAGGCAGAAAATTCATGCAGGGTTCAGCTCTACTCCCTTGAAACTGTTTCATTGGCTGGCTTTTCAGCACTGCATTTAAGGTTGTTGGCAGGCAGATCCCTCTGAGAGCCTCTTGTGATCTTCGGAAAAGAGCGGGGAGGGGTGACAGAGGAGGAGGGAGGAGGCATTGAGGTTGTGTGAGGCTACTGCACTCTTCCAGGTCCTTTCAAATCCTTTCAATTTCTGTTGCTCAACAGGATCTTATCATGGTGAACAGCATGGAGCTGAACCAATTTTTCCTCCTCCTATGGCTATCGAAAAGACTGCAGTCTAGTGGAGCCTCCCACGTTGTGCTCAAGTGAATCAGATACCTTTTTGTATTCAAGGTGGTCATTCACGAGCGTTTTATCAATCTCTTTTCCTCTCTATCCTCAGATTTTCTAGAGAGAGGAGAAAATCCATCCACCATCTGCTGGAGACAAAGAAATACTGAATGGACCTCTGGTGGCGGAGGCAAATAGAGGCATAGGAGTGATGTCATTGAAACCTGGGATTTTCATTGGTTCTTTGTCTCCACCAATCTGCTGGTAGGGGAACAGAAGCTACTTGTCTGGACTGGTCTAGCGGGACAATATGGAATTAAGGTTAAAAATATCTGCGGTTGGATGATTCTGGCAACATTAAGAACACAGTCACTATTTTTTAGAAGCCTACGAGAAGAATATGAGTAAACAAGTCACTGCATGTTCAATATTTTGGACCATTTTGGATTGAATGAATTTATAACAAGTGGAGGAGTAGCCTAATGATTAGAGCACTGGCTTGGGAACCAAGAGACCAAGGTTCAATTCCCCACTAGCACTCCTTGTGGCCTTGGGCAAGTCACTTAACCCTCCATTGCCTCAGAAAAATCCAAGTTATCAATGTTCCTGTTTAATGTACATTACCAAGTTTAAGTTTACCAATATAAAGCATTTTGACTGAAATGATAAAACGGTATAAAAACCCTGCTAAATAAATAAAAAATAAACAAGGAACTACTGAAATGCTGAATTTGTGACAAAGTACCCATCATGTCAGATAAGCTGAAGTTCACCATGCCAGAGCAGACATACTATATTCAATTTTGCTATACTTTGATACCAGATATGGATACATTTTGATATATTAAGAAATATTTGGAGCCCTTTTACTAAAGTGTGCTATGCAGCTATCGTGGGTCTCAACGCATGGCAACTGTTAGTACACAGCCATCACTTTTAGCTGGAGCCAATTTCAAGCTGACTGCGAATCACACAATGAAGGGCAAAATAAATGGGTTAGAGGTGAGGAGTAAATGTGGTGGTCACCGCACCCTCTGCACCCCCCCCCCCCACCCATTATTGGGGTGTCCTGCAATTATCACATGTACTGTTTCTTCCACCTCAATAGGTAAAGCTAACTGCACCCGTAGTAATCGCGCCCTGCATTACCATGCAGCGCCGTGCATTACCTATCAGGGAAATGTCTACTCCCTGACAGATAACATAGTGGGGTTTGCACTTCACGTGCTGCATTTTGGCGTGTTTTTCGCCTGTTAAGTATGTAACATTTTTAAACGTATTGCACTTTTCAGAAATTTTGACATATTGTAAATTACCCTCTTTCCAGGAAATGTGGCTTTACACAAGTTTCCATGAAAAACAGCACTTCTGCTGCTGTCATGGTGCCAAAAACGTTACATTAGGAAAAAAGAAGAAAAGCTGGTACACTAAAATTTGTATTTATTTTTCTTCAAATTAAATTAGGAGTGTCAATCTTTTAAAAACATAACCTTGGACAACCTTTACTCAGAAATTCAGTTCAAGTTGTTTAATAACATCAAGTAAGTTCAACAATTTGCTGTGCCTATCTAGTTTCAATAACAATGTGTACCTTTCTTTCGGGCTCTAATGAGTTTATATCATCTCCTATAAGTGAGCAAATTTTTTCTAACATAAACTACTTTGTTTCAATCTTCACTTCTATGTACTAATTTAGATCTACTCACGGCCTGCTGCGCCTGCCCATCTCCAAAGCCACTTCCTGCTGGTGGGGGCAGCAGCAGCAGGAGTGGGCATTTTAAAGCCCATCACAGCACTGCAGCAGCAGTTCAGCTGCCGCTTCATGGGGAAGGGGGAGGGTAGCCATGCCGCCCACCAGGGTCTGCCGCCCTAGGCGACCTCCTAGTAGATGGGCCAGCTCTGCATTTTAGTACAATAATCATCTCATAACATGCAAATCCCAAGTAGGCAGTATATATAAGATGCCTTATAAAAGTCTTCACACCATTAAATGATTTTCACTTTATGCTGCCTAAGAAGAAACAATTCAAAATATATTCAAGCAGAAGTTTATTTCACTCATCTGCAATTGTTCTTTAAGAAATAAGAAGCCATAAAGACTTGATTGCATAAGTCTTTAACCCCTTTAAAGAGCAAATCTTAATTAGCATTGGTTCCAAATACTGATTCTACAAGGGACATAATAAATTAAATAGAACCTGCCTGTGTCCAATCATAGTAATTGAAATGATTCTAATACTCCTAAACGAAAAATCAAGCTCTTCCTGCTGTATGATGTGAATTTGAAGCAAAGGACTACACAAGCCAAGCACAGAAGGCTGTAAGACAAATTCAGCGTGTCTGAATTATCCTTGGGCCACTATCGGGTCCATCATTGTAAAGTGTAAACAGTTTGGCACCACCAAAAAACTGTTTTAATCAGGCCATCATTCCAAAGTCAGTACAAGTGGGTTAAGGAAGCTGTTGAGAAAGATCAGAGTGAGGCTTTAAAAGAAATATAGCAGGAAGGAGGTGATCGTGATGCCTTTCTATAAGCCTTTGGGGAGACCTTTTTTGAAGTATCGTGTGCAATTCTGGAGACTACACCTTCAAAAGACTATAAACAGGATGAAGTCGGTGCAGAGGGAGGCTACCAAAATAGTCAGTGAACTAGGTCATAAGGCATATGGGGACAGACTTGAAGATCTCCATTTGTATACCCTGAAAGAAACGCACAAGAAGGGAGATAGTAACATTTTACTTACTAGATAATGTCCTTTTCTCGAGTCCTCCTAGACCTGTCTAGATAAGAGGGTTGTGTTCCCCTACCAGAAGATATGGAGACAGAGAAACATTCCAGAGGCTTCTTATGACATCAATGGGCCATTACCAGCCTATGTCTCTAGGGGCACACTCCAACATTTCTCTGTCTCCATAAGATGGTAGATGCAAATTTTTGCAGCTCTGACAAAATCTGAAAAAAGATTCAAGAGAGATTGATCTTGCTCATGTTTAACTACCCTCAAGGTGACTGTCTCACTTGATTGTAGCACTGGAGGCTCCACTAGAGTCACCCTTAAAACTTATGCTCTTTTGGGCATTGCCATACAGAGGAGGGAAACGGCAAACAAGCTCCCTGCTAAAGGACAATCATACTCCTCAAGCAACCTACTATACTCCTGGAGCAGTCATGCCTTAACAATCAAACAGGCAAACACCCTCACATGCAAATCAACTTGATGAAAATGACCCCAACACCAACCGGTCTCCTCCTGCTGCTCACTCTCTCACTTTTGACTCTCTCCATCCAAACCATCCACTATACATGGAATGAACCCAATCCTGCACAGAGAATTATACCACACTGGGTCGCACCACACCCGCAACCTCACCGAAGACAACACAGACTCAAACATACACCCAACCATACTCACCATTCCTCAACCAGCACCCACACAATACCTGAGCTGCACCCTAATAAATGCCCGCTCTGCTCACAAGATCCATACCATATCTGACTACTTCAATGACCATAACATAGACCTCATGTTTGTCAACGAATCATAGTTTACAGATATGGATAACCCACACACAAACCAACTCATCTCACTGGAAATATTCCTGCACAACTGCCCTAGACCAACTAAAAGAGGCGGAGGACCATTCATCCTTGCTAGAAGACATCATTTATTGAAAAACATTGCATTCCCTGCCACTGATACCTCCAAAATACTGGTAATCGAAAGCAAGCAATTAACTATCTGCCTAACATACAGAGCACCTAATGCAAATGCAGACGAGCTTTCAACTCTACTGGAGCTAGCATGCACCTACTCAACATAAAACAAGCCATTCATTCTCCTAGGTGACCTCAACCTTAACTCGACTCCTGCTATCCACACATCCACATTCCTAGAAGCCATTAATGCCCTGGACTGCATCCAAATCATAACAGCAACCACTCACAAGGGAGGAAATATCCTTGACCTCCTATTCGTACCCAGTTCACTCTGCAACGGCAGCCCAAAGATCTCTCCCTAAGTCACTGCTATCCCCTGGTCAGATCACCATGTCATATCATTTGACATACCCCTGACATCCAATGGAACTACAACTCTGAAACAACCACAAGAGCCTCGCAGGTTCAGAAAGTTCAACAAAGAGGACTTACTTAACCACATCATCTCATAACTCAATGCATCCATACCTGACCACTCAGAAATCATAGATAACTGGAACATCATTTTATCCTATGCCCAGGCAGCACCGAAAGCTCCTTCAACTCGTACATCCAATGCATCATGGTACTCCCGAGAAATAAAAGAACCCAAGCTCAAACTAAGACAAATCGAACAACTATGGAGGCGAATCAGAGATCCACACTTCCAGAGCAAATACTCACTCAACCAAGAGAAGTACAAAACATAAAAGAGTACCCACACCAACCTTCTCCTCAAATCTCTAAACTGACCCAGAGAATTATTCGACATTGTCAGATCCTTCACAAGGGCTCCACCCAGTCAAACTGAAACTGCCTCTCACCCACAAGACTTTGCTAACTACCTACAGAATAAACTCCCGCCTTCCACAGCCATCTAACCCATGGCAGCACAAGAACCACACACAGATGAAAGTCATTCCAACCAATCTCAACACAGCACCTAGAAGAGATCCTAAACATGATCAAAACAATTACCTCCTCACTCGACCCATGCCCTGTGTCATGGATCAAGATGACCAGAAAGGAGCTCTCTCATATCCTAAGATAATAAATCTATCACTGACCCAAGCACATATACCTGCCAATCTAAAAAAAAACATCAGACCCATTCCAAAGGACCCACAGCTAATCTCCTTTTACAGACCAATCTCTAGCATCCTCCTCCTAGCCAAAATAATTGAAAAGACCATGCAATTCCAGCTTCAGGATTTATCGACACAGTAACCCAACTGGACTCCGAACAGCATGGGTTAAGAACCAATCATAGGGGCTTGTTTACAAAGCCGCGGTAGCGGTTCGCGGTCGTTATCGGAGCCGCGGCCCCATTGAAATCAATGGGATCGAGGCTCCGATAACGATCGCGAACCGCTACCGCAGTTTTGTAAACAAGCCCCATAGTGTCGAAACACTGCTCACTTCACTCTTAAACATTCTCCTTAAGGGAATCAAACACACTAGATAAGGGATTCTACAGATATTCCTTGATATCTCTGCCACGCTCAACTCAGTAAACCACAAGAAACACTCGGAATGCCTAGTAAACCTTGGCATAAGCAGCACCCTCCTGACCTGGTTCCACTCATACCTTACTGATTGCATACAAGTAAGAACAAGAGATGCAACATCAAGACCGTTCAAACGTCAGTAGGGAATTCCCCAAGGGTCATCTCTCTCATCCATACTCTTCAACCTATTCAACCAACCAGAATGCAAAATTTTCAAAAAACATAATATTCTGTACCACATCTATGCTGACGACCTGATGTTCTACACCCCCATCACTACAACCAACCCAAGTCTACACTCCTATAAAATCCTGCTTCAACACTGTGGCAGAATGGCTAAATAACAATAACCTCCTAATAAACTATACAAAGTCTGAAGCCATGTTCATCTCAAAAGATCCCTCTTTCACCCCTCCAGACACAATCATAATTAACAAGATAATCCCCTCCCATTCCAACAGAAAGTTAAATACCTCGGAGTCACCCTGGATCAGAAATTGAACATGCAGGCTCACATAAAGAATATCACAACTACTGCTTATCAAGGTGAATCAAGAAGAGGACCCTATACAACTTTCGTCCACTCCTGGACCCCAGTCACTTCTGGACAATATACAAAGCTAAAATCACCCCACAATTGGACTACTGCAACTCCATCCTTCAAGACCTCCCAAAACATGCCCTCCATTCACTCCAGCTGGCCCAGAATACCTCAGCAAGACCAATAACAGGGACAGCAAGACACAAACATCATCCCAGTGCTCAAAACTCTTCACTGGTTCCCTATATAAGTATTGAAGCAGGAACCCTGTCTCCCACACCCTCGGAAGGAACACACAGACAGACTAGAATGCAAACAAAAGGATCTTTTATTGTGTACACAGGACTCAGACAGAGCCGGCACCCTGGACAAAAGATCTGAGCCCCTAAATGACGTCCCACACTGTCTTATATACAGTACGTTCTCAAACCCCCTTGCTACCTTCCCATTCGCCCCAGGTATCTCTTCTTCACCAATCAGTAGCCCCTGAAGGGGGGGAACAGTGGGCTCTCCTAAAGCATTCCCGAGTGACCTGTCTAAACTAGTATGCTCTGGTCTACTGGTTTTCTGGGAGAAAGGGTATGTGTAAGTGTTGTTTCACTGCAGCCCAAGCGGGGGAGAGGGGGGAGCTTTCTCTCACAGCTGCCTTTCCGGCTGCCTCACTCCCCCCTTTTTCGAGTATGACCTCAACCGCTAGGAGCGGTAGAGGGCAGTATTACTAGGGGCAGGCCGCAGAGGGGTATGTGGGGTTAGGGCCATGACAGAGGCAGCCACCTTGCGTTCTACCAAGGCGTCGAGGGTGGAGGTGAGAAAGCGGTGGAGGATAGGGATACAGCATGGTAAGAGAGCACATAGCAGGAAGAGAAGGAAGACTCCTATAACCAGGGTCTTAAGGCCCCCCAGCCAACCAAACAACCTCCCAAACCATCCCGTTCCCAGTCCCATGGAGGGGTCTGTGATATGTCTTGCTAAATTACGTAGGTCATGGATAGAGCGTTCGATGGACACGCTTTCGTCAGTTAGGTTAAAACAACACATACCCTCAAACTCTTCACAGCCATGGTTAAGGCGTAAGAGTAGGAAATCAATGGTCATCCTATTCTGCAGTATCGCCGTGCGTAAGCCGGACATTTCATGATTCATGGTGGCCAGTATGGTTGAGGTCAGATTAAGGGATTTAGCTAGAGAACAAGCAAGTCGGCTTATCTCCATTGAGTTGTGTAGGGCTAACCCAGGTGTTGCAACGATTAATAGCGACAGCCCAAGGGCCGTCTCATCACTGTAGGGTTCTACATTTGAGTTACAGGTCGAGGGCATGGGGATAGAGCGGGGAGGTCTGGGGCGGACTTTAGTTACTTTGGGCGTGTGGAGGAAAGCAGCGGTCATTAGCCTGCCAAGGGTGCATGGGCCACCGGTGGCATTTATGGGAACATAGGTATAAGTCATCTTCCCACATATCAAAAACCAGCCTAAGGGTAGATACACTTCTGAGTACACACAAGATACCCTTGTAACAGAGTTGCATGATAATTCAGTATTAGACACATTAAACCCTCCTGTCTTGGTATTTACAAAAATAAAACAATCACTAGCATTAAGGGTGGAGACTACCTGCAGGGAGAAAGGAACTCGGTTAAAAGCTGAGGTAGGCTGGGTGGCTCCAGTACTATAGAGGAGGGTAGAAAATGACATGTCAGGTTGTTTACAGTCCAGACTAGTAAATATGGTAAAACTCAGCAGTTCACATATACTGGAGGGTACTGCAATGAGACAGGTTGATAGAAAACCCCCAGTTTGTAGAGAGTTACATATGCAAAAGTCTGTCATATTTAAGGCAGTTTGGGAAAGTAATATTGCTGTGTTAGTAGTCCCCGTGCTCGGCTGGAAACAGGCCCACATCAAGGATAGCAGTAAAAATATGGCACTTCTATGCATTCTGGGGTGGGTTCGTCTCTTAAGCAGTCCAGATGCGTTAGCCGTCACTATGCAGAAGTATCTCTTTTTAGTGTCAAACGCAGAGGCTGGTAAGGAACCGTAATAGAAGTCCAGGCTGGAACGGGTTCTGGCGCTGCGGCCTTGACACGGGTGTGATGAATCCACGGAGCAATCTCAGCCACCTTGATAGCCGTCAGGGTAGCCAGCAGAACGGTATATGGGCCTCGCCACTGGGGGGTCAGCGGATCCCTCTTCCACTCCTTGACCCACACTCGCGAACCAGGTTGATGTATATGGAGTGGTTCCATCAGGTTGATGGGGAGCCGCTCATGAATCCACTGGTGCAATTCCTGCAAAACAGAACTGAGAGCCAACAGTTCCTGTCGGGTTATTTCTGAACATATCTGAATTAAGTCCCCATGGACGCCCTGTATGAGGGGTGCAGGGCGGCCATACACAGCTTCAAAGGGGGAAACACCAATACCCTTTCGTGGGGCTGAGCATATACGAAGCAGGGTTATTGGGAGCAATTGGGGCCACTTCAAGGAGGTTTCCTGACACAGTTTTGCTAAATGCATTTTAATGGTACGATTCATACGTTCCACCTTCCCTGAACTCTGCGAACGGTAAGCTGTATGTAGCTTCCAATCAATCTGCAAGGCTTTGGCTACCTGCTGTACTAACTGGGCCACAAATGCAGGTCAGTTATCTGATCCCATTACTACTGGAAGCCCAAAAGTAGCACCTTTGTCACTTCTCTGGCTTTTTCTGTACGGACTGGGAAGACCTCCACCCACCCCGTGAATGTACAAACCAGAACTAACAGATATCGGTATCCATTTGCTCGGGGCATTTCTGTAAAATCAACTTGGATATTTCCCATGGGGGTGACCCCATAGGACTGCACTCCTGGGGGTTGGCAAGGACCCTGACGAGCATTGTTCTTAGCACACATGGTGCATTGCCTAACAGTTGCGACTGCCAGGGAAGATAAGCAGGAAATAAAGAAATATGGGCGGAGAGTAGTTTCCATGGCTGTCTTGCCAAAGTGAGTAGTCTGATGGAAGGATGACAGGAAAGCTGGGGCAAGGCTGTCTGGGATGACTATCACTGGGGCTGTTCCCTTTCCAGGTAATCTTATCCAACCATCGGAGTGTAATACCCCACCCTCCTCCTGACGGAAGAAATCCATTTCCTGTGTAGTGTATCTTTTGGCCTATTGGCTTAACGGGACCAGGAACAGGGGGACTTGCAAATCTTTGGAGCTTTCAGAGTAGGGCTGGGACAAAGAGGCAATCACGACCCGCCAGGCTTCTGCATCAGCCCGTCTATTGCCCTTGGCTATCCCGTCGTTCCCCTTTTGATGGCCCTTACAGTGCATGACTGCTACAGCTTTGGGATACCAGACTGCTTCTAACAGGGCCACTACTTGGGGACCATTCTTAATTTCGGATCTAGCTGTAGTGGATCAACCCCCTTTCTTTGTATAGAGCACCATGGGCATGGAGAGTGGCAAAGGCATATCGGGAATCTGTGTATATGTTTACATGAAAGTTTGTCCCAAGGGTTAGAGCACGGGTGAGGGCAATGAGTTCCGCCTTCTGTGCGGAAGTGTCCGAGAGCAGTGGCTGAGCTTCAACTATTACTTCCATCGTCACCACCACGTACCCCGCACACCTGCGGCCTTCCACTACCAGACTGCTTCCATCCACAAAGTAGATCTCATCCGGGTTGTTTAGTGGTACGTCTGTCAGATCAGGGCGACTGGAAAAGATCGTGTCCATTACTTCCAGGCAGTCATGATCAGGTGGTCCTGGGCCGACAGGCAGGAACTTGGCAGGATTTAAGGCTTGACTGGTGGTTATCCGCACTCTGGGGTTTCCCCATAACATACTCTGGTATTTTAACATTCGGGAGCTGGTAAACCAGTGGCTTCCTTTATGTTCCAATAAAGTTTGGACAGAATGTGGGACAGTGACTAAGAGGTCTTGGCCCATGGATAGTTTATCCGACTCTTCCACCAATAGGGCTGTTGCTGCTATTGCTCTTAAACAGGGTGGCCATCCCTTGGCCACTGGATCCAGCTGTTTAGACAGGTGGGCAACCGGGCATGGCCAGGATCCCAGCTGTTGAATCAAGACCCCTAGAGCTGTGCCCGCTGCTTCATGCACATAAAGAGTGAAGGGCTTAGTGACATCCGGAAGGCCCAAGGCTGGTGACGATAGCAACGCCCTCTTCAACTGTTCGAAGGCCCCCCGTTGATCTGGTCCCCCATTCAAGGGGACTCGTCTCTGGGCCTTTCGTAAATTCATAGAGGGGATTTGCAATCCTGGCGAAGTTGGGAATCCAGATGCGACAGTATCCTGCAGCCCCGAGGAAAGCACGTACCTGCTTGCGAGTGGTTGGCTCAGGGATCCGGCATACCACCTCCTTCCGTTCTTTCCCCAACCGCCGACTTCCTTTAGACAGGTGGAATCCCAGGTACTTCACTTCCAACTGGCATAATTGAGCCTTCTTCTTCGAGGCGCGGTAGCCTGCGTTATACAACAACTGTAGCAGCTCTGTGGTTGCCAGAATACATTCCGTCTCAGAGTCAGCAGCAACCAACAGATCGTCAACATACTGCAGGAGGGCTCGTCTCCCAGGCACTCCCGGGGGGTAATCAGCAAGATCCTGGGCCAGAGCGGTACTGAAGATAGTGGGGGAATTCTTGAACCCCTGTGGTAAGCAAGTCCAGGTTACTTGGGTCTTACTGCCAGTGGCAGGGTCCTCTCTCTCAAAGACGAAGAGGTGTTGGCTTTCTGCAGACAGACGTATGCAAAAGAAGGCATCCTTCAGATCTAGCATGGAGAAATGAGAGGCCGCCGCTGGGATGAGACCCAACAGGGTATAGGGGTAGGGTACCACTGGATGCAGAGTCGCAGCAGCCTCATTGACACGAAAGAGATCCTGCACAGGTCGGTAGTCGGTAGTACCTGGCTTTCGGACTGGTAGTAAAGGAGTGTTCCATGATGATTGACAGGGCCGCAGGATACCGGGCCGCAGGAGCCGCTCCAGATGATGATGAATTCCTTCCACAGCCGCTCGCGGCAGCGGATACTGCCGCACGTGTACTGGGGAGACTCCTGGCTTCAACGCGATACAGACAGGAGGGATGTTGATGGCCATTCCGGGGGGGTTGCCTTCTGCCCATATTCCTGGGGGTACTGCATCCCACTTATCCAGGGCAATCACATCAGGCTTGAGTTTGTCCTCGAACAACCGCCATTCTTCTTCCCGGGGGATGGATAATACCAAAACTGCTAGGCCCAGGCTGGGTATGTCGAGCTCAGCCTGGCCCCCGGGCCCTGCACCCCTCAT
This sequence comes from Ichthyophis bannanicus, assembly GCA_033557465.1. NCBI lineage: Eukaryota > Metazoa > Chordata > Amphibia > Gymnophiona > Ichthyophiidae > Ichthyophis > Ichthyophis bannanicus. The sequence continues at coordinate 1,173,046,993 of CM066031.1, forward strand.
ACAGGGCGTTCATGGGGACTTGATTCAGATAGGTTCAGAAATAACCCGACAGGAACTGTTGGCTCTCAGTTCTGTTTTGCAGGAATTGCACCAGTGGATTCATGAGCGGCTCCCCATCAACCTGACGGAACCACTCCATACACATCAACCTGGTTCACGAGTGTGGGTCAAGGAGTGGAAGAGGGATCCGCTGACCCCCCACAGTGCTTCATTTTGGTGCATTGGCCGGGAAGTCCTTTCTCCTCGCACCCGCGGAGGGAACCTCTCTGCGGTTCTGCAGGACCAGGCCTCGGCCGGCCCCCAGGTCGTCGACGATCCTTGGCACCACCGGGTCCTTTGTGTCCGGCAGGACTCCTTGACGCGTCTGGCTGGTCGGTCCCGGCGGGCTGATTACTCCGTTTGAAATCCGGCAGGATAGACTGGCATCCAAACATTCTCCGGCCGGAGGTCTGGTGAGTACTACTGCCTTTCTGTTTTGGGTAGTTCTGTGAGTCTGGAAATCCTGGTAATCTGTAAACCTGTCGCGGTTTGATCACCCGCACGAGCGGTCCGAGTAGGAACCCCAGGGGTTCTGAAACCATCGCTCGTCCAGTCTGTGCTGAGGGGGGGGAAAGGAGGGGTGTATATGTGTACCTGTTGTTAATGTGTTTCTGTCCTCCCCTGTGTATATGTGTACCTGTTAATATGTTTCTGTCCTCCCCTTCTCCCTTCATTTCCTTTGTTGTCCTGTGCGTGAGGTCCGAGCAACTAGGCTCTCCAAGTGATCCCTCCTCCCCTTGGGGAGGCGGAGTCCAGGTTTGGACATGCATTTCAAAACAACTAGCACTCAAGCAACTTACCAGAGATACTTCTCTATATATGGTCCCACACTCTAGAACTCACTTCTAAGCACACTAAGAGACACCAAAGACTGCAGTGATTTCCATAAAAAACTAAAGAGCTTCGTAGTCCAAGAATACTTCGGCGCAGACACTTAACGTAAAATGCTCCCCCCCCCCCAATATGCTATCAGGTATCTGGATAATCCTTTGTATTTAGCCCCATGTAAATATCATCCACCCTGTACATACAGTAGTTCTACCCTGCCACCCCCCTAAAATGTTCACCCCTCACCCCCTAATCCCCTAGTTTTTCTATTATGTTCTATATTCACTGTTCCACGTATAACAAGTTTACTGCTCTATGTATAATGCCTTGATAATCTGAAAGGTAGTATAAATGAAACATTAAATAAATAAATCGGTTCAGCTCTTTGTCCTTATATTGCTAAAGGCCATTTGAGCAGCTAGAAGTTTGGAAAGGATTTGAAAAACATTTTTCCCATTCTCAGCCACAGACCTGTGTAAACAAGAAACATGACAGCAGATAAAGGCCATTGTTGATTTCAGCATTATTCCACAAACATAGCCTATATCAAGAAGGAAACCTCTACTGAAGAAAAGTCATAGGATATGCCCCACAGCATTAGCAAAGAAACACTTAGGGGACATGGCACACATGCGCGAGAAGGGATATGGATTAGACCACAGAAAATTCTTCTGGTGTCAATACTAAACTATGTATGGTCTAAAATAAACACAGCACAGCGCCATGCAAACATGCTCTCTAAAGTAAATCATGGTGGTGGCAGCATTATGGTGTTAGGATGCTTTGCAATAGGGTAGATAGGGTATAGGGAGGTTTGTGAAGATCAAGGGAAAAGATGGATGGAGCAAGTGCAGGCACATCCTGTCTGATGTCAGGGACGGCCCAAGGGGGTTCGGGGCCATGTGCGGAGATTAATTGTGGGACTCCATTTGCATAAGGAACCTCATTTGCATAAATATTTGCATAATGTTAACATGTGCTTTTAGAAAACATGCCTCTTAATGAGTGTCTGAATAAAGAAAGACTAACAGATTTCTACATTATTATATTGCAGTGACAACCACCAGGCCCATTAGGAAGTACTACAAACACTGATCATTTAGGACCCATAGCAAATCCACCATATCATAACAGCACTATCAGGACTCACAAAGCACCAAACCCTACCTATCAAAAGGCAACACTGCAGATATTAAAACCAGTACATCTCAGAGAATACCAATACATCTCATTGGGGGAAAGAGAACAAGTGGGACTATCAAACAGAAACAATATGAACAGAATACCTCAACTTGGTTCACATGCAGAACATAGACTGTCATCACAGAAAGAACAAGGGATCACAATTTAGAAATAGGAAGATGATAATCAAACTGGGAACCCCAAAAGCCAAACATGAAATGTACAACACTGGAGAAATAAAACTATAAATTAATTTCCGCTTGCACTAAACAAAAACGCGAAGATGTTAGCAATACACACTTCCCAGACCTGACATATTTCAGTTAATAAATTCAAAATAAAAAGTATTTTTCTACCTTCTGTTTGGGATTTTATTTTTCATCTGCAATTGCTCCAGTCACTTTCTTCTGGTTTCTTCGTGTCTTCTGCGAGCTATCCATTTGTCCTTTCTTCTCTTTTAGATTTTTTTCCATTCTCTCTCTATATCTGCTTTAACAAACTGATCTTTTCCCTTTTGCTCTTTCCCCCTTTTCTTTCCTTATTCCTTTATCATCCACTCAGATTTCACCCTTCCATTCTCAATCCCCACTTACTCTCCCAATACCCAGCCCATCATAGACTTTTCTTCCCTCCTACACAAAATATCTTTTCCCCTCTCCATTCTCATTACCCATGCCCAACCTTTTCTAGTCCTCCCCCAAAATCATCTCCCTTATAGTTCTAGACCCACCCAACATCCACTTCCTTCTAGTCCCAATCTCCCAAGCCCCCACATCAGCCCATTTCCAATCCTAGCCCCCCATATGCTTTTTTCCAGTTCCATTCCAGCCCCCCATCAGCTCATTTCCACTCCAAGCTCCCCCATCAGCCAATTTCCAATCCTAGCCCCCTAGTCAGCCCATTTCAAGCCCTATTCCAACTCCCCTCAGCCCGCTTCCAGTCCTATTCTAGCCCCCATCAGCCCATTTCCAGACATATTCCCCCATTAGCCATTTCCAGTCCTATTCCAGCCCATCATCCATTTGCAGTCCAAGCTCACCCCCATCAGCCCATTTCCAGTCCTAGCCCCCCATATGCTCTTTTCCAGTCCAATCCTAGCCCCCCCCATCAGCCCATTTCCACTCCAAGCTCCCCCATCAGTCCATTTCCAATCCTAGCCCCCTCGTCAGCCCATTTCAGCCCCCATCAGCCCATTTCCAGTCCTATTCCAGCCCCCTCAGTCCATTTCCAGTCCTAGTGCCCATATGCTCTTTTCCAGTTCCATTCCAGCCCATCAGCCCATTTGCACTCCAAGCTCCCCATCAGCCAATTTCCAGTCCCATCACAGCCCATTTCCAGTTCTAGCCCCCCCCCCCACCATTTCAACCCATTTGCAGTCCTAGCCCCCCATCACAGTCCATTTCCAATCCAAGTTCCCCCATCACAACCCATCCAGTCCTAGCCCCCCCATCACAGCCCATTTGCAGTCCTAGCCCCCCATCACAGCCCATCCAGTCCTAGCCCCCCCATCACAGCCCATTTGCAGTCCTAGCCCCCATCACAGCCCATCCAGTCCTAGCCCCCCCATCACAGCCCATTTCCAGCCCCAGTTCCCCCTCCCTCAATCACAGCTCATCCAGTCCTAGCCTCCCCCCGAACACCCCCGCATATGAGCAGTGACATGACCCTCCAATGACAGTCCTCCTTGTGCAAAAGCTAAAGAAATGTAATCTGTTATCCATTTAGATAGAGTACGTTTCGTTACCGGTAGGCCCAGATGACTAGGATCAAAGGAAATGAATAACTGAGAGGATTTTCTATGATGCTTAGTTCTATCCAAGTAGTAGGCCAGCGCTCACTGGCATTCTTAAGTGTGTAGTGCTGCTTCAGCCTGAGACGCATGTGATCCAGAGAAGAAAATCGAGAGGATTACTGACTGGTTTAGATGGAAGGAGGAAACGTAGATGGGTACACAGAACCAGCTTGTCATGGTGGAAAAGAGTATAGGGGGGATCCGCCACTAGAGCTTGCAGTGAGCTGAAATGAGGGCAATAAGGAAGATGACCTTCCAAGATAGAAACTTCAGTGAAGTGGTGGCTAAAGGTTCAAAAGGTGGCTTGAGAAGTTGCGCCAGAACCACATTCAGATCCCAGGCCACCGAAGGTGGCTTGGACAGCAGACAGGCTTGATGTATGCTACTAAGAGGTGTGAGGATATAGGCTGTCCACCCACTAGTCTGTGAGAGGCCACAGTGGCACTAAAGTGAACTCTCAATGAGTTAGTCTTAAGACCTGTCAAGGATAAGTGGAGGAGATATTGTAGAAGCAACTCCACCGGGTAAGAAAAGGGGCCAAGGTCCTCTGAGGAACACCAAAGGTCAAACCTATGCCATTTAAAGGCATAAGATCCCCTGATGGAATCCTTCTGCAATGCAAGGACATCCTTGACCACCTCTGGTAGGTCAAGGTCGGCGGGCACTAGCTCTTCAGCAGCCATGCTGTAAGGCATAGGGAATGAAGATTGGGATGGAGGAGCATCCCATGGTTCTGAGAGAGGAGATTGGGCGCACATCCCAGGTTAAGTGGCTGAGTATGCGTAAGGCAAAGAAGCAGAGGAAACCACGGTTGACGAGACCAAAAGAGGGCTATGAGAATTATCGAGCCCCTGTCGGTCTGTAGCTTGAACAGCGTTTTGGGTATCAAGGGGATGGGAGGGAATGCATAGAACAGTCCCTGTTCCCAGTGGAGAAGGAAGGCATCAGGGCCTGTCGGTGCAGCGATGGAACCCTGCAGCAGAAGAGAGGAAGCCCTGTGTTTTGTGGAGTGACAAAAAGATCTATGAGTGGGGTTCCCCATGTTTGGAATATCCGAGCAGTTATCTCCTGATGCAAGATCCATTCATGTGGACAAAGGATACGGCTTAGCCTGTCTGCTAGGACATTGAGTTTGCCCAGGAGGTACACAGCTCTGAGGTGGATGCAGTGAAAGATGGCAAAGGACCATAGGTGAATTGCTTCTTCACTCTCCGATTTGTTTATGTAGAACATGGCAACTTGGTTATCTGTTCTGACTAGAACAGGTTGCCCCAATAGCTGGGGTTGAAAAACCCAAAAAGCATCTGTCAGTGCCCACAGTTCAAGCAGGTTGATCTAAAAGGGCAGATTCCTGTTGTGTCCACAGTCCTTGTGTGATCAGGTTGTTTGGATCCACCCCCCCCCCCCAACCCAGCTTGGAAGCATCAGTCGTCATGGTGCATCGAGGTGGAGGCATCTGAAAAGGTGACCCAATGAGTAGGTTTTGTGGGAGACAACACCACTGAAGGGACTTGATCAGTTGAAGGGTGATGTGAATTTTTTCTCTGAGTCGACCCTTCGCTTGCGTCCATTGGGAAGAGAGTCCACTGCGCTTGTTGCATATGTAATCAAGCATAGGGGACAACATGGACCATGGAGGCCATGTGTCCTAAAAGTCATAGCATCTCTTGAGCTGTTATTCAGTTTTGCTGTTATACCCTTTTTGCCAGCTCGATGAGGTGGGCACAGCAATCCTGTGGGAGGAAAGCTCTGGCATGTCAAGTGTCTAAGAGCGCTCCAATAAACTCCAGATGTTGGGTTGGAGTGAAGTGGGACTTTGGGAAGTTCATGACGAACCCCAGGTGTTGAAGCACCATGATGGTGCAATGAAGGGAGAGCTTTACCTCTTGGGAGGAGTCTCCCCTGATCAGCCAATTGTGTAAGTAAGGAAATATGAATACTTCCAAGGTGTGTATGTAGGCAGCAGTGACTGCCATGCATTTTATGAAGACCCTTGGGGCAAAGGCTAGACTGAAGGGGAGAACCCAGTATTGATAATGATTTCCTTGAAATATGAAGTGCAGATACTGTCTGTGCAAGGGATGTATCAGTAAATTCGTGTATGCCTCTTTTAGGTCTAGAGAATGGAGGTATGGTAGAAGAGTTCTTAGAGAAATCATTTTGAATTTTTCTCAGACCATTAACTTGTTTAGGTCTCTGAGATCCAAGATTGGTCTGAATTTATTTATTTTATTTATTTATTTAACAATTCTTTTATACCGCGCTATTACAATCAGTGCGGTGTACATTGAACAAGAACATACTACAATGCATACAAGTAACATACTACAATGCATACAAGTAACATTGAGTTTTACATTGAACAGGGAATTTCAACAATAGGACAACCGGGGGAACTATGTACAGATTAACTTAATGTTATATATAGTAATATGAAACTCGTTTGGATGTTGCGATGTGGTTCACTAATAGGACTAGAGAGAAGGTTGACCAACTAGCCCTTTTCAGGTTGTATTGAGGAGCTAGTTTTGTTAATGTCTAGGTTGACTTCTGGGTAGTGTTTTGTAAACAGGTGGTATTTCAATGCCTTTCTGAATAGGATTAGGTTTTTGATAGCACGGATTTCGGGAGGTAGCGCATTCCAGTTTAGAGGTGCAAATAAGGAGAAGGCCCTGTTGGAGGTGAAGGCCCTGTTGGAGGTGAAGGCCCTGTTGGAGGTGAAGCCTCCTGTTTTCTTTGGAATGAGAAAGTATGGAGAGTAGAAGCCCAGTATGGCACCCTGGGAGAACAGGGTGGTCACCTCTTCTTTTAAGAGAGTGCTTTGAAGGGGCTGTATGGCAGAATCCCCTGTGTAGGTGGGGGGTAAGGTTTTGAAGTGAAGCTGGACAATCTGGAGCATCCACTGCTCTGATGCTCTAAGGTGCCACTTGTGGGCATAGTGACAAAGTCTGCCTGCTATGTGGAGGGGCTGGGGGCCCTCCAGGGGCAGATTTGCAGTGCTCTCTAGGAAGGAGTCAAAAACTAGGTGCAGGCTGTGCTTGTGCAGCTGGTTGAGGCTTAGGAGCCTTGGGTTTCTTGGGTTGGTGAGGACCGTGCTGCCTCTGAGGATGCGGAAGTTGATAGGCAGCAGAAGGCGAGTAAGAAGGATAGTATCTTCTTTTTAGAATAAAAAGATTTCTTGGGAACAGCCTTCCTTTTGGATGAGTCAGCTGTTTTCCTGGAAAGGCATTTTAGGGTGAGATCATCTGTTTCAATCTCCCCTGCTTTTTCCCTCCAATCTTTGCCAAAAAGGTGTTCTCCAGTACATGGGATATTGGCCAGTTTATCCTGGACCCACTGCTTGAGGTCTGATGCCTGTAACCAGGTCATTCTGTGAGCTTCAATGCAGACTGCTGAAACTCTGCATGTGGATTCAAAAGCATCAAAAGAGGCCCTGATAAGAAACTTATAAGTGTTCTGGCCTTGCTTCATGAGTTTCTGGAATGCACTCTACTTATCCTCAGAAAGCAAAGGGGTGACAGTCTCCAGGTCCCTGGTGACATCCTTCAGAAACATGCCCATGCACAGCATGTAAGAGCTGATTTTCTAGGCCAACATGAATGACTGGAAACATCGACACCTGAATGCATCGAGTGTCCTCAAGTCTCTGCCAGGAGGCATGGATGAGCGTTTCATTGAGCTTTTAATTTGGTGCATCACCGATTCCACTGCCATTGAGTGGTGGGGGAACTGAGTTTTTGGGAGCCAGAGCACTCTGGTACTCAGTACATGGTATTGAGTTTCTTGCTAACAGGTGAAACCATGAGCAGGGCCTCCCACATAGAGAGCATAACATCCTGCAGAATACAATGCACTGGTAAGGTAGCTGCCTCCTTGGGTGTGGGAAGGTATTGGAGTATCTCCGAGCCCTTGGTTCCATTTCAAAGTCTACTGTGATGGAGAGCACTGCTGCCACGTCACATATGATGTCCTGAAAGGACATATCTTCTGGTGGGGACAGACGCTGTTCCTGAGGTGGTGAAGGATCCAAAGTGATGTTGGGAAGCTTGGGAATCGAGAACCAAAGAACTTGATTTAGAGTCCAGCAAGAAATCAAAGTATCAGTGGTCTTTGGTTCAAACCCCATGCTTCGTGGAAGTTGACGGTCGATACCGATGTTGATACTCAGAGGTATCGGAACCGAGAGCAATAACGGTCTGATTCTGTTGGATACCGGGGGCATCGACTGGTTCCAGTGGAGGAATAGGCCTCGGGTGCTCCAACAATACCGGTTCGAAGACCGGCATCGGGCCCAATACACCTGGCTGTAGGCTCGGTAAGGAAGCCTGCACTACTGAAGCTCTCAATGTTATTGGTACTGAGACTGCCAGGACTGCTGCCAAATGCCTCTCGAGAGCTAGCATTAGATGGCCAATGTCTGGGTGGAATCACATATGGGGCTCTAAGCCACCATCCCAGAAAATGGAACCGGTAGCATTTCGGAGGTCGATGCCTTGGGAACATTCTGGAGCCCCACTTGCACTTTAGAGGACAGATCTTCCTGCCGGGGCTGTTTGGCTGGCCAGTCTGCATTGGAAGCACCTCTAGGGAAGTCGCAATGCTTATGCTGGGACTTTTCTCTGGCAATGGAATCGGTCTTCAATGCCAAAGATTTGGAAACGGACACAGACTTTGACTTACTTCTGTGTTTGGACTTTGAAGAAACTTCAGACCCATAAGAAATAGTCAATGCCCTCAATGAAGTGGAAGCCACTGAAACAGAGTCCAAAGCAAAACACAATCCAAACTCTCTGGCTCGGTTCTTGAGGCCTCTCTTTGTTATTTGTTGGCACAGAGGACAAGAAGTGGGGTCATGTTCAGGACCCAAACATTTTAGACACCAGTCATGTTTGTCAGTGGCCGAAATGGTACTGGCACACTTGGTACCTTTTTTGAAACCACTGACTGGCTTTTCCATACCTGAAAAAACTGTCTTCAAGATTGAAGATAAGGCTAGGGAGGCATAGAGGTCTAGTGTCGTGGTGAGAACTGTGGTGAAAATCAATAGAAAAGAAAAGAGAAAATTACAAATAAAAAAGGAAGAATTATAGAGACCAGTGTCTAATTCGACGGAACTTTAATTGATGGGATATACCCAGAAGGGCACAAAAAAAAGAGACTTTTTTGGCAGTGACAGGACCATGCATCCTACTGGCTCCGCGGAAAATGAAGGAGAGGAGTTGGGAAGGCAGGCACGCAGGCACAGTGGAGTATTCCCAAAGGCTTTCCAATTGGACACAGGGAACGTTCCTGCATTGGCTCCGTTGGTGACATTCACCTATATATGAAGACTTCATTCCTGCTTGTTCCTGGAGATTACTTATTAGCACTGGGTGGTGGCAGTAGTGCAGAAAATCTGGGCACAAAAGTTGTACTAAACTCTGCACAAAACCTCCTGTGCTTTATCGTGTCCACTGCTTCCTTTGCCCAACAATTTGTGAAAATTACTGTGACTAAATGTAATCTACTACGAATGCTATAATAAGTAATCTGTAGGTTCATTTAGTAAACTATTACTAGAATACATTGCTTAGAAAAGTAATTTCTTGGCCATAAATTGCTTTAACAGACACGAAGCGAGTATGCTTGTTCACAGAGTATTTGACCACAAGCTGATCCAAACATTTCCATGGTAAAATGATTCTTCTACATCAACCTGACGTAAAGAGCTATAATATAGTCTCTCATATTTCCTGATCTTTTGAGTATGTCAAGAATGGTTTCTTCCCATTTCAAAACTTTCCAGCTGCCCTTTAGACCTTACCCATTTTGTCAGCGTTCCCTGATGTCAACAGGCGATCTCACAGCATTCAGTGCACACCCCTTCGAGATCTAACTCTCTCCCTCTCTCTCCGCACATAAATCCCTAAATTAAGACAGTGGACTCTAGGTATCCCATGTAGGAATTTTCACGTACAACGACATAAAAAGGGTTTTGCTAGAACTGTCAAAGAAACGTGTGTGTTCCACTTTCTTCTGCATGCCATTGCGGGAACAGCATGTAGCAGCACTCCCACAGAAGCAGCCTCTGATGTAGCTGTGTGGCTATGTAATGAATCAAACATGTTACAGTAATTGAAAAACCCAGTGAATACTTAACCTAGATATTTGGTTCTCCCTCCAATTGCCTCCGAGCGCTTCCAGTAAGAGAGTGCACACTGAGGACCATTGTTTTACTTCTATTCAGCCTACTGTCAAACAACCAGAAAAAGCCTGAAACTACCTTTACAGTATCCATTTATCAAGAACAAGCAAATCAAAGAGTGGGACTGAAATCAGGGTACAAAGAGTAATTATTACTACTTAATTGCTTTTATTGCTTAACCAAAATCAGCATTCTCAATCTTTAGTGCCTCTGCATCGAGCTCTTGGGTGCTACCCTGGCTATTGCTTCATATGTTATAAAAATAGTTTGTACATAAAATCAAGTTTAAACATTGTTAGCATGCATAGCAAAAAGAATGTGACACTGAAAACCCCTCAAATTCAAAAAGGTGGGGGTGGAAAAATGATTGGAGGCTGGCTGTGCAGATCCTTATCAAAACTCAATGAAGGACACATGATGATACATTTGACAAACGCATATGGCCATAAACAACTGAAGAGTCGTCAGTAGAGAAGGGGGATTCTTTTAAGCATGTGTTAGTTGCCAGAAAAGCATACAAAAATCGTAAGACAAAAAAAGAAAGGTCTATTGATAAAGCCAAGAAACAGGAAGGCTGGGATGCCGAGGGCAACAGCTAGTCCTGTTACTTTAATGACTCATAATGAAAACAATGAAGTGTAGCATTTGCAGCCTAATTATTGTCGAAGATGGCACTAAAGATAAGTGTTTTCATTACTCATATGAACAGCTTTGCCCTGTGGATAACTGAAACCCAGGACCAGCAGTGCACAGGGCCATACAGAAGACTCTCGAGCCTCTCCTCAGCTCTCTTGACTGGCTGAGAATGGAGATGCTGTAAAGGTAGTGTTCGCATTCCCTGGTGTGAAGGAGTTTGAGAGATTCAGCAACCATGCAGGGTGACATCTAGTGGCTAGATCTAGGGTTTACATATAAACCACACCTTATAGGGAGCTGGGACTATGGCCCTTGGATAAGGACTGTCACTGTGATATTAAATAGTGGTCAGACAACAGGTAGCTTCAAATGAACACTCATGGGGCTGTAACAAACAGGCTAATTCCAATAGAGCATGAAGCCTAAGGAGCAGCAAAAAATTACCAAATTAATAAAATAAATAAATAAATAGGTTCATGTTAAATTCAGTGGAATGACATATAACAGTTCTATGGCTGAAAAAGCGTAGTTACTCACCTGTAACAGGTGATCTCCGGGAACAGCAGGAATTCAGGCTTCACATATGTGCATCATCAGTACCGACGGAGCCTGTGCGGGAATGCTCCCCAGCGTCCAATAGGAATGCTTTTGGGAGCATCCTTCAGCACATGCGCGCTGCCTTCCCGCCTTTCCAACTGTCCCTCTTCAGTTAAGTTTGTAGTTGAGTGAAAGGATAGAGGGAGAGAGGAAAGAGATAGAGAGATAGAGAGACAACTCCTAGGGGAGGTAGGTGGGTTGTGAAAACTAAATTCCTGCTGTTCCCGGAGATCACCTATTACAGTTGAGTAACTACGCTATCTCCAAGAACAAGCAGGAATGTAGTCTTCACATATGGGGACTCCCTAGCTGAAGATGCCGGGGAGATGGCCCCAGGAAGCTGCCACCTATAGTGAGGTGGGCCATGCTTCCTCCCATGGATCTCTGGCATTCTACCAGGGTTGGTGGGTAGGAGATGAATTAAGTCTGAAAGAGATGTTGAAGAACAGCCTGGCCAAAGAAGGCATCCCAACAGGAAGCTTTATCTAGGTAGTAGTGGGCTGTGAAGGTGTGCACCGAACTCCAGGTGGCTGCTCGGTAGATATCATCGATAGACACAGAGTGAAGGTTTGCCATACAGGCTGCCATGATTCTCACATTATGTTCTGTGACATGGCCTTGAAGAGAAAGACCCTTACTCTCATAAGTAAAGGATATGCATTGTGCAATCCATTTAGATAGAGTTCTTTTGGAGACTGGAAGTCCCAAATGACTAGAATCAAAAGCAACAAAAAGTTGAGAAGACTTTCTATGTTGCTGTGTTCATTGTAGGTAAAAAGCCAAGGCTCTTTTAGAGTCCAAAGTATGAAGGTTCCTTTCTGCATTAGAGGCACGAGGCCTCGGAAAGAATACAGGAAGGTAAATCGATTGATTTAGATGAAAAGGCGAAACCACCTTTGGCATAAAATGTGGATGAGTTCTGAGAACAACTTTATCATGGTGAAACCTTGTATAAGGGGGATCAGCCACTAAAGCTTGCAATTCACTAATTCGATGTGCAGAGGTGATTGCAATTAGGAAGATGACCTTCCAGGATAAAAACTTTAGGGTTGTTGTGGCTAAAGGTTCAAAGGGCAAATTCATGAGCTGTCCAAGAACTAGATTTAAATCCCATGCCACCGGTGGTGGCCTGATGGGAGGCTTTGTTAAGAGAAGACCTCTCATAAATATTGCTATGAGTGGATGAGAGGAAATTGGCTGTCCATTTAGAGGCTTATAGGAAGCTGCAATTGCACTAAGATGGACTCTTACTGAATTGGTCTTTAACTCAGAATTTGATAAATGAAGTAGGTACTGTAGTACCGATTCCAAAGGTATCACAAGAGGGTTTAAGCCCTTTTGAGAACACCATATAGTAAAATGTTTCCACTTAAAGGCGTAAGAGCATCTTGTGGAAGGTTTTCTAGAAGCCTGAAGGATATCCTGTACCTGTTGGGAAAGGTTAAGATCCTGAAGGTCTAGGCTTTCAGCAAACAGGCCCTGAGATGCAGGGATTGGGGATTCGGGTGCCATAGCATCCCGTTCTCTTGGGAGAGAAGGTCTGGAGCACACCCTAACTCCTGAGGTGCAGCTTGAGAGAGATGTAGAAGCAGGGGATACCATGTTTGTCGTGGACACCGTGGCGCTATGAGGATCATATGACCTCTGTCTCTCTGAAGCTTGAAGAGTGTTTTGGGAATGAGGGGAATGGGTGGGAAGGCATAGAGGACGTCCTGACCCCAGTGAAGGAGGAAGGCGTCCCTTGCCTGGAAATTGTGAGCTGGAATTCTGGAACAGAACCAGGGAAGTTTGGCATTCAGTGGACTTGCAAAAAGGTCTATGTCTGGGGTTCCCCAGATCTGAAATATCCTTGTCACCCGGTCTAGGTGTAGAGACCATTCGTGAGGCAGCAGTACTCGGCTGAGTTTGTCTGCCCAAAGGTTTTCAATGCCTGGAAGATATATCATGAGAAGGTGAATTTGATGCTCTCTGGCGAGGGCCCAAAGTCATAAAGCTTCGCTGCATAACGACAGAGAGCCTGTTCCACTCTGCTTGTTCACGTAGAACATGGCTACTTGATTGTCCGTTTGGACTAGGACTCTCTTGTAGCTGAGCTGGGCATGTAATACTCGAAGAGCTAGATAGATTGCTCTGAGTTCCAAGAGGTTTATGTGAAGACAAGCCTCCTGTGGAGTCCAGGGTGGAGCCCTGGGTGGAAAGATGATGCAGGTGTGGTCCCCATCCCATCTGTGATGCATCTGTTAGGGTGGCTTGGAATAGGGGTTGTTGAAAAGGAGACCCCACTAATAGATTCTCCAGTGACTGCCACCATTGTAGGGACAAGATCAGTCGTTATGAGTTTGATATCTTGTCCGACAGACATCCTGTGGCCTGTGTCCATTGTGTGGATAGGGTCCACTGAGCTGCTCGCATGTGGAGGCGAGCATAGGGAACTACATGAACTGTGGATGCCATATGTCCCAGTAATTGCAGCAGTTCTCGAGCAGTTAGGGAGGACTTTCCCGCTGCTTGAGAAGCTAGTTGCACTATTCGAGGACAGCAGGGCTGTGGAAGGAAAGTCCTTGACTGTCTGGTGTCTAAACAAGCTCCTATGAACTCTATGGTCTGCGAAGGAGCAAGTTGGAATTTTGGGACGTTTATGACCAATCCCAAGTATTGGAGGATTTGCATTGTACGAGACAGTGAAGAGCTGGCTTCTGGAATCGTGGGGGTTTGAATGAGCCAGTCGTCCAAGTAAGGGAAGACGAATATCCCTAGGGTTCGCAGGAATGCAGCTACTACTGCCATGTATTTCGTGAATACTCTTGGAACCGAAGCCAGACCAAAAGGAAGAACCCTGTACTGGAAGTGTTTTCCCTTGAAAAGGAATCGTAAGAATTTCCTGTGATCTGGATGGATCAGAATGTGAGTATATGCATCTTTTAGATCTAGAGAGCAAAGCCAATCCTGACTTTGAAGGTATGGCAGCAGAGTTCCCAGAGAAATCATTTTGAACTTTTTTCGGAACAGATATTTGTTCAATTCTCTGAGGTCTAGAATGGATCTGTGTCCTCATCTTTTCTTTGGAATAAGAAAATAGGGGGAGTAGAACCCTGCACCCTGTTGGGGAATGGGTACTTCCTCTATTTATTTATTTATTTATTTATTTTTATTTCTTATATACCATGCTATTCAGCATCAGCGCAGTTTACATGTAACAATAACTGTTCAGTGAAGACAATCTACACTGAACTTATAATATAACAGAAATGCTTCTTGAGCAAGGAGTGTTGAGACCTCTTGATCCAGTAGATTGTCTGGAGAGGTTTGGGAATTGAACTGTTTTAGGACTGTAGGAGGGGGCATGCTGTGAAAATGAAGCTTGTACCCCTCCCCTACAATGGACAGAGTCCAATTTTCTGCTGTTATTTGGTGACACAACCTGCCTGGAATGTTTAGGGGTTCTGGACCCTTCAGAGGCAGGAAAGGTAAGCTCTCTAGGAAGGAGTCAAAAGCCCTTGAGAGGGCTGAGCCTGTGGAGCTGGTTGGGCTCTCTGGCCTTTTGGCTTCTTCTGCTGTCTGAATTGTTGCTGTTGTCCCTTTAGGGCAACTTGACACTGATTTTGCCCTTGCTGGGTATAAGACGGATAAAACTTCCTTTTTTTTTTTTGCTGAAAAAGGGTTTTTTATAGGGTTTCTTTTTGGCTGGAGTGGCTGTAGATTTTGACAATCTGTCTAAAGTGATATTGTCAGCATCTATCTCATTAGCCTTTTCCTGCCAGTTCTTGCCAAAGAGGTTTTCTCGTGTGCAAGGGATGTTTCCTAATTTGTCTTGTACCCAAATTTCCAAGTCTGATGCCTGAAGCCAGGCAATCCGACGTGCACCAATGGCAATAGCAGAAGTTCTGCTGATGCATTCGAAGCAATCAAAGGCTGTGCAATCTACAAACTTGGAAACGTCTTGAGCATTACAAGCATTGTGGAACTTGTGTCTCTTGGGGAAACTGCTAGGTACATATGACCTAGATTGGCCACTGTTGGAAACAGAATACTGGGCTTGATGGACCTTGGTCTGACCCAGTATGGCATTTCTTATGTTCTTATGTTCTTATGCTTGACAAGAGTACGGAAGGGGCTCATAAGCTCCAAGACTCCTGTGACCTCTTTGAGGAACATTCCCATATATAGAATATATGAGCTGATCCTAGCTGAAAGCATGGAAGCCTGAAATATTCGACGCCCAAAGGCATCAAGAGTCCTGCATTCCCGACCTGGAGGATTGGATGCATGTCTTTTTGCACTTTTCATCCTACGCATGGCTGATTCCACTACCATTGAATGATGTGGCAGCTGAGTCTTTTGAAACCCAGGACATGGTGGAACTCGATACATGGTATTGAGTCTCCTAAAATGAGGAGATGTGGTCAGAGGTGTTTTCCACATTCTGAGCATCAAATCATGAAGAATTTCATGAATGGGCAGAGTAGCTGCCTTTTTGGGAGCCTTAGGGTATTGGAGGATTTCCAATTCCTTTGCTCTAGGTTCTTTTTCAGGAACTACCATGATTGATAGGCCTCGGGCCACATCACGATTAAAATCTTGAAAAGACATGTCCTCTGGAGGAGACATTCTGCATTGAGGAGAACAGGAGTCTTCTGTAAGAAGTACTCTGGTACCGGCAGAGTTATCCAAATCAGAGTCGGAAGATTCGAAGTATCTCTGATCCCGATTTTCATGCAAAGCACGGTATCGGTATTGATCGAAGTTGGCACCGAGTTGGTCTGGTACCGATCTGTCGATGCCTGAAAAAGTCGGCATGGGTAGAATTCCCACCAGAGCCGGTACTGTCGGTGCTGGTACCAGTGCTGGTACTGGCATCGGTATCGGTGTTGGTACCGGAGCCCGTTGAACCGTCGATAGTGGTGTCAATGGTACCGCAGCTGTAAGGAGAGCTGCAAGACTTACTGCGTTCGATAGCGAGGAATTTCTGGTCTATCAACGCTGCCGATGCCTAGGTGTCGGTACCGGTAGAAATGGCCGGAAACCCTGAGCATGGCATCAGTAGTTCTGCCGAGGCCGAGGCCTCGAGAACATCCTGGAGCCCCGTTAGTGCTTTGGAGGCCGAAGCCTCCCGCTGGGGCTGTTTTGCCGGTGTAGTTTCCTCAAGGGCAATGCCAATGGCTTCTCGATGCTTAGAAGGAGATCTACCCTTTGAGGACCGGCTCTTATGTTTAGTTACCTGAGATCCATGGGAGGAAGACGAGGCTCTGGAAGATGTCAATGCAATGGACATCACATCTGAAGAAAAGAGGGTACCCAGCTTTGCAGCCCGGTTCTGTCTTCCTCTTTTAGTCATCCCCATACAAGAGGAACACTCCGAAGGAGAATGGTCAGGGACTAAACATTTGAGACACTAGTTATGGGTGTCGGTGATGGAAATGGTACCGCCACACTTGGTACATTTTTTAAAACCACTAGCTGGTTTTTCCATTTTTCAGGAAAATAGGGCCTAATGCCCAAAATGGCGCCTAGCACCAAAAAGAAAAAGTCTCTGAAGAGAAACACTTCAGAAGTAAATATATATACAGTCAAACCTCGGTTTTCGTATGCCCTGGTTTTCGTACGATTCGGTTTTCGTTGATTTTTTTCATCAAGATTGTGTTTCGGTTTTCGTACGTTGTCTCGGTTTTCGTACAGCATTTTACCCCCCCCCCCCCCCCCCGTACCTGCCATGGATTAGCGTGAGCCAGCGATCTCCCACGGAGCTTGAGCCAGCGATTCTGCGGGACCTCTGGGGAGCCGAGGAGTTCAACGCTCCAGCGTGGCCTGCCCGAAACTGCTTCCTGCCCCGGACTCTCCCCCGATTGACGTCTGCCTGCTGCCTCTTCCCCTGCACATCCCTTGAACCGGGACAGGAGCTGGTGACCGAATCTGCTTCTCCTTGGCGGCCCAGTCTCCCGCCGGGGCCCCTGCCCTCCCGATTGGATTCTGGGTGTCCTGCAGGCCTGCACACGCAGCCTCTCCTTGAAACCTTGCAGTCTGCAGCTGCAGGCTCCTGCTGGCACAGCCCCACGCTGTTCTCTGACGCTCACCTGTGTCAGGCTGCTACCTTAGGGGGGCCGGAGGCAGCCTAAGACTCTCTGTCCCACTGTTTCTCAACTGCCTGCTGCTTGGCTGACACTGCCTCTCTCCACCTCTCCCGACACTGTGTATGCCAACAAAAGTCTTCAATAAAGGTAAAAGTGATGTTACATGCTCATTTATCCATTTCATTAGTCATTTATATGTATTTCTCATTGTTTTCTGTATGTAAAAAGATAGTTATTCTCTATAAAATGTATTTTTTGTCAATATTTTTGGGTGTCTGGAACGGATTAATTGAATTTACATTATTTCTTATGGGAAATCTTGCTTCGGTTTTAGTCCGTTTCGGTTATAGTCAGACTTTTTTGAACGGATTAATCATGAAAACCGAGGTTTGACTGTATTTCTTTTTTTTAAAGAAGAAAAGAGAACCGGCGGTACCGGTAGAATCGAGCGGAGGCAGGCGCGACCACAAGAAAACAAGTTTAAAGAAGAAATTTTCTGTGGTGACAGGGTATGTGACCTGTCAGCTCCGCGGAAAACGAAGAACTGAAGAGGGGCAGTTGGAAAGGCGGGAAGGCAGTGCGCATGTGCTGAGGGATGCTCCCAAAAGCATTCCTATTGGATGCTGGGGAGCATTCCCGCGCAGGCTCCGTCGGCACCGACGATACCCATATGTGAAGACCACATTCCTGCTTGTTCCTGGAGATACAGAAATTATTTTTTTGCCAAGTTGATCTTTTTGTTGTATGATATATATTTTGTTCACACATAAACCATTATGCTGCAGGATGAATTCCAGGGACCTCCAGAGCCATGTGCAATATATAAATCATAACTATGTAAAACATGCTCCCACCCCACTGCAAACAGAAAGTCTGCATTGAAGGGGTGGAAATGGCTGGCCACAGCATGGCACCAACAGCACTGCAGCTTCGGAAACTTTAGGTAAGCATTGCATTGCTGGTTTAATAGCATTGTCGTCATTGCAGGTCCCAGAGAGGGGCAGCAGTGGACTGCCCTGGAAACATTAGCACTCTAGGCGACTGCCTAGTTTGCTTAATAGGTACCACCAGCCCTGAGACTTATATTCAGTCATAGACAGCAGATGTTGCTCAGGTAAGTCAGTTCAGCCAAACTAAAGACCTGAAGTTCATTCAACAACTTTATCTGGTTATCTTTATAGCAGATATTTAGCCCAAACTGTCCAATTAACATTATCTTCTCAAAAAAATCCAAATATCAACCTCATTGCAGCTGATTTTTCACAGCAGTTTAGAGCTATAAGGAAAACCATACAGTTAATAAGCTTCATTCAAACCTGACACAAAATTTGCTGCACTAAGGAGCATGCTTACTGTAGTGAAAGATAAAATGCTTTAATGTTCGTTAGCGTTCGCTAAAGGCCATCATGATTCATTTTATTCCTATGGCCATGTCAGCACTTAGTGCAGGCTAATTGAGATTAACGTGCACTAACCTTTACTAAACATGTCCCTACATAGCACAGGATATTTTACCTTCTTGGAAGGGTTCATTTTCAAGGGAGGTAATTTTCTGGCTTTTACAACAAGTGCTCTGCCTAATTCTTAAAAAGTGATAATTTTGTTTTATTTTGTATATTGCTGGTTAAATTGTTGGGTTATTTTTGTAGTTTTTATAGAAGGTAGCTGGTTTGGGGGGGGGGTTGGGGGGGGAGGTGTTTAAGAAGTTTGCTGTGGGGTTCTTATTTTTCCTAGCTTGAATTACTAAATTCGGGGAGGGGGATCAAATTATACTGTTTGAAATCAGTGCACCCACTCATCCCACTGTTCAAACCTACTATACAGAATGACTAGTTAGAGGCCTGGATTAGGCAGAACTGTTTGGCACACTAGTTTAAAAAAAGAAGAAAGTAATTGTCAAATTTTAATTATCTTTGTAAAGAGAATACAAGTAAAGTTTAGGTCGTCTAGATTAGCAACGTCTTACAAAATCATTCATTTAATTCTACAGATGAATTACGCTACACTATACGTGTTATGTTGAAGAGATAAGATAAACTGCTCCATACCCCCAATATCAAGTCAGCAAGCAAACAGGACTACTACCCACAGGGAATCTGAGTGTGGAGAGAGAGTTTTCACAGAAAGAAGTTAGATGATTACACTTGGTAGGGCTTTTCTTTTTTTCTTTCAACAGGTACCAGCAACATGGTTTTACCAGTAGTAAGTCCTGGCAGACAAATCTGATCAATTTGTTTCACCAGATGACCAGAGACTTGGATCAGGGAAGAGCACTGAATATAATGTACTTACATTTCAGCAAGGCTTTTGACAGTTCTGCATAGGAGACCTATAAGTAAAATGAGCACCCTTGGTATGGCCCCAAAAGTGACTGACTAGGGTCAGAAACTGGTTGAGTGAAAGGCAACAAAGGGGAATGATAAATACAATTCATTCCAAGGAAGGTGACATTTTACTTACCAGTTAATGTCCTTTCCTTGAGTCCTTCTAGACCAGTCCAGATACGTGGGTTGTGTTCCCCTATCAGCAGATTGGTGCAGACAAAGAACCAATGAAAAGCCCAGGTTTCAATGACATCGCCCCCACATGCCTCTATTCGCCTCAGCCATCAGAGGTCTCCTCAGTATTCGTCCCAAAGCATATGGGAGAAATATTGCAAGCTTCAAACAACCTCAATCATACAACAACCTCAATCAATCCCGCCCTACCGCCAGCTTCGCTCCCTTCACGCTAACCGTTTGGTCTTACCGTCTCCATCTCATGCCCATCTTGAAAAGACCCCTCAGGCTGCTTTCTTCTTTCTCGGACCTTGGTTATGGAATGCCTTGCCTTCATCCCTCCGCTTAGAATCCTCCTATTCACAGTTTAAATCCTCTCTCAAAACTCATCTGTTTCACAAAGTGTTTGATCTCCCCCCCTGATTTATCCCTCTGATTTTCCCTCCCTGATACCGTCCCTGGTTAGTGTCTTGTCCTAGCCTAGTTGGTCTTGTCCCCCTTCTGTTTGTCTTTGTTAGTGGTGCTGTCTGCATTCTTTGTTTTTATATTTTTGGTGTTAATTATTGGTTAGTGTTTGAATATTGTTAATTGGTGGCTATTTTATTGCCTATTATTGCTTGATTTTATTGTTTTTAACTTATGTTACTTGACTACTGTTTATTGTTTTAACTTGTGCCTATGTTAATTGTTATTTATTATTGTTTGTACAGTTTTGTGCTATTCTTTTCTCTCTTTCCTATTATTTTTGGCGTTCTTTTTCCGTAGTTTGCAGTGCTGCCTTTTATTTTATTTGTACACCGCTTTAATGTTTTTAACGTAAGTGGTCTATCAAGTGTGGAATAAAGTAAAGTAAAGCAATCAACAGTAGTGAACTACAGTGGTGTGCAAATGTCTTACATAGGCTGCATTATCAAGCTATTCTCAGCTTTATTTTGACAATCTTCCCAAATTCTGTGGCAGAATCCTAGTTTATTATATACTATTTTGTTGCAAATTTAATTTGGCAGTCATTTCTGCATGCAAAAATTACTTGTATGAATTTTTATATGGCTGTCATGAGGAAACTATGTCCCAGTAAGATCAACCGGATTCTGTGTCAAAGCGAGATTAAAATGAACCAATAGAATACTGCGCTTCCTCAGTCAATAGCCATATTGGATAGCCAATCAGTGCATAGTATGCTGGCAGCACACAGGGTTTGAATTTAATGTGGATCAACTGGTATGAATCGCATCAGATGCTCAACGTCTTGGCAATGTGAAGAGGTCACATTTTCTATCAATGGAGGACTGGGTCCAGGTGGTCGTTAAGCACGAGGAGGTGTATTCCAGCCCACTGATTGCAGCAAAGGTCAGCTGTAATCAGAGCACTGTTGTCTGCATTCTGCAGAAGCATAAAGAGACGAGAAATACGCAGGACCGGCATTGTAGCAGTTGGCCTAGAAAGTCAACCAAGAGGGACAACAGGGCCTTGATAATGGCATCTTTTGTCAACTGTAAGCTAACCTCCCTTGAACCTCTGCAGGAATGGAAAGAGAAGTGTTCCATTGCAGTTTGCACTTCCATTGTGAGGAGACGATGCTTGGAGTATGGGTTGAGGAGCTGTAAGGTGCAGAGGAAGCCACTACTAATGATGGAACAGAGGAAGAGACGCATTGAGTGGGCATCCAAGTACTCAAAATGGAGCAAGGCCGACTGGGAGAAAGTTCTGTTCAGCGACGAAAGCGTAGCTACTCACCTGTAACAGGTAATCTCTGGGAACAGCAGTAATAAGTCTTCACATATGGGTACCGTCGGCACCGACGGAGCCTACGCGAGAACGCTCCCCAACGTCCCAAAGGGAAAGCTTTTGGGAGCATCCCACCATGCATGCATGCTGCCTTCCCGCCCAACTACCTCTCTCACTTCAGTTTTTCTTTTTCCGCAGAGCCGACAGGACGTGTCCCCTGTCACCGCAGAAAATCTTCTCTTAAATTTATATTTTTTGTGGTCGCGTCTGCCTTCCGTCGACGCCTACCAGTACCACCGGTGCTTTTCTTTCTTTTCTTCTAAAATAACTTAATTTTAGTGCTTTCCCAGGGTTTTTTTTCCCCTGCTCTGGTGTTTGGCGCCATTTTGGGCTTTAGGCCCTCTGTTCCCTTATCATAGAAAAACCAGCCACTGGTTTTAAAAAGTGTTCAAAATGTGGCGGTACAATTTCTATTACCGACACCCATGACTGGTGTCTTAAATGTTAAAGAAACCCTGGGAAAGCACTAAAATTAAGTTATTTTAGAAGAAAAGAAAGAAAAGCACCGGTGGTACCGGTAGGTGTCGACGGAAGGCAGACGCGACCACAAAAAATATAAATTTAAGAGAAGATTTTCTGCGGTGACAGGGGACACGTCCTGTCAGCTCCGCAGAAAACGAAGAACTGAAGTGAGAGAGGTAGTTGGGCGGGAAGGCAGCACGCATGCGTGGTGGGATGCTCCCAAAAGCTTTCCTTTTGGGACGCTGGGGAGCGTTCCCGCGCAGGCTCCCTCGGTGCCGACGGTACCCATATGCGAAGACTACATTCCTGCTTGTTCCTGGAGATAGCACATTCTGCATTCTGGGTAACCAGGGTAAAACCTATGTGAGGAAGTATCTTCATGAAGAGTACAAACCAGAGTGCTTGAATATCTTCATGAAGCATCCAACCAAGGTCATTATCTGGGGATGCATGGCAGCCAGTGGTGCTGGAAGACACCACATCATTGACGGAATGGTGAATGCAGCAAAACACATAGGGATTCTGCATTAGTGCATACTGCCGTTAGCTGAGCAACTGTTTCCTGCAGATATTTTTTCCAGGCTGGCAATGTACCTTGCTACCGAGCAAAAACTGTCACCAATTGGAAGAAAATTAATGGAGTTCAGACCATTGACCACCCAGCTCAATCACCCGATCTCAACCCGAATGAGAATCTTTGGTGCAAGGTGTCAGTTAAGATCGCCAAGAAGCAGCCACGGACTAAGCGAGAGCTGAGTGAGATACTGATTGCAGCCTGGAATCGCATCATAACACAAGAACACCTTGTCAAAGTGGTCCAGTCCTCACCAGATAAATGTCATCTGGTGAGAAAGAGCAAGGACTGACCCATCAAGTACTAATGGCCACCAACAACAAAACAGCCCTTTTCAGGACTACCTAATAAAATTAAGAAGAACACATGCACACTGCCAACATACATGTAACGAAAAACACGTTTTGGGTACACATTGTATCTTTGTACACAGGTTTACAACCAAATGAACATGGGTATTAAACAATCATAAAAGAATGCTCAAAAGTCATGGCAAATTTGTCAGATTTGTACAAAAGACAAAAAGGGAAGAAAATGGCATGCAGAAGGGTTTGTAAATTGTAACGCATTTTGTCCCTGTGATCCAAACAACTAAAAACTGCCAATTCAGCACTACCTATGCAAGACTTTATCACACCACTGTATGTATAGGAAAACAAACAGAAGGCTGTCCGTAGAAGAAGAACCTGCAGAGCCAAGGACAAAAATCACAGTAGATCCAAGGGCACCACAGCAGAAGAACAGAGCAATACAGTTCCATAGGTGGGCCTTAACTGGTCTAGCAGCACTCATGGAAAGGACATTAACTGGCAAGTAAAATGTCACCTTCCATATCATCCTGCTAAACCAGCCTAGACAAGTGTGATGTACCAAAGCTACAACTCCACTGGGCAGGAAGAAGACACAGCAGCTTGCAAAACCCTTGAGCTAAAGGCTGTGTCTGCTCTTGTGTGGACATCCAAGTGGTAACGCTTTACAAAAGTGGAAAATGATGCCCATATTGCTGCCTGATAAATGTTTGTAGTGGCTATCGAACTACACTCCGCCCATGAGGACATCTGCGCTCAAGTAGAATGGACACACAAACCCTCCGGAACAGGCCGGTTCCGTAACAGATAAGCTGAGGCATATTGGTCTCCTTATTCCAGCCCCCCAAAGTCGACTTAGCTGCCGCATCACCCTTGCATGAGCCAGAAAATAGCACAAAAAGATGGTTGGACTTACGAAAGAAAATCATAACCTTCAAATTCCAGAGAAGCACCCCCCAGACTTCCAAAAGGTGAAGATCTTTATCCTTCTCCTGACACTGCTCCTTAGAGAAGTGGAGCAAGTAGACCATCTGTCTCACGTGAAAGGGAGAAAGCACCTTAGGCAAGAAGACAGGCACAGGCTGAATTGAAACATTCTCCTTTGAAAAAGAGAGATATGGATCTCAGCAAAGCAGAACCTGCTGCTCAGAAATGTGCCTTACGAAACAAATCGCAACCAAGAAGACAGTCTTGAACATTAAATCCTTCAAAGTAGCGTGCTTCAACGGCTCAAAGGCGCCACCATCAGGGCCCTGAGCATGAGACACAGATCCCAGGAAGGGATTACAGACCAGAGGGGAGGACGCAGATGCTGAACCCCCTGGAGAAAGTACGAGACGAGACATCTGGGTGCAAAGCTAGAAACATACCAGCCACTAGACCTCGGAAACAAGCCAAAGCGGAAACCTGAACTTTCAGGGAGCTAAGGGAAAGGCCAGTCTTAAGGCCATCCTGTAGAAAGGCCAACAAAGACAGTACCTTGGCCGCTTCAGGAGACAACTGTCGAGTGCTGCACCATCGCTCAAAGAGGCACCAAATCTGCATGTATGCTAACTTGGTAGATCTTCTCTGGGCTCCGAGCAGAATGGAGACTACCACTGGAGAGTAGCCCTTACGTGCTAGCCATCTCCTTTCAAAAGCCAAATCATAAGAGAGAAGGGAACTGGATCCTCCAGGACGATCAGTCCCTGCTGCAATAGGACCCGAGACGGAAGCAACCGAAGAGGTGGCACCTGCAGAAGCTGCATCAGGTCGCCAAACCATGCTCTACTTGGTCAATCCAGCACCACCAGAAAAATCTTGCCATGGTGGCATTCTATATGACAAATCACGTGTCCCACCAGCAGGTGCTGACTTGGCCAAGGCTGGGTCAGGACGTGGCAGATCCCGCTTGGGGAGGCTCCAGTGATGCAGAGACAACTAAAACACCTCACTCTCCTGGAACCAGAGACTGCTGGCTGAAAAAATTAGTTTCCACAATATCAACCTCGGCAATGTGCTGAGCCAACAAACTTGGAGGTTCTTCGCTGCTCAGGCAAACAGGAGAACTATCTCCAGGGCTACACCAGCACTCCTCATGCCACTTAGCTGATTGACCTAAGCCACCACCGTGGCATTGCCTGAGAACACTCCAAACACCCGACCCTCGACCAAGGGCCAGATACGCAGAAGAGCCAGTCTGATGACCCTTGCCTCAAGGCAGTTGACAGACCACACCATCTACCTGTGGTTCCAATGGCCCTGGACAACTTGGCCTTGACAATGGGCTCCCCAGCCCAAGAGACTGGCATCCATCATCAGAAGGATCCATGAGCAATTGTCCAGCGGCACGCCCATCCTCATAAAACTGTGTTTCTGTCACCACCACAGGCTGGCCATCATCATCACTGGAAGCAGGAGCCTGAGCTCAAACTGCTGAGAACTCGGGAACCACCAAACCAGTAAGGTTAGTTGGAGCGGCCGCCTATGAACATGCATCCGTAGCACTATCTCGATAGTCATCGCCATCAATCCGAGGAACTGAAGATCAACTCAGACTCTGGGAGCCTGCAGCAAACAGAACCAGGCAATCCAACAGCCTTTGACTTTCTCCTCTGGCAGGAAAACTCTGCACACTCGAGAATCAAAAGGTGATCCCAGGAACTCCAAGGTCTGGGAAATCAACAAACTGGCTCTTTTCCCAAGTGATCACCTAACTTAGGGAGCTACCCAAGACACCTCTGAAGGAGAATGGGCTCAGATGAGCCAGTAGTCCAGATATGAGTATACACAAATCCCTGGGCACTGGAGTGCCACAGCCACCACCACCATGACCTTGGAGAATGCTCTTGGGCAGTGAAGAGCCCGAATGGGAGAAAAGCAAACTGAAGGGGAGAGCTAAGCATGGCAAAACACAAATACTCCCCTTGGCGCACCACTTGAATCATGGATTGCAAAGTTTCCATACAGAAGCACATGACATGTAAGTGCTCGTTTGATACACTGGAGGTCCAGAAGAGGCCGCAATGTTCATTCCTTCTCAGCACCACTAAACATATAAAATGCCTACCCCTGTCCTGATTGTCTGGGGGAACAGGTACCACTGCCTTCAGGGGAGGCAATTTGTCCAAGGTGATCCACATAGCAGCCCTGCTGTTCACAGATCCACAAGGGAAGAAGACAAAAGCATCTGGGATTAGCTCTTTGTATTCCAGGCATAGACATACTGACCGGAGACTAGCACCCAATGATTCTTGGTGACCTGGGCCCCTTCTTAAAAGAAGAGGCATAGCCTGCCCCCAACCGGAGGAACCAGAAAATAAGCCCCCAAAACCTTCACTGCGCAGCCGGGGGGAGTTCTTCTCTGGATGGGACCAGGTCCCTGGTCCCAAGCGCTCAACAAAGGGACTGAGAGTGAGCCCAAAGTTCCTATAAGGAAGAAAGGATCTCCAGGTTGGTAGCAATGGGATTCCAGAGACCTCTGGGAATCCGACCAGTGCTCCCACAAGGAGCAGGTGAAGGCTGATGGAAAAGGAGTTTCTGCTCTCTACACAGGCCCCAAGGGCCTGTCCTCCAGAAGGCAGAAAGACTTTGTCTCGCCCAGGTCCTTTAACTGCTTCTCCAAATCAGAACCAACAGAAGCATCCTTCTAAGGCCAGATGGCCAAGCCAACGCCCTGTCACCATTGACAGGGCACAATTCCTAACTGCCAGACGTACCTGGTCGTACATGGCATCAGAAAGGAAGGTTATAGCTGACTCCGAAAGAGGAGTAAAATCATTCAGAGACTGAAGCCACTGGTGCAGGACTTGAAACATCAGGTCTGCACATACAGCCAACTGAAGAATAGCAGATACCGCAGCAAACTGATTCTTCAACACAAATCTACCTTTCAGTCCAGAGTATTCTTTAAGGCCAATTCACCTTCCACAGGAACAGTGGTCCGACTGGGAACCATTGTGACCTGTGCATCCACCTTGGAAATATCAAACCGCACACAGCACTCCTTCTCCAGGAGAGCATGTGTCTTCTTATACACCCTTAACTCCTTAGGCAAGGAGGTGGGGGAATCCAACTCTGACCAGAACAGGCCCCTGAGAACCTCTGGGAACGGGAAGAGAGTAGTGGATTTCCGCACCCCTTACAGGAGTGGATGCCTCTTTGGTTTCTGTTCCATGCCTTCAGCATCTGCCAAGCTCAAGAAGAATAAGACCCTGGGATCAACGCCTCCAGATCCGGAACAGGCAGACAACATCAACCTCCTCACAATCCTCTGAAGGCAAGAGTACTCCTCCATCAATATCAAACATCTCATTCCAAGCCACAGACAGATCCCAGTTGATCCCCATCTTCAGGGGGGCATGCCCTTTGCTGGGGACACTTAGCCATCAATCAAACAGGGCTTACACTCTCAGCCTGCCCTCGGTGGAAACTAGAGGCCGCAGAGTCTGAATTTCCATGCCAGAATGATCAGGCCTCCTGTAAAAGGAAAAGAATCCCTGGGAGGATAATCTGAGCTTCAGATGCTCTCCTCACAGAAATGCTCCTCGATGCTAGGGGAAATAGTTGCTGTTGATCCCCCAGAGGACAGGGAGAGGCCCACCTCACTGTCACTGGAACCTCCAGTCGGCTGAATATCCTTACCCATAGCACCATCCACCACCTCTTGCCCTGAGGCAGGCAAGGTCAGACTAACAGCATTCCCTGGCTGAAAAAGGGGAGTAGGCCCTTCAGGGATGACTCAGAAGCAGTCATGCAAAAAGGGCAGAGTCCAGAAGCCAGAGATGAGGCACCTCGCTTGCCACAGGACAAAAAACATTTGCTGGAAGAAGACATAGAAGGTTAAGGCAAGTATCACAACATCGGACGCTAAGGCTGCGGTGGCTCGGAAGGCACGCATTAACTGCACTTTTAATGCATCGTGTTACAGGCACTAGGGAAGGAATACGCATTGGAGGTGCTCAGGCGGAACACGCACAAGGACTGTTGACCACCAGGTACACAATATTAAAAACGCTACTAGTGCGTGCAGAAAATGGTGGGAAACTCCTACACAGCGCCAACAGACCAACCCGAATTGCATCTCGCACAGACAGAATCAGAAGCCCCCAACAAGGACAGTGACAAGGTCAAGCCTTGGTACTCACCCCCTCAGAGCCCCAGGCAGAGGATCCATGCCAGGCTCAGCTCTGCTCTCCTGAAACTGTTTTTCTGCTTTAGCAGCACTGCATTTAAGGTGTCTAGCAGGCAGATTCTTCTGAGAGCCTTCTGCAATCTTCGAGAGAGAGCAGGGGGGACAAAGGAGGAGGGAGATGGAGTTGATGTTGTGTGAGGCTGCTGAATTCTTCTATTCTTCCGTTTTTTTCCAATTTTCTGGCTACTCAACAAGCTCTTATCTAGGGTAAGAGCATGGAGTTGAATCAATTTTCCTTCCTCCTATAGCTATTGAAAAGATCACAGTCTAGTGGAGCCTCCCACATCGCGCTCAAGTGATAGCGTCACCCTCAAAGTGGTCTGTCACAAGCATTTTTGGCAATCTTTTCCTCTAAATTCTTCAGATTTTCTTCATAGAGGAGAAAATTCATCCACATCTGCTGGAGACAAAGAAATACTGAAGAGACCTCCGTTGGCTGAGGAGAAAAGAGGCATTAGAGTAATGTCATTGAAGCCTGGGCTTTTCATTGGTTCTTTGTCTTCACCAATCTGCTGGTAGGGGAACACAATTCACTTGTCTGGACTGGTCTAGTAGGATGATATGGAAAGAGTTATCAGTGGTGCGTCACAGGTGCAGTTCTTTTCCACAATCTTGCAAATGATATTGTTGGACAGCAGGAAAATGTTTGCATCTTTGTGGATGACACCAAAATCTACAACAGTTTAGACACACTAGAAGATGTGGATAACACAAAGGTGGAATTTAGCGAAATTTGAGCAATGGTCTACAACTGCTTTAATGCTAAAAAAAAAAAAATCACAGGGCTTTGCATTTGGGTAGCAAAAACTCAAAGGGAGCGATACAGTATAGGGGATGAAGTTCTGTACAAGAAAGAACAGCAGGATGGGGTAATCATATCTGATGATCTTAAGGTAGCCAAACAAGTATATAAGGTGATGGCAAAAGTCAAAAGGATGCTTGGATTCAGGACCTACCCAACCATTATGCCCTGGGCAGCAGCAGTCAAAGCAAAACAATAGATCCAGACAGCTAGACAAACTCAAAGAGCCATCAGCACATTCGTTTACCTGCAGGAAGAGTGGGCACACATATATGCAAAGCACAGTTTAATATTTAAAGGTTTGATGTCCAATTATGCATTTTTGCAGGATTGCTATGATCATGAACATTGAGTTTAATTAAATGTGTATGGAGGCGAGGGGGGGAGGTGTAAGGCTGACAATTTGCCTCGGGCGCCCAATACCTTGTACTAGCCCTGCTTGTATGTAAAAGGGGTTGGAACAGCCAGCTGGAAAAATGATGTGATAGCACCTCTGTATAGGTCTCTAGTAAAACCTTATTTTGAATACTGTGTGTAATTCTAGAGACTGCACCTTCAAATAGATATAAACCAGATGGAGTTGGTCCAGATGAAGGCTACTGAAATTCTTCACTGGTCTTCATCATAAAACAAATGGTGACAGATTTAAAGATCTCAATATGTATACTTTGGAAGAAAGACAGGAGAGGGGAGATATGATAGAGACATTTAAATACTTCTGTGACAAAAATGCACAGAAGGCAGGCCTCTTAATTGAAAGAAGCCTGTGCTCATAGGATGAGGGTTCAAGAGAGTATACCCTAGAGTAATTTAAGGAAATATTTCTTTAGAGAAAAGATGTTGGACATGTGGAACAGACTCCTGTTTGAGGTAGTGGAGACGAGAACTGTATCTGAATTCAAGAAAGTATAAGGCAAGCACAGAAAATCTCTGAGGGAAAGGAAGGAACTGCAGAGCTCAGCAGCTGTTATGGCTGGGCAGATTGAATAGGCCATATAGTTTTTATCTGCTGTCATTTTCTCAGTTTTGATTTTCTTCATGCTCCTTTTGGGTTCAAGATCAGTTGTAAGTGGCCTCAAATAAGGTTTTAAAGCCACAACTAACTCCTGGAGCTTCCACCATTTTTAACATCCTCTCTAAGTCTTCTCTCTATTGCTAGCCCCACCCCACCCTAGTTCTTCCCAATAGTCACTACTCATTCGTGATGGATGTGATCCCTTCTTCCCCCCCAAGGCAGGGGTCCTTCAAATGCCCTGTTGCACATCCAAGCAGTCTCACGAGTAGAAGTTAAACCCCAGAATCAAACTCAGGTCATCTGTATAGCAGCACACAGTTCTGCCACTGCCAATCAGTAAATAGTGTTTCACCCAGGATATTTTCTTCAAAGCTATAGAATTAGGAAAGAACAGCAATTTACATCCTCCTTGAAAGACATAATACCACATGTATATTTAAATAAATCTCTAAAGCAAACTCAGTTTTTATATTTTAATCCCTGTTATAGAATGACAAGTTCTTTTTTCATGTTTATTTTGATAGATACACTACTGCACAGCCCAGGTGAATTCCAAGGTAGTACTGGGCAGCACAGTGAAGTAGAGAGATCAAGAAAATCTGAAAAGGTGCATCTTTGCACCCTCTAGTGGCACTGTGTTAAGCTCTGAACTGCAAAAGCCACACAGCTAGTCCAAACAGAGAACACTGCAGTGGTTCAGCCAGAGAGAGCTAAGCAGAACTAGGAGCATCCTAGAGCAACAGGCTAGAAGCCAGGGAAGCCAGGGCTCAAATGTCACTGATGCAGCTTGTGTTCTTGGGCAAGTCACTTAACCCTCCTTTGCCTCAGCTCCAAACTTAGATTGCATGCTCTTTAAGAACAGGAAAATACCTTCTGTACCTGAATGTAGCACACCTTAAACTACTACTGGAAAAGTGTAAGCTAAATCCAAATAAACTAAATTACAGAGACAGAGGTCCAGCTGGTAGAAGTTTCAGAAACTGCTATATCTTCCATTACACAGCAACCCAACACACATCTCCAGCATGCAGCGTGTTCAAAATCAGCAGCTAGCTTACTTTTGAGGCATGCCCAATTATATGGTTGCAGATGCAGTCAAGACATACCTGGAAAGGAGTGCATGTCCCATATCTGTAACACAAGTACGATTTTTTTTTTTGGTATAGCATAAAACGAACAAGTCATTTGTGCTCACCCGCACAGATACAAAAGTTGTTCAGCATGAAGATTTTTAATTATTCAGTGAGTTCCTCTTTCCAGTACAGAGGCTCATCAAACTATGTGATTACTTTTTACTGGATCAATATAGGGGTTATCCAAACAGGTGCAGTTGGCCTTTTCTCTCAGATCTGAAAGGGGGACATCTGGTCGTTAAAGCTCTTGGAAATCCTCAGCTTTGGATTGTCTTTAGTCAAAAGTGGCACAGCAGGCAACGTATCCAGTTTATTCCAGGGGCAGTAGGGCTCGTGGACCACTGTGGCTTTATTAGCAGCATCCTATATTTTGTTTCATGTGGGGAAACACTGCAGAGGCAACAGTGGCACAGATAAAGAGATTATAAGAACATGCAACTTTCCACTCCCCCCCCCCCCGAGTTCTTGACTAATCCAGAGAAAAATAAACAATGTAATGCCATAAAATGGACAGATCTAGATTACATGTCTCTCTCCTTCTACCAGGCTATATGC
This sequence comes from Ichthyophis bannanicus, assembly GCA_033557465.1. NCBI lineage: Eukaryota > Metazoa > Chordata > Amphibia > Gymnophiona > Ichthyophiidae > Ichthyophis > Ichthyophis bannanicus. The sequence continues at coordinate 1,173,078,627 of CM066031.1, forward strand.
TGAGCAGACATTACACAACTGAAAAAGAAGGGTAGTGAGCTATGTACTTCCGATAATGGGGAGGGAGCAGAAAGCATATATTATGTTTTATATTCTAACAGAATGAATAAATGCCTGGAAAAACGTTTCCAGCTCTACCATTCAAGGTAGAACAGATCCTGAGGTCATCGTGTCAGGACCTCTTCCTATCTCATGTGCTAAAGCAGTCTCTAAATGTGCACATCTATTTATGCACAGGGACTTGCAAACAGAGCAGCAGTTTTGCTCTTGTATCCCCCTACTCAGTCTTCACCCAGTTTCTCTCTCTCTCACAGCAACTGTTTGCTAATGGATTATTTTTTTTATTTGCATTTTTTGTTGTGAATCCTTTATAATTTTATTGTACCTAATTTTTATGGTTGGTACAGAGAGCAGAGCAATTCATAATTTTTTAATGATGCTTTTTACCCAGTTTCTGCCATATCCCCCTTTCCACCTGTTCTTACCCAGTCTCCCTCTTTTAATCACCTCACATTGTAATCACACAGTATCTCTCTCATCCCCCAAGGAGAGCGATATAGTGATACAATATAGGAGATGAAGTTCTTCAATGCAAGCATTCTCCCACTCTCAAAATCTTGTATTGCATTTCTCCTTATTTAACTCCTCGTTCACTTGCCGTCAGCAGTCTCCCTCTCATTTATTTATTTATTTATTTAACACTCATTTATAAACCGCATCTTCCAGAGATCAGTTGCGGTGTACAATTAACAACAAATTAACAAAGCGAGGTTTGTTTTACATAGAACATCTTAAATTTTACATAGAACATCTTAAATTAAACAAAGCTAAGTCTAGTAAACTAAACAGTATATTTAAATTGGAACAGTGTGAATAACAATTAACTAACAATGTAGTGTCTATAAAGCGTAAGACAGTACATAACAGATACAACTATATACATGTGGAGGTATTAGGGCATAAGAGATTGGGTCGTCAATTCGTTTAAGCTATGTGTGTTGTCCATTTAAGTGGGAAGGTTTGTACTTTGTGGTCAGATACCTGTTTAGCCTTTATCTAAGTTGAGTGCAAGGTTTTCCATGGTATTATAGTGTTTTGTGAATAGATACGTTTTTAATTTTTTTCGGAATTCCATGATCTCTGTTAGTGATTGTAGATCCTCTGGTAGGGAATTCCAGATAGTTGGAGCTATGTGGGAAAAGGCTCTATTGTTGGTTAATTTATGTGCTTTTTTGAAGTCTTTCAGAATCTTTAGTTTATTTAATTGTCCTTTTCTGTGAGTAGGCTTAGTTGGCTCTTTGCATATTAGATTACATAGTGTAGTCGGAGCCATGTCATTTAATGCTTTGAATGAGGTTATTATTGTTTTGCATATTATCCTGCTTTGTATTGGTAACCAGTGAAGGGATGCTAGTATTGGTGTTATGTGTTGGAGTGAGTTTATTTTTAAAATAATTCTAGCTGTTGCATTTTGGGCTAGTTGAATTCTTTTAATGTTCTGTTTTGAAATGCCCATTAGTATTAGGTTGGCAAAATCGAAGTGAGGGGTTATGGTAGCCTGTATTATATTAATAAAATCTTGAACAAATACTAATGGGCGTAGTTGTTTGAGTCATCCCATCCCCACCCTATCTTAAGTCTTCCTCTCTCTCACGCCCTCAGCCAGTCAGCGTGATTGATAGATCTCCCAGGCTCTAACTAACTGCCACTCATTTCCCTCGATTGTCTTCAGTAGGGATGTACATTTGTCTGAAAAAAATAGGAAATTTCCTATATCATTTCACATCGTTTTCAAATGAAAACAAAAGAACCCCAAAATTTTGTCACTTTCCATCTGTCATTAATAGTGTGCATTATCGCTTAATAGTGTGCACTATTGAGCCATAGTGCACCTTATTAAGCAACAGTGCTCACTATGGCTCAATATTCTGCACTATTTAACCAGAGCATGCACTATTAATGACAGAAAGAAACAAAACAAAAAATTCTGCAAATGACATGGGAAACTAAAGAAAACAAAAAATTGTTGGCCTGCAAACCCCTAGTCTACAGTGCTTCTTAATATCTATATGCAGCTAACAGAGGTAAGACCCTGCAATGTGTGCTTTCAGAATTATGCAGAAGATACCCAGCTTTACATTAGACTTGATTGGGTAACCATCAGAATTTGAAGAAGCTAATGGATGGTTTAGAAGCGTTATCTGTCTAAATGCAGGACAACAGGTTAATTTTTAACCCTAAAACATTGGGTTAAGAAACGGTCTATTAACCAACTTAAACACTGGATGTCAGATTAAACTCCACAATGGATGCAGACAAAAGGATATAGAGTTACAATCCATTTGATCAAAGAAGAGCCAAAAGAAGGATGGAGAGGTCTAAGGCAACTGCTAGGCAAGATTCCCACTGCCTGCAAAAGCAAGATGAGAGGTCAGACAAATCACTGGTTATCTAGCTTTTGGGAACTTTCCTAAAAACATGGCTATTAGCTAGTCAGTAAGAGGTCATTTCTGAACCAGGGATGCCCAGCCCATCTGGACATCCAAAATCTGGATGGGCCGGAGTTGCACCCTAGTCTGTATTTGGATCCCGCAGAAGCAGAATCGGGGCATTTGCACGGCCAGACATGCCCCGATTCTGTGGACCCGGACATCCCATGTCACCGGGACGCCATGCGGTAGCACTGGGAGGGCTGGACCGCCGAAATGGCTCTCCCTCCTGTCGTCTGAGTCTCGGCGGTAGACGCTGGGGCCAGATTCGAGCACCTCCCAGACACTGCTATGTGGCTTGGGGGGGGGGGGTGTCCCCTGGCCTGATCGCTGGCATCAATCTGACTTATTCCATCTTCCACTCCTAGACTGGACTGCCCCGAACTCAGAGTCTACCTTCCATGTGAGTACCTACTATAGCTAAAGTTCTGGACTGCTCTCTACCTCCCAGTACCCTATTACCCAACATAAAGGGTACTGCAAGCTACCTTATCATTATTACCTACCGCACTGGCGAACAGCAAGAGTTAATAAGTTGCTATATGCACTGCGAGTGTTAGCGCTACAAGTATTTAACAACCTTACTACTGCTATTATTTACACTGTAACTATTTGATCTGCTACCAACTGACAACAGCACTGTGTGCCTCGATTAGTCACACTGCAGGTATTAATAATTTGAGTGTGTATTGAGTGTATTCTTCACCGCCAAGCACCTGCACAACAAAATCCACAGAGCATACCAGAAAAAATGCTCCCCTCCAGCCTATTCCTAAGCATCCTATACCTACTCAGTAATGTCATAAATATGTCTCTCTCTGACGCATCCAACCACAACACAATCATGATCATAAGAGGGCAAGGAAGGAGAGACCATAACAATACATACCACTCACCACCAGAGCACCCTCAGAACGCACACCCGCAATTAATCCACATACCACTTCTACGCACCACGAAACCCAAGCAACCCAAAACCCTCGCAACTTGAAATGCGCCCTCATAAATGTATGATCTGTGCGTAAAAAATGGCCAGTCATTCCTGCACTCATATCACAGCTCAACCTAGACATGCTACTAGTGACAGAATCGTGGCTTAACACCTCAGATTCTGTTCTCAACAACCACCTCCCCCCCCCCCCCCCTGAATTCTCAATCCACACATGTCATAGAGATGACCGCAGGGGAGGCGGTGCATTCATTCTAGTTAAACCAGACCTACACTATCAAACAATCAGCTCCAACAGCTCAACTCACCTCGACACTATTACTATAGCTAACAAATACAATACAGTTAACCTCATCTACAGATCCCCATCCTCATCCACCGACGATCTTACAACTATAATTGAACTAGCATCCAATCCTCGAAACCCGCGGAAACCAAATTGGATATTGAGAGACTTTAACCTACCAGCCCTACATGACACCCATTCCAGAGCCTTTCTCGAAGCACTCAGCAACCTACACTATGAGCAGATAGTTGACACTCCACACACCAAAAAGGAAACACGCTAGACCTTATCTTCAGTCCCCGACCTGAGATCATGCCAGATCATGAATTCAACATAAATATCACCCCTGTACCATGGTCCGAGCACAGTCTGATCAGTTTCCAGCTACCCTTGCATCAAGAAAGAGAGGAAGCATCAAAACTAATGGAAACAGGAGTAATGTACACCAGATGCTTCAGACCCTTTGACAGAGATGAGATGATCAAAAACATCCTTCCCAACATCATGACCACATCACAGAATCTCGAAGGGATGCTGGCCTCATGGAATAATAACGTGAGTTCCTTTGCACACATACCTACCCAAGCGAAACCACACATCATGAAAAAGCAACCAAAGAAGAAGAAGGAATCTGCATGTTGGTATACCGCTGAACTAAAGACCTCGCTACGAACACTGAGGAAATTAGAAAGAAAATGGCGATGCACCCAGGCCACAACAGACCTGACACTCTACAACTCCCACCTGCAAGCCCATTGAGATCTAATATCCGCCAAAATTAAAGAACACCATTCTGATCTGCTAAGCCAATCCTTGAACAAGCCCCATGACTTGTTCAATATAGTGAAAACCCTAACGAAGGAACCATCAGCTTCGCAAGCAGCCTTGATACCCCGTCAAGACTACGCAGACTACATGATAGCCAAAAACAATAACGCCGGCAAAGTTACACTATCCTGCCCTACCAAATACCCATCCAAACAACTCACCTCCTTCTCGACTCTGTCGGAAGCAAGTATTGAGAGCATTATAGCAAATATTAATGCCACCACTGCCCCTAATGATCCTTGTTCAGCTTCCTGGATAAGGTCGCTACGCCATGAAGTCAGCCCAATAATAGCCAAAATCATCGACCACTCCTTCTCCTCTGGACAATTCCCATCAAGCCTTAAGCACACATCCATCAGACCCCTATTAAAGAACGCCAAACTGAATGCTCAGAAGGTTGAATCATACCGACCCATATCAAGCATCCCATTGCTAGCGAAAATAATCACGAAGGCGGTACAACGACAGATACAGGATCAAATTGACTCTAATGCTCACCTCGACCCAAGTCAACACGGTTTTAGAGAATCCCACGGTGTTGAAATGCTCCTCACCACCCTCATCAATACACTCATCATCGGGACTGACAACATCAAACAAGGGTTTGCGCTGATTTTCCTGGATATCGCTGCCGCATTCGACTCCGTTAACCACCAACAACTCCTTGTTCGGCTTCAAGAAAAAGGGATAAACGAATCAGCATTGCGATGGTGCAAATGCTATCTAACCGATAGGTGGCAGCAGGTGTGAACCGGAACCACAACCTCTCAGCCCTTCCAACAACAACACGGGGTACCCCAGGGATCGTCTCTCTCTGCACTCCTATGTAATATCTATATGCAACCGTTAGGCGACATAATCCGTTCTTTTAACATATCATGCCTACTCTATGCAGACGACGTGTTACTCTTCACCCCATTCATGACTGAAAATCCAGACTACATCCAATTGATAACCTGCTTTGATGCCATAGCTGACTGGCTCCTCTCCCAAGGCCTCAGGATCAACTTTAACAAGACTGACGTACTATTTGTGACAAGAAACCAGTCCTTCTCGCCTCCGACAACCTTAAAGACAAGAGATGCAGAACTCGCAAGCAGACCTAGCATTCACTACTTAGGTGTTATGTTAGACCAACGGCTTAATTTCAAGGTACACATCAGCAACACTATCAAACAAATCTACCACAAGATATGAACCCTACGACATCTTCAACCCCTGCTGCAACCTGCTGACTTCAGATCAGTTTTTCAGGCATTAGTGATCCCCCACTTTGATTATGCCAATGTAATCCTACAGGGTTTACCCAAAAATACCTTAAACCCCTACAGCTAGCTATGAATGCTGCTGCACGTGTCCTGAGTGGAGCAGCCAGAGTTGATCACATCACCCCGGTCCTTAAGAATTTACATTGGCTACCAATCCACTGTAGACTAAACCTATAAAGTAATCATCATAACCTTCAAAATCATCAATAAGTTAGCCCCCACTACCCTAATGGACCTTGTCCACCCCATGTTAGCAAACAGAGAAAGGAGAACATGCACAGCCAATACCCTACTCATCCCCAGCAAAATAACAAAATGTACCAAGACAACAAGGAACAGAGCTTTTAAGTTTTATGCGCCCAGCATCTGGAATGCACTCCCAGCACCCATTAGAGCCATAACAGACCTAGCACAATTCAGAAAAGCGCTAAAACATCATCTATTTCTCAACCCCCCAATCTAACACCCCTTAGTACGCACCCAATCACGAACACATGAATCACTGCGAATTGATGTACATATTGTAGATACAGATTGTAAATAATTTTGAAATTGATGTATATAGTTATTCCCGAATTGAAATCCAAGTTAATTTTCCTGTTCATTGTAAGTGCCTAATCGACACAATACCGTTATATGTAAACCGCGCTGATTTTTAAGAGTGCGGTATATAAGAACAATAAAATAAATAAAGTCAGACGTGCATCCTTGACCCCCCAGCCATACAGGGCCATGACCTGAATCGGCCCTGTACGTCTGGATTGTGAAGTCTGCCCTTGCTCTACCCAGGCTCCACCTCCAGCCATCCCCCTCCCGACCCCGTCCAGAGCTCTCCGCACAAAGCAGTTGTACATGAGGGGAGCTCCATGGGCAGAATCTACACACCACAAATAGCGGTGGATGTACATCCGAAGCGAACGTACAGCCCCGCTATTTGCTGTGCAGAATCTACTCCTAAGTCTCAGAGCTTGAGATTGATTTAGGTTTCAGTTTAGATGTAGCCTACTGTAGACCCTTTACCTTTTTTGTTTCTTTTTCTCATGTATTTTGCACTTTTATATGTTTTTATTGTAATTCCTTTGTTTGTTTGATCTCGTGTTAGGAAGGTGAAAATAAATACTTGAATTGAATAAGAAAAGACGACCAGCATGGGAATCTTTTGTCTTTAAGATGTAAGATCCTTCATGGGTCTAAAAGTCCTCCCTGTCTCTCTCTTTAGCGATTTAACCACTATTAAAGATTGAGTTTACTTTTACATTTAGACACCTATCTGATATCAAATACAACAGCTTATTGAAGTCATTTCTTATAATAAATGGGCATACCGCTCCCTTCCACACACACACACACACACACACACACACACATTGAAGAGGAAATTTGATTTCAGAACTGTGAAACCTACTACTGTGACATACTTACACAAAGCATTTTTCTATGCCTGGAGAGGTGCATACTTCAAGCAATAATGTGTGCACCTTCTTGGGCTGTATTTTAGGCATTTCATAAAAATGTGAAAAGCATTTTCTAAAATACCAACCAGTGTGAATGTATGCATGTTCCCATGATGGCATGTGCTTTGCAAGTAGGGGAATACAAGGGCAGAGTTAGGGCAGAACATGGGCAGAGCATGTAAATCTCCATACCTGCCATGGAGGCATGCATTATGCCACTTACGCTAGTATTTTCTCTGGCTATTTCCTCATCCCCAAAAAGACGGCGGTTCAGACCAAGCCTGGATCTTAGGAATCTCAACAAGTTCCTTGTTGTTGGGGTGGAACTTCCTCTATGGCTCCCTGCACTAGAAGAGTGACTATCTCTTGCTGAAGCATGCTGGAGTGCAGAGGATCCATGGGGAACTCCCTTATGAAGAAACTGGGGGGCAGGTTCTGAAAAGGAAGCCGATTTCCCCTGTTCACGACCCGGAGTCCAGGGCTTTGATGTAATGGGGGGCCATCTGTGGGCAAAGTGGACTAACCTGCCTGCAATGTGGGAGGGGATGGGATCCTGAATGGGTAGACTGGTTATGCCCTTGAGGAAATAGTCAAAAACCAGCTGCAGGCTGGGTCTGCATAGCTGAGGCTTTGGAGCTTTAGGCTTCCTGGGCTGACATGGCTCCTGCTGCTTCTGATGATAAAGATTGGTCTAATAGTTGCTTATCCACCCATAAACGCTTGGATTTCTCTGGGTTCAGTTTTAATCAATCTGCTTTCAAACCACTAAGACACCCTTAATAAGCTATAACTGAGCTAAATTATGGCCTCTGTAGGGTCAACATTTAGCGGCATCATGAACTGCCAGTCATCAGCACAGAAGTAATAGTGGAAACCAGCCTCTCTTAAAACTGTCCCCAGTGGTGCCATGTAAACATTAAATAATGCTGGTGACAGTAAAGAACCTTGTAATACACTACAGTTCTGCTTCCTTACAATGGATCAGAAATTCTCTAAAATACTGACTGCAACCCATCCTTCAAACAAAGAGGAAAAGCAGTTCAAAACAATGCTTCAATCCTAATATCAGTTGATTTTCTCATAAGACAATATGGAGATCATTCCAGAGCACGAATAAGCTGTCTGGATGTGCGGTCTGGACATGTAGCACACAAACATGTCCAGCGCCATATCCTGGAAAGCCCGGACCTACACGTACCCGGCACTAGTACGGACATCTCAGTGCGTGGGTGGTAGGGAAGGAATGGGGGCATGGCCAGCCACAGAGACATACCAAGCATATTCAGGGAAGGCCCGTGTACGTCTGCAGCATTTCAGCCATACATCCACATTATACCTGCGGAAACGAGGATTAAGAGTAGGACAAAGATATTTTCCTGCCCTGCTCTCCAAAGCATCCCATAAAGATGAATGGATCCGACAAGTATGTCATGAGCTGGGTGTGTCTCCAGTCTTGGGGATCACCAAATGGAGAGGTAAAGAATAGAATGCAGAGGTGATGGAGGTATGTAGGGTAAGGAAAGAATAAATCAGACATGGCTGTTGAGGTTGATAAGAGGAATAAGGTGGGAAGGAAGGGTAGTACCTCTTTCTTCTTGGCGTAGAAGGGTTTCTTGGAGGAAGTTTTCTTCTTAGATGGATCAGTCATTTTTCGAGAGAGGTGTTTTAGGGTGAGATCATCTGTCTCTATCTCACCAGTCTTTTCTCTCCACCATTTTCCAAAGAGGTTCTCTCATATACAGGGAATGTTAACTAGTTTAACTTGAACCCACAGTTCAAGGTTGGATGCTTGCTGCCAGGCCTTTCTTCTGGCCCCTATACAGACTGCTGATGGACTAAAAGATATCAAAAGCAGCCCTGGTGAGGAATTTTGAGGTATTTTGATCAAGGTTGACCAGGGCCTGATATGGACCTTGCTTGTCAGGTGGCAGAAGAGTGGAGAACGCAGCCAGATCTTTAGCTACCTCCCTCAAAAACATACCCATGTAAAGCATGTAGGAGTTCATCCTGGATGCTAGCATAACTGCTTGAAAGCATCGACGTCCAAATGCATCAAGACTCCTCAACTCCCTCCCTGGGGGAACCGAGGAGTGATTTTTAGAACTCTTAATTTGACACATTGCTGATTCCACAACTATAGAATCATGTGGAAACTGAGGCTCTTGAAAACCAGGGCAAGGAGAAACCCTATACAGTGTCCAGTCTTTTGCTAACTGATGCAATTGTCCATGGAGCCTCCCACATGTGAAGCATGAGGTCCTGGAGCATATGATGTATCGGTAGCGTAGCAGCCTTCTTAGGCGTTGAGGGATAATGAAAAATTTCAAGTTCTTCAGCTCTCAGTGGCTACCATCACCGAGAGCACTGCTGCCATGTCTCGAATAAAATCTTGAAAAGAAAAATATCCGCAAGTGATGACCAGCATTGCTCAAGCGGTGGAGAAGGGCCCGAGGGCATGTTCGGGAGACCTCCAGAACCTACAGACCTGACGTCTGATTCAGTGGAGGTGAATCAATACTAGATAAAAAGTCAAAATAGTGGCAGTTGGTACTACAGCATCAATGCCGCTCTGATGTAGACATCGGGTCTCGGCACAAATGCACTGAGGCATCGGAACAGAGGTGCCCCGAAAGCAGTTCACCCATGGGCTCTAACGAGGGTATCAGTTCTGGAGCTTGTCATGGTGCTAGTTCCATCAGTGATGCTGCCAAGTGCCTCGATGCACTGGCATAGAGGTTAGGAATTGGGTCTCCAGATCCTGAGGGCCTTGAGGGCCCTGGCACTACTGCCATCAGGATAGCAGCCAAATTCCGCTCGATAGCCAGCACCTGCCAGTCGAAGGAGACTGAAGATGTCTTGATGGATTCCTGAACTGGGTCTTGTGCCACTATCCCAGAAAACGGAACCAGGAGATCACTGGAGAACACCACCTCGGGAGCATCCCCGAGCCCCTCTAGAGCTTTGGAGGAAGTGTCCTCCTGCCGGGGCTATTTTGCTGGCTGGTCCAATTCTAGGTCCCCTCACTGGGAGTCTCAGTGCCGATGCAGGGAATTGGTGTCGGACACCAAAGCCGAAGTCTTTGATACCTTTTCTGCCTCTGTCAAGGACTTGTGTTTGCTGCTATGTTTGGCCTTCAAGGAGGTATGGGAACCATGCAGTGAGGTGGATGCCCATGAGGGTGTGGAGGCCACCAAAAAGTGTGCTGAAGTAGCTGAGTCCAAGGGAAACAATTTACCCCGTTGTTCTTCACAGTTTTTGCTGACATAGGGTGCAAGCCAAAGGATCATGGTGCGGGCCCAAGCACTTTAAGCACCAATCATGCTTATCAATAGCAGAGATAGTGTTTCGGCACTCAGTACATTTCTTAAACCCACTGTGTGTAGTTTCTCCATGTTTGAAAAGACCACAGAAGCAAAATCAAAAGAAGCAATGGTGGCCTAGGCCAGCCAATCAAGCTGCAAAGTAAGGAACATTTAATTGAAAAGAAAAAGAAAAGTCAAAAAAATGTAAAAAAAGAAAAACAGGAAGTCCGATGCCGGACTGGATGAATGGGAAGGCAAAGTACGATGTATCTGAAGACACTTAGATGAGCTTTTAACAGCTTTTAATGGCTCTGCGGGAAAAAAGACAACTGAGGAGAATTGCTAGGAAGGCAGGCATGCATGTGTGGAGAGATGTTCCAAAAAGCATTCCTATTGGATGCTGGAGAATGTTCCCAAACAGGACTCTATCAGTGTCGATGTTACCCATATGTGAAGACTGCATTCCTGCTTATTCCTGGAGATTTCACTATTCACCTTTCTCCACTAATAAAATTGGCCTTAGCCTTACTATCTTCTTTCTATCTTTTAACCAGTTCCTGATCCACAATAGTATACTGCCTCGAATCCCATGACTTTTTAATTTGGCCATGAGACTCTCATGAGGGACCTTGTCAAAGGCTGTCTGAAAATCCAGTTATACTATATATGAACTGGCTCACACTTGTCTACCTGTTTATTCACATCTTCAAAAAAAATATAACAGATTAGTATGACAAGATTTTCCTTGGCTAAATCCATGTTGGAGTTTTCCCATTAAACCATGACTATCTACATGTTAAGTAATTTTATTCTTTCTAATGCCTGCCTTCCTAGCATTTTTCTCCAGTACAGATGTCAGACCATGGTCTGTAGTTTCCTGGATTACCACTGGAACCCTTTTTAAAAATTGTTGGTACATTGGCCATTCTCCAATCTTCAGGTACTACAGATGATTTTAATGATAGTTCACAGATTACTAATAGTAGATCTGCAATCTCATCTTTCAGTTCTTTCAACACCCTTGGATGTATACCATCCAGTCCAGGTGAATTACTATTTTTCAGTTTATCAAGAACTTCCAATACATTTTCCTGGTTTATCAATATTTCTTTCAATTCTTCCAATATATCACCTTTAAATATCATTTCAGGCATGGCTAACTTCCCTACATCTTCTTCAATAAAGACTAAAGCAAAGAATTCATTCAATCTCTCAGCTATGGCCTTGTCCTCCCTCAGTGCCCTTTTACCTCTGTAATATCAAATGGTCCAACTGACTTTCTCACAGGTTTTTTGCTACAAATGTATTTGGAAAGTTTTTATTATGTGTTTTTGCTTCCATGGCAAGCTCTTTTTCAAATTCTTTCTTTGCCTGCCTTATCGATGCCTTGCATTTAACTTGCCAGTGTTTATGTTGTTTCCCATGTTTGTCATTTGACTCCCATTTCCTGAAGGATGCTTTTTTGGCTAAAACAGCCTCTCTGACCTTGCCTTTAAACCATATTGGCAGTTTTTTGGTCTTCCTTCCACTTTTCTTAATGTGGAATACATCAGGTCTGGGCTTCCAAGATAGTATTTTTTACACAATGTCCATGCTTAATAAAAATCTTTAACCTTTGCAGCTGCTCATTTTATCATAGTCTCCCTTTTGAAAGTTAAAAGGTAGTACTGTGGATTTCCTTGCCGTCCTTCTTCTGTTTATTAAATCAAACACGATCATGCTATGATCACTACTGCCAAGTAGCCCCAATGCCCTTATCTCTTGCAACCAGATCATGTGCTCCACTAAGGACTAGGTCCAGAATAACTTCCCCTCTTGTCAGTTCAAGAACCAGCTGTTCCAAGAAGCAGTCATTTATTTTATCTAGAAACTATCTCCCTAGCATGTCCTACAGTGATATTGACCCAGTCGATACTCGGGTAATTGAAATCACCCATTGCTGTGTTGTATCTTTTGTTAGCTTCCCTGATTTCTCTTAGCATTTCATCATCCCTCTGTTCATTCTGGCCAGGTGGCCGGTAGTTCACCCCCCACTGCCATCATCTTTCTCTTTTTATATGGGATTTCTATCCATAGAGATCCTATAGTGTATTTTGTTTCCTGCAAAACTTTAATACTGTATGACTCAATGTCCTCTCTAAAATAGAGCACAACCCCTCCACCAATTTGATCTATCCTATCATTGCGATATAGTTTCTACCCAGGTATCACAGTGTCCCATTGGTTGTCCACAGTCCACCAGGTCTCAGATGCCAATCATATCTAAGCTTTCATTTAGTGCTATATATTCTAGCATTTGTACACAGGCATTTTAGAGGTTGTATTTTATTGATATAAATCTGGTTATCAGTTGATAGGGGTAATTTGGAATCGTTCAGCTCTGTACTTAAGGACATCTGGGATGCTTTTATCTTTATTGGAACCTCTCTGTCGGGATGCCCTAACTTCCCTCTTTTGCGAGTATCCTTCAAGAATATATCTTTCCGAACCATGCGCTCTTGGGCGACTGTCGGCTTTCCCCTATTACCTTAGTTTAAAAGCTGCTATCTCTCCTTTTTAAAAGTTAATGCCAGCAGTCTGGTACCATCCCAGTTAAGGTGGAGCCCATCCCTTTGGAAAAGCCCTTCCCTTCCCCAGAATGTTGCCCAGTTCCTAACGAATCCAAACCCATACACACTGCTCTCTGGCTCCTACCTTATTATAGACTTGTCTGACCAATGAGAATAAAAAAAGAGGGAAGTCTGCTAATATTGAACTAAACAAGAATGGAGCAGATATTGAGAGACAAGCTATACAGCAATATGAAGCTACAGTATGTGGAGTTTCACATCTCATTACGATAAATGCATCCCATCCTTTTAACAAACAATAAAAAAGAGTAAAGATCTGAACAGATAATAGCATTATTTCACCTCGCACTAATGGAACAAGTTCTTTAGAAGGTTAAGATACTGACTTGCACAGCACGGGCTCGGAATTCAGCCGTCCATGCCCAATGGGAATCACCCTCAGGTTGGAATAAATAATTCTGCCGTCCTCTGGAGGTTCTTAGCTACTGCCTTCGCCTGCATCAGAACTGCAAGGCTTCTCTCTTTCCTGTTGCACATTTACACAGATCCAACCACTGTTTACAAAACCTGCCACCATGTATATCACAAAACAGCTTCATGGTTCATGTTTGTCCAAGAACACTGTAATTCAATCTCACAGTTCCTGAGTTCCTTCAGCTGCTCTGTCAGCTGGCATGACGTCAGTTGCATCTCTCAATTACATTATGAGATCAAATCCAAACAACAGCACTGTATATGCTCTGTATTTTAAACATGCAATATAATCCTAATTTGGGTCCTTTAGCTTCTACCAGTCATAACTCCATTCCAGTCTGTCCAACAGTATGCAACGTTCATGAGCTCTTAGAGATGATGATTTTTGGAGATTATTTCACAGTATTGGGCCTTGGAAATACACATGTACAGAGCTTTAAAAATGGATCTTCAACATCCTCCACTTTTTTCTTATTTGTTTTCTTATATATAGCCTACTAATCCAAAATTCTTAGCGGATAATAACCAAAACACTTAAGCAAGGGGGTGGACACTTCTGTGAAGCATGTTCATGTTCCATCCAAACCACTGTCATTTTTTTTTTAAAATCAGCTTGCCTGCATTTCTCTAATTACCAACGTTACAGCAGAACTGGAGGCTCATCCACACTAAGGGAGTCATTTTATTAACCATTTTCTCATATAAAAAAAGCATTTCATGCCAGGAGTTTAGCCAACCTGTGTCAGCCATGGCCCTGCCACTTTGGTGTCAAGCACACCCCGTCAGCAGCAGCAGAACAGTCAAAAGAGGAGAACTGAAGGCTGTGGCAAAATTCACACCGTCTTGTGCCCATCCATGTTAATCCCAGACCGATCAAAAAAAAAAAAATCAGTCCTGGCTGTGCCACCACTTTACATGCGTAAATGGGCTCTCTTATAAAATTAGGTCACGTCATTAATTACATGCAATGCAAGCTCACGTGTACTTGTGCAGCAGGCTTGCAAGGAGTGGCGTTTGGGGAGAGCACAGGCAGTCGCAGGTTAAGTGTGTAATTTATAAAGTAAATGCATAAAGCATGAGTTAACATTTACACTTACTCTCAAGTAAATGTAATGTTCACGCCTTGAATGTAGACTCCATTGCTGCTGGATTTGTGCTACTATTATCCCTAGGGGGGTAATTTTATAAAGCCTCTTCTTCAGTTAAACCCCATTTTACCCCACAGGATATGCACATATAAGTAAGCATGGTGACAGGGCAGCACATTCTTTTGCACAATCCATGTGTAGGGTGGTTTGGGCAAGTATAGGCAGAATCATAAACTATGCATGTAAGGTACAAATAAAAAAGTACGTATGCACATACTTGACACATGCACATATACACTTACCTGCTCCTCAGCACCCGTACATTTACATGGCTGCATTTTAACCAATTTCTGCAGATTTCAGGGCATTGTATAAAAGATACATGAGTGCCTATGTTTTCTTTATTAAAGAACCTCAAAATAGGCACCAATTTTTATTTCCTACTGAGGCGATCTGTTATTAAATTACCCTCCAAATGCTTTTTTTCTTTGCGCAGTCTGACCATTTAAGAGAAATGAAAAATTACAAACAGCATTCTATTTCAGCAGGTCAAGTGAAGAAAAGACTCTAATAAAGGCAAGGTGGTTGTACAAGTAGAAGGCACAGCAGAAAGCCCATGCCTCTCCCTAAGTCATCCCTCGAGCTTCATAATTACAGTTGTCATTGTGCTCACTATCTTCACCTCTTGTGTTAGATGCAATATTTCCGTGAAGCTTCACAGGAGTCCTCTGCTCAAGCAGCTGCTCCTTGCAACTAAAAACGCTTTCTGGGAACATTAGTTGGATCACCTCTATGCCTTAGGTAAAATAGTAAGACTGCAGAGTTTGATGATCATATGATCATTCCTTTATAGAGAGACAGTTCTCACTCAATTTCCAAGAGGCAACAAAGGACTGCAGTTTAGGCTATCAATAGGTCAACTTCCTTATTTTGGTTTAAATATACAGAGAGGAAGTACCAGAAATTCTTCTACTATATGGGTCTGCTTTATCACAGAATGCCTATGTGATAAGTCCAAAGAGGTGCCTTTCAGAAATGATAATTACACTTACCTGGTAATTGTAGTTCCTTGATAGACAACAGTTCAGTCTTCCACCTCTGGGTTGTGCACCTCCTCCTGCAGCTTGGAGACTGGGCATGTCAAAATCGTGACATCACTGGATATAGCCTGCTGGTCTCTCCCATCAGTCCCAGTGAACTATTGACAAAGAAGACTCAAAGGAACAGCAAATAAGTAGCTATTATATCAACCGTAACATTAACTTAACTAAAACCGTGAATATGTACACCTAATGTTCTCCCAGGTAGACCTTTCTTACACCCTTCCCCACTACACACAGAATCGGCAAGCAGAAAGAGTGAAAATGATCAATTTCAAATACAGACGTACCTGTAGTCTTCCCATTCTTCCAACCGACCATCCACTGCCAACGATAGCACTCCGAGTGGGAATGAGGACTGAACGGTCATCACTCAAGGAACTACAATTACCAGGTAAGTGTAATTATCATTTCCTTATCGTTCCTCCAGTTCAGTCCTCCACCTCTGGGATGTAACAGAGCAGTAATAATTGGGAGGGACCTTTCCAGCCGGCTCATAACACTGCCGACCCAAAGCAGGCGTCATTCGCCGCCGCCACATCAAGGCGGTAGTGCCTACTGAAAGTATGAAGGGAAGACCAGGTGGCCACCCTACAAATTTACCGCGGCGGAGCCAAACTGTGTTCCGCCCAGGATGACGCTTGTGCTCTGGGGGAATGAGCTCGTAGGCCCGACGGCACCGACCGACCTCGTAGCAAATCCATCTGGCAAAGGAAGCCTTCGCCGCCACTTCCCCTTTGCAGATACCTCCAAACAACACAAATAGCCGGTCCAACTTACGAAATACCTCCGAAGCAACACCCGCATCACATCCAAACGACGTAAACTGCAGTCCAAGTCGCTTCCCCCCAGCGACCCTAGCACCGGCAAAGACACCATCTGATTCAGGTGGAAAGGAGATACCACCTTATGCAAAAAGGAGGGAACGGGTCGCAGCACCACTTTCTCCCTGGAACAGGACAAAAACGGTTCCCTACCAGATAACGCTTGCAATTCCGAGATGCGTCTAGCCGAACCAATAGCAACCAAAGAATCGGTCTTCAACATCAGATCCTTAACCAAAGCCCAGAGCAACGGCTCAAAGGGCGCTTTGGCTAACGCTCCTAACAGCAAATTGAGATCCCAAGGGGGAACCATCACTCTACGCGAGGGCCGCCGACTAGCTATTGCTTTGAGAAAATGCAACACATCCGCATGGGCACCGAGAGCGATGCCCCGAATTTTGCCGTGATAATACGAAAGAGTTGTCAGCTGAACTTGTAAAGAACTAGCTGCAAGACCCTTACCAAACCCGTTCTGCAGAAAGCTCAAGATCAAAGGAAAGGAGACCGTAGCCGCCTGGACTTGCCGCCTCGAGCACCAGTTCTCAAATATACGCCAGACACGAACATAAGTTAGAGACATGGACTGTTGATGCGCTCCAAGCAAAGTCGCGATGACTGCCGCCGAATAACCTTTTTTTTTTTTTTAGCCTCGCCCTTTCAATGGCCAAACCGTAAGCGAGAACCGATCCACCTGAGGCATGCAAAATGGCCCTTGAATCAACAGGGCCACCACCACCAGCAACCTCCAGTGCTCTCCGCCGAGGAGGCGAATGAGATCCGCGTACCACGGACGTCTGGGCCAGTCCGGCACCACCAAGAGAACTCTTCCCAGATGAGCCTTGATCCGCTGAATCACTCGGCCGATTAACGCTCACAAAGGGAATACATACAGAAGACCCCTCGATGGCCACTGATGCACCAGAGCGTCTATACCTTCTGACATTCTTTCCCGTTTCCTGCTGAAGAAATGACTGACTTTTGCTGACTGGAAGGTCGCCATCAGATCCATCACTGGCGGACGCCATCGACGAACTACCTGTGCAAAGACGTCCGGATGCAGCTCCCACTTCCCTGCATCCACTCGGACACTGCTGAGGAAAATCGGTCATCCCATTGTCCTCCCTGCGATGTGCGCTGCCGAAACTGCTGTCAATCGACCATGATCTCTCTATAGGAAGCCAAACCTCTTGTGCGAACCTTCCTTTACAATGGACCCCCATCCTGTGAGACTCGCGACCTTCAATAACGGAAGCCACCCCAGCTGCTCCAGCGCCATACCGGCTGACAGCAAGCCCGGGAGCAGCCACCACCGCAGAGACTGCCTGACCTGCATAGGGCAAGGGAGCCGTCTGCTCAATGAATCAGACTGATTCGCCCACCTGCGAAGCAGCACTCTCTGCCACGGCCTCATATGACACTTGGCCCAAGGCACCGCCTCCAGGGTTGCTACCATTGTCCCCAGCACGCGTAGATAAGTCCATGCCGAGGGAGCCGGGGTGGCCCTGAACTCGTGCACCAATTGCTGAAGTCGTTTGCCTTGGCGGTCCGGCAAAAACACCCGTCCTCTCTCCATGTCAAACTGTACCCCCAGGTACTTGAGGTCCTAAGCGATGGTACTAAGTGACTCTTGACTGGGTTGACCACCCAGCTGAGATTCTGCAAAAACCTTACCACTTTGTCTGTTACCTGAACACTCTCGGCCGTGGACTTGGCTCGAATTAACCAATCGTCGAGATAGGGATGAACTAAAATTCCTTCCTTGCGTAATGCCGCCGCTACCCGGACCATAAACTTGGTGAAAGTTCATGGCGCTGTCACCAGGCCAAAGGGTAACGCCCGGAATTGATAGCATCCCCATGGCAAAGCGAATCTCAGAAACCTTTGATGAACTGTACTGATGGGAATGTGTAAGTACGCCTCCGTAAGTTTGAGGGATGTCAAGTACTCTCCCTGATGCCCCACTACAATAACCGACCGCCACATTTCCATTCAGAAATGCGGTACCCGAAGACAGCGATTCACACCTTTCAAGTCTAAGATAGGGTGCATTGACCCGTCTGACTTAGGCACCACGAAATAAATGGAGTACCGACCCACGCCGAATTCTGCCACCGGCACCGGTATGACAGCTCCCATCTGCACAAGGCGATCTAAGGTATTGCGAATCGCCAGAGTTTTCTGTTAAACTCTGCATGGAGACAAGACGAAGGAATCTCTCCTGGATCGTGCAAATTCCAGCGCATAACCCTCGCAAATAATCTCTAACACCCAATGGTCGGATGTGATGTGGATCCAGGCAAGAAGAAAGTCCCGAAGTTGCCCGCCTATCAGTGGCCCTCCCGCCGTGACATGCCTCCTTTCATTGCGGCTTACGAGTCGTCACTGCAGGGCTTGCTGAGAAAACCTCTAATTGTCCCCGCAACTTGAGCTGTCCACTTTCTGATTCTTGTCACTTAATAGACCGGCTGTCGTAAAGAAATGGGCTCAAGGGAAGGGTCAGGTGCCATACTCAGATGGCTACCCGCCACTGCTGGAAGAATCAGATCTGCCTTTTTTTATTTTATATATACACATGGAGGCCTGGTTAACAGAATGAAACCCAGCTTTCCTATCCTTGAAAGCCCAGAAAGTCTATAGACGGATCGCAGCTGTACATGATTGGAACAATCTCTGTTTATGGACCCATGATCTCTGTATGCAAGGCAGAGGAGAAGACGACGACATCTCTCTCACCTAGCCTGGACCAAAGAGTAAGCTACCGACCTAAGATCCTGCATAGACAAATAACCGCAATAAAGCCGATGAAGACCACGCCACGTAGGCCTCACCATCGCTGAAAAATGTGAGTCAAAGACGATTCACTATCAGATACAAAGCCCAGAATATGTTAAGGGCTCTTCAACCTATTGTTTCTCCAAATAGGGAAGACCAGACTCCCGTCTACCTTGAGACCAGAGTGCCTGCCAATTGGACTGCTGGCAGAATGAAGGAGATGCAAATTATTATTTATTTATTTATTTTATTTATATTCTCTTATATACCGCGCTATTCTGCATCAGTGCGGTTTACATTGAACAAAACTGAACTTACATTGAACAAGGCATTATAACTTGGAAATAACTATTTACAGGGAACATGGGCTATGGAGGGTTAAGTGGCTTGCCCAAGACCACAAGGAGCACCTGTGGGACTAGAAACCCCAGTCCTTCCGGCCCAAGGTTGCTGTCCTCTAGTGGGATTTGAACCCCCGACCTTCCGGCCTGAAGTGCCTTGCCCCAACCACTAGACCACTCCTCCACTCATTATTAGCTCATATGAGAAGCCCTGAAGCGCAACAAATATCTAGAGCCCATAACTGTTGCGCAAGCTCCAAAAAGACCAAGGAAGGGAGTAGAGGAAAATTCAGTCAACCATATCTTTATTTATTTTAGCCAGTTTTTATATCGCCTTATCCTTCACTCAAAGCAGTGGCCAATGGAGGGCTAAGTGACTTGCCCAAAACCACCAGGAATGCCTAGAGAACTATAAACCCCCCGGTCCTCCGGCCCGAGATCTCTGTCCCCAAGTGGGCCATGCACACCTGGCCCTCTGTACCAAGGTACCCTGTCCTACCACGAGGACCACAATATCCCTACACGTATCCAATGGCACTTCACTGCCCAGAGAGAAAATTAAAAGTTTCAATAGGACAGAAAGAAATTCATAATTAATATCTTTACCCAAGACAACCTGCATACCCACAAGGAAAATGTGCTGTTGTCTAGGCAAGCCCATCCGCCTAGAACCGAGCAGGCCTCGGCCTCACTGGTAAGGGCACTACCGTACCAAAACAAACAAGTTGACCAACATGTCAGTGTCCGGGAGAGGGGAAACAAAGGCATACCCCTGGACAGGCCACCGCGCCGCAGCCCTAGGGCACACCACACCCCGGCTATAGAGCCCTTAAACAGAACAGATAAAGGCAATAAAAGAAAGGAAAGAATTAACTAAACAAGAAGTCCTTAATAGTCTATATAATATACATAATGCCATAAAATGAGCAGCAAAGCCATCAAATAAATGGTTGAGTAATCTTTTTTTTTTCCAACTCGAAATAAAATACGATATTAAAGTATGAAATTGAAAATATGCTGTATGAAATCAAACCTTGTTTTGTCCGCTTATCACCCTGAACGCGGCCTGCCGATTGACGATGCTGCCACGAGGCTGTGGAGCGCAGGAAAGGCTCCAGACCCGTTCATCTCTGTTTCCCGCTTAAACGCTCCCTGCCGCTTCAGTCGCACAACCAGGAAACTGCGCCACTGTCACAGCAGCCATCTTGTGATTGCGGGCCCCCCAGCCTCCTTCCGAGCGGGGACTGAATCGCCGCCCTGCAAACCGCTATGCTGCTCGATCCCATAGTGAGCAGCGTTTGCGGTGAGGGCCGGGTACGGAAAGACTTCAGTTCTCACCACTGCTCCGACTAATCTGGAGCCGCGAGTGAGCTGCTCACTCTGTCCTCTGTCGGGCTCCCCTCCAAATTGTCCAGGAGGGGAGAGCCGAATCATGCCATACCAAAAAGGCAGCCTTGGGAAATCAAGGGAGCACCAGCTCGAGCCCGGAAGCTGTAAAAGCATTACACTCCAATGGACAGAGAAGCTAGGCGGGAGGTGGCTATTTTAAGGAGACATTACCTCAGATAAACGAAATTAAACTAAATTAAATTAAAGTAAATTAACCCAAGTTAGACTAGATTAGTAAAGGAAATTATGAAAGTATCAAATAGAATAAACTAGAATGAATTAAAATTAAGGAATTAAAATTGAAGTAATTAAAGAAATAAAAATTACTAAAACCCTTAACACCAGGGATTAAACTTTGCCAAGTTAAATTAGAACTAAAATAAAGCAAATCCTGACTAGCTGTTCCTCATCTACTTCTCAAGCGAGCCCAGCACCTAGGCTCAATACGTCCTCCTGCTGCATGGAGACTGGACACACTGGGGCTGATGGGAGAGACCAGCAGGCTATATCCAGTGATGTCACGATTTTGACATGCCTAGTCTCCAAGCTGCAGAAGGAGGTGTACAACCTAGAGGTGGAGGACTGAACTGGAGGAATGATAAGGAAGTCTCTTTTATAGAAGCAAAATAGGTGCCTATGGGTCTTTATAAAATAGACTGGGGCAAGGGTACTGGGCACCCTAGCCCAATCTTCAGCCTTATGCCCCTCTGATCATCAAAACATCACCTCTCCCATAACAATCCTGTTAAAATATATAATTGGACATCATACTAAACTCTGCTTTGCATGTATGTGTGGTCCCACTCTCCCTGCTGATGGCTCTTTGAGTTGGCGGTACTGTTGGGATCTATTGTTTTGTTTTGACTGTTGATGCCCTTTGTTGCCCTTCAGAAGCTGATGCCCTAGGTGGCAGCCTAATCTTATTTGATGATTGTGCTGGCACTGCCCAGATCCAACATGTACAGCATACAAATGCCGATGTACATATTTTAAGTTACACCTGCTCCAAAGAAGGTGTAAATGACAACATCTTGTTGGCACACAAATCACGGAATAATTTTATAAAAGGCCCTTTCTGCATGTTAAAAATATTTTGCACGAGGAAACCCCTTTGTAAAGTTACCCCCACATAAGGTTAGTTACAAATAAGTAACTGGTCTCTACAGCACAACTCTTTATCGTGAAAAGGCTGATCATTCTAGATCAGAATTTCTTTTAAACAAACCAAGACACATGCCCTGTGTTTTGCTCTTTCACCACCACCTCAAGTAAAAAATGTTTTTTTTTAAAAACCTATTGATATTCAAAAACTTTCAAATGAAGAGCAAAGTTGCATTCATCCAGTCTTCTCCTTAGAAACCTGGCATGAAGATTCCAAAAAAAGCCCCCTCAAGAGCAACAATCACCAGGACCAGATGGATTCCCCCTCCCTCCCGAAAGAACTCAAACATGGAATTGATAACCCATTACTAGTAATCTGCAATCTATCATTCAAAGCAACCATGACATCCAACAAAGAGAGGGTGACCAATGTAATGCCAATTTCAGGGGCACCTGAGGTAATGCAGAAAACTATGATTTTTGATGGTTATTTCGCAATGCTCAAAGCCCACCTTGTATTCCAAGCCTTAACCCCCCCCCCCCCCAAAAAAACAAAAAAACAAAACTATGAGCCACAATTATTAGAGAGCATGAACAACCAAGCTTCTCAACACCCTACACATTTTTGCTTATTTGATTGCTTGTTTACTTATTTATGACCCAATAATCCCAAAATTCTTAATGAATAATAATCAAACTTCTGTGATAATCCTCAGAAAACAAACACTTTAGTATGGGCTGCACACATCTGAGTACGTAAACCAGTGTTGGGCAAAATGGCTAAAACTATACTAAAAATCAAAAAGTATTGATCATATGGGAAATTAAAGAGCGATAGAAAGGTCATGCCCTTTTGTAGACTATAAACTGATTAAAAGACAAGAAGTAGAGAATAGGACTAAATGGTCAGTAATCCACATGGGAAAAGGTCAGCAGTGGACTGCCCTGAAAGTCTGTAATAGAACCTGTATTAACATTTTCATAGATGATCAGGAGATAGGAGCAATGAGTGAGGTGATCAAATTTGCAGATAACAGCTTTGTACAATATTATGTCATGTCAGAGGATTGCATGGATTTCCAGAAGGACTTTGTGAAACTAGGAGACTTAGCATCTAAATAGCAGATGAAATTTAAGGGCCCTTTTACTAAAATGCAGTAAGGTTTTGCACCAAAGAAAACATGCGTACGTGCAAAGCCTTTGTAGTAAAGGGAAGGGACAATGCCAAGCATCTGCCTTGCATTTAACGCAAGGGTAGACCCTTACCACCTGAGGCAGGGAATGCAGGTCCAACGACCAAATCCCCTTAATTCCAACCAGAGGTTTTCTATATTCTTCTGTGTATCATTCAATTAAGTATTAAAGGACTGTTCTCCTATTTTGGATCATTAGGAAAAAGAGAATTGATTCCCTTGATGATAGTTTGCCTTTGAACAAGAAGTAGTAATAAAGTTTGGTCAAGAATGATATTATGGGAGTCTTTGAAAAGCACACACCCACCCCTCGGACCCCCCACCTAACCCCACCCACTGAACACCCCCTCACTGATAATGGCTAACCAGCTTCCCCCTCCCCCACCCCGTCACATGTGTACTAGAACTCGTACAGTCTCCTTACATACCCACTGAGATTAATCGTTACTGTAACATGTACATAAGCTGTATATAGTTCCCCCCTAGTTCCTCCAAGTTTTTGAATATCCTGTTCTATGTAAGCTCAATGTGCCATTACATTGTAGTTCGTTTGTTTTTACTGTAAACCGCACTGATTATAATAGCGCGGTATATAAGAAGTATAAATAAATAAAATAAATAACGCATTGCCAGAAAAGCTGCAGTTGGCATAGGATTTAAATAGCAGTGCCATGTTGAAGCAATCGATACTGCAAGCAGAGGAATGCAAGATTGTAATTAATTTTCCAATGCTAGCAGCAAAGAGAAGTGCTGTCCATGCACTTGCATGTTTTCTGCAACTGCACGGACAGCTGGCATCATAGAGCAAATAAGTAAAGACAAATGTTTGGGATTTAGGCATTGAACTGAGGATGTTTTTACTATAAGGATTCTGTAACACTTATTTTTGGATCGGGATGGTTATCACTATACAAGTTGATGATGAACTATTGATGTTGCATCAAAGAAAAATGAATACAATCACTTAATTCATGTGTTTTAGGTATACCTCTGATGAAGCATATATTGTGAAACGCTGGCCATCGTTGGATGGGCTTTGAAGCAAATTTGATTTTTTTTAAGCAATTTTGCGATGTCCTTTTTTTATAATTTGAGGAATAAGAATATGTAAGAGGACGTTCTTCAGACCTATGAGGATCAGTCCTGGTATCTGAATGAAAACCATATCTGGAAAAAGTTTCAGTGGTTTGAATAGATAAAAGGACATAACCTGAGGACTTTTTCCTCCCTTATATATATTTTCATCCTCTTAAATGGAATAAGGCTATAGTGCAGTGGTTCCCAACCCTGTCCTCGGGGAACCCCAGGCCAGTCAGGTTTTCAGAGTACCCACAATGAATATGCATGAGATAGATCTGCATACAATGGAAGCAGTGCATGCAAATCTATCTCATGCATATTCATTGTGGGTACTCTGAAAACCTGACTGGCCTGGGGTTCCCCGAGGACAGGGTTGGGAACTACTGCAATCGTGAATAGTATAAGATTTTTTTCACTGATTTGTTTTTGGACTGGTGAATTGGCAATTTTATAAAAATGGCCAAATGGCTTTTATAAAATTGCCAATTCACCAGTCATAAGAACATAAGAACATAAGAAATGCCATACTGGGTCAGACCAAGGTCCATCAAGCCCAGTATTCTGTTTCCAACAGTGGCCAATCTAGGTCATACGTACCTAGCAGTTTCCCCAAGGGACACAGGTTCCACAATGCTTGTATTGGTTCAAGCATTGATATCCTGGGTCCCTTCTTAATAATGGTTTATGGACCTTTCCTCCAGGAACTTGTCCAAACCTTTTTTAAACCCAGCTACACTAACAGCCTTTACTACATCCTCCGTAACAAATTCCAGAGTTTGATTACACGTTGAGTGAAAAAATATTTTCTTTTATTAGTCTTAAATAGTTTACCCTGTAGCTTCATTGCATGTCCCCTAGTCTTTCTATATTCTGATAAGGTAAACAATCGATCTACGTTTACCCGTTCCACTCCGTTCATTAATTTATAGACTTCTATCATATCTCCCCTCAGCCGTCTCTTTTCCAGGTTAAAGAGCCCCAACCTTTTTAGCCTTTCTTCATAGGAGTAGCCTTCCATCCCCTTTACCATTTTGGTGGCTCTTCTCTGAACCTTTTCTAAAATTGCTATATCCTTTTTAAGATATGGCGACCAGAATTGCACACAATATTCAAGGTGCGGTCTCACCATGGAACGATATAGAGGCATTATAATATCTTTTGTTTTATTTTCCATTCCTTTCCTTATCATACCTAGCATTCTATTTGCTCTCTTGGCCGCCGCTGCACACTGGGCCGAGGGTTTTAACATGGTATCCACAAGGACGCCTAAATCTTTTTCTTGGGTGGTGGTTCCTAATGTGGAACCTTGCATCGTGTAACCATAGTTTGGGTTGTTCTTCCCTAGGTGCATAACCTTGCACTTCTCCACATTAAATTTCATCTGCCATTTTGATGCCCAGTCTTCCAATTTATCAAGATCCTCTTGCAATTTTCCACAATCCTCCTGGGTTTTAACAACTTTAAATAGTTTTGTGTCATCAGCAAATTTGATAACCTCACTCGTTATTCCACTTTCCAGGTCATTTATGAATATGTCAAAAAGCAGCGGACCCAGCACAGATCCCTGGGGTACACCACTATTCACCTTTCTCCATTGGGAAAATTGGCCATTTAGCCCTACCCTCTGCTTTCTAGCTTTTAACCAGTTCCTGATCCACAGTAGTACACTGCCTCCTATCCCATGACTCTTTAGTTTTGCCAAAAGTCTCTCATGAGGGACCTTGTCAAAGGCTTTCTGAAAGTCCAGATACACAATATCAACCGACTCACCTTTGTCCACCTGATTATTCACTCCTTCAAAAAACATAACAGATTAGTAAGACAAGATCTTCCTTGTCTAAAGCCATGTTGGCTGTCTCCCATTAGGTCATGACTATCTATGTGCTGAGTAATTTTATTCTTTATGATGGTTTCTACCATTTTTCCCGGTACTGATGTCAGGCTCACCGGTCTGTAGTTTCCCGGATCACCCCTCGAACCCTTTTTAAAAATTGGTGTTACATTGGCGATCCTCCAATCCTCAGGTATTAGAGATGATTTTAATGATAGTTCACAGATTATTGATAGCAGGTCTGCAATCTCAAATTTCAGTTCTTTCAACACCCTTGGATGTATACCATCCGGCCCAGGTGATTTGCTACTCTTCAGTTTATCTAATAGTTGTAGGACATCTTCCCGATGTATCGATATTTCCTTCAATTCTTCCACACCTTTAAATACCACTTCAGTCGTGGGTAACATCCCTACATCTTCCTCAGTAAAGACCGAAGCAAAGAATTCATTCAGTCTCTCTGCTATCGCCTTGTCGCCTCTTAGTGCTCCTTTAACCCCTTTATCATCTAATGGACCAACTGACTCTCTCACGGGTTTTTTTGCTACGAATGTACTTGAAAAGGTCTTTATTTCGCGTTTTTGCTTCCGCAGCAAGCTTCTTCTCAAATTCTCTCTTTGCCTGCCTTATCAATGCCTTGCATTTGACTTGCCAGTGCTTGTGCTGTTTCCAGGTTTCATCATTTGGCTCTTTTTTCCATTTCTTGAAAGATGCTTTTTTGGCAACAACAGCCTCTCTGACCTCAGCTTTAAACCATGCTGGCAATTTTTTGGACTTCCAAAAACAAATCAGTGAAAAAATCTTATACTATTCACTATTGCAGTGGTTTGTTTGTTTTTTTGTTTATTTATTTAGCTAGCTAGCAACCTTTCTATACCGCAGTATCTACAAGTCACAGCAGTGTACAAAAACGTTAAATTTTATATAGAACATGGTTGATAACAGGCTAACTACTGAATGTGTTTTAACAGTAGGGAATAGGTAAAAAGGAAACAGTAAAACATGTGGTAGGCAGCATTGCTGAGCATGAGGTGGGGAAATGGTGCATGGGGTGAGCAGACAAGGTGTGATGCTACGTGACAGGTCCATACTGTCTAGGAAAAGGTGGGTTTTTAGTTTGCGCCAAAACTCTTTAATGTCACTTAAAGATTGCATTTCTGATGTGAGGGAATTCTAGATGGTGGGGGCATGGAATGAAAAGGCTCTGCTGGAGGTAGATAGGTTGGAGCGGAAGAATGCAATTGGGACAGCTAGAAGGTTGTGGTTGGGTTTTCTGCTTGATCTGTTGTTGGGTGGTTCAAGAGTGAGCTGTAGAATGTTTGCAGAAAGGCCATGAAGAGTCTTGAAAATGATGAGGGCAGCTTTATATTTGATTCTGAAGTAGATGGGGAGCTAGTGAAGATGCTTAAGGATTGGGGTGATGTGTTCTCATTGTCTGGTACCTGTGATGATTCTGGTGGCTGTATTCTGTGCAAGCTGGAGGAGGAGTAGGGAGGATTTTGGGAGCTCCTGGTATATGATGTTTGCATAGTCCAGAATTGGGGTGATGATAGCCTGAAAGACATTTCTGACGTTATCTTGTCCAAGAAGGGGGTCGAAGCTTTAGGATTGTCCTCATATGGAAATACACTGCTTTGGTGACTTGCTTGATGTTTGCTTGGAAGTTGAGATTCTGATCTATACCTGTGAGTAAAAATGACTATATAAAATTATTATCTAAATGGTTTTTTCCTCACTTTTACTTGCATAACTCTTCTAGCTCAGAAATATTCTTTGGTTTCCTTGCATGCACTGCATGTTTGTGATCTCCCCACAGATCGTCAACAACAATTAAGTCTGGGGACTGTGAAGGCCATTCAAAACCTTCAGCATTTCTTCCTTCAAGTACCACTGCATAAGACCACATGGTGATTACTGGTGTTCAGGTAGCCATTAGAAACTCTTTCTCTAATCATGATTCTGGAGCATCAGGAACTGGCAGTCCTTCTCCATATGGTATCGGATGTATAGCTGATGGAATGTTTGGATACTGCACAGTCCACTTTTTCTTCTTCAACAAACCTTTCCCAACAGAAGGCACCATGCAGAAGTAACAATTGCTGCCATGATCTGTCGGCTCTCTCCAAATTATTGGCACTACAAAAGGCATGGATGTCCTTTTTCTATTCAATCACTGGCAAAGATTAGATGTACAAGTGTTGCAGCATATGTGTGGGCCCAGCTCATCTTGATCTCCAATTCTGCAGTCTAAGTAAAGATGGTAGGCTTTCTTAATCAAAGCAGTTATACTGCATTTTTGTGATGCAAACGTCACTTCACTACAAACATAGCAGATGTGATCTGCATTGTTCAAACAATTATGAGGCATCTCTCACTTTGGCTAAACAGAAAAAAAAATCTAACACTGAAAAGACTGGTCTGCAGCCCAAATACTACTGCCTAGACCTCACTCCAGATACTACTACCAGCAAAGTGTGCACCATCATACTAAAATGCATACTTTACCAGTCAGTATTTTACAAGAGGTCATTTACATGCATGTGTGACCACAGACATGTGGTAATGACTTTAGAAAATTATCTCCTATGGCCTTCAAACAGCACCAGAGCATTCTACTCTTGTTCAGCAGTAGGCAACCTCCTTCCCTGCCCTTTATCGTGAAGGTCAGAGATTCTACTGAATGCCTGACATGGAACTGAAACCACTTCCGATAGAAATGAGAAACAATCACAAAATCCTCTCTTTGGATATCTGAGGATATGATAAACTAAATAAGAGGTCTTGCAGTTCCAATATTCTTCTGGATGAAGAAATGGTTAAAAAATTTCAACTTTTGAGTTAATTCTCCTGATGGTACCTACTTCAGAGGCTGAAAAGTTGGCACAAGAAATGTATCTTAGTCCCATAAAAAATATATTGCCTTATGGTTTTTCTTCTTTTTTTCTTGCTAATTGAAGACAGAGAAAAAATTACCTCACACCAAAGAGGTGATAAATTTGTTCGTTGTGGAGAGCAATAGCACCTCCTACTAGCAGTACCACATATTTGATTAGACTTCTAATCAGCTACATCCTCTCACTGGTTTGCGTCTCAAAAATTACTAGCAACTGCACTCAACACTACAGAGGCATGGAAGGATTACTTTTCATTCCCATTTAAGCAAAGAATGGAACAGGATAGACGAGAGAACAAACCTGGAGTTGAAGTTGTCCGAAATAACAAACCAGAATCTCTACATGGTACACTAGTTTCCATTGATCCAAGATAAGAACTGTGCAAAGCTCATGATGAATAGGAGATTTTAAGAGCATATAGGACTCTCCTCCTAAAAAGTGCTTTTCTAGGACCAATTTGGCCTCCATTGTAAACTGAAAGTGTGCAATTCTTTTGGTTTTATTAAGGTTTTAAAGACTAATATTGGAAGTATTATTTATACAATTTTATTTATTTTATTTTAATTTTAATTTTATTTAGCTACATTTATATCCCACTTTTCACCGGGTCAAAGAAATACATTGGCGATTATAACAAAACAGGGAAGTAGATGACTCGGGTAATAGAAACAAAAGGATAAAAAAGAAAAGCCAGAAACAAAAAACTAATCTCATATTACTTGTAATCACATTCACATTAACCAAGTACAGTAAAAATAACAGTGTTTTTAGATCTACCAAAACTAAATTCTTCTCCATGGTCAAATATGTCAATTTCTAGCCATGCTAGGCGCAACTCCCAGTTCTCCAGAGGCAAATTTTCTCTTTTTTTGTGTGTAAAACTCTGATTTATGCACTTAAAAAGCCTCTTGTAAAATTAGACTGCACCTACAGTTGGTGCAGTGCAAGTATACATTTATTTGTAGAGCATATTTCCTCAAGGGAAGAGTCTGGGTGGACCATGGACACAGTAACAATTTATATGCATATTTTATAAAATACTCACCTACAGTACTTTATGCACTAATATTTATGCCTGTCCCCAAGCAGCTGTAAATGTCCACACCTTCACTGGAGGTGTGATTTCTGCAGGATCTTTGCTAGTATTTTATAGACACATAAGCGCCCACGTGTCTTTATAACAGGCGCCTTCCTGCCCAATTAACCTAGGCGACCTGTTAGAAAATTACCTTCTAATTATTCAGGTTGCCAAGTGATCAAACCCAACTATAAAACACACATTACTTGAGCTTCACTTTGCTCAATACCCAGATGTTTCCATCCCTGCAAGCATGTTTGGCCTAAACCTTTGCAGACCAGGCTCACTCTTCCCCATTACCATTGGCCTAGGCTGATCATAAGGCCACAGTAACATCTTGTGTGAAAAAGAACCTTTCAATTTCCCACAGTACCATTTGGACCCTGCTAGTTTTATCATTATCCGATGCCCAAGAAACTTACACACAGAGGGCCAGACACATGATTTTTTCCAGACACAAAACTGAAAAAACTTTCAGCGCATCTGGAACAGAAAAGATTAGCCGGATCAAGTAATAGTGTCATTATATGCTCCTAGAAGCATGAAACATCAGATTGGAAAAATAAACAAAACATCCTAAATAGTTCATTTTAACTTAGAAACCTAAGGAATATGGTTATGGTCAGAAACACGGAATCTCCCCTTAGAACAAATAGAGCACTTCAGAAAGCAAGGTGTACTACTGCACAGGAAATGCCCTCCCCCCTAAAAAACCAACAAAAGACGCAAAACTTCCTACCACAGTCAACTGACCCAAATTCCAACTGCAAATGGGTCTATGTGAGAATCCTCTATAAATTTTGTTAATTTTTTCTGCATAAATTTTCTATTGGTTTAATATGTATCAAACATTATAACGCTAAATGCCCCTGCATCATGGCGATAACAGAGGTTATAAACATGTACTTAACAAAAAATAAATTATAATTCTCAAATAGTCCATTGGCATTTAGCACTGTTTTGATATGATTTTGAACTTTATAATAGATACGTGTAGGGTCTGTTTGACTTTCACAAGGAATGCTGTAACCCTGCCACAAGGATACAACATGGAATGAAGTGTTTATGTGATAGGAGGTGTCTGTGACGAAGGTCTCCCGTCAGAGAGTGAGGCCTTATAAAAGCTGACAGTCATTCTGAGCTTGCAGTGGAAGATGGAGGGAACAGTTTCCTTGCTCTCTCCTCATTAGAGGAACAGAGGTGGCCAAGACCTAAGAGCTAACAAATGTCCTCTGCTTTTCCCCAATTCTTTATCACACCCTCCTGATTCTTTAAATGTAACAGGAAAGTGCAACTGAGAATGGCAG
Organism: Ichthyophis bannanicus; assembly: GCA_033557465.1. Lineage (NCBI taxonomy): Eukaryota > Metazoa > Chordata > Amphibia > Gymnophiona > Ichthyophiidae > Ichthyophis > Ichthyophis bannanicus. Next base: position 1,173,110,245 of record CM066031.1, read on the forward strand.
ATGGGCACCAGCAACTAGACCACTAAGATGCATATTTACTAAGTTGAGCTAATGCTTAGCACACGCTATATGTAACTAGGTCCCATGTTATTCAATAGCCCCTCTCCCAGAACCAATTATACTCACCTGGTCCAGGGAAGCATAAAGCAGTGATCGCCTCTTCATACTACTATCTTGACAAGTGCCTGGACCAGAGAGCCCTGGGGGGAGAGGTAGGGAAATCACAAGAATCTGTATGGGGCTGGCGAGCGTCTGGAGAAGAGTGTGGTCAGAAGGGTTCCACTTCAACCAAAAGGGATCTTGGATTATCCGTGGTGAAATGGTACACATCACCTCAGATGACCCTTTGCTCCTATTCTGCATCTTTACTACAGATCTGAAATGTCCTAAAAATTCAGTTGCAATTTTAGTTCAGATTTTTCAACACTGGGAGCTATCTGTTATTAAGCAATTCCCATGCATTCTGGGTGCGCAACATGCTATCCTTTAGCGCAGTGGTTTTAATGCAGATTTTCCGACATTAAAAATCCTTACTGCATTGGGTTTAAGACTAATATGGAAAAATGTCCAGTCAACTGCTGCGCTAAAGGTTGACGCAGTTTACTGCATCAAGGCCTTAAAGTCTAAAGTTGATAATTGAAGATATTTTTTCTTGGAAGATATAGAAACTATCGACTTATTGATCACCAGAAATAAAACTGTGCTTTTCTCAAAAGAGGGCCAGTGAGTCACTGGAAGGCCTTAAAGAGTAGTCTGTTCCAGTGTCAATCTTGAACATTTGTACTAAAGTGTGGGCTGGATGGTTACAGAAGCTTTTTGTAAGTACACGATTATAAATGTGTGTGCTCACACGGATATAATGACATCAGGCACTATTTTACAATGCAGGTCATTTTAAAAGTCTTATTGTGATTTGGGGATGTGAAGATGTGCACAACCAAACCACGGAGACGCCCAAGAGACATTTCACAAATGGCTTTTAAAGATGTCACCAGTGTGGGGAATCCAAGTAGGCAGGAGATGTGACGAACGTGTATCTAGGGAGGTACAATGGACGAACACATCCCCGTTCAATTTCAGAAACAGCGGGGATATCTGCAGGCACGTCCACATTTAGACCTGCTCCAGGCACGAATAGGCATCAGGAAAGTGCTTGTTTTGGCCTTAAAACGTCCAGAGAGTGTAGAGAAGATGGAGAGTTAAGTTATTAACCTGAGATCACAAAGGCCCCACACTGGGATTTGTGATCTCTGGCTAACCTGCTCCTAATCCACTACTCTAACCATTATGCTACTAGACATCCCCATTCTGAAATGCTATTCTTGGGACGTTATGTAGACATCTCCATAGACATCCATATTGGGCACGACCATGTTTCTGAAGTCCTTTGTAAAATGTGCTTTCAAATATCTAATTAAATCAATGCACAATTTATACAATAAAAAATAATAAAAACTGAAGTGGGGGGCAGTGCTGGTTAGCAATAGTGATAGATGCTTGCTCCATCCTGATTATCGTCCCTCAAAGTGAATTCTGAAGTGCTATACACCAGTTGGAGTGATTACAGCAGCAGCAGCAGCTTAGTAACCAAGAAACCAGCGTTTGATTCCCAATGGAACTCCTTTTAGCCTTAGGCAAGTCACTTCACCCTCCGCTGCCTCAGAAGGAAGGCCTGGCAATCTATTTCTGGTCACACCTTGCATAGAAAACCCAGGGGGCTGCTGGGTTGCCAAGAGTCAGCATTGGCTCAACAGCACAAAAAACAAAAACAAACAAACAAACAAGAGTGCAGTGGAAACATTTAGGCACATTGCTGATTATTATAGGGAGGCCCCCAAAAACTGTGCTTCCCAGAAGGGTGTTGATTGAAGGCCATGTGGATGAGCCCAAGTCAGAAATACAAGGGGTGAGCAGCCAGATTTTGATGGAGCTCAGAGCTTTCTGGACTGAATGCATGCAAGAGGTTAGAATAGTAATAAAGGGTATAGCTGAACTAAATGAATAAATGGATTCTCTCAGCCCAAGGGTCAAGCACTTGGAGGAGAGAGTATCAGGCCTGGAGGATGATTGCCCGAGTGTTATTTTTTCAGCAAAGGCTCGGGAGAGATGTGTTGTTGAGTTGCAGATAAAAATGACTCATCCGGAGGACCACTCCTGCCAGAGCAATCTACATGTTATTCGTATTACAGATAAGATGGAAAGTGGGAACCCCCCTAAACGTTATTGTGTAGGCTTTAAAGGAGACACTACAAACACATTTATTTATTTATATAACAGGTTTTCTATACCACCTTAGAGCCAAGGCAGTTTACAAAGAACAAACAATCTCAATTGAGATACAGTTACAAGGGAGATATAACTTGAAGTTAACAGAAATGGGGGGGAGGGGGTGCTGGTCATCTTGTGGGATGTTATGTGGTTTCATTGGTGCCATAATATTCTATGAAGAGATGCGTCTTTAGTAACTTCTCAAGTTCCTGAGTAGTCTGCACGGATCTCATGGGAGCTGGGAGTGAGTTCCAGATTGAGGGGTGAAGAAAGTGAAGGTTCTGTTGTTCGTTTGCTGGGTGCATTTTGTCTTCAGGGGAGAGCTGACTAGTAAGTTTTGGGTCGTTGATCTTCTTTCCCTTGTTGCTAAAATTCTTCCGAGTTGAAGCAGAGGGCTGACCAGGCCCTGGAGTTTACCTTGAACTATGAGGAGCAATCAAAATTATGCCTTGCTGATAAAACTGCATCATTTTCAAACTAAGAAGTGGATTTTAGGGTGGGCTCAGGAGCTGGGGCCATTGGATCTAAGTAGACAGTAGCCGTTTTCCCTGACCCCAGCAATGATATACAGTGGAAATGGGTGGCTTTCACTGAGGTGAAGTGCTGGATGCACATCTTGTATTTGCAATTTCATTAAATTTATCTAGCATGCCTGAGTGTGAAAATGAATGGCAATTAGTACAGTGGACAGTGGAAAGAAGATCAACGGCCTAAAACTTAATAGTCACACTCATCATCACAGCCGCCCAACCTCCATGGGAGATTTATGGAGGATAGTAGCCTCTCGCACGTGCAGCAGGAGCTTCAGAGCACTCGGTCGTCCCCCGGTGCATGGAGACAAAGAATGGCCTGCACTGGGCAGTGGGATTCGTTCATCAGCATCCTGCCCACCCAAGGGTGTGGACCTAGAAAAAGATGGGCTTATCTTTGGCTTGTTCCATATTTCTTCCAATCGGAGTGACTGGGGAGTTTGTGAAAGACTGGATAATAAATTTAAAAACCCAGAGAAGAAGGGATTATGTTGACTCCCCCACCAAGCAAGAGACAGACATCATTTTGCAATCTTACAAACTTTGAGTTAGATAAAGATTTTTATGGCTTCCTTCAGGTACTGAATTATATAGAAACCTAGCAGATTAAATGTTTTTCATTCACGACGTTATGGAGAAATTTTGTTGAATGATGCATTAGCAAAGGGGAAGATCTCTTGGGAGCATAATGGTCTGGAGACCTGGCAAGCATTCTTTCCCAACTGCTATGATTGGAAACATGATCTAGGAGCGGATACAGCTCCAGAAGATTTCTCTGATAGTCCAGCTGTGATTCTCAATCAGATAGAGAGTATAGTATGGCGGGAAGTATAAATTAAATTTATGCATAAGTTGAATATGCAAAGAGCAGGAGTTGTCCTAAATGCCATGCAGCAACAGGATCCTACCTCCTTCGTGTATGGGCGTCTCTGCACACTGAGACCCCATATAGAGGGTTGTTTGCTCAGCTATTACAGTTCCTAAGGGAAGATATGCCATTGCAGAAGTCCATTTGTTAGATATGGTGGATAATTTGACTTCTGGGTGCTCCATCCAAGATTTCATTTGTGAGGAAAGCCTATCTTGCTGTTAAACTATGCTGAAGTGGATGGACAGGGAGCCCCTCTATGGTGACTTGCTTGAGAATATATATACATAATCTCCTAAGAATGGAGCACTGAGCTGCTCTAAGAAAAAACGTTACCAGACAAATTTTCAAAATATTTGGCAATTGTTTATTAAGTCATTAACAGTGAGGCTTACAAGTGATAGTCAACGTGATAGGCCCGGTCACCCTTCACCCCCATAGTTTTACACAGAAAAAAAACAAAAAAGAAATGACACCTAATTCATCTAGCCTAAGCGAGTTTAGCTCCAGTCCTGTAGATCTGAAAATGGAGCTGGTTTCCACAATATACCCCACGAATATCCAGTAAAGAGTTGTGCACAGATTTGGTCAAAAAATCAGGTTTAATTGGCAAATCAGACCCATTTTTAGCAGTCAAGGAGCAGATCTGCACATGCCAATCTAACCTATACATTTCTTTTTCAAGAAAATAATCACTTCCCCCCTTCATGACTGGATTCTTCAGATGCTGGCAGAAATTAGACAGGAAGGCCGAGGTTGGACAGCTTTATGCATAAAGCCTTGGGCTTCTGATTTCTGCAATAAACTTAAAAAAGGTTGACTATGATACAGCACCTCTGTTTCAAACGCAAATAGGTTTCGGAAGCTCTAGCTTCCAGCTTTTTTCAATAACATTACTAGGCATATACAGGCTGTACAGATAACCAGAAAAGACAGTCCCTGCTCATTAGAGCTTGCTAATTTAGGGACAGATTTCCTAACTTGTGTTAAAAAGCAATAACACTCCTTATTGTATCAACACATACTATTAGCAAATGGATCAACTGACAATCAGAGGCTTTTTTAAAATAACACTCGTTAGTATGCACTAATGCAGGCTATTTTTAAAGCTTTTATACCATCTTTGTGACAGTCATTCAAAATGAAATAATCAAAAAACAAGGGAAAAGAATACAGGAAATATAAAGAACATATGCACAAGAATAACCTGTGCGTAAGAAAGGGGAAAACAGGAGAAACATAAGGAAGGGAGACATAGGGAGGAACAAAATAATTAATATTCATTTAAGAACCAATGGAATTAAAATAATGAGATTTAATCACGTATGTTCCTAAAGGTCAACAAATTTCTCTCATTCCGCAGAAAGATGGGCAAATTAGTCCATCTTTCTGGAGCAACTACCCTGAAAGCCTTTATCCCCCAAACCATCTTAGGTTAAGAAATTTACCCCTTAGTCAAGGCACTTATCAAGAGAAATGTTTAAAATTGTTGAGGCTAAAAGCGGGAAATAGCCAGAGTTTAATAAGTAAAACAACTGTGTGCAAATGTATTATGAAATAATTGGGGGGGGGGGGTTAATGGTGCATTAAGGGGCATATTTACTATATTGCACTAATAGTTATCACGAGGTTTTCTGTGCGCTAAGCGTGCTATGCTGACAGCAACATGTAAAACTCCTGGGCTAAGCACTTAGCACACAATGGGGTGGGGACTGGGTGAGTTGGGGCAAACCATGGGAATTAGCGACACATTGAATTTAGTATGTGCTAGCATTGCCTGTACTAACTGCAAATATCACCATTAGCATAGGCACACCTGTCGCCTCATCACAGGATGGTGGAAACGAGTGCACCTCTGGTAAGTGTCTCTGCTGGTTAATACAGTGAGGTGCAGCTCCAAAACGGTAACTGCAGCTGGGATGTGGGCACACCTGCAACAGTTAGCACAGACCTCTGCACAAATTTTGGGGGTCTAACACGCTAACTTAGTACATTTTAATATATTGTCCCTAAGTAAATGCAAATACAGGACCAAATATTCAAAAGGGATTATTTTTTTTATTATTTATTTATGATATTTTAACAAATAACCAGGAAGTGCTAACCTGTACAGAAATAATCTTGCAAGCACATAAATACGAGAAATATGGTAAACAGCAAAAACAATGCAAGAATTATACATATAGCCCACAAACTGAGGGGGGAGATAGCTAAACAGTAAATCAAACCACCTTACAATTCACAAGGAAAAAAAAAAAGAGGATGACGGGGTCCTAGGAGACCTTAATTAACAGATGGTAGCAATGCATCAGGAGAGGAGGTAGTCGGCAATTGCAAACTTAGGAAAGCAGAAAGATCTTCAGGAGAAAAGAACACATATTTCTGTGATCTAAAGGTAAATAAACATTTACAAGGGAATCTCAACACAAATGTAGCCCCAATTCGCAATACCCCAGGTTTCAATAGCAAAAAAGCCCTCCTACGTTTCTGTGTTTCACGTGCTACATCGGGAAAGAGAAGAATCTTTTTCCCATGAAATAATTTATCACGCTTTCTGTAAAACAATTTAAGGATCCAGTCCCTAGCCGAAGATAAGGCTAATGTGACCAATAATGTAGAAACAGCAATATCCCCTGCTTTAGGAGTAAGAAGCAAATCTGAAACATTGAGAGAGTCCATCTCCAACGGTCCAACAGATATTTCCCCCCCCCCCCCCCTTCTTACCCAAGGGGAGAAAATAAGCTTTAGTAACAGGAGATAACAATTCCGGAGACACTGATAATACATCTCGCAAATAAGTCTTAAATATTTCCGAAGGGGATACTCCAGGTAAAACCGGAAAGTTCAGAAGCCAAAGATTAGATGCACGCACTGCATTTTCCAGTAACTCAGTTTTAGAATGAAGAGCAATATTATCCTTAACCAAAACATCGGTTAAGTCAGTAACTCCTGTTAACCGTTGATCCATACCTGATTGCTTCTCAGTAAGTTCCAGAATAGCAGATTGAGCTGAAGTAGACGTCAATTCCAAAGCAGACATCCGATCAGAAAAGGTGGAAAATTGAGTGGCCACCATATTACCAAGATGCGAAATGGCATCCCATAAATTATCCAAAGACACAGACACCGGTCGAGGAAGTGCAAATGAAAACCTCGGGGAAGGAGATGAAGATCGAACTGCCGCTTCAGATTCAAAAGGGATTTAAGCAGCTGCCCCTAAGTTCCCCATCTCTGAATTTTCAGTGGCACCATACGCGGTGTTCTTCCAGGAAATTTTTGCGCCGGGTGGCTTGAAGGAATTCCCTGATGGACTGCACAATATGCCAGCCGGCCAACAATATAATTAGTCATCTTTCAGGAAGTTCCATATATGATGCATTTATTTGTCACTATTTCAAATTCATTTTAAGTGTCTAATTCATTCATATTATATTTACATATACTATTACATTTTTTAAGTATTAATTACAAAATCACTTACATCATTTTTCCATTCCTGCTCATTATTTTGTCATGTCAGATGAAGCTAGCTGAGCAGTCAGCAAAATCCACTGGGTGGCGTGCCCATTCAAAAAGTCGTGGGCGGAACACAGATATGGAGAATGCTGCTGAAAAACCATCCAAATGATCAGGAAATATTTGATAGCACAAGGGCATTTTGCCCTGATATATGGATAGTACCAATATTCAGTCACTTTCCATATAATGAAGCAGTTTAAGTTGGAACAGAAAAAAATACTACCCTAACTTAAACTGCATAGCTATATGCTTAGTAGCTGGATTTTCTGCATATGGCTACCGATGATAAGCACTGTCTATGCAATACTCAGCATCACTGCACATCCACTTAACAGTGCCAAGGTATGACTGGAGGTAGATTTCCAGGCCTTTTCTTCCAAGGCAATGGAAGGTAAGATGACACGCCCAAGATCACAAGGAACACCACTGGGAATCAAACTCTGGTCTCTTGGGTATGAGGCCTTTGCACTAATCACTAGACAACGTCTCCACTCAAATATATATTATATATTTATAGGACTCATGTTTTTTTTAATGCTTCAGCCAATGTTTAAAAAAAAGATGCTTGCTGCCGCTGCTGAATACTTGACCAACAATTTGTATGGTCTAACCTCTAAAGATTCATACACAGAACTTCCCCTGGATAATAAATGAAAAAAGACTGGGACCCACTGAGATTAGAATGTTTGAAAATAAAAAGCTCATCATGAAATAAAAGCAGGAAAAAAAACAAGGTGAAGGAGTAAACTAAAGCTGAAGTATGAAGCTGAGCCCTGGCTGAACGTTTGTCAGGAAAACTCTGCCCAGTGGTTACACACTTTTGCAGCACACAAATGTGAATGTTCCCTGCTCATTGTGTGCCCATAAACCTCCTGACCATGGACAGCTCTCTGCCCCCTCCAACAATGCTAAACAGTCCTCTAAATAGGATCTCAGCATAGGCAGAGGTGATGGCAGCCAGTCACAGGACCAAATGCTATTTTTGTCAACTTCTTAAGCCTTGGGAATAATGCTTTATGCACAGATTCTTTTTGTATTTTGCAAGCCTGCAGGGAGGTGGGGTGGTGGGCAGAGGATGGAAACCTCAAACAGGGTAGCACTGAGATAGTGAAAATGTATTTACCGCCCAAGCAGCGCCTGAATGGACATGGACTCCCCAGTGTCACAGATGTTGAACATATGAAAAACCTTTATCATGCATTACCTTTGATGTCCCAAATTTTCTGCCCAAAAAAAGCACATTGTTCCATACAGATTTGTTCCAAAGTATTTTATAGAAGACGTATTAAATTTTTCTGCACTTAAAACCATTCCAGCTTTTTTGTCTATGCCGTTGTTATGTGCTATCAAGTCAATTGCGACTCCTGGCGACCCTGTAGATTGCTGTCCATGTTGGGACTGTCCCATGGGTTTTCTTAACAAGATGTGACCGTGCAAATTGTTAATTTAAATTTTCAGAATCGGCAAGGAGAGAGTCACCTTTTCACCTCTAGGTGGAGCACTTTACCATAGCCAAGTCCATGCTGCAGCTGCTCCGTGAGCAGGTTGCACTCCAAAAAATAGTTTATGTGATAATGATACAATGTACCTGAGGCAAAAATCACCATTGAAAGACACCCCAAGTAAACTAAAAATAGAGTGCAGCTTGAATATTCTAAACTTCTTGGAGAGAAATATGTGAGGGCCTCAGTACTAGAGCTAGTGACCTACTAGTGACAATGTTAATGCCTACTACATAAAGCATACTGATAACGCTCTTATATATCATTCATAGGCCCCCAATGAAAGCGTGTTTGTTTTACAACTTTTAAGGCTTTTTGTCTCAGCTGTTTGACATGTCCTGACACAGCCCAGATAGTGAGTGGGTGAAACTCGAGTCGACTGACTTGCCTCAAAACTTGTGGGAGGAGTTATCGAGACGTAAGCTAAGTGTTTTACAATTTCTAAATGCATTTAAAAATTGTAAAACAAACACGCTTTCATCGGGGGCCTATGAATGATATATAAAGATGTACTTTGCCTAGTAGGCATTTGCCACTAAGTAGGTCACTAGCCCTAGTACTGAGGCCCCCACATATTTCTCTCCCAAGAAGTTCCGAATATTCAGGCTGCACCCCATTTTTAGTTTACATGGAATGTCTTTCAATGGTGATATTTGGCTCAGATAATTGTACTATTATCTCAGAAACCTTTTTTTGGAGTAGTAGTATTGTGTGAGGTTTTTTGGAGTTCTGAGCAGGCTGAAAGAAAAGAGGAATTCTATCAGCTAGATTAGCACATAAAAAAAATGAAGTAAAATAAAAAAAAATCACTCTCATAGAAGTGACTGAAGTTGTACAACCATAATACCTGAAGGGCCAGGATATACTATGTCTAAATTCATTAGTGTGCTACTGCTATTAATACAGATTAGTAAATGGATCCCATGGGATAAAATGGGGCCTGTGTCAATATCTGTTAGCACACAGTAACACAGTAGCACCTTTCAGTAAACCTAGCCCTCAGTTTGAAAGGCCCCAGGGTTACACAATTGTACATCCAAATTTTAACAGAAATGAGTCCTGGGAAGCAGGTGCATGGGCAGTTATTCCTCATGTCCTTTTCAGACGGCACCTCCTCCAGAGCTGTACGAGCATGCTTAAGTGCATCTTTTCCCCCATACTAATTCTCTATTTAAAACTGTTGGTATTCAACAAGTCCCAATAATCTCAGCTGTTTAGCCCTCAGGAAGCCAAGAACATTTGGGTTGAACTCAGTTCTGACTTTAGGAAAGGGCTCTTCCTGCAGTCTAGTAGAGATAAACTCTCTTTCAGACAAAGACCATGACATTTGTAGGTGGACGGGAGTGTGTCCCTGTTAATCTGACTGCAGTCAAGAGGTCACAGCTCAGAAAGGCACTTATTAAACTGCGGTAAAATATCAAGTGTCCTTACTTGACAGTCTGACCCTTAGTGATACTACAGAAAGGTTACCGCTAGGGATCAATCGATGCCACTTTGAATGCAATCAAGGGGACTGGAACAACTGAGAAACACTCCTATCTGGCCAATGGCACCAGGGAAACTCCTAGCAGGTGCCAGAAAAATGATAGGGCTTTGATGCCTTGACCTCTGGAGTGTCAAGAGATGGGGGGGGGGGTTTTGACAACACCACCTTTAAGAGGCTCTCTGGTGGCATCGGGCTGTTTGTTAGTGGTCCAATATTCCTGGGGAAGAAAGAAAGCCATCTCAAATTTGGCATTTCCCATGAATAAATACCACTTGAAAAGTTAAAAGTATTTCTCACTAGCCCATCATTACTGGGTGCTCACTCTATGAGGGAGGGACAGTGCAGTCAACTTATTTGCTATGTCTGACAGCCAGGTTACCGAGGTTTCCCAGCTGATAAGCTCATCTCTTTCAGCACACAGTTGCTAGCTTCCTTTTACAGCCATCTGCCAGCCTTTTCAGTCATCTTTTTGCACTTTGCAGTGTTTTTATTGGGAAGGATCTGCATCATACTAAAGGGCAGCATCCATTTTGGCTGGAGACCATGCCTAATTCTCAGAATTAGGTCCTTTTTTATATCAAAATAAATGCTATCACTCCATGGTCTGAGCTAAGCTAAAGACCTAGTTGTTCACACAGGCCTTCAGGGATACCATTAATGTTCTGCCTACCTAATCTTATATTTTTATTTACTTGGTCTGTACTCTGTGGATTTAGATGGTATGACTGAACTATATCTTATGTCTGCTATGGTGTCGATGTTGTGTTTCATGTTTTCCAATTTGTTTTAGGGGCCAGTTTGTTAAAATGTGGTAAGTGGTTATGGCATGAAGTAGGTGTGGTAATTGTTTGCGCAAGACCATGACACTTAGCATGTGCTAATTCACATACAATGTACTTACTACGGAAGAGGAGGGTGGGAAATCGTTATGGATGTGGACAGCATGTTGTTGTTAATACATGGTATATTACCAGCTACCGATAGCATGGATGCACCAACCGCTTCCTGAAGAGGAACTGGTAAGTGCATCCAGGCTATTAGTAATGTATTCAATGCATCCACTGTAGCTAACAACCACCCTGAACAAGCCTCCTGATGGTGTTCCTGAAACATCCTTAACCTCCGAGCTTTTAGCAGGGTTCCTTATTTAGCAGCTTGACCCCCTAGTAGTAGTACAAGACTACCATTAGGGGTCAGAGGTGACATTTTGTACTGAGATGCCAACAGGGCAGAAGAATCTGGGGATCATTTCTGCTCCCCACTAGTCACCAAGGAACTCCTGGTAAGCACTGGGGGACAGTCAGGGGTCTGGTAGAGGGTTCTTTACTCAAACTGTCAGGAATGTGGGGGGGGGGGTCCTTGTAACTGTAGGCAAAGTTCCCGCTATATAGCTTTGAGCGGCATGGGGAGTCTGCTGGCATTCCTGTCAGTGGGAGGAGGTGAAATATGACCATGCTTTGAATCATGAGGGACAAGCAGGTCCCTCATGATTTTATCTGTGCCCTTCTCGTCCACTGCCAACTCCAGACTACAGTCTTTTTACTTTGCTGCTCCTTATGCCTGGAACAAACCTCCCAAGTCGCTATGTCAAGCTCCATCTGTGGCCCTGTTCAAATCCAGGCTAAAAGCTCACTTCTTTGAGACTGCTTTTGGATCCTGATTCCCCTGGTCTCCTATTCACTTCCTCATGAGAGACTCTTAAGAAATTAAGAAGTCATAGGATAGGATAGGAGGCAGTGTACTATTGTGGATCAGGAACTGACTAAAAGATAGAAACAGAGGATAGGGCTAAATGGCCAATTTTCCCAATTGAGAAAAGGTAAATAGTGGAGTACCCCAGGGATCTGTGTTGGGTCTGTTGCATTTTAACATATTCGTAAATGACCTGGAAATGGGAATGAGTGAGGTAATCAAATTTGCAGATGACACAAAATAATTCAAAGTTGTTAAAACCCAAGAGGATTAGGAAAAATTGCAAGAAGACCTTGATAAATTGGAAGACTGGATGTTCAAATGGCAGATGAAAGTTAATGTCGAGAAGTGCAAAGTTATGCACCTAGGAAAGAACAACTCAAACTATGGTTACACGATGCAAGGTTCCATATTAGGAACCACCACCCAGGAAAAAGATTTAGGTGTCATCATGAATAGCACGTTCAAATCCTCTGCCCAGTGTGCAGCAGCAGCCAAGAAAGCAAATAAAATGATAGGAATCATAAGGAAAGGAATGGAGAATAAAACTAAGGATATTATGATGCCTCTGTATCGTTCCATGGTGTGACCACACCTTGAATATTGTGTGCAATTTTGGTCGCAGGTATCTTAAAAAGGACATAGCGTTATTCGGAAAGGTACAGAGAAGAGTCACCAAAATGATAAAGGGGACGGAAGGATACCTCTATGAGGAGAGGCTAAAATGGTTAGGGCTGTTCAACCTGGAAAAGAGACGGCTGAGGGGAGATATGATAGAGGTCTATAAATTAATGAATAAGTGGAACAGGTAAAAGTAGTTTGATTGTTTATGCCATCAAAATATAGAAAGACTAGGGGACATGCAATGAAGCTACAGGGGAACCTATTTAAGACTAATAAGAGAAAATACTTTTTCACTCAACGTGTAATCAAACTCTGGAATTCGTTACCAGAGGATGTAGTAAAAGCTGCTAGTGTAGCTGGGTTTAAAAAAAAAGTTTGGACAAGTTCTTGGAGGAAAGGTCCATAAACCATTATTAAGGGGACCCAGGAAATCCACTGCTGGCCACAATACAAGCACTGTGAAACTTGTGTCCTTTGGGTAAACTGCTAGGTACTTGTGACCTAGATTGGCCACTGTTGGAAACAGGATATTGGGCTTGATGGACCTTGGTCTGACCCAGTATGACATATCTTATGTTCTTAAGTTATATTCTTATGTGTTTCCTTACCATTCTCCTAGATGTATCCTAGCCCTCAGTTACTGTGTCTTCTGTCTTGAACAGACTAAGCTCTTATGAGCAGGGACTATCTCTTACATGTCTCTGTACAGCACTGCATACACCTTGTAGCACTATATTTATAATAAGTAGTAGTAGTAGTAGGATTAAGAGCAATTTAACGTGAGTTACTGTATTTCACTGAAATCAGCCATTACTAACTAGCCCTTCTCAGCCTTCAGCAGCTTCAGTGGGTGCAAAAAAGAGCGAGCCTCTCACTAGAAAGTGTTAAGGGAAGAAGAGATGCAGCTAATAGCACTGAGACTAGCTCTCATGCATTTTCATGCATTACTGCCGTTTCCCTGTCCTGCAAGACTGCTTCTGATAGATGCAAGGTCCTTCAGCACCTCCAGAAATAGCCAGTCCCGGAAAAACTACAGACAGTGGAATATCCCAAAATTAACAAGGGTTATGTGCATAGACATAATAGCTCTCAAGAAAGGAGGCACCACAAAGTCCATGTATGCAATAGGTGGAAAAAACGTAGTTACTCACCTGTAATAGCTGTTCTCCGGGGACAGCAGGAATCAGTCCTCACACATGGGTGACATCAGTACCGACGGAGCCTGCATGCTGAACACTCCCCAGCTTTCACAGGAAGCCTTTGGGAGTTAAACCACGCACGCATGGTCACCTTCCAGCCCAAGGGTGCCATCTTACCTCAGTATGATGACATAGCTGAATCAATCCATAAAAGAAAAACTCCACGGGGAGGAGGGAGGGTTATGAGGACTGATTCCTGATGTCCCTGAAGAACACCTACTACAGGTGAGTAATTACGCTTTCTCCAGGAACAAGCAAGAAGTCAGTCCTCATATATGGGACTCCCCAACTAAAGGCTACCAAAAAAACCCTGTAAAAAATTTATTTATTTATTTATTTATTTAACCAGTTTTCTATACTGGCCATGGGCAACTGAAAAATCAAACCATGAATAACAGCAGAAAGTGCTGAGTGGCCGCAAGGCCTCTGGAAGGACCACAGCTTCGATCACGGAATCCATCCAGAAGGGCCGGAGGGTAGGAGTTGCATTATTCCCCAAAGAGATGACAGAGTACCGCCTGGCCAAAGGCGCTGTCACACTGCGAGTCCTCCTCCGAGCAGTAATGAGCTGCGAAAGTGTGAACCAAGGACTAGGTGGCAGCCCGGCAGATCTCCAGAATGGAGACGGCATGCAGGTTTGCCACAGAGACTGTCATAGTCCGCAATTTTGGGCCGTAACATGGCGCTCGAGAGAGAGACCAGCCTGTCCATAGGCAAAGGAGATGCAGTTCACCACCCAGGTAGACAGGGTGCACTTAAGAGACTGCAACACCAAATCGGTTCAGGTCGTAGAAGATGAAGAACTGCGAGAACCAGCGATGGGTCTTAGTCCACTCTAGGTAGAAGGCCAATGCCCTCTTACAATCCAAGGTGTAGAGAGGGTCAAATTGAGGGGTGCAGCCTGCACTGATGAAGTAGCAGAGGAAACCACTGCTGATGAGACCAGTAAGGTGCCACCAAGATCAAAGAGCCCTTGTCAGCCTGCAGTTTGAACAGACTTGGGAATCAGAGGGTTTGGTGGGAATGCGTAAAGCAAGCCCTGTCCCCAATGGAGGAGAAAGGCATTGGTTGCCTGACTGAGGGGGGAGGGGACTCTGGAGCAAAAAAGCAGTAGATGTATATTCTCCTGAGAGCCAACCAGATCTATTCTAGGGGTCCCCCACATCTGAAGATCCAAGAGACAGTTGCTGATTCAAAGTCCACTCATGTAGATGGAGAATGTGGCTAAGTCTGCCTGAGTCTGCAGCTGAATCTGTCAAACCCCCAGAATATGACCAATATTTTTGGGCACTGAGATGATCCAGGAGGTGCACCACTCAAAGGTGGATGCGATGTGCAATTGCAAAGGACCAGAGGTGAAGGACTTCCTGACACAAGGGATAGGAGCCAGCTCCCCCCTGCTTCATAACGTAGAACATGACTACTTGGTTGTCCGTCTGGACTAAGACGTATTTGCCCAATAGTTGTGGTTGAAAATCCCGAAGGGCATTCATGAGAGCACGAAGCTCTAGGAGATTGATCTGCATCTGGGATTCGTGCTATGTCCTCTGCCCTTGCATGGTGAGGTTGTTCAGATGCGCTCCTCAACCGAGTTTGGAAGCATCCGTGGTTAGGGTGCACTGGGTTGAAGGCATCTGAAAAGGTGACCCTCCTAGAAGATTTTGGAGGGGGGGGGGGAAACACCACCACTGAAAGGAGTCAACTAGAGGAGGTGTTACACGAATCTTGTTTGAAGGATGGCCCATCGCTTGAGACCATTGGGATAAAAATGTCCATGGGGTTTGTCTCATGTGGAGACAGGCATATGCAACAACGTGTACCATGGAGGCCATGTGTCCCAGAAGGCATAGCATGTCTCGAGCCATCACAACGCCTTGGCCTTTATCGTGAGGGTCAGCTCAATGAGGTGTGTAGAACGATCCTTGGGAAGGAAAGCTCGGCCCTGACATGTGTCTAGAAGTGCTCCGATGAATTCCAGCTGTTTTGCTGGAACCAGATGTGACTTTAGAAAGTTTAGAACGAATTCTAGACTTTGCAGCACTGTGATAGTGTGATGAAGAGATAGTTTTACCTCTTCTGGGGATTCTTCCCTTATCAACCAGTGGTCTAAGTAGGGGAAGATCAAGATCCCCAGCGTACGCAGGTATGCAGCGACGACCGACATGCACTTTGTGAAGACTCTGGGAGCAGAGGCTAGCCCGAAAGGAAGCACCTGATACTGGTAGCGGACTTGCAGAATCCTGAAGTGCAGATCATTTCTGTGGTGAGGGTGGATCAGCAAATGTATGTAAGCATCCTTGAGATCTAGAGAACATAGCCAGCCGCCCTTCTGAAGATACAGCAGAAAGATTCCGAGGGAAATCATCTTGAACTTTTCTCAAATGAGATTGTTGAGATCTCTCAGATCTAGGATGGGCCTGTACCCTCCCATTTTCTTTGGGATAAGAAAGGAGAGTAGAAGCCCTTGCCTTCAAGCTTGGAAACAGTGGCATCCAAAGGCATCGAGAGACCTGACATCCTTGCCAGGAGGCACCAACAATTGAGTCTTAGAATTCTTAATGCATCTCATTGTCAATTCCACCACCATTGAATATAGTAACATAGTATATGACAGCAGATAAAGACCAGTATGGTCCATCTAGTCTGCCCAGCAAGGTGGCAAGAGTAGGTGCACCTGCCGCTCTGTGCAGGTCACCCTCCCCATGCTTTTGTTTAGTGGTGTACCCACCACTCCATGCAAGTCACCCCTATTTGTTGAGATATATGAGATAGTTATGTTTATTTTGATTTTCTCCTGTTCCTATAAAGGGATCCACAGTGTCTGTCCTATGCCATTTTGAATTCTGTCACTGTACTGTATTTGCCCCCATCACTTCCATTGGGAGGGCATTCCAAGCATGCAGCACCCTTTCAGTGAGAAGAATTTCCTGACCTTGCCTTTCATTAACCCCCTTGCAGCTTCATGTTATGCCCTCTAGTTTTACAGCTTCCCCATCCTTGGAAGAGGTTTGTTTGTTCATTAATACTCTTTAAAGGTCTGAAACATATCTCCCCTGTCCCTCCTCTCCTCCAGAATGTACATATTTAGGTCTTCAAGTCTCTTCTCATACGTCTTCTGGCGCAAGCTCCAAATGATATTGGTTGCCTTCCTCTGAACCGTTTCCAGTCTTTTTATATCCTTTGCAAGATATGGTCTCCAAAACTGAACACAATATTCCAAGTGAGGCCTCACCAGCGACTTGTACAGTGGCATTAGTACTGCCTCCTTTTTGCCAGTAATTACTCTGCATGCAACCCAGCATCTTTCTGGCTTTTGCCACCGCCTTGTCACACTGTTTCGCCACCTTAAGATCCTCACAAACAATCACTCTGAGGTCCTTCTCCTGGTCTGTGCACACCAACCTCTCACCCCCTATCGCATACAATTCCCTTGGATTTCTGCTTCCCAAGTGCACGACACTGCACTTCTTCACACTAAAACTTAATTGACAAGCATTAGACCATTCTTCCAGCTTCTGTAGATCTTTCCTCATGTTATCCACTCCCTTAGGGGAGCCCACTCTGTTGCAAAGTTTTGTGTCATCTGCAAAAAGACAGACTTTTCCATTCAGTCCTTCAGCAATATCACTCACAAATACACTAAACAGTATCTGTCCCAGGATCGAACCCTGGGAAGGCCACTAATCACCTTCCTTTCATCCGAGTGAGTTCCGTTTACCATCACCTTTTGTTGTATGCCAGTCAACCAAGTTCTGATCCAGTTCACTACTTTGGGACCCATCCCCAAGCTGTTTAGTATATTGATAAGTCTCCTATGAGGAACAGTATCAAAGGCTTTGCTGAACTCTACAGTAGGTAGATCACATCCACTGCATGCCCTTGATCTAGTTCTCTGGTCACCCAGTCAAAGAACTCAATCAGATTTGTTAGACAAGATCATCCTTTGGTAAAACCATGTTGCCTGTGATCATGCAACCTGTTGGTTTTGAGAAAGTCCATTAGTCACTCTTTCAGGAGTGCCTCCATTACTTTTCCCATTACTGAGGTAAGGCTTACTGGCCTGTAGTTTGTCACTTCTCTATTGCCACTTTTGTGAAGAGGTACTACATCAGCCCTTCTCCAGACCTGTGGAATATACCTGAAAAAAAGTTTGGTCACCACACTTCACATCTTTAGCCATCTTTTCTTTTGCCTTTGATTTTGCTATCCTTATTTCTCTTTTTATCTCTTTTAGCTTTATCCTGTATTCTTTTCTGTGTTCCTCTGTTTGGGAACTTCTGGATTTTATGAAAGCTGTGTTTTTTTTCCGTTATTTGTGCAGCCACTTCTTTGGAGAACCAAATAGGTTTCCTTTTCCTCTTGCTTTTATTTACTTTCCTTACATATGAAGTGTGACAAAAATAAACAAGACTGTGGCAACCACGCCCATGACTCAATGCCAATTGGCTAACCGCTTATGTCACTGTGTTGTGCAACATCTCGCCACTATTCCGCTATAATATTTTTCATCTCTCTCACTCTGTTTTTCTTTTTCAGGTTTTTTTGTAGCACATTGCTCCATCATTTTGTCATGCAACTGGAGGTGGCAGAAATATGGAGCAAAGAATCAACTTGAAATTTCTGGTTAAGTTGGAAAAGAGCCCAACTGAATGCCTCCAACTTCTCCAAAAGGTTTATAGAGAAGATGCAATGTTAAGGCCGCAAGTCTTCCAGTGGCACAAACGCTTCAAGACTGGCCGCGAGGAGATGAAGGATAACCCCAAGACAGGATGGCCTTCCACGACAAAGACGGCTGAGAACATTGACAGAGTGAACCAGCTGGTGTGGAGTGATCGCAGATTGATGGTGTGGATGATAGCTGAGGAGCTCAGCCTGAACAGGGAGTCAGTGTGGACCATCTTTGTGAAGGAGCTGGGAATGCGGAAGGTGTGCGCCAAGATGGTGCCCAAGCTTTCATCGGACGACCAGAAGGAGCACCAGGTCAATGTTTGTCGAGACTTGCTACAGAAGATCAGAGAAGATCCAGAGTTCGTTGGCCGAGTCATCACAGGAGACAAGACTTGGGTCTTCCAGTACGACCTGAAAGCAAAAGACAGAGCCTGAAGTGGAAGACTCGACTGTCACCCAGACCCAAGAAGGCGCGCATGTTCAAATCAAGGATCAAGGTCATGCTGATCGCATTCTTCGACCAGAAGGGAGTGGTCCATCATTAGTCTGTGCCTTAGGGTCAGACAGTCAACCAGCACTTCTACCAGCAGGTCCTCAATCATCTCCATGACTGGGTTCGGCGCAGTAGGC
The DNA here is from genome assembly GCA_033557465.1 of Ichthyophis bannanicus. NCBI lineage: Eukaryota > Metazoa > Chordata > Amphibia > Gymnophiona > Ichthyophiidae > Ichthyophis > Ichthyophis bannanicus. The sequence goes on from CM066031.1 coordinate 1,173,129,231, forward strand.
GGGCTCTGTGGAGAGACAAGTCGTGGCTGCTCCACCATGACAAAGTGCCCGCACACACCGCGCTCAGTGTGAAGCAGTTCTTGGCTAACAAACAGATCACAGCTCTCGACCACCCTCCTTATTCCCCAGATCTCGCACAGTGTGACTTCTGGCTCTTCCCCAGGCTGAAGACTGTACTCAAAGGAACTCATTTCGCCTCTGTAGAAGAGATCAAGGGCATTGTGACGAGGAAGCTGAGGGACCTCAAGGAAGAGTACTTAACCGAGTGCTTCTGTAAGTGGCAGAAGAGAATGCAGAAGTGCATTAACTCTGGGGGGGGGTTATTTTGAAGGGGACAATGCGTAATTTCTCTGTAGATTTTGTAATGAAACATTTATGGGACAGTCTTGTTTCTTTTTTGTCACACCTCATATGTATCTGTTGCCCCTTTTATTGCCTCCTTTAGTTTTGTCCACTGCAATTTCACTTCCCTTTTCCCCTCCCACCCTGCCAACTCCTCCTTCAGGCACTTGGCCATTATTCCAGTATTTCTCCACTAAGCACCCCATTTTCTCTTCGGTTGCTGCACATCCCTGAATTTCCACGACAGCATCTTCTGGGCTGTCCTCCTTAATTTCCAGATTAGGCAGACAGTTCTCCTGGCTAAACAGATGCAAAGGTGATCCGACCAATTCTCCCCTAAAACTGCTGTTCTAGCCAGGGCATTCCCAGGGTAATGGCAAAATGTGGTGCATGAGCCAAAAAGTTAAGCTCTCTAGGTTTACAGGATCCAACTGTCAATAGTTTCCTTGGATTATACTCATCCCCTCTCTCATAACAGAACATGATGCTGCTGAGCAACTGTAAACTCCATGAAATATACTGATGCTCTCGAGTCTATCATGGCATATGCTGAGAGTTCCTTATCCTTCCATGGAAGGAGGACTGGGTGACCACATGAGCAATTCAGGTATCCACCACAAAGTTGAGTCTTAGAAGGTTGGTTTGTATTTTCCCCCCACCCTCTCCCTCCTGACACAGCTCATGATTCTGTAGCCTGCTTCTGAAGTTACTTTGCATGAGCCCAGGGAGGTTTCAATAGAGACAGAATATTTCCCAGAGTCGCCTTTCCCTCTCCTCTGCTGAAGGCACTGCTTCATCATACCCCTTACAGTGAGCTCTTTCTATGGGCACAAAACTGTAACCGTTCTATCCCCTCAGCACTTCTTTCAATGAATCATTCTGATGGGCATCTCTTTATGCAGACACAGCATGAATAACTCCTCCAGGTAGGCCATAGGATCCAATCCTGCCAGCTCATCCTTAATTGGATCAGCAAGGCCCCATCAAGAATGTTTTACCAACAAGAGTATGTCTAGATAGGCTTCTTTAATTACTATGGCTCATAAGACATAACCCTTTGATCTGACCCAGTATGGCATATCTTATGTTCTTCTGTTCTCTTGCAGGTCCAATGAGTTCCACTGGGGGTTGGGCTTCTGTTGCTGCTGCTGCAGGCTTATTACTGGGACTTACTCTAAGTCTCTGTATATCATGAATATAGCCATATGACCATGGTCTCTGGTCCCCAAGGTCACAGCACTGCTTATACCCACCCTTCCAAGTCCAGCAGACCCCTCCTTCCTCTCTCCCTTATCCCTCTCCTGGCCCAGGAGACATCTAATATCCTTTCCCACACCTCCTAGCCCTACATATACCAGATCCCTCTCCCTTACCAGCAGACACTGACCCCCTCTTTCCCCCACCCCTCTCTCAGCCAGTAGATTCCTGCCCCCTCCCTTTCCCCTTCCCAGCAGACCCTGACCCCTTTCTTCTACCCCTTCCTGTCCAACAGACCCTGGACCCTTCTCCCCCCTTCCTACCTAGCAGCACTGATAGTTTTCAGAATGGCAGAGAAACTGAAAGCAGGAAGCAGCATGTAGAAGAGTTTGCAGGTCTCACCTTCAGCCAGCAGTCAGTGTGAAGGCAATACTCTCCCTCATGCTACATCTGTAACTTCTGGCATTCTAGATGTAATGTCCAGGCCCAGTAGGGGAAAACGTAGATGGTATCCCACTGCTGGGCCTAGAAGATGAGGGCTCGTTATTTCCTGCTGGATCCTTGAAAAGAAGAGTGGTGTCCTGCTGAGCCCAGAGCAAGAAGAGGAGGCATTAATGCTGTCTGAGGCTGAGGTAGAGTTTGCAAAGTTGACTAAGTTTTGCTGTGCCCCACCAGAAGAGGAGAAAACCACTGCACCACGCAGGGTTGACAAGGGACCATAGAGTCCACTCCCACAGCCCAGAGAGGTGGCATGCTGTCCATGTTAGCTAGAAGGAATCTGCTACGGCTGCTTAGCCCCATTATAAGATGAAGAAAGCATGGCATTCCGAAAGGATGTGGAATATTTTAGAGTGCTCTCATGGCCTAGAAGATGAGGCAGTCCTATGTCCACAGTAAACAAGAAATCAGCCACATCACATCAGGCTCTAATCGAGTTGGAAAGTCAGTAGGCTGCTAAGCCTAGCGATAATATATCCCCGTGATTCACGACATGCAGGTTGAGATCCACTGTTATATACCCAGCAAACAGATTCTTTTACACAAAACAGTGACAATAGAGAACATCAAACATTAATCTTAGTGGCAAACTGGTTTTATGAGTTACAAGGTGACATTTTACTTAATAGCTTATGTCCTTTCCTTGAGTCCTGCTAAACCAGTCCAGACAAGTGGGTTGTGTTCTCCTATCAGTAGACTGGTGGAAATAAAGAACCAGTGAAAAGCCTAGATTCCAATGACATCACTTTATAGAAACATAGAAATATGACAGAAAAAGACCACATGGCCTATCTAGTCTGTCCTTCCATAACAACAACTACAACAGTCCCCTTTTTTCATTTAGAGATCCTCTGTGTTTGTCCCATGCTTTTTTGAATTCAGTTACTGTCTTCATCTCTACCACCTCCACTGGGAGACTATTCCACGGATCCACCACTCTTTCCGTAAAGAAATATTTCCGCATATCACTCTTGAATCTATCCCCCTTCACGCTCATCCTATGTATTTTATTGCTCATTGTAAACCGCACTGATGCTGAATAGCGCGGTATAAAAGAGACTCTAATAAATAATAAATAAATAAATTGAAAGAGACTCTCCCCCTGAACATTTATGCCAGGGAGGTATTTAAACATCTCAAACATATCGCCTCTATTCCGCCTTTTCTCTAAGGTGTACATATTAAGATCCTTCAGTCTGTCCTCATATGCTTTATAATGAAGACCACTAACCATTTTAGTAGCCACCCTTTGCACCGACTCCATCCTGTTCACATCCTTTTGAAGGTGCGGTCTCCAGAATTGCACACTATACTCCAAATGAGGTCGCACCAAAGACTTATACAGAGGCACTATCACCTCCTTTTTTCTGCTAGCCATTCCTCTCCGTATGCACCCAAGCATCCTTCTAGCTTTTGCCGTCACCTTTTCTACCTGTTTAGCTACTTTAAGATCATCAGACACAACCACGCCTAGGTCCCGCTCTTCTTTAGTGGACAAAAGTACTTCACCCCCTATACTATATTGTTCCCTTGGATTGCTGCAGCCCAAATGCATGACCTTAGATTTGGTAACATTAAACATTATGCCTCTATTCGCCTCAGTCACCAGGGGTTACTTCAGTATTCATCCCAAAGCATATGGGAGAAACATGGCAAACCTTACACAACATCAATCGTGGGCATGAAGTAGTAATCCCTGACTCAACTCCCACTCTCTGGGAGTTAGAGTGAGTGTCGGCTAAGGAAATTCACTTACACAATGTCCACCCTGGCAATATGCTGAGCTGACAAGGCTAGGAAGTTCTTCTCCACCCAGGCAAACAGTAGAGCCATCTCCAGAGCTCCCTGGCACTCCTCATGCCACCTTGCCAATTGACATAAGCCACCACTATGGCATTGTTTGAAAACACTCTAACCACCCAGCTCTCGACAAGAAGCCAGAAACTCAGAACAGTCCTTGATGGCCCTAACCTCGAGGCAGATGATGGATTTCACCACTTCTCTGCGGGTCCAAGGGCCCTGGCCTCCCCAACCAGAGAAACTGGCATCCATCATCAGAAGGATCCAGAGACATCACTCAGCTGCATGCCCTTCCTCAAATGACAGGGCTACTGCCATCACTGCAGGCTGGCCTTCACCATCATCAGGAGTGGGAGCCTGTACTCAAACTTCTGACAAACTCAGGGACCACAGAGTCAACAGGGACCGCTGGAGAGGCTGTATATGAGCATGTGCCCATGTCACAATCTCTATGGTTGCCACCATCAATCCAAGGAGTTGAAGATAATCCCAGACTCTGGAAGCCTACTGTGCATAGAACAGAGCCAGGTAATCTAACAGCCTTTTGACGTTCTCCTCTGGCAAGAAAACTCAGCTCACTCGAGTGTCGAAACATGCTGCCAGGAATTCCAGAGGTTGGGAAGGCAACAGCTGGCTCTGTCCCCAATTGATTACCCAGCTGAAGCTTTCCAAAAGGTAAACTACTCGAACACCACCCGAGACACCTCTGAAAGCCAGTCACCCAGATAGGAATGGACACAGATCCCTTGGCACTGCAGTGCCACAGCTGCCACCACCATGACCTTGGAGAACGTTCTCGGGGTGATGGATAGCCAAAAGGGAGGGTGGCGAACTGATAGTGAGAGCCAAGCACAGCAAAAATGCAGATATGTTTGCTGATCCGCCCAGATTGGGATATGAAAATATTCCTCGGCCAGATCCACAGAAGTCAAAAACTCCCCTCGTTGCCCTACTTGAATCATGGAGCACAGCATTTTCATCCAGAAGGGTAGGACACGCAAGTGCTCACTGATCACCTTGAGGTTCAAAATGCGCTGGAAGAAACCATTCTTTATGGGCACCATGAAATAAATGGAGTATCTGCCTTTGCCCCACTCGTCCGGTGTCTAGCACCAAGTGATCCTTGGTAACCTGGGCCCATTCCTGAAAGAAAAGGCAAAGCCTTCCCCCAACCACAGGAACCAAGGAATCGGCCCCTAAACCTTCAATGTGCAGTCTGTGAGGGTCCCTGGATCCAAGTGCTCCACAAAAGGACTGAGAATCCCAAAGCCTGGAAGCAGAGGAGAAGAAAGACTTTCCAGGTCAGTAACAACAAAAGTCCTGAGGCCTCTGGAAATCCAGTCAGCTTGCCCTCAGTGGACAGGCAGAGGCTGATGAGAAAGAGGCACCAGCCCGCTTCACAGGCCAACTGGACCTGGTCTTCTGGATGGCGGTAAGACTTTGTCTTGCCCAGGTCTTTCACCAGCTTCTCCAAATCGGCTCCAAAATGAAGCTTTCCCTTAAAAGACAGTTAAACCAAAGGGGCTTTAGAAAATGGGCATACTGCCCAGTGCCGGAGCTAAATCCAACGCTGTGACACCATCATCAAGGGCACTATTCCTGTCCGCCAAACATACCAGGTCAGAAAGGAAGGCTGTAGGCGAATCCAAAAGAGGTGTAGTATCACCCAGCAGAAGAGACTCAATCCACTGGAGCAGGGCTCGAAACGTCAAGCTGGTACATACCACCAACTGCAGGATAGTAGTTGCCACAGTGAACTAGTTCCTCAACAATGAATCCACCTTACAGTCCAGGAAATCCTTTAAGGCCGATCCGCCTTTCACAGGAATGGTGGTCCATCTTGTAACCGCTGTGACCTGTGCATCCACCTTGGGAATACCAAGCCACTCAACACAATCCTTCTCAGGGAGACTGTAGATCTTCTTACATACCCTTAACCCCTCAGGCAAGGGGTCAGGAGAGTCCCATTCCAACCAGATCATATCCTTGATCACATGTGGTAACATTTAGACAGCAGAGGATTTCTGCACCCCTTGAAAGATTGGGTGCACCTTCGGCTCCTGCTTGGTGCCGGAAGCATCCATCAAGTTGAAGGTGGATGAGACCCTGGCAATCAATGCCGCCAACTACTCCTGCCAGAAAAGGTAGATCACTCCAGCCTCTTCACAATCTTCTGAAGTCAAGAGTACTTCTTCACCTACATCAGAGCCCAATACCGACCCATCTGAATCAGAGTCATAGTCAAAATCTCGGACAGCTCCAGCTGTTCCCCATCTCCAGGCAATCAAATAGGGCTTCCACTCTCAGTCTGCCCCGCATGAGACTGCACCAGGGTCCAAATTTTCATGCCAGAAGGACCAGGCCTGCTGCAAAAAAGAAAAGAATTCCAGGAAAGACAATCCGGAGTCCGGAAGCTCTCCTCTCAGAAATGACCCCATAAAACCAGAGGGCACAGCCGCCACAGAACCCCTAGAGCAGGGGTGGGCAATTCCGGTCCTGGAGGGCCACAGACCAGTCAGGTTTTCATGATGTCCCTAATGAATATTCATGGACCTATTTCCATACAATGGAAGGCAGTGGATGCAAATAGATCTTATGAATATTCAGCCAGGTATTGAGAGGAGGAGGTGTGGATAATATGGTGTGTGAGAATGAGGACTTTATACTGCATCCTGAAATGTACTGGCAACCAATGGAGGCGGAACAGAAGAGGGGTAACGTGCTCATAGCAGGAAGAGGAGGTGAGGAGACAGGCAGCGGTATTCTGGAGGAGTTGCAGGCGGGAGATTTAGGAACGAGGTAGACAGCAAGGGAGACATTACAGTAATCGACACAGGAAACAGCAAGCGACAGGAGGAGAGTCGTTAGAGAGGGGACAGAGAGGAAGGGGCAAAGGGCACAGATCTGGCGGAGGCAGAAGAAGGCAAGACGGGAGACCGAGGAGATATGATCTGAGAAAGAGAGGGAAGAGTCAAGAATGATGCCAAGATACCGGAAGAACACCAAGGTGATAGTGACAAAGGCAAGGGAGGGAGCCAGGGGAGGAGGGGGGACCCAAACGTAACCCACATGGCAGTAGATTTAAGGGGATTGAACTGGAGAAAATTAGTAGCCATCCAATCCTGGATGGAGGAAAGACAGACATTGAGACGGGCTGCCAATTGGAAGGACAGCTGAGTCAAGAGAGGGTTTCTTAAGGAGGGGACGAATCACGGCATGTTTCCAAGGAGGAAGAAAACAACCAGAGGACAGTGAAGAATTGAGCATGAGGAGGATTGAGGGAAGGAGAGCCAAGGAGGCTCCAGGAGCCATTTAGGGGGAATGGGGTCCAGGGAGCACCAAGTCTTATGAGCAGACGAGATGGTGTGGTGAAGCTCGGAGGCAGAAATGGGCTCAAAAGAGGACCAGATGTGAATGCGAAGGGGGAAAGCGGGGGGAGGGAGATGGAAGCGGGGAAAGAGGGGAAGGGCAAGAAGCGGCGGCCATCTCTTTTCCAGGTTGAATAGCCCTAACTTTTTTAGCCTCTCTTCATAGGGATATCCTTCCATCCCTTTTACCATTTTGGTGGCTCTTCTCTGTACCTTTTCTAATAATGCTATATCCGACCAGAATAGCACACAATATTCAAGGTTCGGTCGCACCATGAAACGATACAGAGGCATTATAATATCCTTTGTTTTATTCTCCATTCCTTTCCATATAATACCTAGCATTCTATTAGCTCTCTTGGACGCCACGGCACACTGGGCGGAGGGTTTCAACATGTTATCCATGATAATGCCTAGATCTTTTTCCTGGGTGGTGGTTCCTAATGTGTAACTATAGTTTGGGTTTTTCTTTCCTAGGTGCATAACTTTGCACTTGTCCACATTAGATTTCATCTGCCAATTAGATGCCCAGTCTTCCAATTTATCAAGATCCTCTTGCAATTTTTAACAATCTTCATGGGTTTTAACAACTTTGAATAATTTTATGTCATCTGCAGATTTGATTACCTCACTCGTTATTCCCATTTCCAGAAAGCAGTGGACCCAGCATAGATCTCTGGGGTACTCCACTATTCACCTTTCTCCATTGGGAAAATTAGCCATTTAGCCCTACCCTCTGCTTTCTATCTTTTAAACAGTTCTTGATCCACAATAGTACACTGCCTCCAATCCCATGACTTTCTAATTTTGCCAAAAAGGTCTCTCATGAGGGGCCTTGTTAAAGGCTTTCTGAAAATCCAGATACACTATGTCAACCAACTTACCTTTGACTGTTTATTCACACCTTCAAAAAAAATAGCAGATTAGTAAGCAAAGACTTTCCTTCGCTAAAGCCATGTTGGCTGTCTCCCATTAAGCCATAACTATCTACATGTTCAGTAATTTTGTTCTTTATAGTGGTTTCTACCATTTTTCCTGGTACTGACGTCAGGCTCACCGGTCTGTAGTTTCCCGGATCACACCTGGAACCCTTTTTAAAAATTGGTGTTAGATTGGCCATCCTCCAAACTGCAGGTATTTCAGATGATTTTATATCATCCGGTCCTGGTGATTTGCTATTGTTCAGTTTATCAAATAGTTGTAATGCATCCTCCCGGTGTATTGATATTTCTTTCAATTCTTCTGCGGCATCACCTTTAAATACCTTTTCAGTCATGGGTAATATCCGTACATCTTCCTCAGTAAAGACTGAAGCTTAGAATTCATTCAGTCTCTCCGCTATGGCCTTGTCCCCTTCTTAGTGCCCCTTTTACCCCTCTATCATCTAATGGTCCAACTGACTTTCTCACAGGGATTTTGCTACGAATGTACTTGAAAATGTTTTTATTATGCGTTTTTGCTTCCAAGCAAGTTTCTTCTCAAATTCTCTATTTGCCTGCCTTATCAATGCCTTGCATCTAACTTGCCAGTGATTATGTTGTTTCCAGTTTTCATCATTTGGCTCCTTTTTCCATTTCCTGAAAGATGCTTTTTTGGTAACAATAGCCTCTCTGACCTCACCTTTAAACCATGCTGGCAGTTTTTTGAACTTCCTTCCACTTTTATTAAAGCGTGGAGTACAGCTGGTCTGGGCTTCCAAGATAGTATTTTTAAACAACACCCATGCTTGATGTAAATCTTTAACCTTTGCAATTGCTCCTTTTAGTTTTTTCTTAACTATTTTCCTCATTTTATCATAGTCTCCCTTTCTAAAATTAAAAGGTAGTACTATGGATTTCCTTACCATCCTTCCTCTATTAAATCAAACGTGATCATACTATGATCACTATTGCCAAATGGCCCCAACACCTTTATCTCTTGCACCAGATCTTATGTTCCACCAAGGACTAGGTCCAAAATGGCTTCTCCTCTGGTTGGTTCATGAATGAGTTGCTCCAAGAAGCAGTCATTTATTTCATCTAGAAACTTTATCTTCCTAGCATGTCCTGCCGTGACACTGACTCAGTCGATATTGGGGTAATTGAAATCACCCATTATTATTACTGTACTGTAACATTTGTTAGCTTCCCTGATTTTTTTGAGCATTTCATCATCCATTTGTTCACTCTGGACAGCCAGTCGCTAGTACACCCCAACTGCCATCACCTTCTTCTTCCCCTTATTACATGGAATTTCAATCCATAGAGATTCTACAGTGAATTTTGTTTCCTGCAGAACTTTATTCCTTTGTGACACAATACTTTCTCTAACATAAAGTGCAACCCCACCACCAATTTGATCTGCTCTATCATTAGGATATAGTTTGTATCCAGGTATTACAGTATCCCAGTAGTTGTCCTCTTCCCACCATGTCTTTGAGATACCTATCATACATAACCTCTCATTTAGTGCTATATATTCTAACTCTCCCATCTTATTTTTTAGACTTCTGGTATTTGCATACAAGCATTTTAAGAGGCTGTATTTTATTCATATTAATCTGACTAATGGTAGGTAGGGGTAATTTGGAATCTTTAATCTCTGTCTGCTCTGTACTCAAGGGCATTTGGGCTACTTTTGTCTTTATTAGAACCTCTCTGCTAATACGTCCTAACTTCAATCTTTTGCTAGTATCCTTCAAGAATACATTGTTCTGAACCATGTGCTCCTGGGCGAATGTCGGCTTTCCCCTATTATCTAGTTTAAAAGCTGCTCTATCTCCTTTTTAAAAGAGAATCTTGCTGTCACACAAAGTGAAAATACATTGACATAAATGAGACCTTCCTAATTTCTTTAGCCATTCCAACATGGCAACCGTATCATAAAGAACTTGGAAATACTAGTGAACACCTGCAGCTTGATGAAAGCCAGGACTGGTTCAGCCTCTCCCTTCTGAAGTAGTACCGTCTAGTCATCATAAGCTCTGAAGAATATATAAGAAGTGCCCTACAGGAGTTTCAACATTTGCCTAGAATGGGGAATACTGCACATGCTCCTCCAGGTGCCACCAGTACAGGTGACAGAAGCATGCATGCACACAAAAAAAAACCCCATGAAAAGTGTGCTAACACATCCACTGCCAAAGTTTCATTCTCTCAACCAAAAAGCTTCAGGGTTTGGCAATAATTGAAACCATCCCTTTGAAAACCGAGGCACATCGGTTAAGCAAATACAATATTATTTTAGAAGTTAAGCATCTGACATCTGGTTGTTTTCAATTTACAAAGCCTCTGTTACCTTTCAATTAAATTCAATTGATTGCAAAGCCGTCAAAATGGGAGGTCAGGTGATTTGATATTATTACCACATATGCGAGTTTGTACGTGACATCTGGTTCCAATTATCTTAAAACAAAAACAAAACAGTATATTCGTTTATTTAAGTGGCTAAAATCCTGAAAAAAAAACAAGAAAAAAAAATCAGGAGAGAGTCTTTGGGAAAAGTTATATGATGCACGAGAAACTTCATGCAGGAAAAAATCTCTCCCCAAGAAGATCACACAGATCTGTAACGCCTCTTTATACAAGTTCAAGGTATTATAGAATTGTAGTGGTTATTGGAAGAATGACTGGTTTGCTAGGTGTGACTGAGTATAAGGAATGCGAGTATACCTCGAGAAAAAAAGAAGAGAGCAGAACATTCATGTCAGGCCAAATGTGGCATTGTAATATTGCCATCTGATATATTAAGTTGATACATAATTTTGTCGAGCCAAAGTTGCATTGGATCAGCAAAATATAAGGTTAAATAAAATAAACAAATGAAGCAGAGCCATTTATAGATTCGTAATTTTTTTTGTTGTATATAGTTTTGCAGATTTATAAATCAAGAGTGGGTTTTTTTTAAGTCTAAGGATGCATGGTAGAGTAAACCTTTTTTCCCAAGAGCTAAAGGCATAAAATCATCACTTAGATTACTGAACTGACAGGATATAAGGTTACAGAAAGGTCAACAAGAACTTGACCAGGTTTGCGCAAATATGCAGTGTCCCTGCCTTAGTGCAGCCTCTGCTTCTTTCCCCATCGACAACAAACCTGTGTGTGTGTTCAAAAAGCACTGCAAATCCCTGGCCACACATCCAACAACAAATAAGACAGCATGGTAATGCTGGAGTGTAAATAAATATTTGTCAGAAGAACAGAACAGAACAAAAATAAACGTACAATGCCTATGGATTTCAGGAAATCAAGAAAGTCGACTAACAAAGCATTTTCCCACATTGCCCCCAATCTGTGGAATGTCCACCCAGCCTAGCAAGAAAAAAACTTAAAACTCAACTATTTACCCTTTATTTTGGTACCCAATCTGAACACAATATCTCAGACTCCATACTCCTTCCTAAAAAACTCTCCATAACATTACCTCCCTACATATCTTCCAGAATGTATATAGTTTCATGTTAATTATTCACTCTTTATAACTCCTATAACCAATGTTAATGTACATAATTACATAAGAACATAAGATATGCCATAGTGGGTCACACCAAGGTCCATCAAGCCCAGTATTCTGTTTCCAACAGTGGCCAATCTAGGTCATATGTACCTAGCAGTTTCCCCAAGAGACACAAGTTCCACAATGCTTGTACGGGGTCAAGCATTGATATCTTCGGTCACTTCTTAATAATGGTTTATGGACCTTTCCTCCAGGAACTTGTCCAAACCTTTTTTAAACCCAGCTACACTAACAGCCTTTACTACATCCTCCGGTAACAAATTCCAGAGTTTGATTACACGTTGAGTGAAAAAATATTTTCTTTTATTTGTCTTAAATAGTTTACCCTGTAGCTTCATTGCATGTCCCCTAGTCTTTCTACATTCTGATAACGTAAACAATCGATCTACGTTTACCCGTTCTACTCCGTTCATTAATTTATAGACTTCTATCATATCTCCCCTCAGCCGTCTCTTTTCCAGGTTAAAGAGCCCTAACCTTTTTAGCCTTTCTTCATAGGAGTATCCTTCCATCCCCTTTACCATTTTGGTGGCTCTTCTCTGAACCTTTTCTAAAATCGCTATATCCTTTTTAAGATACGGCGACCAGAATATCTTTTTTGTAACTGAAACTGTATCTGTTCCCGTACTATTCAACCTGTTGTTATATGTAAACTGCCTTTGATCGAGTGGAAAAATGTGATATAAAAATGTTTAATACGTAAAATAAATAAACATAACATGTAGATTATAATTTGTTTATTCCAAGAAGTTTCCCCAACTGACTTTAAGGTAGTTTTTTTCTCTTGAATAAACCCAGCAATTACCATTGATGTAAAAAATGTCAGCAATATTCAATTCATTATTTTACATTTCAGATATTATCTATGGATAGATGTGGTCTGGTTTCCTATCCTCTTTAGTAATTAACCAGCATTAAATAAAGGTTAGATAAAACAGTAAGCTGTGGCCAAGTGCATGGCAAGTAAGGAGGTTAAAGGTGATGCACAGAGATAAACCTTTTGCTAGTAAAGATATTTCTGCAGGAATTCTGCGCAACTGCACAACACTGAAGTTGTACAGAATTCCACACCTGCGCAAAATTCTGCACAGGCACCGGCATTGGTGAGCCAGTGAGGAAGGTTTGGGCGCCCCAGCTTGCCTCACTGTTTGACTTTTCACAACCGCGGGAGCTTTATGTTTGCTCTCACAGCTGTGCTAGACTTAACGATGTCGGCACACAACATTTTAAGCGCTTCCCGTTTCTTGCTAGAAAAAGGAAGCGCTTCTTTTTAACTTTTTAAAACATGCAATGCTGGCATCACAAGTTTAGCACAGTCACAGGGGCAAGGGGAAATGTTCCCATGGCTATGTTAAAAATGCTTCTGTGGGTCGGGCAGAAGGAAGTGTATGGCTAGGGGCTGCGATGGGCTGCTGGTGGGTCAGGGGTGGCTGGGGGCTGCAATGAGCTACTAGTAAGTACTGGGGGTTGGTTGGGGCAGAGATGGGCTGCTTTTTAGTCAGGGGATGGCTGGGGCTGGAAAAGAGCTACTGGTGAGTCGGAGGAGAGTGGCTAGGGGCTGGAGAAGGGCTGCTGGTGAGTGGCGGTGGGGTGGGGAGAAAGAAAGGTGGAGGTATGTGCCTGGGAAGAAGGAAGGCGGGGTAAGGCAGAGAGATAAGGCTTGGTTCATGGGAGGGGAGAAAGGAGGTGAGGGCATGTGAATGAGGGTAGACCCTAGGGACAAACAGCAACATGGATCTTGCTAGAAATTAGAGGGAGAAAGAAAGGGGGGAGGGGAGGGCAGGAAAGGCTTGGTGCTTAGGGAGAGAACTGTGATTGGAGCAAGAGAGCTAAGGAGGGAAAAGGCAGGGGGAATTTCAGGTCTACAGGAGGAGTTAGGCTTTAATTCTGCGCAAAAAGCACTAATAAAGCATGCAGAATTTTAAATTACTCTACGCAGAGTTCTCTGAATTTTTGCGCAGAATTTGAAATGTTTTTGCATAGAATTCCCCCAGGTGTATAAGGAGATGTGGTAATGGAGTTCTTTTGTAAAATTCACCACTGCTGAATCATAAAAAACCACAAAGGTTTAACGGGGTCCCACACTCCCACAGAAGCATCAGTCTTTCTTCTATGTAAATCATGTCACCAACATACAGATTTGTCAGAGGTGGCCATGGAGTAGCCAGATTGGAACCAGCAGCCTAAAATTGCCCAGAAACCAACTGGGCCAATACTGGCACATAGGCGGTGGCTGATATCATCCAGCAAAGCAATGAGGAGAAAACAAGGAGATGTTGTTGTTGTTGTTAAGTGCCGTTGAGTCGGTGTCAACTCATGGTGACCCTTTGGATACCTGTCCTAAATTGTGTTTGGTCTTCAGTCAGGCGGCTCATTGTTGACAGACTGGTATCCATAGCTGCTGTTAATGTACTGATCCATTTCATTGCTGGCCTTCCTCTTTTGCATTGACCTTCTACTTTGCCAAGCATGATGTCTTTCACTAATGATCTCTCTTCGCATGATGTGTCCCAAGTATGAAAGTTGAAGTCTTGTCATCTGTGCTTCTAAAGAAAGCTTAGGTTTGATCTCCTCTAGTACTGACTGGTGTGTTCTTCGGGCAGTCTATGGTATACACAGTATTCATTGCCAGCATCATAATTCAAAAGCATCAATCTTCTTCTTGTCTATCTTTTTCACTATCCAAGTTTTGCATCCATATGACGTTATTGAAAATGCCATGGCTTGAACAAGTAGAATCTTTGAATGGAAAGCGACATCTCTGCTCTTGAGAATCTTGTCTAAGTCCCCCATAGCCATTCTGCCAAGAGCAATATGTCGGATTTCTTGACCGCTTGTTTCTTTAGTGATAGTTGATCCAAGTAGAATAAAGTTGTCCACTATTTCAATTTCTTCTCCATCAACAATGAACTTATTGATTTTGCCAATTGCCATGATCTTTGTCTTCTTTACATTAAGATTATATTCCTTGATTTTGAGAAGCGAATATTTCAGATCGTCTTCATTTTCAGCTAGTAATGTGGTATCATCAACATAGTGAAGGTTGTTGATGAGTCTTCCACCAATCTTCACACCTCTGTTGTCTTCATACAATCCTGCTTCTCTGATGATTTGTTCTGCTTATACATTAAACAGGTAGGGGGAAAGTATGCAGCTTTGTCATACACCTTTGCTGATTTTAAAACAGTCTGTTTCTTCTTGTTCTGTTCGAACTGTTGCTTCTTGATCAAAAAGGTTGTGCAAGAGAACAATCAGGTGTTCTGGTATACCCATGCTTCTTAATGTGGCCCAGAAGTTCTCATGGTTTAAACAGTCAAAAGCCTTGCTATAGTCAATAAAACACAAATAGATATCCTTTTAGCATTCTTTAGTCTTTTCAAGGATCCATCTCACATCCGCTTTGATGTCTAGTTCCTCACCCTTTCCTGAACCCTGCTTGCACTTCAGATAGTTCTCATTCCAGGTATGGTTCTAGTCTCTGCTGAATAATCTTCATTAGAATCTTGCTGGTATGTGGGATCAGAGCAATTGTGCGATAATTTCCACAGTCATTTGGATCATCTTTCTTTAGTATTGTTATAAACACAGATCTTTTCCAGTCAGTTTGCCATGATTTTTTCTTCCAAATTTCCTGGTAGTGCGTTGTAAGTATGGTAACAGCTGCATCAGATTGCTGTAATATTTCTATGGAAATACCAACAATGCCTGGTGCTTTGTTCCTTGATAAGGCTTTCAATACTGCTTCCACTTCTTTCATCAACCAATGGTTCTGGATCTTAAGGTACAGGTTGAAACGGCTGTTGGTCCACTTGATCTCTATCATATAAAAACTCTGTATAAGATAAGAATATAAGATATGCCATACTGTGTCAGACCAAGGTCCATCAAGCCCAGTATCCTGTTTCCAACAGTGGCCAATTTAGGTCATAAGTACCTAGCAGTTTCCCCAAAAGACACAGGTTCCACAATGCTTATATTGGGTCAAGTAGTGATATCCCAGGTCCCTTTCAATAATAGTTTATGGACCTTTCCTCCAGGAACTTGTCCAACCTTTTTTAAACTAACAGTTTTTACTACATCCTCCGATAACAAATTCCAGAGTTTGATTACACGTTGAGTGAAAAAATATTTTCTCTTATTAGTCTTTAATAGGTTACCCTGTAGCTTCATTGCATGCCCCCTAGTCTTTCAATATTTTGATGGCGTAAACAATCAGTCTACGTTTTACCTGTTTCACTCCATTCACTAATTTATAGACTTCTATCATATCTCCCCTCAGCCGACTCTTTTCCAGGTTTTATTTATTTATTTATTTAGTAAACACTTATATACCGCTACTTCCAGCGATCAGAAGCGGTTTGATTACATCTTTGGGATTTGTCAATAATCAAGACAGAAAAGTTGGGGCATATATACATAGTTCAGAGGTAAAACACAGCACACAGGATAGGGTCTAAAGATTGGCCTTAACATATTAACATAATTTTACAAAAGAGCTTGTACTTTACATATTTACATTTTTACATATAACTAATCACTTCATCTTTTATCCCTCTGGGATTTACATCTGGTTGTAGTGACATTGGAACAGATGCGTTTTTAATTTCTTCCTGAAATCAACTATGTCTTTAATTGCTCGCAGCTCATGTGGTAGGTGGTTCCATAAGGTTGGGGAAGAGAATGAGAATGCTCTGCGGCTAGTACTGGCTTTTACATGTCTGATGATGTTTGGAACTTGTAGCGTGTCTGAGTTGATAGTTCTCCTGTCTCTGGTGGTAGGTTGCGTGCAGATAAGGGTGGAGAGGAATGATGGGGCTAGGTTATGTATGAGTTTGAACGTTGTTACCAATGTTTTATATTGTATCCTGGCAGCAATGGGTAGCCAGTGTAGCCCGATCAATACGGGTGTAATGTGCTCAGTAATGCTTGATCGCATGATGATCCTCGCCGCCACATTTTGTGCCAATTGTAAGATATTGGTCGTTTTCTTTGGCAGACCCTGTAAGATGGCGTTACAGTAGTCTAGGTGAGGCATGATGAGTGCTTGCGCAACAGACCGGAAATCACATGGTTCAAGTATATTCCGCAGGGGTCGTAGCACTCTAAGTTTGTGAAAAATGGCCTTGTTGGTGTTGCTCAGGTGCTTTTCCATCTTTAGTTTGCTGTCGATTGTGACTCCCAGAGATATTTGATCTCATTCTTAGTGTTGTAAGTGTTGTTAAATAGTGTGATTGTTGGAGGAGGTTCAAAGTCAGGTTTACTGGATATATACATCACTTCCGTTTTCTTGTGGTTAATCGTCATATTGTTTTGTTGTAGCCATCCTAACATCTCGCCCAGGCAGGTTTCGAGCTGGGTATATTTAGGGTCTGCGGCATCTAATTGTGTGTACAGCATAATATCGTCTGCGTAAATGTGGTAATTGATGTCATATTTCCTGAAAATGCTACTGAGGGGTTGCATGTAAATGTTAAAAAGTAGTGCCGAGAGGGCCGAACCCTGCGGTATGCCTTGAGTTCGAGTGAAGGCTTCAGCTTTTTCGCCGTTGAATTGGACCTGCGGTTGAACAGCCCTAACCTTTCGAGCCTCTGTTCATAAGGGTATCCTTCCATTCCCTTTACCATTTTGATGGCTTTTCTCTGTACCTTTTCTAATAACACTATATACTTTTTAAGATACAGTGACCAGAATTGCACACAATATTCAAGGTGCAGTTGTACCATGGAATGATACAGAGGTGTTATAATATCCTTTGTTTTATTTTCCATTCCCTTCCTTATGATACCTAGCATTCTATTTGCTCTCTTGTCCACTGCTGCACACTGGGCAGAGAGTTTTAACATATTATCCACGATGATGCCTTTATTCTTTATACTTTTTCTTGATCTTCTCATCATCATCCAACATAGATCCTTGAGCATCTTGTAACATTCCAATTCGAGGCTGGATTTTTTTTCTTTAACTCTCATAGCTTTAGGAAAGCCAATCTTTTTCTTCCTCATAGTTTCTGCTTCTATTTCCTTGCATGCGTCATTGTAGTACTTCTCCTTGTCTTGACTTGCTGCATGTTGGAAATCTCTGAGTTCTACGATTGCCTCTTTCTCCTCTGGCTTTAGCTTCTGTGCATTTTTTGGGCAATTTTCAGAGTTTCTTCGGTCATCCATTGTGGCCGTTTTTGCTTTTTCACCTTTTGTAGAGACTTCTCGCTTTCTTCCAACACAACCTTCTTGATGTCATTCCATAACTCTTCCAGAGCTCTGTCATTTATATCTAAAGCAACAAATCGATTTTGCAGTCTTTGAATTCCAGTGGTATATTCTCAAGGTCATATTTTGCTACATTCAAGAGTGTCTTGCTCTTTTCCAACTTAAGCTTGAATTTGTATACTAGTAGTTGGTGATCCGTACCAGTGTCATCTCCAGGTTTTGTCTTTGTTGATTTTATAAGAGTTTTTCCATCACTGACTTCCACAGTTGTAGTCAATTTGATTTTTGTACAATCCATTTGCATGAAGTCCATGTGTACAGTCATCGCTTGTGTTGCTGGAAGAAGGCGTTTGAGATGAATAGCTCGTTGGTCTTTCAGAATTCTATCAGTCTTTCTCCAGCTTCATTTCTGTTGCCAAGTCCATATTTTCCAACCATTTTGCCTTCTTCTTTGTTGCCAACTTTTGTGCTCCAGTCACCCATGACTATCAGGATATCCTGTTTGCATGTTCTGTCAATTTCAGCTTCTACTTGTTCACAGAACTCATCGATTTCATCCTCTTCTGCAGCTGTTGCTGGAGCATATACTTGAATTATAGTTGCATTGATAGGCATTCCTCATAGATGAAGAAATTAAGCATTCACTGACTGCATTGTATTTCATTACAGTTCTTGCAACTTTCTTCTTAGTTATAAATGCAACACCATTTCTTCTTTGTCTTTCATTTCCAGCATAGTAGACCATGTGATCATCTAATGCAAAGTGCCCGATGCCAGTCCATTTCAGTTCGCTGACAGCCAACAGATCAAGTTGTACACGTTCCATTTCATTCTTGATCACCTCCAACTTCCCTTGGCTCATGTTTCGTACGTTCCATGTCTCAATATTTAAGACATCTTTGCAGCTTCTTACTCTAATTTCATACACAACTACATCAGCAGTCAGACATCCTGAGGGCTTTGATCCAACCACATAATAAATGCTGGCTTTACTCTGAAAAGTTTTCAGCTCCTCCCCAGTAGCCAGTTGAGTGCCTTCCAACCTGGGGGTCTCATCTTCCAGAACTATAATGTAATTTGTTTTGTTGTGACTATCCATTGAGTTTTCATGGCAAGATATGGAAGCAGATTGCCAGGCCTTTCTTCTGCACAGTTTGAGTTTGGTATTGCCGTTGTCAGAAATGTGATCCTCCGTCACCAACACTGTCCCATTCTGCTGCTGCCCAGATGGGTGATTTGTCTTGCTCTGGCACTTCAGCTAAGACCTGTCCATCTTGTGAGACCCTGACAGTAGTTAAACTACCGATAGCTTAGCCCTCAGCATTACTGATGCACACAAGCCCTCAAAGCATGACAAGCTGCAAACCAAGTGAGGGAACAAGGAGATATTTCCTGCTAATTTTATATCTGGGGAGTCCTGAAAGATCAATGCAAATGGAAAGAAAGAACAAGATCTTCAGTAATGCCACTTCCCCCAGTAAAGGCATAGTACAATAATCCTATGACAAGGCAAAGCTCAGAAAAACAATTAGCTCACATCAATTCAAATCAAATCCAAGGGCTCCTCAGTACAGAACTTCCTCAACATGGCAGCATGGTACTACCTTCAGCTCCTGGGCTCCATGGCAGCTGCCTTGGTGTTGGTGTCATGGGCACACATGAGACCTCTATAATGTGCTCTGGTCTCTCGTTTATCTCTAATGCCATCCACTGTCAAGGAAGATACTCTGTCTGCTGGACATGAGTGAGTCTTTCCTGGTAGCTGCAGCTGGAGCACACTCTGGAATGCTCCCCTGCCCCCTCTCAAAGAATCACTCCTGGGGAAGCAATGCAGTCATCCACCATGGGCCAGTATCTTTAACAAGAACCCAACCTCCCCTCCCCCAAATAAAAGATTTTTCTCTCGACTCACACTTGCCTGACTTAATATTACATAGAACACTCATGCCTTCCAGAGCAGGTTCTGGCCTGGTCTGTCAGAATTTGACAAAAGAAAATTAGCTAAAAATGTCTCTCTCCTAATTATCCTGTCAAAACAGTCCAGATAAGTGGAATATATCAAAACACCTTCAAGGCAGAGGCAGAAGGAGAAAACAGATGAGACTCTGAGGATACTTGATCTTAAGGCTGTGTCCATCTGGCCTGGCCTGACCATCCAATCCATAATGTCTCAAGAAGGAATGCAAAGAAGCACAAATGGCTGCCCTGCAAATATCCACAGAACAGACCAAAAGGATATTTGTATTCTTGCAGAATGTTCTCTGAATCCCAGAGGCACCTGCAGTCCTTTGCTGTAAGCAGAAGCAATTGCCTCCTTAATGCATCTAAAGCCACGTATACACTAAGTGCAATGCAACCTAGCCTGCAACAGATTTCCCTAGTCGGGACATGTTCGTGAATGGCCTGCGTGCATCCTGCATGCACACTATGTGCATTCACTTCGTGCTCGTTCGGATCAAAACTGTCATTTTTTGCCACGAAC
Source organism: Ichthyophis bannanicus (assembly GCA_033557465.1). NCBI lineage: Eukaryota > Metazoa > Chordata > Amphibia > Gymnophiona > Ichthyophiidae > Ichthyophis > Ichthyophis bannanicus. The sequence goes on from CM066031.1 coordinate 1,173,149,618, forward strand.
ACAAAGGAGTGTGCAGCGTTAGTCGAGAAGCTGTTTGGAGCACTTCCCTGATCAGTATGTGGTTACGAACTAAGTGGATCACACTATATGCAGCTTGTCTCCCAGAATACACGCTCTGTGTCCCAATTAGCTAGAGTTTTGTTGCAGGTTGCATTACATGTTAGGATTGCCCAGTGTATACGCGCACCTTAAGGAAGAAAGTTTCTGATACCACCTCCCCTTTGATGGCACTGCACAGAACACAAAGAATTCATCAACAGCTTAAATGGATTAGTGACTTTTAAGTAAGTAAAACCCTGTGAGCATCCAAAAATTGCAAATCTATGCTCCTCTTCAAGGAATCCATATTTCTGAAGACCAGAACTGAAACAGAATGATTCAGCAGAAAAAGGGGCATGAGCTGAAGCAAAACCATTTTCTTTGGAAATAAATGAAATAAAGTTCTCTATATCTTTGAAATATCCTTAGCCAAATAGGCAACCACTAGGAAGGCTGTCTTTGAGGGTCAAACCTTTGAGGGATGCCCTCCTTTCAGATTCATAGCAGAAAGGAGGGCAAGGCCTTAAGGACCAAGTTAAGGTACCAAAGGGGGCACTACCACCTAGACCAGGAGTCACACATACTTCACTCTGTTAAGAAAATGAAGTACGCCCAGATGAGCCACTACTGGCCTACTTTGAACTTGCCACCTTCATTTTGAGAGAAGAAATAGCCCCTTGTCCAAACCTCTCAGAAGGAAGGTCAGAATGGTGGACCTTGTCCTGACAGCAAGAATCCGAAGTATGCATGCCCTGATATATATGTTAAGGAAGTCTTTCATCTTCTAAGTCCTTCAGAAGCATTATTACCGTTATCCTGGAGTAGTTTTCACTTGTACAACTTCATTTTTCCAGGGTCAAGCCAAAACAAACATGGACAGGGGTCTTTCCCCAGAATTGGTTCCTGATTAAGTAGACCCCCTTAACTAGTGTTGGATCAATTTCACTCTGACCTGAATCATACCAGAGTCCAAAAAAACCCTGAAGCAACATGGTGCCAGCAACATTACCAAACTTGAACTCTCTGCTATCATCTACAGGGTACATTTTTAGAAAACACTCTGGAGAAACCTCTGGCCCTTAGGTGTTCCAACTTTTTCATGCAGTTGAAGTACTTTCCCCCATGTAGTGCGAGGCATGTAGGTAGGAAATTCCAGACACATAGTCCTATAGTTGCTAGACCATGGGGCTTAGGTACAAGAAATATTGGCTAGAGTTTAGTGTAAGGAGAAACAGACCACTACATTCCTAGAATCTTAGATAGCATGCTGCCAGAAGGACCCTCAGGAGTAGGAACAACCTAAGCCCACTACCAGAACACAAGGGCTCCAACCACAGACCTGGCAATCATCATCTATCCTGACTGGAACCTAGACTAGAGGCATCAATTTTCTTCCTGTATTATTTCTTTACTATCCAACTTTCACATCCATATGGATGTTATTGAAAATACCATAGCTTGGAGAAGTCAAACTTTTGTATACATCTTCTCTAGATCCTTCATAGCTGTTCTGCCAACAGTAGTGTGTCATCAGATTTTTTGACTGCTCGTCATTTCATTACTGATTATCAATCCAAGCAGGTTAAAGTTGTCTGCTATTTTTGTTTCTATCAAGAATGCAAGAATTGTTCTGCTAATTGTCAAGATCTTTGTCTTCTCCTGTTAAAGCACAGGCCCATTTTAAGACTATATTCCTTGATCTTACTAAGCAGATGTTTTAGATAGTCTTCACTTTCAGTCAGCAACATGGCTTCAACAGCACAGCGAAGGTTGTTGATGAATTTTCCATCAAATTTTCACACCTCAGCAGTCTCACCTAATGGTTAGGCCAGTTCTGCACCTCAGTTGTCTTCTTACAGTCCTACTTCTCTGCTCTGATAATATGTCCTGCCTACAAATTGTACAGGTATGGGGAAAGTATGCAGCCTTGTCATACACCTTTGCCAATTTTAAACAATTCTGTTTCTCCTTGTTGCACTGAAACTCTTGTTTCTTGATCAATGTAAAAGGTTATGCATAAGATCAGGAGTTCTGCTATACCCATATTTCTTAATTTGGTCCACAGCTTTTCATGATTTATGCAATCAAAAGTCTAGCTGTAGTCAATGAAATGCATGTAAATATTCTTTTGGTATTATTTTGTCTTTTCAAGGATCCATCTCACATCTGTGATATCGTCTTTTGCTCCTTGCTCTTTCCTGAGCCCTGTTTGCACTTCAGGCAATTCTCATTCCAGGTATGGCTGTAGTCTCCACTAAATGTTCTTGAGTAAAATCTTGTTGGCATATGGAATCAGAATGACTGTGGAAGTTATCGCACAACCAGTCAGATAACCTTTCTTCAGTATTGGTATGAACACAGATCTTTTCCAGTTAGATGTACTTGATGTCTTACAATACTTACAACGCACTGTCAGGAAAGGTAGTACAGTTGCATTTGATTGCTGTTATACTTCAAAGGGAATGCCATCAATGGCTAGTGCTTTGCTCATAATCAGGGTCATTCTGTCCATCCCCGCTATTCGAGCCCTTTCCTAATCCAGTCTACCTTCCCCGTGCATTGTACGGAGAAGGTAGACGGAGGTAGGAAAGGGGAGGATCGGGGACGGCGTTAGGGTGGGCGGTCACCAGCCCCAGATGTCCAGGGCCGGTGGCTTGAAAGGGGAACATATTCCACCTCGGAGGTGGAAAATGTTCCCCTAGTTGGCGGGGGATGGCGAGCCCAGGGCGCAAAAAGGTTGGGGGAGGACATTTCCCACAGCCCGACCCTGGCCTTAGGAAGCCAGATTGGGGGTCAGATTGTTGTCCTAATTTCATCTGCACTTAAGTTCTGTTGGGAAGAAAAATAAAATCCTTGTCATTTTTGCCTTTAACACTCGACTGCAACTCCTTCTTGAATCAGAGGGTAGAAAGGGGACTACCATTCCCACAAGGCATTGCAGGAGCAAATGCAGTGTCATACTCCCTGAAGATAGAATATCAAGGCAGACCAACCCTACTCGCCCTAGGCAGTAGGCTGGCCTGATGACATTTATTAGTCTTAAATAGTTTACCCTGTAGCTTCATTGCATGTCCCCTAGTCTTTCTATATTCTGATAACGTAAACAATCAATCTACGTTTACCCATTCCACTCCGTTTATTAATTTATAGACTTCTATCATATCTCCCCTCAGCCGTCTCTTTTCCAGGTTAAAGAGCCCTAATCTTTTTAGCCTTTCTTCATAGGAGTATCCTTCCATCCCCTTTACCATTTTGGTGGCTCTTCTCTGAACCTTTTCTAATAATGCTATATCCTTTTTAAGATACGGCGACCAGAATTGCACACAATATTCAAGGTGCAGTCTCACCATGGAACGATATAGAGGCATTATAATATCTTTTGTTTTATTTTCCATTCCTTTCCTTATGATACCTAGCATTCTATTTGCTCTCTTGGCCGCCGCTGCAAACTGGGCCGAGGGTTTTAACATGTTATCCACAATGACGCCTAAATCTTTTTCCTGGGTGGTGGTTCCTAATGAGGAACCTTGCATCATGTAACCATAGTTTGAATTGTTCTTCCCTAGGTGCATAACTTTGCACTTGTCCACATTAAATTTCATCTGCCATTTTGATGCCCAGTCTTCCAGTTTATCAAGATCCTCTTGCAATTTTCCACAATCCTCTTGGGTTTTAACAACTTTAAAATAGTTTTGTGTCATCTGCAAATTTGATAACCTCACTCGTTATTCCCCTTTCCAGGTCATTTATGAATATGTCAAAAAGCAGCGGACCCAGCACAGATCCCTGGGGTACACCACTATTCACCTTTCCGCATTGGGAAAATTGGCCATTTAGCCCTACCCTCTGCTTTCTAGCTTTTAACCAGTTCCTGATCCACAGTAGTACACTGCCTCCTATCCCATGACTCTTTAGTTTTGCCAAACGTCTCTGATGAGGGACCTTGTCAAAGGCTTTCTGAAAGTCCAGATACACTATATCAACCGACTCACCTTTTTCCACCTGTTTATTCACACCTTCAAAAAAACATAACAGATTAGTAAGACAAGATCTTCCTTGTCTAAAGCCATGTTGGCTGTCTCCCATTAGGCCATGACTATCTACATGCTGAGTAATTTTATTCTTTATGATGGTTTCTACCATTTTTCACGGTACTGACATCAGGCTCACCGGTCTGTAGTTTTCCGGATCACCCCTCGAACCCTTTTTAAAAATTGGTGTTACATTGGCGATCCTCCAATCTTCAGGTAATAGAGATGATTTTAATGATAGTTCACAGATTACTAATAGCAGGTCTGCAATCTCATATTTCAGTTCTTTCAACACACTTGGATGTATACCATACAGCCCAGGTGATTTGCTACTCTTTAGTTTATCTAATAGTTGTAATACATCTTCCCGATGTATCGATATTTCCTTCAATTCTTCCGCACCTTTAAATTCTACTTCAGTCATGGGTAACATCCCTACATCTTCCTCAGTAAAGATCGAAGCAAAGAATTCATTCAGTCTCTCCGCTATCGCCTTGTCGCCTCTTAGTGCCCCTTTAACTCCTCTATCATCTAATGGACCAAGTGACTCTCTCACAGGTTTTTTGCTACGAATGTACTTGAAAAAATCTTTATTTCATGTTTTTGCTTCCGCAGTAAGCTTCTTCTCAAATTCTCCCTTTGCCTGCTTTATCAATGCCTTGCATTTGACTTGCCAGTGCTTGTGCTGTTTCCAGGTTTCGTTGTTTGGCTCTTTTTTCCATTTCCTGAAAGTTGCTTTTTTGGCAACAACAGCCTCTCTGACCTTACCTTTAAACGATGCTGGCAGTTTTTTGGACTTCCTTCCACTTTTCTTAAAGCGTGGAATAAAGCTGGTTTGGGCTTCCAAGATAGCATTTTTCAACAACACCCAAGCTTGATGCAAGTCTTTAACCTTTGCAACTGCTCCTTTTAGTTTTTTCTTAACTATTTTCCTCATTTTTTCATGGTCTCCCTTTCAAAAGTTAAAAGGTAGTACTGTGGATTTACTATCCCTCCTCCACTAATTAAATCAAAGGTGATCATGCTATGATCACTATTGCCAAGTGGCCCCAACACCCTTATCTCTTGCACTAGATCTGGTGTTCCACTAAGGACTAGGTCTAATATTGCTTCCCCTCTGGTCGGTTCATGAACCAGCTGCTCCAAGAAGCAGTCATTTATTTCATCTAGGAACTTTATCTCCCTAGCATGTCCTGCCGTGACACTGACCCAGTCGATACCAGGGTAATTGAAATCACCCATTATTATTACTGCACTGTAACCTTTGTTAGCTTCCTTGATTTCTTTGAGCATTTCATCATCCATTTGTTCATTTTGGCCAGGTGGTCGATAGTACACCCCCACTGCCATCACCTTCCCCTTTTTACATGGAATTTCAATCCATAGAGATTCTACAGCAAATTTTGTTACTGCAAAACTTTAATCCTTTCTGACTCAATGCCCTCTCTAACATAGAGCGCAACCCCTCCACCAATTTGATCAGCTCTATCATTACGATATAGTTTGTACCCAGGTATCACAATGTCCCACTGGTTGTCCGCCTTCCACCATGTCTCTGATACTCCAATCAGCCTCCAAACATTTCTTGTAGCCATCTATAAGTTTCATACATCTGTCTGCTGGTAGTTTCTCCACTCTTTAAATGCAATTTGTTCCACCTCATTAATGTTTCCAGCTTTCCTTTTACCAATGGCAGATTTAACTCTTTCCAAAGATTCTCAATTGAACTGAGATCAGGACTCACTGCTGGCCAGTTTAAAACAGTCCATTTGTTCCTTTTTAACTATTCTTTTGTACTTTTGGATAAATGTTTTAGGTCATTGCCCTGATGGAGGACCCATCACCTTCAGCCCAGACCTAGCTTTCTGACACTAGGTAGCACATTTCACTCCAAAATACCTTGGTAGTCCTCTGACTTCCTAATTCCTTTCATACGTTTCAGGCCTCTGGTTTCTGAGGCAGCAAAACAGCCCCACAACATAATGAAACCTCCTCCATATTTAACTGTAGGAAGTGTTTTTTTCCTCCTAAGATTCATTTCTTCACCTGTAAATGTATCGCTGCTCTACATTGCCAAAGAGTTCAAGTGTGGTTTCATCTGTCTACAGAACATTTTCCAAGAAAGATTGTGGTTTCTCAAAGTGGGTTTGGGCAAAGAACAGGTGTGCCTTTTTATGTCTATCTTTAAGCAGTGGGGTCCTCCTTGACCTTCGCCCATGAAGTCCTTCTTTGTTTAATGCACAGTGTATGGTGCCATCACTCCAGATTGCTCCAGATCAGCCTTCAGCTCTTTGGATGTTGTATGTGGTGTTTAAAGACTTCTTGGATTACTATTCCTCTTTCCACCACGTCCTGGGAGGTTCTTGACAGTTCTATGAGCATAAAACCTCTTAACAACATTGCAAACTCTAGACACAGGAATCCCAAGGCCTTTGGAGATACCCTTGTATCCCTTCGAAGTTTGATGTTTGGTCATAAGAGAGCTACCTGAGACAGTCAGAAGAGACATTATCTTCACCATTGTGAAAATGGAACAGGGATTGAATGTGGCCATTTTAAACATTAGAGCCTTCAATCATTGGTTGATTCAAGTCATGTGAGTACTGACAATTTGTGTCTAATTTTACTGCAGTGGGAATGTGGTTCTTCTGTTCAAACTGATTTGAATTGTTTATGAGTGCAAATAATCATGTCCTGGCAATGTCCCAGTTTTTATACTATTTCCTTTGGTCTTGTTTTATTTGATTCTTTTATGTGTCAAATATGTGTGCATATATAGTCCAAAGCCATTTCACTGGCCACTTTTTTTTAGGAGATATTTTACATTAAGGGTTAAGAACATAAAAAAATGCCTTACTGGGTCAGACCAAGATATATCAAGCCCAGTATCCTCTTTCCAACAGTGGCCAATCCAACCACAAGAACCTGGCAGGTTTCCAAAGAGGCATATAGGTTCCACAATGCTTATCCTGGGGCAAGCAGTAGATTTCCCGGGCCCTCTTTATTAATGATTTATGGACCTTTCTTCCAGAAACTTGTCCAAACCTTTTTTAAACCCAGCTGAACTAACAGCTTTTACTACATCCTCCAGTAACAAATTCCAGAGTTTGACTACACATTGAGAAAAAAATATTCGCTCTTATTAATCTTAAATGGGTTGCACTGTAGCTTCATTGTGTCTCCTCTAGTCTTTCTAATTTTTTATGGCATAAACAACCGATCTATGTTTACCCGTTCCACTCCATTCACTAATTTATCATATCTCCCCTCAACCGTCTCTTTTCCAAGTTGAAGAGCCCCAAGTTTTTAAGCCTCTCCTCGTAGGGGTATCATTCCATCCCCTTTACCATTTTTGTCACTCTTCTTTGTACCTTTTCTAATTCGGCTATATCCTTTTTAAGATATGGTAACCAGACTTGAACACAATATTCAAGCTGCGGTCGTACCATGGAACGATACAGAGGCATTTGTTTTATTCTCCATTCCTTTCCTTATGATTCCTAGCATTCTGTTTGCTTTCTTGGCCACTGCTGCACACTGGGCTGAGGATTTCAGTGTATTCTCCATGATAACACCTAAATCTTTTTTCTGGGTGGTGGTTTCTAAGGTGGTACCTTGCATCATGTAACCATAGTTTGGATTGTTCTTTCCTAGGTGCATAACTTTGCACTTGTCCACATAAAATTTCATCTGCCATTTGGATGCCCACCCTTACAATATTTCAAGGTCCTCTTGTAATTTTTTCAATCCCATGACTTTTTAATTTCGCCAAGAGTCTCTCATGAGAGACCTTGTCAAAGGCTTTCTGAAAATCCATATACACTATGGGGGTTATTCTGTGCCACGAATAGCAGGGATGGACGGCCCAATGGGATGTCCATCCCCGCTATTCGTGCCTTCACCCGGCCGTGACTAACTTCCCCGCCAGTTGTGCAGGGAAGTTAGATGGGGGCGGAGTCTGGCTGTCGCTGGCCCTGGACGTAGAGGGACGATTCTGATTCCAATTCCGATTCTGGCCGGTGACATGTGCAGGGAAATTATTCCACCTCCGAGGTGGAATAACTTCTCTGGATGTGTCATTGTTCAAATGCCGGGGCACGGATGGGGCAGAGGGGCTAGAGGACATTACTCGCAGCCCAACCCTGGCCATAGGAGGCCAGATCAGGGTTCAGGTTGTGAGGAATTAGCTTTAATTTCTGGCAGCTGGCATCACGGCTCTTCAATGGCACCGCGGTAACATGACGCCATGGTGCCACAGCTCCATTGAAGAGCCTTGACTGAGTTAGTCAGGGACAGTCCTGCACGTGCAGGCCGGACTGAATTGCAGTCCCGGCCTGCACGTGCAGGACTGTTTGCAAGTCTGATCCCACGGGACTAGACGTGCCCCGCGGGATCAGAATCGCGATCCCCTCTGTATGTCCGGTTCAGACCAGATGTGCAGAGGGGATTGACGTCCAGGACGGAATCAGGCCCTATATGAAATGGCTCACATTTGTCTACGTGTTTATTCACACCTTCAAAAAAAATATAACAGATTAATAAGATAAGACTTTCCTTGGCTAAATCCATGTTGGCTTACTCCCATTAAACCATGGCTATCTACATGTCCAGTAATTTTATTCTTTATAATGGTTTCTACCATTTTGCCTGGTACCGACATTGGGCTTACCAGTCTGTAGTTTCCCTGATCACCCCTGAAGCCCTTTATAAAAATTGGAGTTACATTGGCCACTCTCCAATCCTCAGGTTCTACAGATGATTTTAATGATAGTGGTTTAATTAATTAGTTTAGCACTCTTAAGATTTAAAAAAAAAAAACTGATTCACATAGTTACTCACCTGTAACAGGTGTTCTCCAGTGACAGCAGGAATCAGTCTTCACGTATGGGTGACGTTGGCACCGACGGAGCCTGGGTGCAACATTTCCCCAGCTTTCAAAGAAAGTCTTTCGGACATGCTAATACGCATGCGTGGTCCCCTTCCCACCTAAGGATGCCATCTTGCTCAGTCAGATGACATAGCTAGGACGATATTGAAAAACTAAAACAAGGTAGGGAAGCAACTCCCAGGGGAGGAAGGAGGGTTGTGAGGACTGATTCCTGCTGTCCCTGGAGAACACCTGGTACAGGTGAGTAACTACACTTTCTCCAGAAACAAGCAGGAAGTCAGTCCTCACATATAGGAGCTCCCTAGCTCCAGGCTGCTGAGGATCAAACCACAACAGCACCAATAGCGACCAAGTCAGGTAGCTGTGAGCTGCAGAAGATGAGTCCCCACTGAGAGACTCTGCAAGACCCTAGCATCCAGCAGCACTATCACTCCGGTTGCCTGAAAACAGAAGGGTCGGAGGACAGGAGTTGCCTACACCTCGAGAATATTATGGAGTACTGCCTGACCGAATGCACTATCCCTGCGCGACTCACTCTCCAGGCAGTAATGAGCTCCAAACGTGTGAATCTAGGACCATGTGGTGGCCTTGCATATATCTCCATCACCAGCACTGAGCACAGGTTGGCCACGGACATGGCCATTCCCCTCATGTGATGCGCTGTGATCCAGTGCTCAAGGGAGAGGCCAGCTCGCTCATAAGCAAGGGCAATACAGTCCACCACCCAAGTGGACAGAGTTTGCTTAGTCACAGGGAGCCCCAGTCTGCTGGGGTTATAAGACACGAAACGCTGAGGAGCTTTGCGATGGGTCTGGGTCCACTATAAATAGGACAAGGCCCATTTGGAATCCAGTGTATTAAGTACTAGTTCCTCCCTGCCGGCCTGTCTGGTGAGCTCTGAGAGCACCATGTTCAGGTCCCACTCCGCTGCCAGAGGGCAGAGAGGTGGCTTGGATAACAGGAGGCCCCGGAGGAACCTGGAGACCAGGGGCTGGCCTGAGAGGGGTTATCGCGCTCAGATGCGCCCTCACTGAGTTAGACTTCAGCCTGGTGTGTGACAGGTGCAGTAGGTACTGGAGTACTAATTGCACATGGCAAGAGAAGGAGTTATCCCTTCTATCCACACACCAGATAGAGAATCTTCACCACTTAAAAGCATAAGCCCATCTGGTGGAGGGCTTTTGGGAGGCCAGTAGGATCTCCTCGACTTCTCTCAGAAGATTGAAAGGGGCCAGAGCTAACCTTTCAGCAGCCATGCTGTTAGCGTTAGGGACCCCAGGTTTGGGGTGCAGGAGTGAGCCGCCCTCCTGAGACAGAAGGTCCAGGGCTCGGCCCAGCAGGACTGGGAGTGCCACCAACAGGGAGAGCAGCAGTGGAAACGAGGGCTGCCTCGGCCACCTGGGGGCAATTAGTTATGACTGACGCCCTCTCGCTCTGGACCTTGAATAGGGTCCTAGTGACCAGGGGTTCGGTGGGAATGCATAGAGTAGGCCCTCAGACCATGAGATCAGGAAGGCATCTGCCGCCACTCTCTCCGAGTACGGTTGGCACGAGCAGAAGTGAGGCAGCTACATGTTGTCCGGAAAGGCACATAGATCCATCACAAGTCTGCCCCAGAGGTGGAATAGCCTCTTGGCCACACTGGGGTTCAAGTGCCACTCGTGCAGCCAAAGGACTCTGCTCAGCCTGTCTGCTATGCAGTTGACCTGGCCCGGGAGCATGTTGTTGCGAGTTGCAAAGGAGAGGAGGGCCACCGTCTCCTGGCAGACGGAGTACGATCCTGTGCCCCCCTGCTTGTTGATACAGAACATGGTGACTTGATTGTTCATCTGAATCAGTAAGGACCAGTGTCACAGATGGTGGCGGAACACTCATCGGGCTAGAAAGATTGCCCTGAGCTATAGAAGATTGATCTGTATGAGCTACTCCTCCTGGGACCAGCTGCCCTGTGTGCAGCAGTCCCCGCAATGTACCCCCCAACCTAGGAGGGAGGCATCTGTGGTTAGGGTTCTCGGAGGTGCAGGTGCTTGAAAGGGCAAACCCGTCTGGAGGTGGTGAATGTTTTGCCACCAGTTGAATGATTTCACCAATTGGTGGGTAATCCTGTCCCTGTCCCGTTGCCTGCCTATGGCTTGAATCCATTGTGAGCGGAAGCACCACTGGACTGTCTGCATGTGCAAGCGGGCTGAGGGCGTCACGAGGATCATAGGCAGAGGAGGAGATGAGCTGACACCAACCAGCAATGTTGTACCTCTCCTGCCAGTTGTCCAAGACTTTCTGCCCTTTCTCTGGGGAGGACCGCCTTGACCTGCAGCGTGTCAAGCTGAGCACCTATGAACTCCAAATTTTGGGTTGGAGAGAGGTGAGATTTGAGGTAGTTGATGATGAACCCCAGGTGTGGCAGAAGGAGGGACGCACACTCTGCCACCTGACTGGCCTCTGAGGCTGAGCCGCCCCTGATTAGCCAGTCATCTAGGTAGGGGAAGACAAAGACTCTATGCAGCTGCATGTGGGTGACTAACACCATCAGGTATTTAGTGAAGACCCTTGGTGAGGAGACCAGGTCGAAGGGTATTACCCTGTACTAGTACTGCCCTCCTCCTACCATGAACCTTAGGTACTGCCTGTGGGAGAGGTGGATTAGGATGTGTGTGTACGCATCCTTTAGATCCAAGGAGCACAGGCAATCTCCCTGGTGGAGGTAAGGCAGCAGTGTTCCAAGGGAGAGCATCTTGAACTTCTCCATGGGGTCTGAACTGTGGAAACTAGTCGGGAAAGACCAGATGCCCAAGGAACGGGACCAGGACCTTGACTGGCAACAAGGGCTTACCCAAGGCCAGTGGTACTTGGAGCTCGGCTCGACGACTGGAGACGCCCCCACAGTTGGGGGCCCGGTCGTCAGGGCAGATGATGCGGACAAACCAGCCATCATTGCCTGCTGCTTGGCCAGGATAGCAGTGATTTCTGCTCCAGGGCCGCCATTCTGGTTTCCAAGCCAGAATGCTCCGCAGCTTTTGGCATGGGTACAGAGGATCTCAGGCCCGGCACTAGCACTTTCACGAGTGCATCCTCAATGAGGACTATGGCCTCAAGGAACCTCGCATGGTCACTGCCGGCCAAGGAATCCTTCTTGAGAACCTTGGTAGAGCGCTTCTCAAAGCCACGCAAGTCTCTCCAGCCGGTTTTACTGGGTTTCTCCAGTGTAACTTCAGTGGATTTCGAGGACTTTTTCTTCTTTTTCTCTGGGTCAGAGGTCTTCTCGGAGGAGCCACCGCGGGACTCCGAGGATGCTTGGGCCACACGGGAAGTGCTGGGCTTGGAGCTCGGCTTCGGGGAGGCTGAGACAGAGTTGGACCTGGGGAATGGTTTTTCCTGCAACTCCGACCTCTTTTTGTTGATCTTAGGCATCATGACCTGGCACAGGTCACAAGAGGTTCTGTCATGGTCCAGTCCCAGGCAGCACAGTTGGTGACTGACATGGTTTGACTGCAGTGGTCACATTTTTTGAACCCACTGGGGGACATGGTGGGGAGCACCCTAGGCAAAAAAAGGCATGAACGCCGGTCAAGGCCAGCCTCAACAAAAAAGCAAAAAGGGGCCAAGAACAGCGCCATGATAGGCGCGGCTCGAGGCGGGAAGAGGAACCAGTATGCAAATCGGGAAAGCTAACTTTTACAGATAATTAGCAAGGATTTTTTCTGGGGAAACAGAACAGATGTCCATTGGGCTCCACGGAAAAAAAGGAGTCTGAGCAATATGGTACTCTTGAGCGGGAAGGGGACCACACGTGTGGTAGCATGTCCCAAAGGCTTTCTTTGAAAGCTGGGTAAATGCTCTGCACAGGCTCCGTTGGTGCAGACATCACCCATATGCGAGGACTGACTTTGCTTGTTCCTGGAGAACTAGAAATACATATTCTCCTCTTTTTTTTTCTTTTTTTGCAGATGTAAGGTGCCAAGGGACAAAAAGTAAAAAAAATCACAGCGCAATTTCTAACACCAAAATAAAATTAATAATAACTTAACTAATTTTATTTTGGTATTAGAAACTGCGCTATTGTACTCTCATTTTCTTTTTGAGCATCTATTTTGCATCCAACAAAACCCCTCCTCCAAAAGTAGGTGCAGAACAGAACTAGGACATTTCACCATAGAACCCAACATATAGTACAAAAAAATGTCATTTCATTAACAACCTCTCTAGTACCAGGCAGGTTATGAATTAATACAAAACCCTACATAAGTCACTAAAGACCTATAAATCAAATCTACTATACAAAATTAACACTATAAAGTTGCCTACCCCTCATGTAACCACTCTTCTCAAGTGGCTTCATTGGTTCCCTATCCATTTCTGTATTCAGTTCAAACATCTCCTACTGACCTACAAGTGCACTCATTCTGCTGCTCCTTTACCTTTCCACTCTTATCTCTCCCTACACCCCTTCTTGGGAATTCTGCTCTTCTGGCAGATCACTTCTATCTCTGCCCTTCTTTTCCATTGCCAATTCAGACTTCGATCTTTCTACCTTGCTGCTCCTTATGCCTGGAGCAAACTACCTGAGTAGCTAGGTCAGGCTTCATCTCTAACCCTTTTCAAATCCAGGCTAAAAACTCACCTCTTCAATGCTGCTTTTGGATCCTGATCCTCATTGTTTCTTGCTCTCCAACTGTGTTCCCTTACTATTCACCTAGACATATTCTAGTCCCCAGCTGTTGTGTTGACTGTCTTGAATAGACTAAGCTCCGATGAGTAGGGACCTTCTCTTACATGTTTCTGTACAGCATTGCATACGCCTTGTAACGCTATACAAATGATTAGTAGTAGTAGTTGAAAAAAGCAGCACCATAAATGCTGCAGTGGGCCTTAGAACATCCTTACAACTATTCGGAAAACTGAACAAGACAGATTATTACAGATCCTACACAGAAACTCCATAGAATTTTGGGGCATTTTCTCCAAATGTTTTAGTTTTGCACATACCATGAGAATCATGAACTTCGCTTCTAAGCCAGAGTATGTGGAGTATCATCTCAGTCTCTCAAATTTACTGCTAATGCTCGGCGTAGTACTTGCATCATGCCAAAGAGAGCCTCCTGCTGGAGTTCGTAAGATGTACCCATACATGTTACATCTTATGAACTCCAGCAGGATGCTCTCTTTGGCACAATGCAAGTACTACGTCGAGCATTAGCAATAAATTTGAGAGACTGAAATCATACTCCACATAGCCTGGCTTAGAAGCGAGGTTCATGACTCTCATGGTATGTGCAAAACTAGCATTTGAGAAACTTCCCCGAAACTCCATGCTAACAGAACACTTGGTCTCGGTCACACAGGCAGAACACAGTTAGATCCTCATCAAGTACAGAAAATGTAGTTACTTGCTTGTAATGGGTGTTCTCTGGGAACAGCAGGAATCATTCCTCACATATGGGTGATGTTGGCACTGACGGTGTCCTCATGGAGCATTTCCCCAGCTTTCAAAGAAAGCCTTTGGGAATGCTACCACGCATTCGTGGTCCCCTTCCCGCCCAAGGGTGCCATCTTGCTCAGTCAGATGACATAGCTAGGATGGCAGTAAGAAATAAAACAAGGTAGGGAGGCAACTCCCAGGTAAGGAGGGAGAATTGTGAGGACTGATTCCTGCTGTTCCCGGAGAGTTCCTGTTACAGATGAGTAGCTACACTTTCTCCAGGAGCAAACAGGAAGTCAGTCCTCACATATGGGAGCTCCCTAGCTCCAGGCTGCCAAGGACCAAACCACGACAGCACCTTTGGGCCAAGAGTGCCAGTCGGCCCCCTGTGGGCTGGTGAGGGTCTCCCAGGGGAGGGCAGCCCAGGCCTTGGGAGTCAAAAGCTCTCCCCATTATGGGCTGGAGCTGGGGCTTGGGGCTTCTGAGTCTTAGGCTTCTAAGCTCCTTGGTCCTTCCTTTTTGGGAGAGAACCCTGTTGCTGGCCTCAGAACCCTGTTGCTGGTCTGATATCAGTGACTCTGCTGGAAGTGCTCCTTTTTCCCAAAGAATAAGGTCCTTTTCCCCGAGGGTTTTTTGTGGGGGAAAGAAGAGGTCTTCTTTGAGAGCCTCTGGTGGGTCACCACTTCAGTCTTGTTGGCCATGGGTTTGCTGAACAAGTTCTCACCAGTGCAGGGGACATTGAGCAGTTTGTCCTGGACCCACTGCTCAAAGTCCGAGGACTGTAGCCAGGCTTGGCATTGGGCTCTGATGCCAACTGCTGCTACTCAAGCTGCTGACTCAAATTCATCTAGGCTGACCGGGAGAGGAATTTTGAGCAGTCCTTGATCCCGGAGGTCAGAGCTTGGAACTGACTGAGAGGTTCCCCGGCCAGCCCCGCCGAGAACCCAGACAACTCCTGGGTCAGGGCCTTCAAATGCATGCCTATGTATAATTCATAGGTCTGGATTCGACACCTCAACATCGAGCCCTGGTAGCACTTGCGCCCCAGGGCGTTGAGAGCTCTAGCATCCATACCAGGGGGGACAGAAGAGTAAGTCTTCTGGCTTTTGAGTTTTCGCATGGTTGAATTCGACAACCATGGAGTTATGTGGGAGTTGGGGCTTGTGGAACCCTGGCCCCTTCCTGACATGGTAGATGGCGTCAAAGCATTAACTGACCACCGGCACAGACAACAGGGTCTCCCACATTCGTAGTAGTAGCCACTCAAGGATCGGCTGTACTGGCACCGTAAGAGTCTTCTTGGGTGAAGACTTTAACTGGAGGATCTCCAGCTCCTTGGTGCGTGGGTCCTCTTCCGCCTCGGTTTGGAAGATCACATCCTCTGGAGGAGAATGGCACCATGGCGCAAGGGGAGACGGGTCAGAGGGGACGTCTTGGTGCTGCCTGGTTTCCGCAGAGGCCTCACTGTCAGTCTCCCACTCAGAGTCAAGAGGGGATGACGAGTCCTAGGCCCTGCGACTCCTTGGCTTGAGGCCCGCCCCTAAGGGCTGGGGCCCTCCCGAGGACCTAGGGTCGGAGTCTCGGAAACTGGATGGGGAGGGCCGGATTCCTGAGGAACAGAACCGCTCGGAGCTCGGCTCGACAACCAGGGATTCCCCCGCAGTCGGGGGCCCAGTCATCAGGGTAGATGATGTGGACAAACCTGCCATCATTGCCTGCTGCATAGCCAAGATAGCAGTGATGTTCTGCTCCATGGCAGCCATTTTGAATCCCAAGCCAGAAGGCTCCGCAGCTTTCGGGGCAGGCACCGAGGACTACAGCCTCAAGGACCCTTGCACAGTCTCCACCGGCTGAGGCATCCTTCTTGAGGACCTTGGTGAGACGTTTCTCTGAGTCGCCCGAGTCCCTCCGAGCAGTCTTACCAGGTTTCTCTAGTAGAGCCTTGACAGACTTGGAGGATTTTTTCTTTTTCCACTCGGGGTCCGAGGTCTTTTCAGAGGAGCTACCGCAGCAGGACTCAGGATGCTCGGCCCTCTCGGGAAATGCTGGGCTTAGAGCTTGGCATCAGGGAGGTCGGTGCCGAGTCAGACCTGGGGAACAGTTTCTCTTGCAACTCTGACCTCTTCCTATTTGTTTTAGGCACCATGGCCTGGCACAGGTTGAAGAGGGTGCTATCATGGTCCAGTCCCAGGCAGCGCAGGCAGCAATCATGGGTATCGGTGATAGACATGGTTTGACTGCAGCGGTCACATTTTTTGAACCCACGGGGAGACATGGTGGGGAGACACCCAGCCAGGGTCAAGGACCCCCAGGAGAGAAAGGGTGTGAACGCCAGTCGAGGCAAGCCTCGATCAAAAAAAAAAAAAAAGGAGAAAAGAGCCGAGAACAGCACTGAGCCCGGCACCGGCTCGAGGTGGAAAGAGGAACCGGTATGCAAACTGGGAATAGCTAATTTTAAAGAACTGGATTTTTTCCAGGGGAATTGGACAGATGTCCGTTGAACTCCACGGAATAAAGGAGACTGAGCAAGATGGCACCCTTGGGCGGAGAGGGGACCATGCATAGCATCCCCAAAGGCTTTCTTTGAAAGCTGGGGAAATGTTCCACGTGGGCTGCGTCGGCGCCGACATCACCCATATGTGAGGACTGACTTCCTGCCTCTTCCTGGAGAATAAATTCTAACAAACATAGTAGAAATATGTAGACAAAATTAAATAGAAACAGTGATGCATTTCCTCCTGTACTGTGCAAAATATAAAGATGGCATATATAAAATCCCAAAACTGACATTATCCAGTCATTAAACTAAAAATAAATTCTCTACCTTTATCTAGCTATTTTATTTTGCTAATTTCCTTGGTCCCAGTATCTAGTTTCTGCATCCTCTTTCTTCAATTAACTCTCTTTTCCAGAGTCTGCAATATACTTGCCACTTCTCTCCATTCTTGTCTTACTCCTCTACATCCATCTCAGATATTGATCTTTTTCCTTTCAGCTTTCTTCCATTTACTTTTCTCTCTTTATCAACTCAGATTTCATTTCTCTTTCTTATATCCAGTTCTCAGTCTCCCTCGATTTACAACCCTCTCACTCCATCTCTCTATCCTTCCCCAGCCACTTATTCCCCAGTCTTTAACTAACTTTTTCCTTTCTCTCTCTCTCTTCCACCCTCCCTATGTTCAGCATCTATCCCCTTCTTTCCTGCCTTGTCTTGTCTCTCCCTCTTTCCCCAAACTCCCACCTGCCCCCTTTTTCTTATCCTGTCCCCATATCCAGCATTCCCTCTCTATCCCCCTTATCCAATGTCCAGCATTTCCCCATTTCACCCCATTCCATCCAGCATCCCTCTCTCCCCACCTCATGCATAGCATCTCCTCTCTCTCACACCCTATGTCCAGCAACTGCCCTCCACTCCCCACTTTGGGTGCAGCATCTGCCCTCCACACCTACTGTGTCCAGCCTCTGGACTCTATTCCCCCATCCTCCCCTTGTTCTTTATGCATAACTACCTAGCTCACACTGTGCTAATTTGTGCTTCAATGTAACCAATTATTGTCTCATCCACTGCTCTCTAAATTAACAGCTACTACACTGTTACTACTATTAAATGCTACATTTGTTTCAACTGTACTCAATCCCAACTTAATGTAACATTTGCCTCTGTACTCAATTTCAATTTAAGTAACATTTGTTTCAACTCTATTGTTTCAATTCAATGTTCATTCAACTCTGCTAATTTAAAAGTATCCAACTCTCTGTAACATTTACTGTTCCATTCTCACTCCTCTGAACTGACATATTTCCAACTAGACCTCTTCCCTTCCCTCCCTTCCTTCAACCAGATCCTGTCCCCCCTTCCAGAATGGTCCCTCCTAACTCCTGCTCATTTGCACTCAGGTTTGCCCTCATTATCCTATACCTCTCCTTGTTCACCCTCCCCTATGCACTAACTCTGACACATAATGTCCCCATTCCTATAATCCACTCTCCCAGACACCTATACATCCCATCACCTCTATCTCACTCTTTTCATAACCCCCATTACCGTACTTGCAAACTCATACCCATTAACATAATTCCCAACCTTAAGCCCAACTCTCCCTCTAACATCCCCTATCCCCCCCTCAAATGTGCCCTACTCAATGTTCGCTCTGCCAGAAATAAAATCCCCTTACTCACTGACCTCATGACTATGACCTCGATATATTTTGTCTCACCGAAACCTGGTTTCAAGACACTGACATGGTTCTAATATACCAACTATGTCCTAATGCATACTCAATATATACATGCAACAGAACACAAGGCAGAGGTGGAGGTGTAGCTATTATTGCCAGATCTAACCTACAACTTTCTATAGTTGAATCTACCTCAACATCAGGCATGGACACCATAACAGTCTCTAACTCTACCCTATCTTTATACCTCTTATACGGTGCACCCCAGACAGTCTCATCTGACCTCTCTACGATTCTAGACACAGCCTGCTCCCCCCAACCTGCCTTACGCCTCCTTATAATCTTAGGTGATTTAAATTTACACTCTATAACCCCCAATCAATCGTCTACCTTCCTCCAAGCTATGAATGCCCTCCACTTCACTCAAATCCTAAATCATCCCATACATTCCAAAGGAAACATCCTTGATTTAATATTTATTCCACAACAAGCTTCATTCGCAGAACAAATCCTTCACACCATTCAACCTATTCCTTGGTCTGATCATGCTCTCATCCTCTTTTCCTACTCTACTCAAAGATCAACCTCCTACCCACCCTCAACACACTCGTAAATTTAGACAATTCAATGCGGCCATCTTCCTAGAGCAAACGATCCCATCCCTCGACCTACTAAAGGATACGGGACTTAAGAGTCTCACATCTCCAAATGGAACGAAATTCTATCTGCAGCCTCTCTCCTCCCACCTAAAGAATTCCCTCAAAAGCACCGCAATAGAGCACCCTGGTTCTCTACAAAACTAAGAAATCTCAAAAGAGAACTTAGGCGTTTCGAACGTATCTGGAGACGCTCACATAATCCCAAATGCACATTCTGCCTACATAAATAAACTCCAAACCTACTGCTCTAAAACCCTCAACCATAAAAGGGAATATAATGAAAACATAATCCAACGGTCTCTCAATAAACCTAGGGAACTTTTCTCCATAGCGAAATCCTTAATAAATGAACCTTCACCGCAGGACCAACCCCCAAAAATATCTGCACAAGCTATTGCCAACCACCTTACCTCTAAATTCCTCCCACCCTCCTCAATCAATAACTCCTATTTTACTCCTGACTACAGCACCCAACCACCTGAACCTACTCTCCTAACCTCTTGGAACGAATTCGATCCCATCACACTAGAAAATGTCTCCAATGTTATAAAAGACCTGAATACCTCCACTTCTGCCCTTGACCCCTGTCCTGTCCCTTGGATCAAGTCTACTAGAGGTTCCCTCAGCCCCTACATCCTATCTATTATACAAACCTCCCTCCAGACTGGTTTTGTTCCACCTCCTCTTAAGCGCGCCACTATCCAGCCAATACTAAAATGAGCAAAACTTGACCCCACTTCCCCTACCTCCTACAGACCTATTTCTAGCATCCCTTTTCTTGCCAAAATAGCCGAGAAACTAGTTCAAACCCAACTTCAAAACTATATTGATGAGCACTCTCCCCTCGACCTATTCCAACATGGTTTTAAAAAGAACCATGGTGAAACCCTCCTTACCTCCCTACTAGACTCCCTGTACTTGCACACCCAGAATCCTACCCAAGGTTGCCTACTCATATTCCTTGACCTATCTGCCGCTTTTGACTCCCTTCCTCACCATCAACTCTTATGCAGGCTCCACGAAATAGGGCTCAGAGACACAACCCTAAACTGGTTCCGATCCTACTTAGATGACAGAACCCAAAAGGTTCATATTGGCAATGATACCTCTCTCCCATTTACACTAAAACAAGGTGTCCCCCAAGGATCTAGCCTCTCTGCTCTCCTTTTCAATATTTTCCTTCAACCTGTTTGCAACATCTTTCAGAGCTTTGGCATTCAGTACCAATTATATGTGGATGACATGATGTGTTTCACCCCATTTAATCTCTCCAACCCCGACTTTACTAAACTAAGTGATTGCTTAATTACACTAAAATCATGGCTATCTCAACATAACCTTCTAATTAATCAAACTAAGACTGAAGTTCTACAGGTGTTCTCCGTTACCTCATACACCCCTCCTCCAACCATCACTATTGGAAATCTCACCCTTACTATAAAATCTAGGTGAAGTATCTTGGCATTATCCTTGATCAGAACCTCTCCTTCACTAATCAAATAAAGAGAACCACTAATACAATATATGCAAAGCTACGTACCATCCGGAATCTCAAACTCCTCATAAGCCCCACTTTTTTTCGTTCTGTCTGTCAAGCCCTCACAACCCCCTCTCTTGATTACTGCAACCTAATCTATCATGGCCTTCCCAAGAACGCTATACAACTGCTCCAACTTGCCCAGAACACAATTGCGCGACTCATAACCAACATTCCCAGGCGATCACACATCACACCAATCCTATATGACCTCCACTGGCTCCCCATCTACTGCAGGATTAAGTTCAAAGTGCTTACCCTTATACATAAAATCATCTCCAACGAATCAGTTCCATGCCTTTCCCCTCTCATTCCCTTCTCTTCTAACTCTAGAACCCGCCGTTCTATTACCAAAAACCTCATCCCTATCCCAACAACCAAAATATATTGCAAACAATTTACCAGTAACAGGGCCTTTTCCCTCTATGCTCCTACCCTATGGAACTCCCTTCCCCATGAGCTGCGGAACTCTAGAACTCACCTAGAGTTCCGAAAGAACTTAAAAACCCTCCTTTTTCAGGAACATTTTTCCCTTCCACCTTAGTTCCTAACCTTCATCTGCTTCCCACAGCTCCTACCCCTTCTAAACCTTCATACTGACAACCGATATCTCGGTAAATACCTTTGTAAATAGTTGTTTATTCTTATGATTAGTTCTCATTGTTATCTTATATATTTGTTACTTTGTTCTATGTAAACAGTGGAAACACTCTATTTTAAATGTTTTATGTAAACCGTCTTGATTTGTAGAAAGACGGTATATAAAATCGGTTAAATAAATAAATCTCATGTCCAGAATCTGCAATTTATCCCTCTACAACCTCTATCCTGTGTTCAGTATCTGTCCTCATCCCCTTATGGCCCTTGTCAATGTATGGCCTCTGCTCTCTACCCCATGTCCAGCATCTGCTCTCCATCCCTCTATATCCCCTACCCTATTGTCCAGCATCTACTCCCACTCCACATCCACCATCCCCTTATATCCCTCACCCTATGTCAGTCTCTACTCTATCCTCTACCCTCCAGCCTATGTCCGGCATCTGCCCACACCCCCTATCTGTGTCCTGCATTTGTGTTCCACACCCCTACCCATACTGTGTGTCCAGTATCTGCCCTTCAACCCCCCTCTGTATCCAGCATTTGCCTGTGTCATCCCCTCCACACTTCTTATTTAGCATCTGCCCTTTGCCCTCTCTTGTGTCCAATATTTGGCCACCATTTCCCTTCCAGCCATTCCACCCTACCTCGTGTCCATCTACCCAGCATTTATCTTCTGGCCATTCCATCTCCCCTCCCTTGTGTCCATCTGCCCAGTTTTTCCTTTCCGGTCTTCCAAACATCCCCCCCTCCGCCCCCACCTTCTCTTTATCTGTGCATGCAGCGGCAGTCCAGCCTCTGTTAAAAAAAAAAAAAAAGAAAAGTGTCTCAAAGCACTTACCAGAGAGGAAGGCTGGTCTAGTCCCTCCCATTTTGAAACGAAGCATGCGTCCGAGACCGGACCAGCGAGGATTTTCTTTTTTTTAAATCATAGATCGGGCAGCCGCTGCAGGCACAGAAAAAGCTGTAGCACAGGAAGGGGGCAAGCTGGAGCTGATTAGGCAGACAGCCAGCTCATTTGGGGGAGGGGGAAGTGCCCCCTCTCACTCCCCCAAACTACGCCCATGCTCAATCTACCACCCAAGAGGGGACTAACTTCAGCTTATAACTCAAACTCTGTGTCTCAGTCTTAGCCAAAGAGAGGCTGAGAAATGTAAGTGTGCCTGAATTCTATCACTGGTTGGTAGTGAAGGGACAAACTAGAATTCAGCAGTTAATCCAGAGTAAGAGCAGAACGTCCTGACCTGCTCCCATTCTTTCAGTAAAAGATTCAGTATGGATGATAAAATACTCATATTAAACAATGCTTCATCTGAAATTCAGTTTTTCCTCTGTTAGTTTTACTTATGTAAGTACCCTAATATTCTCTCTCATTAGTTCTTTCATAGATGACACAAGGATATTAGTACTTATTTAAAGCAATCATGATTGTTCATTCTGTCCAATGTATTTCCATGCATGCTGAAACTGCCCGCTGAAGTTTTTTTTCTTTTAAGAGTTTCAAGGTTTGTTTCTACTGAAGAAAGTATGAGGTTATGTTGCCTGGAATTAGTTGGATATTAAATACTCAATTAGTACTAGAAAAAATGTTTTTTCACTTGCAATAATTTTTTACTGTATGTACACACTGCAAATAAATTACAGGAATTAGTAAGAACCCCCAAAGGTTAATCTGAAACAGACAAATGACAGAAGCTGGTGGCACCTTACATACTAACCAAGCCTCAATAACAGCGGTCGACGACCTTTTTTTCAATGTAGCCACAGGTGCAGTGACTGAAAAGTAAAATTCAACACACCATGGATTAGGGAGTGTCAAAGGCAGTATCGGCTGGTAGCATTGCATCAATGAATCAGTCGGAGGGTGGAATAGAATGAGAGATTACGTGATAATAATTGTGATCTCTCATTGGTTAATTCTACACAGCAGACCATACTGTCAAGAAAAGGGTTGATTATATTTTATTGTTACAGCCAAAATATGCCAAACACGAATTTGCCATTCTCTCATTGCAAATTCATCATTTGTGGCGACCAGTTTGCCCACTCTGAGTCTATAAGGTTCCAGCAGCTGCTTTGTTGTTTTTAATGGGAATATAAAATTTTGGTCTCATTGTTCCATCTGCCTTGCTGCAGAATCTACCTTAAAATCTGGGGTAGAAAACCAGAGAAATCTTGAAACTTCAGCATGTATATCTCTGTCCCAATTAAAAAGAAATAGCAAAAAGATTTTAGGAAGTTAATAGATCAAAGATTTTCCAGACTGAGTTAACAGAATTTAAACTGGTTAATGCTTTTGAATTATGTCAAAGTGACAAGAATCACTGAATGCAATCAGGAGTTCACACAGAACCAGAACTATGCTACACTAGTACAAATTTCTAGATATTTGTTCATCATAATTCATCTCCAAGTTTCTCTCCTACCTCTGGCAGATGAACCGTCAGTTCTCAGTCTCTCAAGATCACACATTTACCCAGCCACCAATTCATGTCAAAAAAAACCCCATAGCCAAATATGCTCCCAAACATATCTAGAAAAGATAGCTGCACCTCCACCAATATATTCTATTCTTTCATTTCAAATACCTGTACTTTCTGTGAACTGTGACAGAAGAAAATACTTCACATGTGAATTTTTTTTTTTTTTTTTTTACTTCAAAGGGCATTTTTCGGACTTGCACATTGTAAATCACTAAATAAAAATTTTATCAGCTATGATTCAGACAACTCTACCAATAAATGGGGTCTCAGCTTTCCAGTGTTCTAGATATCTGTCAGTCTAATGAATGGATTAATCAGGCCAACTTACTTTACAGAGTTACTTATTACTGCAAAACCACAATCATGTAACAAAGGAATACAGAGTATGGATGATCACTGGCTCAGCTCAGAGGTGATCCCATAAAATCTGCAGATTTACTGATAACAATCTAAATTTCACTATACTGCACATCTTAAAGCCGGACTGTATCTATGAAATAAGAGAGGTGGTGATTGAGCGAGAATACAGGCAGCAATGTCAAGTAAAGCACAGTTACTTACCTGTAACAGGTGAACTCTGGGAACAGCAGGAATAAGTCTTTACATATGGGTATCGTCGGTACCGACGGAGCCTGCGCGGGAACGCTCCCCAGTGTCCAAAAGGAAAGCTTTTGGGAGCATCCCACAGCACCTGCGCGCTGCCTTCCCGCCTTTCCCAACCGCCTTTCTCCAGTTCGAGTTTTAAAGCTGAGACAAAGAGAGAGTGAGGAAAGGAAAGATAGAAAGAGAGATACAACTCCTAGGGGAGGTGGGTGGGTTGTGAAGACTTATTCCTGCTGTTCCCAGAGATCACCTGTTACAGGTAAGTAACTGTGCTATCTCCAGGAACAAGCAGAAATGAGTCTTCACATATGGGGACTCCCCAGCTAGAGATGCCTGGGAGATCCCCCAGGTTGTGAGTCCCTGAGAAGGGCTCTACCTCCACCCATAAATCTCAGGCATCCAGCCAGGGATGGAGGGTAGGAGTTGATTAGGTATGGAAAAGGTGTTTGAGAACAGCCTGACCAAACAAGGCATCCCGGGCCCGGCGGGAGTCCTTGTCCAAGCAGTAACGGGCTGTAAAGGTATGAACCAAGGCCCAGGTGGCCGCTGGACAGATCTGGTCGATGGACACAGAATTTAGATGAGCCATAGAGGCTGCCATGGCCCTCATATTGTGAGCAGTGACATGGCCCTCCAGAGAAAGGTTCTTACTCTGGTAGGCGAAAGAAATACACTGAGCAATCCAATTGGACATAGTCCTCTTACAGACTGGAAGTCCTAAATGAGAGGGATCAAAAGCAACAAAGAGTTGAGAGGACTTTCTATGTTGCTGTGTCCTTTGTAAGTAAAAAGCAAGAGCTCTCTTACAATCCAGGGTATGAAGATTCCTCTCTGCACTTGATGCATGAGGACCTGGAAAAAAGACAGGTAAATAAACCTCCTGGTTCAGATGAAAAGGTGAGACCACTTTAGGCATAAAGTGTGGATTAGTCCTGAGGACTACCTTGTCATGATGGAACCTTGTATAAGGAGGATTAGCCACCAAGGCTTGCAGTTCACTGATGCGGCGAGCTGAGGTGACTGCAATGAGAAAAATAACCTTCCAGGAAAGGAATTTCAAGGAGGTAGTGGCTAAGGGTTCAAAGGGTGGCTGCATAAGCTGGCCAAGAACCAAGTTCAAGTCCCATGCCACTGGAGGTGGTCTAATGGGAGGTTTGGTTAAAAGAAGGCCTCTCATAAATCTTGCAATAAGAGGATGAGAGGAAATAGGCTGTCCATTGAGAGGCTTAAGGGATGCTGCAATAGCACTCAAATGGACTCTTACTGAATTTGTTTTAAGGCCTGCATGGGATAAATGCAGCAAATACACTAGTAAAGAATTCAGAGGTATTGCAAGAGGGTTAAGACCCTTCTCTGCACACCAAATGGTAAACCTTTTCCATTTAAAAGCATAGGAACGTCTAGTGGAAGGCTTTCTGGAAGCATGAAGGATATCCTTCACCTGCTGAGAAAGATGCAAATCCTGAAGGTCTAGGCCTTCAGCAACCAGGCCCTGAGATGAAGAGACTGAGGATTCGGGTGCCACAACGTTCCCCCCTCCTGGGATAGGAGGTCTGGAGCAGATCCCAAGTCCAGGGAGGGAGCTTGAGAGAGATGCAGAAGTAGAGGGTACCACACTTGGCGTGGCCAATGTGGTGCTATGAGGATCATAGACCCCTTGTCCCTCTGAAGTTTGAACAGTGTCTTGGGGATTAGGGGAATGGGTGGAAAGGCATAGAGGAAGTCTTGCCCCCAATGAAGGAGGAAGGCATCCCTGGCCTGAACTCCCTGACACGGAATTCTGGAACAGAAGCGGGGAAGTTTGGCATTCCACGGACTTGCAAACAGGTCTATGTCCGGGGTTCCCCAAATTCGGAAGATACTGGCTATCTGGTCCCCATGGAGGGACCATTCGTGTGGAAGCAGAACTCGACTGAATCTGTCTGCCCAAGAGTTTTGAACCCCTGGAAGATACACTGCTATGAGATGATTTTGATGCTCTCTGGCGAAGGCCCACAATCTCAGAGCTTCGTTGCAAAGCGACAGAGAGCCAGTCCCCCCCTGCTTGTTCACGTAGAACATGGCTACTTGGTTGTCCGTGTGGATGAGGACTGTCTTGTAGCTGAGCAGGGTGTGGAAGACTCTGAGAGCCAGAAAGATTGCTCTGAGCTCTAAGAGGTTGATATGTAGAGATGTCTCCTGTGGAGACCAGATGCCTTGGGTGGAGAGATCTTGTAGATGAGCTCCCCAACCCCTTGGGGAGTCATCTGTTGTAAGGGTTGCTTGGGGTAACACCTGTTGAAAGGGGGACCCCAGCAACAGATTTTGAGTGGACTTCCACCACTGGAGAGACCAAAAAAGGCGACTGGAGGTTGCTATTTTGCCTGACAGGCACCCTGATGCCTGGGTCCATTGGGTGGACAGAGTCCATTGAGCTGCCCTCATGTGAAGGCGAGCATAAGGGACCACATGCACGGTGGATGCCATGTGGCCTAATAGTTGTAACATCTCTCGAGCAGTTAAATGGGACTTTAACTGAATCTGGGAGGCTAACTGCACCAAGCGTAGGCAACGGGCCTGGGGAAGATAGGCCCTTGCAGTGGTGGTATCCAGCAAGGCCCCTATAAACTCTAGAGATTGAGCAGGGGTGAGATGGGATTTTGGGATGTTTATTACAAGTCCCAGATACTGAAGGATACGCCTTGTGCAGGCTAGGGAAGCCTGGGCCTCTGACTGGGATGGAGCTCGGATGAGCCAGTCGTCCAGATATGGGAATACAAATATTTCTAGAGTGCGTAGAAATGCAGCTACTACTGCCATGCATTTTGTGAACACCCTGGGTGCAGAGGCCAGACCGAAGGGAAGCACTCTGTATTGATAGTGCTTTCCTTGGAAAAAGAACCGAAGGAACCTTCTGTGTGTTGGATGGATGAGGACATGGGTGTACGCATCCTTGAGATCTAGAGAACAAAGCCAGTCCTGACTCTGGAAGTATGGAAGGAGAGTACCGAGAGAAATCATCTTGAATTTCTCCTTGCATAGAAACTTGTTCAATTCTCTGAGATCTAATATGGGTCTGTAGGGATGGGATGAGAAAGTAGGGGGAGTAGAACCCTGAGCCCTGTTGAAGAAGAGGTACTTCTTCTATTGCCCCTTGGGCAAGAAGGGTAGCAATCTCCTGACCTAGAAGGGCGAGGAGAGATGTTGGAGAATTGAACTGTCTCACCATGGTGTGAGGGGGAAGGTTTAAGAAATGAAGCTTGTACCCTTCCCTTATGATGGAGAGGGTCCATTGCTCTGCTGTGATTTGTTCCCATCTGGGAGCAAAGTGAGCTAACCTTCCTGGAATGGCGAGAGGCTCTGGATGTTCTAGAGCCAGAAAGGCTAAGTTCTCTAGCTGTAAGTCAAAGGCCCTGAGGAGGCTGAGGCTGTTGGGCCGTAGCAGTCCTAGCAGCCTTAGGCTTGGCCTGTTTCGGTTGTTGCTGTCTCTTTGTAGCAAAACGACCTGCAGAAGATGCCTGCTGACCATAAGCAGAATAATATCTCCCTTTTTTGGGAAAAAATCCCTTTTTGAACAACCTTTACTTAAAAGGAGCAGAAGTAGACTTTGAGAGTCTATCTAAAGCAGAATTTTCAGCATCCATCTGGGTGGCCTTTGCTTGCCAATCTTTGCCAAAAAGGTTTTCACCTGTACAAGGAAGGTTTCCTAGTCCATCCTGAACCCAGGGTTCCAAATCAGAAGCTTGTAACCAAGCAACTCTGCGTGCACCTATGGCAATAGCCGAGGCTCTGCTGGCACAGTCAAAAGAGTCAAAGGCTGCACGGTTGGAAAATTTGGAAACATCCTGGGCATGTTTAAGGCAGGTGAGAAACTCTTCCCTTTTATCTTCTGAAATAAAAGGAGATAAAGTTTGCAGATGATCTGTAACTTCTTTTAGAAACATCCCCATATAAAGACTACAGGAGTTGATTCTGGCAACAAGCATATTGGCCTGGAAAATTCTCCTGCCAAAGGCATCTAAGGTTCTACATTCTCTTCCTGGAGGATTAGAAGAGTGCCTTTTTGTACTCTTTATCTTCTTCATAGCAGACTCCACCACAATGGAGTGGTGAGGAAGCTGAGTCTTATGAAAACCAGGACAAGGAGGAACACGATATATGGTGTCCAACCTACGAGAATGAGGGGAGATGGTGAGAGGAGTCTCCCATATGCCCAACATGTGATCATAAAGAATCTCATGAATTGGTAAAGTGGCTGCCTCTTTAGGAGCCTTAGGATATTGTAAAATATCTAATTTTTTGGCTCTAGGCTCTGCCTCAGGGGCCACTGAGATGGAGAGGCCCCTGGCCACTTCCCTAATGAAGTCTTGAAAAGACAAGTCTTCTGGAGGAGACATTCTTCTTTTTGGAGAAGAGGGCTCCTGAGGAAGGATTACCGATGCTTCGATAGAGGCCTCTGATTCATCAGAGTCTTGAGAGGAATCAAAGTATTGCCTGTCTGGATGCTCCTGCAGAGCCCGATACGCGTACTGAGTGGTATCGACATCGGGAGTGATCGGTACCGATTCGGTACCGATGGATATCACAGAACAGTGTACCGCTGCAGTCAACACCGGCCGATATCGGTACCGGTGCCGGAGCCGGTACCGACAACGGAGTTTGTTGCAGTACCGAAGGCGTTGCAACTTGTATGAATGCCGTAATGGCACGCTGCATGGTCAGGATATTCTGATCCATCGACGCCACCAATGTCTGGATGTCGGTACCAGTGGGAACCACCGGTACTCCAGAACATGGCAACAGGTGATCAGTCGAGGCCGAGCCATCGATGTCAACCTGTGACCCCATAGATAAAGCTTTGGAAGCCGGAGCCTCCCGCCGGGGTAATTTTGCCAGTGCAGATTCCTCGAGGGCAAGCCCGGAGGCATCTCGATACGCAGAGGGAGATCTACCCTTCGAGGACCGGCTGGACTTAAGTTTGGTTACCTGAGATCCATGGGAGGAAGAAGAGGCCCTGGAAGACGTTGATGCCACCGAAGCAGCATCAGAGGGAAACAGGGTACTGAGCTTGGCTGCTCGATTCTGTAGACCTCTTTTAGACATCATGGAACAGGACTCACAATCCGTGATGGAGTTGTCAGGACCTAAACATTTTAGACACCATTCATGGGTGTCAGTGACAGAAATAGTGCCGCTGCACTTCGTGCACTTTTTAAACCCGGAGGCGGGCTTTTCCATGAAGAAAATTTTCCTAGGCCTAAGGCCGAAGAAAGAAAAAATGCACTGAAGTGAGAAAAAACAGTAGGGGTTTTTTTTGGGTTTTTTTAGAATAAAGAAAGAAAGACCGGCGGTACCAGTCCGGCGTCGAAGAAGGCTGACGCGCGAGCAAAGAAATAAAAGAAAATAAAGAAATTCTTCAGCGGTGACAGGAACACGACCTGCTGGCTCCACGGAAAAGAAGAACTGGAGAGAGGCGGTTGGGAAAGGCGGGAAGGCAGCACGCAGGCACTGTGGGATGCTCCCAAAAGCTTTCCTTTTGGATGCTGGGGAGCGTTCCCGCGCAGGCTCCGTCGGTACCGACGATACCCATATGTGAAGACTCATTCCTGCTTGTTCCTGGAGATAACAAAGGCGGCCTGGGATAAAGTGAAACAGCCAGACTGCCACTGAGCAGGCCCACCCAATTTTCAGGAGAAGGCCATGCAAGAGCTCATTCAAAACTTACCGCAGTCATGAAGGACAAGCTGTTGAAAAGTCAGTCCTCAAGAGGTGATTAAAGTAGACCTGATAGCACAAACATCACAACTTCAGTGAGTGGAGGAGTGCATATTTGAATAGGAAGACTGGGCAGCACATGTAAGTGTACTGGAGGCAATGAATCAACAGTTACTGTCCCAAACTGATAACCTGGAACAGCGATGGCGAACCTATGGCACGCGTGCCAGCTGTGGCACGCGAAGGCCTTGCAGCTGGCACGCGGGAAGGTCCGCATTTAAAAGGTCCCAAATTTAAAAAAAAAAAAAACCAAACAAACCGGCTGCTTCTGCCGCGGCAGCCTCAAGAGCTCTGCCGCGGGGCCCCCCCCCCCTGCCCGGCAGAGCCTCCCTGCATCATCTACCTTCAAGTCGCAAAACGCGGGCTTCTTTCAGAGCCGCGAGAGTTTCCTTTCTCGCGGCTCTCCCGCGAGAAAGGAAACTCTCGCGGCTCTGAAAGAAGCCCGCGTTTTGCGACTTGAAGGTAGATGATGCAGGGAGGCTCTGCCGGGCAGGGGGGGGGGGCCCCGCGGCAGAGCTCTTGAGGCTGCCGCGGCAGAAGCAGCCGCTTTGTTTGGGTTTTTTTTTTTTAATTTGGGATGATAGGGGGGAAGGGGGTTTAGGACTGGTAATGGGCTATGGTGGGGAGGCTAAGACTGGAAATGGGCTGATGGGGGGGGGGTAGGACTGGTAATTGGCCCTGGGGGGGGCGAAGAATGGAAAGGGGCTGATGGGGTGGGGTTAGGACTGGTAATTGGCCATGGGGGGGGGCTAAGACTGGAAAGGGGCTGATGGGGGGGTTAGGACTGGTAATTGGCCGGGGGGGGGGTAGGACTGGTAATTGGCAGGGGGGGGGGTAGGAATGGTAATTGGCCAGGGGGGGGGGTAGGACTGGTAATTGGCCAGGGGGGGGGTTAGGACTGGTAATTGGCCATGGGGGGGGGGCTAAGACTGGAAAGGGGCTGATGGGGGGGGTTAGGACTGGTAATTGGCCAGGGGGGGGTAGGACTGGTAATTGGCCGGGGGGGGGGGTAGGACTGGTAATTGGCCAGGGGGGGGGGTTAGGACTGGTAATTGGCCGGGGTTAGGACTGGTAATTGGCCATGGGGGGGGCTAATACTGGAAATGGGCTGATGGGGGGGGGGGGGTTATGACTAGTAATGGGCCATGGGGGGTGCTAAGGCTGGAAGTGGGCTGTTGATGGTGATGGTGATGGTTATTAGTGGGGGGGTAGGACTAGTAATGTGCTATGGTGGGGGGCTAAGACTGGAAATGGGATGATGTGGGGATTAGGACTTGTAATGGGCTGATGGGGGGGTTAGGACTGGTAATGGGCTATGGGGGGGCTAAGACTGGAAATGGGCTGAGTGGAAGGAGGGCTTGAACTGCAAATAGCTGATGGGATTGGGGCTTGGAATGGAAATGGGTTGTGAGGGGGAGGGAGCTAGGACTGGAAATGGGTGAGGGGGGGCTAGGACAGGAAATGGGCTGATGGAGGGGCTAGAATAGGACTGGAAATTGGCTGTTGGGGGGGTGCTAAGATTGGAAATGGGCTGTGGTGGGGGTTTGGATTGAAATGGACTCATGAAGGGGCTAGAACTGGAAGTAGGCTCATGGGGGGCTTGGATTGGAAATGGGCTGAGTGGAGGGGAGCTAGGATTTGACATGGGCTGATGGTGGGGCTAGGAAAGGACTAGAAATGGGCTCATGGGGGGCTGGGTTTGGAAATGAGCTGATGGAGGGACTCGGATGGGACTGCAAATAGATGGGGGAGCTAGGACTGGAAATGGGCTTATGGGGGGTTAGGACTGGAAGTGGGTTGATGAGGGGGGGCTAGGACTGGTATTGGGTTGGGAGGTTGCTAGGACTGGAAATGGGTTGGGGGGCTGCTAGGACTGGAAATGGGCTGATGCAGGGACTAGAAGGGAATGGATGCTGGGTGAGGCTGGAACTAGAAGGGAGCTGGTGTTGGGGGAGGATTAGAATGGGATGGGGCTGGGAGAGTAAAATGGAGAGGGGAAAAATATTTTGTGTGGGAGGGATAAAAAATCTACAATTGGCCGGGTATTGGGAGAATAAGTGGGGATTGAGGATGGAGGGGTAAATTTTGAGTAGATGAAATAGGAATGAGGAAAGAGCAAAAGGAGAAAGATTAGTATGTTAAAGCAGATGTAGAGAGAGAATGGAAAAAAAAAAACCAAGAAGACAGAAGAAAGGACAAATGGACAGCAGATGGAGAGTTAGGAGAAGACACGAAGAAACCAGAAGAAAGTGGCTGGAGCAATTGCAACTGAAAAAAAATGCACAAAAGGTAGAAAAATATCTCTTTATTTTGAATTTATTAACTGGAATATGTCAGCTCTGGGAAATGTGCATCATTAATTTTTGCGCTTTGTTTAGTACAAGAGGAAATTAATTTATAGTTTTATTTCTACAGTGTTGTTGTATATTCCAAGTTTGGCTTTTGGGGTTCCCAGTTTAATTATTGTCTTCCTGTTTTTAAATTGTGATTCCTTGTTTGGTGATGGTCTGTTCTGCATGTGTAACTGAGCTGAGGTATTCTGTTTATATAATTCCTATTTGACATTGCCACTTGTTCTTTCCCCAGTAGGTCATGTATTGTTGTTCTCTGAAATGTATTGGTTTAATATTTGCAGTGTTGCCTTTTGATAGTTAGGGTATGGTGCTTTGTGAGTCCTGGTAGTACTGTTAGGATACGGCGGGTTTGCTATGGGTTCTAAATGGGCAGCGTTTGTAGTAGTTCCTAATGTGCCTGGCGGTTGGTACTGGATTATAGTAATGTAGAAACATTTTAGTCTTTCTTTATCCATATACTCATTAAGAGGCATGTTTACTAAAAGTTAGTGTATGGTAACATTATGCAAATATTTATGCAAATGAGGCACCTTATGCAAATGAGGCTTTAATGGACGTGCTGGCACTTTGAGGAAATTCTTTGGTTTTGTGCGGCAGTTTGGGCACTCGGGCTCAAAAAGGTTAGCCATCACTGACCTGGAAAATCGGGGGAGAACCAACAACTTGAGGTTCATTTGCCTCCCAGAAGACTTGAGGGATCAGAAACTCTAAGATCTTGGAATCATGACTTTCAGAAGCCTTGGGTCAAAATCAAGGACTCCTGCCACCGACAGTGGAACATGATCATAGGATGAGCCTGAAAGTCGAAGGAATAATTAGGCAAAGGCCAGTGATTGCTCACATTTTAAATTACACAGATAAGGCAGAGGTTTTACAGCTTTACCGACAGACCACTGCTAAAATATGGCGAGTCAAAAATCCTAGTATTTCAAGACTGCTTCGCATAGGACATCCGATGACTGACTGATAGAATTTTGATGACTTTCATCCCTACAGAAGTGTAATGTATTGGAAACTTTGCTCTTATATGTTTTTGAAAGTGGGGATGATTTTAAATCATTTCTGCGTAAAACAGGACCATTGATACTCAGTTCCACTAGAATATATAGTGATGGATCAGGCATGATAAGGGGTTCAACAAATAATTATTTAATAATAATAATAATTATAATAATTATAATCTTTGTCTAAAAAATATGCTTGGTTTGCAGACTGTCATGTTGGGAGGGCATGTGTACATTAGTGATGCTGAGAGCTATGTTGCTGGTAGCTTAACTACTGACAGGTCTCCCAAGATGGACAGATCTCAGCTGAGGTGCCAGACTAAGACAAACAATCCTTCTGGACAGCAGTAGTATAGGACGGTGTCAGCGGTGGAGGAACACAGTTCTGTGATGACAGTAAAAACACTGGCATTACGTAGGCTGAAGAAAGGCCTGGCAATCTACTTCTGTATCTTGCCACGAAAACTTAATAGATAGTCACAACAAAACAAATTGTGATATAGTGCTGGAAGATGAGATCCACAGATTGAAAAGCACTCAATGGGCTACTGGAGAAGAGCTGAAGACACTTTGATCCAACCACATCATAAATGCTGGCTTTATTCTAAGCTCTCATGTACCTGTGTATGAAATGAAAGTCAAAAGCTGCAAAGATGTCTTACATATTGGGACATAGAATGTATGAAGCATGAACCAAGGGAAGCTGAAGATGGTCAAGAATGAAATGGAGCATGTTCAATCTAATCTGTACGGTATCAGCAAACAGAAATGGACTGGCATTGGGCACTTTGAATCTGATGAGCCTATGCTGGAAATGAAAGACAAAGAAGAAATGATGTTGCATTTAAAATTAAGAAATTTGCAAGAATTGTAATGAAATAGAAATTGAGCTTACTGACTGCATTGTATTTGTCTACGAGGAATGTCCATCAGCACAACTATTATTCAGGTACATGAGCCAACAACAGCTGCAAAATAGGAAGAAGCTGATCAACTCTATGAACAAGTATACACTAAAATCGAAAGAACACTCAAACAAGATATGCTGATAGTCATGGATGACTAGAACAGAAAAGTTAGAAACAAAGAAGGTAAAAAGCGGTCAATAAATATGGGCTTGACAACAGAAACAAAGCAAGAGAAAGACTGAGATGGAGGTTGTTGGTCTTAAAAAATTCTAACACCTTCCAGCAACATAAGTGGCATCTGTACAAATGGC
Source organism: Ichthyophis bannanicus (assembly GCA_033557465.1). Lineage (NCBI taxonomy): Eukaryota > Metazoa > Chordata > Amphibia > Gymnophiona > Ichthyophiidae > Ichthyophis > Ichthyophis bannanicus. The sequence continues at coordinate 1,173,184,380 of CM066031.1, forward strand.
CTTCGCCCAATGGATTATGCAAAAATCAAACTGACCACATCTGTGAAAGTCAATGATGGAAAAGCTCAATAAAATCAACAAAGACAATACCTGGAACTGACTATGGTATAGGTCACCAGCTATAGTATACAAACTCAGCCTAAAGCTAAAAAAAAGAGCAAGCCACTCATGAATGTATGAAAAGATGATATTGAAAATACACCAACAGAATTTAAAGATTGTCCACAAAATCAATTCTCAATTTTGGATACAAATGACAGAGCACCAGAAGAGTTATGGGATGACATCAAGACAGTTGTGCTCAAAGAAAACAAAAGGTCTCTGCAAAAGGTGAAAAAGCAAACACGGCCAAAATGGATGACTGAAGAAACCCTAAAAATTGCTCAGAAAAACAGTGAAGCTAAAGCCAGAGGAGAAAAAGATCATCACGGAACTTAACAGAGATTTCTAACATGCAATAAGGTGAGTCAAAGAGAAGTACTACAATGATGCAAGGAAACCGAATCAGAAACTATCACAAGAAGAAGAAGAATGACTTTCCTAAAGCTACAAGAGTTAAAGAGAAAATTCTAGCCTCAGATTGGAATGCTAAAAAGAGGCATAAGGATCCATATTGAATGATGCTGATAAGATCAAGACAAGGTGGAACGAATACACAGGGTCATTATACCATAAAGATCAAGTGGATCAACAGCAATTTCAACCTGTACCCGATGACCAGGAATTGTTGCTGATGAAAGAAGAAGTCAAAGCAGCATTGAAAACGTCAAAGAAGAAAGCATTAGGTATTGAAATATTGCAGCAATCAAATGCAGTTGTTACAATACTTGCAAAGCTCTGCCATGAAGTTTGGAAGAAATCTTGGCCAACTGACTGGAAAAGATCTGTGTTCATACCAATACTAAAAAGGTGATCCGACTGACTGTGGAAATTATCGCACAATTGCTCTGATCCCAAATGCTAGCAAGATTTTACTCAAGATCATTCAGTGGAGACTACAACCATAACTGGAACTAGAATTGCCTAAAATGTAAGCAGGGTTCAAGAAAAGGTGAGGAACAACAGACATCACATATTTGAGATGGATCTTTGAAAAGAAAAAAGGATATCATATGTGTTTTACTGACTACAGCAAAGCCTTTGATTGTGTAAATCATGAACAATTCTGGGCGACATTGAAAAGAATGGGTATACCAGAATACCCAATAGTTCTCATGTACAATTTTTACATTAATCAAGCAGCAACAGTTCAAACAGAACAAGGAAAAATAGAATAGTTTAAAATCAGCAAAGGTGTATGACCAGGCTGCATTCTTTCTCCATACCTGTCTTAATACCTATGCAGAACCAATCATCAGAGAAGCCGGACTGTATGAAGACAACTGAGGTGTAAAGATTTGTGAAAGACTCAACAACCTTCTCTATGCCGACAATGCCATGTTATTAGCTGAAAGTGAAGACAATCTGAAAAATTAGTTGAAAGTGAAGACAATCTGAAAAATTCAAGGAACATAGTCTTAAAATGGGCCTGCACTTAACATGAACGCAAAGATCTTGACCACTGGCAAAATCAATCATTTCATCCTTGATGGAGAAGAAATAGAAATAAATAGACAACTTTAATCTGCTGGGATCAATAATCAATAAAGAAATGACGAGCAGTCAAGAAATCAGATGGTGCACTGCTCTTGGCAGAACAGTTATGAAGGACCTAGACAAGATTGTCAAATGCAGAGATGTATGTCTATATATAAAAATTCAACATGTCCAAACCATGGTATTTTCAATATCATCATATGGATGCAAAAGTTGGACAGTGAAGAAGAAAGACAGGAAGAAAATTAAAGCCTTCCAATTATGGTGCTGAAAGAATATATTCCATGGACTGCCCAAAGAACAAATCAGTTGGTATTAGAGGAGATCAAACCTAAGTTTCTTTAGAAATTCAAATGGCAAGACTTCGATTTTCATACTTTGGACACATCATGCAATGAGAAAAAACATTAGAGAAAGACATCATGCTTGGCAATGTTGAAGGTCAGTGCAAAAAAAGAGGAAGGCTAGCAATGTGATGGACTGATATAATAGCAGCTACGGATGCCACTCTATCAAAAATTAGCTGCCTGAATGAAGACTGAGCACAGTTTAGGACAATTATCCATAGGATCGCTATAAGTTGACATCTACTTGATGGCATTTAAACAACAAAATTGTATGAATTTGTTTGGATGAGGTTCTTAGTGTGTGAATGGTTTAATTTTTACCTCACATTTTGGATCTTTGGTAGTGTGTGGTGCTTTTTTAAAGTAGACATAAAACAGTAATTTTTGGACATTTCACATAGGTGTCCTGTTTATGTTCAATGTAAATAAGCTCATACATGTTACATTTCTCTCCTATGTGGGTCTATATGAGGGTAATCTTATAATAGGGCGCCTCACTTGGAGGTGGTATGGCACCAATTTTTAGCCTCTTTTATAACACCTAGCCACCTATGTGTCTTTATAAAATATTTTGCAGAAATAATGCTAGGCTACATAGGGGGGATGCTGAACTACAGGGATAAGGAAAAAAGAGAGGGGAAACACTGGGCTCGGGCAAAGGATTGAGCGGAGTGGAGAGAGAACAGAGAGATCCTGTCCATGGGATGGAAGGGTAGAGAGAGAGGTAAGCCTCTAGGCTAGGAAGGGGAGGGGGGCAGATGAAGGCCATGGCATGATGGAACCATGGGAGAGAGGCCAAGTGGGTGATAAGTCAGCAAGGAAATGAATGAGGATGGAAATAGAGCTGTTTCTATAACGTGTTCTCTGCTTTCTGCATAACATTCTGCAACAGATATATAAAAAACAAGTATACTGCAGAGATATTTACCTGTTTTATTAATGTACATTAATAAGACATTTGGGGCATGTTTACTAAGCTCCTGCCCCCAACAGTTAAGGTAATGGAGGGGTGAGGAAACCAGGCTGCTACCAGTGGTTCAGAGGGGTGGAGGTAGGGATTGCTGGGCCACCAGGAAAGGTCTTTCGAGGTTCAGGAGGGTGTGGGATAGGAGCCATCACATCACCCATGATAGATGGTGTCAAGATTGCAAGGGCGGGGGGGGGGGGGGAACTGTGCTCAGACAGACAGTGGTCATCTGAGGTGAAGTGACAAATTTCATCTCAGCTTATCCATTTGCTCCTGGCTGGATTTTACACTGGCTTCAGGCAGTCATAAATATCTAGCGCATTTGTTTACACCAGGAGCAATTAAAAATCCATTCTCTTGCACGTATGCACTATGCATTGCATTAGCACAGTGGTTTTGCTTGAAATTTTCCGGTGCTAGCTTGTTTTCTGGATTGGGGAGCAAGATTTACACAAGAAAATCTCTAGCAAAACACTGCACTAGGGCATATTGCAGCTTGCCTCATTGAGATGGTAAGTTGTTATTGTCCACCTATTATTATTAGGGATTCTATTCTACAGCCAACAGGTTTACAGACTGGGAATTCTACTGAACTTGCGTTTTTCAATGAAGTCACAGATTTCTGCTATGCTGAGTAGCTCATTAAGGCAAGAGTTGCCAGCATGAAGCCCAGTATCCCAAAGTGGCCAATCAAGATAAGAACATAAGATATGCCATACTGGGTCAGACCAAGGTCCATCAAGCCCAGTATCCTGTTTTCAACAGTGGCCAATCTAGGTCATACATACCTAGCAGCATCCCCAAGAGACACAGGTTCCACAATGCTTGTATTGGGTCAAGCATTGATATCCTGGGTCCCATTTTAATAATGGTTTATGGACCTTTCCTCCAGGAACTTGACAAAACCTTTTTTAAACCCAGCTACACTAACAGCCTTTACTATATCCTCTAGTAACAAATTCCAGAGTTTGATTACACGTTGAGTGAAAAAATATTTTCTCTTATTTGTCTGAAATAGTTTACCCTGTAGCTTCATTACATGTCCCATAGTCTTTCTATATTCTGATAATGTAAACAATTGATCTATGTTTACCTGTTCCACTCCATTCATTAATTTATAGACCTCTATCATATCTCCCCTCAGCCGTCTCTTTTCCAGGTTGAAGAGCACTAACCTTTGTAGCCTCTCTTCATAGGAGTAGCCTTCCATCCCCTTTACCATTTTGGTGGCTCTTCTCTGTACCTTTTCTAATAACACTATATCCTTTCTAAGATACAGCGACCAGAATTGCACACAATATTCAAGGTGCGGTCGTACCATGGAACGATACAGAGGCATTATAATATCCTTTGTTTTATTTTCCATTCCTTTCCTTATGATACCTAGCATTCTATTTGCTTTCTTGGCCGCCGCTGCACACCTGGCGGAGGGTATTAACATGTTATCCACGATGATGCCTAAATCTTTTTCCTGGGTGGTGGTTCCCAATGTGGAAACTTGCATCGTGTAACCATAGTGTGGGTTGTTCTTTCCTAGGTGCATAACTTTGCACTTGTCCACATTAAATTTCATCTGCCATTTGGATGCCCAGTCTTCCAATTTATCCAGATCCTCCTGCAGTTTTCCGCAATTCCCTTGGGTTTTGACAACTTGAAACAGTTTTGTGTCATCTGCAAATTTGATAACCTCACTAGCTATTCCCTTTTCCAGGTCATTTATGAATATGTCAAAAAGCAGTGGACCCAGTACGGATCCCTGGGGTACTCCACTATTCACCTTTTTCCAATGGGAAAATTGGCCATTTAGCCCTACCCTCTGCTTTCCATCTTTTAACCAGTTCCCGATCCACAAACGTACACTGCCTTCTATCCCATGACTCTTTAGTTTTGCCAAAATTCTCTGATGAGGGACCTTGTCAAAGGCTTTCTGAAAGTCCAGATACACTATATCAACCGACTCACCTTTGTCTACCTGTTTATTCACATCTTCAAAAAAACATAACAGATTAGTAAGACAAGATCTTCCTTGTCTAAAGCCATGTTGGCTGTCTCCCATTAGGCCATGACTATCTACATGCTGAGTAATTTTGTTTTTTCTGATGGTTTCTACCATTTTTCCCGGTACTGACGTCAGGCTCACCGGTCTGTAGTTTCCCGGATCACCCCTGGAACCCTTTTTAAAAATTGGTGTTACATTGTAATATCTGAAGATTGGAGGATCGCCAGATGATTTTAATGAAAGTTCACAGATTACTAATAGCAGGTCTGCAATCTCATATTTCAGTTCTTTCAACACCCTTGGATGTATACCATCTGGTCCAGGTGATTTGTTACTATTCAGTTTATCAAACAGTTGTAATACATCTTCCAGGTGTAGCAATATTTCTCTCAATTCCTCTGCAGTATCACTTTTAAATACCATTTCAGTCTTGGGTAACATCCCTAGATCTTCCTCATTAAAGACCGAAGCAAAGAATTCATTCAGTCTCTCCGCTATAGCCTTGTCTCCTCTTACTGCCCCTTTTACCCCTCTATCATCTAATGGTCCAATTGGCTCTCTCACAGGCTTTTTGCTACGAATGTACTTGAAAAAGTCTTTATTTCGCGTTTCTGCTTCCATAGCAAGTGTCTTCTCATATTCTTGCTTTGCGTGTCTTATCAATGCTTTGCATTTAACTTGCCAGTGCTTGTGCTGTTTCCAGTTTTTGTCGTTTCGCTCTTTTTTACATTCCCTGAAAGATGCTTTTTTGGCAGCAGCAGCCTCTCTGACCTCACCTTTAAACCATGCTGGCAGTTCTTTGGACTTTCTTCCACTTTTCTTAATGCGTGGAATACAACTAGTCTGGGCTTCCAGGATAGTATTTTTAAACAACACCCAAGCTTGATGTACGTCTTTAACCTTTGCAACTGCTCCTTTTAGCTTTTTCTTAACTATTTTCCTCATTTTATCATAGTCTCCCTTTCGAAAGTTAAAAGGTAGTACTGTGGATTTCCTTACTATCCCTCCTCCACTAATTAAATCAAACGTGATCATGCTATGATCACTATTGCCAAGTGGACCCAACAACTTATCTCCTGCATCAGATCTGGTGTCCCACTAAGGACTAGGTCCAATATGGCTTCCCCTCTGGTCAGTTCATGAACCAGCTGCTCCAAGAAGCAGTCATTTATTTCATCTAGGAACTTTATCTCCCTAGCATGTCCTGCCGTGACACTGACCCAGTCGATACCGGGGTAATTGAAATCACCCATTATTATTACCGTGCTGTAAATATTGTTAGCTTCATTGATTTCTTTGAGTATTTCATCATCCATTTGGTCATTCTGGCCAGGCGGTCGATAGTACACCCCCACTGCCCTCGCCTTCCCCTTTTTACATGGAATTTCAATCTATAGAGATTCTACAGCAAATTTTGTTTCCTGCAAAACTTTAATCCTTTCTGACTCAATGCCCTCTCTAACATAGAGCGCAACCCCTCCACCAATTTGATCAGTTCTATCATTACGATATAGTTTGTACCCAGGTATCACAGTGTTCCACTGGTTATCCTCCTTCCACCATGTCTCTGAGATTCCAATCATATATCTAACCTCTCATTTAGTGCTATATATTCTAACTCTCCCATCTTATTGTTTTGACTTCTAGCATTTGTATAGAAGCATTTTAGAGACTGTATTTATATCCCGCTTTGACCCGGTAAAAAGCGGGATATAAATACAGCTAAATAAATAAATATAATTAATTAATTAATATTAATCTGGCTATTGGTAGGCATGGGTAATTTGGAATCTTTACACTCTGTCTGCACCATACCCAAGGGCATTTGGGCTACTTTACTCTTTTTTGGAACCTCTCTGCTTTTGGTAGTATCCTTCAAGGATACCTTCTTCTGAACCATGCGCTCTTGGGCGACTGTCGGCTTTCCCCTATGTTCTAGTTTAAAAGCTTCTCTATCTCATTTTTAAAGGTTAATGCCAGCAGTCTGGTTCCATCCTGGTTAAGGTGAAGTCTATCCCTTTGGAAGAGCCCCTCCTTTCCCCAGAATGTTCCCCAGTTCCTAACAAATCCAAAACCCTCATCCTTGCACCATCGTCTCATCCACGCATTGAGACTCCGGAGCTCTGCCTGCCTTTTGGGTCCTGCACGTGGAACGGGAAGCATTTCAGAGAATGCTACCCTGGAAGTTCTGGATTTTAACTTCCTACCTAAAAGCTTAAATTTAGCCTCCAGAACCTCCCTACCACATTTTCCTATGTCATTGGTACCGACATGTACCAAGACAGCAGACTCCTCCCCAGCACTATCTAAGACCTTATCTAGGCGGTACATGAGGTCCGCTACCTTCGCACCAGGCAGGCATGTTACCAGGCGATCCTCACGTCCACCAGCCACCCAGCTATCTACATGTCTAATGATTGAATCACCAACTATATCCCTGTAGGTCTCGTCCATGTACCTCTCTGTCTTTCTTATGTCTTCCAGGTCTGCTAATCTAGCCTCTAGAGAACGGACTTGTTCCCTGAGAGCAAACAGCTGCTTGCACTTAGTGCATACGTAAGACCTCTCACCAACTGGGAGAAAATCATACATGTGACACTCAATGCAAAAGACTGAAAAGTCCCCATCTCGCTGCTAGACTGTTGTCTGCATCTTAGTTTAAAGCTTGTGTTTAGGTCTTTAAAATTCTGTACTTACTAAGGGTAGGTGTGGATGCTTATACTAATAAAAGTGTATCTAATACCTTTAATATACCTTGTTCACCTGAAGCTTAATTAATCTCAGGTCCTCAATGTATGACTGATTTGGATAAAGAGCTGCACTTGAGAGCAGCCCCTTTCCTCTAAGACGTGTAAGTACCTATAAAGCTACAATTACCCCAGGGGTGGGTGGGTGTCGGAGAGGGATGGAGGGAAATAAGACCTATTAAAAGAGGGCTGTTACAAGGTACTCTGTCCTGTAACCTCAGCGGGGGGGGGGGGGGGGGTTAGTCCCACAGGTAGACTAGAGCAGGAAAAAAAAGTTTAAAACGCAGCACGTTCTGGGGACAGAGCAGGGAGAGATATTTAATTTAAAGTAACAGTTAACCTGGCTACCACACAAGGGCCAGATAGTTGAAAGAGACAGGGTAAGTTATACAGCTGAGAAAGCTGAAGTGCAAAACTAAAGTAGCACACCAATAAAGAAAACAAATAAATAAATAGACAGCTAGAACTCACAGCAAAGTCGTCACAGGAGTTAAATATCCACCTCTATAGCAGAGCACTGTGAGCAATAATCCTAGCAATAGAAATTAATCATTACAATAATAACTATACAATTCTATAGTACAAAAATAGCTGTGTAGCTGCTTCTCTCTTCCACCCTTCAAGTTCACTATTAACTGGCTGAACCTGATCCAGAGCTAGAGCTTTCTGTCCCATCCACAGACCTCCATAGGTTCCTGGTCCTTACTGTCCTCATATGCTCGGTTTCCATAGTTTCTTCCACCTCAGGGTATCTGCCTCCCCTTTCCCTGAAGCACAGGGACTTTTCCAGAAGCAGTGACAGGCTCCTGAAGGCTGCACTTCCTTCCTTGATGGGCCTCGCCTGCACTGCTTTTCAAACCATATATACAGGCCACAACCTAAGGCCTTGGTTGCTTATTACTGACTCCCTTTGCCACCTGTGTGTTCTCTTAATTGTATCGCCTATCCTTTCTGTGTTGGGTCCTCCCATCCTAAGGGATTCTGGGTCTTGAAGTCTGACTGACCCTGCCACATTCCCTAAGGGATTCTTGGACTTGTGTGACTGACCCTGTCACAATGTGAATATAGAGGACCAGCAATCAAGGGAAATCGTCTATAAAAAGTCTATATTAAGCTTCATATAGACGCAGACTTTTCATTTATGTCCCATATTTTATTGTATTGATGAATTTCTAGTGCTAGGATTATTAAGCAGTTGTTGGATATAATATATGAAAAGCCTGAGAGAATCTGAAGGCTAAGATTCAATGTAATTTCAGTTTGTTCAATGTAAACCGCACTGATGTAGAATAGCGCGGTATATAAGAGAATGTAAATAAATAAATAAGATGACATCAGATTTAAAAAGTTGGCAAGATACTTTCGAACATTATGCAAGGAGTCATGTTCTGTGAAGAGTAAAAAGGGGGACTGATGATGGTAAATATGAGAAGTGCATGAAAGGTCTGGGTCTATATGAAGTTCTATATACACATGTAACAGCAACCTCCTCAACAGAGACAACCACGATAGAGCTCATAAATGCCAGATCCGTCTGCAACAAGATACACACGCTTGTAGACCACATTGAGGAGCGACAGCCCGACATAATATGCATCACAGAGACATGGCTCAACAAGACAGACAATGTTCTACTCAACCAACTAGTACCAAACAACTACTCAGTGTACAACTGCCCACGCACCAACAAACGTGGAGGAGGAGTCCTGATAATAGCGAAATCAAAACTAAACTTCAAGACACAGAGCCTCACCGATACACAGCACTGTAACACAATTAGCATCAAAACAAGAGCATTGCAATCTGCCTAACATACAGGGCACCCAGAGCTCCACCCGACGAACTGGCCTTCACACTCGAAGAAGCCTGTGCCATAACAACAAACAACAAACCAGCGCTGCTGATTGGAGACTTCAACCTAAAATCCACCAATGCCAAAGACGCAGAGGCCTTCCTTCAAGCAATGTCCTCACTTCAATTCACACAAATAATCAATGCACCAACACACAGACATGGATCATCGCCAGACCTCATATTCGCATCCAATTACCTAACATCAAGAGACCTGATTTCTCCACCCACCATTACCCCAGTACCTTGGTCTGACCACTACTTAATCGAGACAAGGCTGCGGTCACAAGAGGCCCAGACGATCGAAAGAGCAAACATCTCACACACAAAGACGATTCAAGCGTTTTGACAAGGACGAATTCATACAGGACACAATACAACACCTGAACACTTCTACAGATGACCTGGAGGAACAAGTCTCCAGCTGGAACAGCATTTTAGCCAACGCTGCCACACCATCCAAGGGTGGGACCGAGAAACAATAACACAACAGGAGACAAAACAAACCATGGTACTCAACAAAAATACGACAGGAAAAGAGGGAACTCAGGAAGATTGAACGGAGATGGAGAAAAAACAAAACAACTACCGACCAGCATCTTTATCTAACGAAGCAAAAGCAATACAATGAACACATCAACCAATCAAAGAGGGAATTCCACACAAACATGATAAATACCTCCATCAACAAACCCAGAGAGCTTTTTGAAATAGTAAAGATCCTCACAAAAGAGCAAACAACTGAAGGGGAAGCACAAATTGATCCACAGGAATTCGCCGACCACATCAAAGAGAAATTTCACTCCACAGAACAAACAACGCCTAGTAGAACCACAAGAACGGACGTATACCCCAAAACCTGGGGCACATTCTCCTCACCCTCAACAGAACAGATATCCCACATCATCTCTACAATCAACACTAGCACCGCTCCTACAGACCCATGCCCAGTGTCATGGGTCAAAGCCACCAAATCAAGCCTCATCCCCACCATACATAAAATAGTACACGACTCACTCACTCAAGGAATCATGCCAAAGCAACTAAAACTTGCATCAGTAAGACCAATCACAAAGAAAACAACTCTCGACAAAAAAGATCCAGCAGCGTACCGACCAATCTCCAGCATACCCTTCCTCGCAAAAATCATTGAAAAAGTGGTTCAACTACAACTTCAGGATCACATCGACAAACATGAAACACTCGACGACAACCAACACGGATTTCGTCCCAACCACGGTGTCGAAACGCTACTGATCTACCTCTTCGACAGCATCCTAAGAATAATTGACAATACCAGGAATGGAATCATAATGATCTTCATCGACATCTCCTCAGCATTCGACACAGTGGACCACAACATGCTCCTGGAAAGACTAAAAAACACTGGTATACACGGCATCACACTGAAATGGTTCCACTCGTACCTAACCGAAAGACAGCTACAGGTCAAGGTGGGACACATCACCTCCCGACCCATCAAAATCCATCAAGGAGTACCTCAAGGATCTGCGCTCTCAGCACTCCTATTTAACATCTACATCCAACCAATATGCAACATCATGAAAGAGAACAACATTCAATACACAATCTATGCGGACGACATCATGATATACACCCCGATATCAATCGACAACCCGGACTTCTCTAAGATAACAGACTGCCTTACACAAATGACCAATTGGTGTCAGGACAACAACCTCGCAATAAACTACAACAAGACTGAAGCTTTAATCATCACTCGGAACCAAAGCTTCATACACCCACCGAATATAAAGATACAAAACACTACTATACCAATAAGGTCAGAAGTGAGATACCTCGGGGTTACGCTGGACAATAAACTCAATCTCAAGCCACACATAGGCAAAACAATACAAAAAGCCTACTACAAGATGCGAATCATCAGGAGACTGAAACCACTCCTCGCCCCAGAACACTTCCGTACCGTATGTCAAGCTCTGATAACCCCACTACTGGACTTCTGCAATCCAATATACCTTGGTCTACAGAAACAAGCCATCAAACCACTCCAACTGGCACAAAACACCGCAGCACGAATCATATCCGGAACTGCAAGACAGGAGCACATCACACCCACCTTAAAGGACTTACACTGGCTTCCAATCAGTGCACGCATCAGATACAAAACTATCATAAACCTATACAAGATAAAACAGCACACATCAGCCAACAGCCTGCACACCCTCATACAACCAGACACCAGTACACGTCCAAGAAGAAAACAAACTCACAACCGAGTCAGCACCCCAAGTGAATACAAACACACACGCAAGGACACAACAGACCGAGCACTCTCCATGGCTGCTCCAACAATATGGAACAAACTACCGGACGATTTGAGGGCAACTACAGACCTCAAGGACTTTAGGAAACAGCTGAAAACCATGCTGTTCATAGAACACTATGGACACATCACATAGTCTAAATAGCTGTATATCAGCACACGTCACCGCCTAACACTGTATGTATATAAGATGTTTTTAGCACCACTGTATATAGCCCACATTGTACATAACTCAAACTAATCTAGCACACAACACAACACGCACCCAACTAAATTTTCACCCTCACTGCATGTATAACACACTCACACTACCAGATTGTTTGCTGTGATACCACCTTGATTATTATGATAAGGCGGTTTAGAAATACTGTTAAATAAATAAATAAATAAAAATATATTGTCGTGAGGGCTACCCTGGTGGCTAATACAGGTCAGGGTAGGTCAGACAAAAATTATAAAGTTGAGATTGGCAAGTATTCCAAAGGCCCAATTGACTTTTGGTCCTAGTAGTTTCCTTGATACCAATCTTCAGTGAAAGCAACTGCTCAGAGTGGTGGGAAAAATAAAGGCTTTTTATTTCCCTTCTTCACAATGGTTCAAATGATTGGAATACAACTATAAAGCAAAATGTCCTTACTTCAGGGGAGGAAAAGAAAAACTCAGGTTTAAAGCAAAAACTGTTACTTTCACAGGACTGGTGCTATTTACACAAAACAAGAATGTTCAATTCAGCAAGTCACACAGCTCACAAGCCTGACAAGGATTCTAGGCTTCCTGTAACACAGTATGTACAATCCAGTTCTGGATCTGAAATATCCCCTACTAGTTCCACTTGCATTGGCACCTCTTCTGAAGCCTCTGAATCTGTGTCCCTGGTTTCAGGTAAAATATATTCAGGCTTTTTATACAGCTCCTGTATCACTTCCCAATGTTCTGGGCTAAGCCTAGGGCGTCGGCTATGTGCTGTTTTATACTGAAAAGATTCCTCTTTATTCAGAGGTTTTATAGCAGCTCTATATAAACATTTTTCATTCAGAACTTTCTTCTTAGGTAAACATTTTTCATACCTTGTATCGTAGGAACCTTCAGACAAACGGTTTTCTTCTACTGCCTGTCTTTCCCATACAGCAGCTTTCTGAAATCTTTTTTCCAGGAAAGTATGGTTTACCTTGTGAGGTGGGAGTCCCTTCTCCAAGTGAAGGTCTGGGCCTGTACCGGCTTAGCTTCTGGCTTGCCTGTGCAGCACGGCTTAGGTTCTCCAGCTGTCTCTCATTTGACTTTAGACTACAGTTGCAGCAATGCTTTCGCCTCTCTGGACAAAGAGCTCTCACTCTTGTTTGAGCTGAGACCTTCCCAGGTCCTTCATTAGCTCCAGGGAAATCACCTTCCACTCGGGGTGGTTTGCTAGCGGTAGAGTAATCAGGTTTCCATTCTAACCTCTTTCTCTCTGCGCTGCAAGTGATCCTTCCCTTGCTTCTGCTGGACTTGCCTCCTTGGCCTGCTTCTCTTTCTCCACTGCTGCTCTTCTCTCTCTCCTTCCTGCCGACCACCTTCCTGCCCAACTGTCTCCTGCCAAACTCCTTCCTGCCCAACTGTCTCCAGTCTTCCACACTCTCCTTAAGAAGCACTCCTGCCTTCAAGGATTGGAAGCTGGCTGGCATTACCTTGTGACCAGCAGGGCGTGGCTCCTCAGTGTCTCTGAAGTCGCTCTGGCTCCCTCTAGCTGGTTCCTCCGAATAATGCAGCTTGTGCACATCTTTTTCTCCGTTTAAAACATTTTCTTTTCTTTCAAGAGGGTCTGCTGCATGACAATATACTTTATGGACCATTTCCCTTGATTGATGGCCCTCTATATACACATATATATTTTTGTGAGCAGTTATAAATGAGTGTTAAACACTTATAAAAATAAGTTAATTTTTTATTTTTGTATAATTGAATAGTTATTATTGTATCAATCAAGGTCACAAGGCAGAATCCTAAGTAGCAAGATTCCATGCTGCTGACCCCAGGGATAAGTTGTGGCTTTCCTTGTCTACAATTTGCCTTCTATGGCTCATTCATGACCTTCTGAAGCAAAGGCAAACTGCTCGGACTATTGTAATGACATTCAGGGTCATTTTAAAAGTCACCTGGAGACATGCACGTGTACATCAAAATCATGGAGACATCTGCAGAGTCATTTTACAAAAGACTTTTAAAGATGCCTCCAGAGCAGGGATGTCCAAACAGGCAGGAGGCATGGTAGAGGCATGTCTGAGGAGGTGCAATGTCCTTTAACGCCCCCATTCGATCTCAGAAATGTTGGGGACGTCTACTGGCACGTCCATGTTTAGACCTTCTCCAGGTAGGAAAAGGCATCAGGAAAGTGCTTGTCTTGCTCTTAAAATATCCAAAGGGTGTAGAGAAGATGGAGAATTAAGCGACTAGCCTAATATCATGAGAAGCAACACTGGGATTTGAACCTTGGTAACCTGGCTCTTAACTCACTACTGTAACCATTAGGCTATTAAATATCTCCGTTCTGAAATACTATTCTGGGGAAGTCTATGTAGACATCCTCATAGATGTCCATATTGGGCACATCCACTTTTGTGAAATCATGCCTCAACTTTCATGTGCCTGTTTTTTTCCCCCCCAGACGTTCTGGATTGGACATCCCAGATTTCAATAGAACATCCTTTGTAAAATGTGCCTCATAGTGTTTCTGGGGAAGGCCATAAATAATTTACAACTGGTCCACAATACAGGCTGCTTAGGGGAAAAGAGATGATTGTGTGCCATTCAAACTTGGTCATTTACTAACAATTTGAGCTAATGCAATTCATGCATGTTATCTGCCACTAGGGTCATTGCAGAAAACATTTCAGTTGGCTCTGTGGCAAAAACATGTTAATGAGTTTAGTTCACGCTGTCATCAAATCTCCCCTTAAAGAATTACATTGTCAGTCTATACGATATAGAACTAAATATGTTTAGTATTTAAACCCTTGCATCAGGCAGACCTGGGTTATATAGCGAATCTCTTGACTCTCTCTTCTCCAAGTAGGGAACTCTGCTCATCGCAGCAATAACTTCAAGCAGCACCCCGGTTACAAGTAATTTAACCAGACAGCAGCTTTGCTTATTTTGACCCTAAAGGCGAGAACTCGCTGCCAACTGAATTACAGAACAAAAGAGAGCCATCTTCTGTTTAGAGAAAATACAAAAGTGTGTGGGGGGGGTTCTTTTTAACAGGCTTTTCCTATTTGAAGCTCCTAGGTATTATTCACTAGGCTTGAATCAGTAGTCAAGATCTGGCTTGCTGACTTAAAGATGGGAAAAGGGAAAGTTGGGTAAATTTGGGGGAGGAGATTTGAACATTAACCATTAAGTGTAGGGAATGCAGAGAGGGGGATGTATATGCAGGGGCAGCAAACAGGAGTGGAAGAGAGTGGGCCGGGAGTGCTTGCATTTGTTATTGTAATTGTAATTTACTGATAGCTTGTATGATAAAGCGTGTAAAGCATAGTTACTCACCTATAACAGGTGATCTCCGGGAACAGCAGGAATTTAGTCTTCACATATGGGTATCATCGGTACGAACATATGGGTATCGTCGGTACGAACGGCGCCTGTGCGGGAACGCTCCCCAGCGTCCAATTAGAAAGCCTTTGGGAGCATCCCACAGCGCCTGCGTGCTGCCTTCCCGCCTTTCCCAACTGCCTTCTCTCCAGCTGAGTTTAAAGCTGAGACAAAGAGAGAGAGAGGGAAAGGGAAAGAGATAGAGAGAGAAACACAACTCCTAGGGGAGGTGGGTGGGTTGTGAAGACTAAATTCCTGCTGTTCCCGGATATCACCTGTTACAGGTGAGTAACTATGCTATCTCCAGGAACAAGCAGGAATGTAGTCATCACATATGGAGCCTCCCTAGCTTTAGATGCCAGGGAGAGACCCCAGAAGTTGTGTGTTCCTGTGAAAGGGCTCCACTCCCCCCATGGATATCTGGCATCCAACCAGGGATGGTGGGTAGGAGTTGATTAGGTATGAAACAGGTGTTGAAGAACAGCCTGACCAAACAAGGCATCCCGGCGGGAGTCCTTGTCCAAGCAGTAATGGGCTGTGAAGGTATGAACCGAGGCCCAAGTGGTTGCTTGACAGATGTCGTCGATAGACACAGAGTGCAGATGAGCCATTGAAGTAGCCATGGCTCTCACATTGTGAGCTGTGACATGGCCCTCCAGAGGAAGATTCTTACTCTGATAGGTAAAGGAAATACACTGTGCAATCCAGCTGGACAGTGTTCTCTTGGAGACTGGAAGTCCCAAATGAGAAGGATCAAAAGCAACCAAGAGTTGAGAGGACTTTCTATGTTGCTGTGTTCTTTGCAAGTAAAAGGCTAAAGCTCTTTTACAGTCCAAAGTATGAAGATTTCTTTCTGCATTAGATGCATGAGGCCTTGGAAAAAACACAGGCAGATAGACCGATTGGTTTAAATGAAAAGGCGAGACCACCTTTGGCATGAAATGTGGATGAGTCCTAAGGACTACCTTGTCATGATGGAACCTTGTATAAGGTGGATCAGCTACTAATGCCTGCAGCTCACTGATGCAGTGTGCTGATGTGATTGCAATGAGAAAGATAACTTTCCAAGAAAGGAATTTCAATGAGTTAGTGGCTAAGAGTTCGAAAGGTGGCTTCATGAGCTGACCAAGAACCAGGTTTAAGTCCCATGCCACCAGTGGTGGCCTAATGGGAGGCTTAGTTAGAAGAAGGCCTCTCATAAATCTTGCTATAAGAGGATGGGAGGAAATAGGTTGTTCATTTAGAGGCTTGAAAGAAGCTGCAATAGCACTCAAATGGACTCTTACTGAGTTAGTTGTAAGTCCTGCATTGGATAAATGAAGGAGATACTCCAGTAATGATTCCAGAGGTATTGCAAGGGGGTTAAGACCCTTCTGTGAACACCATATGGTAAACCTTTTCCACTTGAAAGCATAAGAGCATCTTGTGGAAGGTTTTCTGGAGGCATAAAGGATATCCTTTACTTGCTGAGGGAGTTTAAGATCATGAAGATCTAGGTCAGCGGTTCTCAACCTGTGGGTCGCGACCCCAACGGGGGTCGCCACAGGATTTAGCGGGGGTCGCTTAGCCTCCACGAAGTTTAAAAAAAAAAATTAAGATGTGCACAAGTTGCTGCCGAGTCCGCTTCTCGGCAGCAGCAAACTCCGGCAAACTCACCGCCTTCTTCTGCAGCCGCGGCTCCCTGCCTTTTAGGGAACCGCGGCTGTACTTGTAAAATCGTTGCGGAGCCCTTCCTGTCTCGACGGGCTCCGTGCAGCATTGTCCCGCCTCCAAAGGAAGTGGTAAACAACTTCCTTTGGAGGCGGGACAATGCTGCATGGAGCCCATCGAGACAGGAAGGGCTCCGCAATGATTTTACAGGTACAGCCGCGGTTCCCTAAGAGGCAGAGAGCCGCGGCTGCATTAGAAGGGAGGCAGACAACCTGCAACACGGCTGACATCGACAGAGGGGGGCTGACATGGACAGATGGAGGGAGGGAGGGGGGCTGACATGGACGGATGGATGGAAGGATGGGGGCTGACAGGGAGGGAGGGAGGGAGGGAGGGAGGGATGGGGGCTGATATGGATGGATGGAGGGAGGGAGGGGGGCTGACATGGACGGATGGAAGGATGGGGGCTGACATGGAGGGATGGATGGATGGATGGAGGGGGGCTGAAATGGACGGATGGAAGGGTGGGGGGTGGCTGACAGGGAGGAGGGAGGGAGGGAGGGAGGGATGGGGGCTGATATGGATGGATGGATGGATGGAGGGAGGGAGGGAGGGGGGCTGACATGGACGGATGGAAGGATGGGGGCTGACATGGAGGGATGGATGGAGGGAGGGGGGCTGACATGGACGGATGGAAGGGAGGGGGGCTGACAGGGAGGAGGGAGGGAGGGAGCTGATATGGATGGATGGATGGAGGGAGGGAGGGAGGGGGCTGACAGGGAGGGAGGGAGGGAGGGAGGGAGGGGGGCTGACATGGACGGATGGAAGGATGGGGGCTGACATGGAGGGAGGGATGGATGGAGGGAGGGGGGTGACATGGACGGATGGAAGGATGGGGGCTGACAGGGAGGGAGGGAGGGAGGGGGCTGGGAGGGAGGGAGGGAGGGATGGGGGCTGATATGGATGGATGGATGGAGGGAGGGAGGGAGGGGCCTGACAGGGAGGGAGGGAGGGAGGGATGGGGCTGATATGGATGGATGGAGGGAGGGAGGGAGGGAGGGGGGGCTGACAGGGAGGGAGGGAGGGATGGGGGCTGATATGGATGGATGGATGGAGGGAGGGAGGGAGGGAGGGAGGGGGTCGGACATGGACGGATCGACGGATGGGGGCTGACATGGAGGGATGGATGGAGGGAGGGGGGCTGACATGGAAGGATGGGGGCTGACAGGGAGGGAGGGGGCTGACAGGGAGGGAGGGAGGGAGGGATGGGGGCTGATATGGATGGATGGAGGGAGGGAGGGATGGGGGCTGATATGGATGGATGGAGGGAGGGAGGGAGGGGGGCTGACATTGACGGATGGAAGGATGGGGGCTGACATGGAGGGATGGATGGAGGGAGGGATGGGGGCTGACATGGAGGGAGGGAGGGAGGGAGGGGGCTGATATGGATGGATGGAGGGAGGGGGGCTGACATGGAGGGAGTAGGCTGGCATGGACAAAGGGGAGAGACATGGGGACATACTGGACAGACGGGATAAATGCTGGACAGAGGCGAGAGACAGTGCGGGTTAGGATTATAATGGGCTGATGGGGGTGCTAGCACTGGTAATGGGCAGATGGGGGGGCTACGAATGGTAATGGGTTGATTAGGGAAGGCTAGGACTGGGAATGGACTTATCAAGGGGGGGTAGGACTGGTAATGGACTGATGGGGGTCTAGCATTGGAAATGAGCTGATCAGTGAGGTTAGGACTGGAAATGGGCTGATTAGGGGAGCCTAGCACTGGTAATGGGGTTGAGGGGGGGACTAGCACTGGAAATGAGCTGATGGGGGGTAGGACTGGTATTGGGCTGATTAGGGGGGGGGTAGGACTGGTAATGGGGTTGAGGGGGATTAGCACTAGAAGTGAGCTGATTAGGGGGCTTTGACTGGGAATGGGCTGATTGTGGGGAGGGGAGGATAGAGCTGCTGACCCTGGAAGAAAACTGGGGGCTAAGGCTACAAGTGGGCTGATACAAGGGGATGGGAGCATGGAACTGAAAGGGAGTGGATCTGAGAGGGGCTGCCATGGTATTTGTACTAGAAGGGACTGATCAGTGGGGAAGGAGGGGGACTGGAAGGGAATGGACACCAGTGGCAGTCATGGGAATGCAAGTTGACATTGGAAGGTACTGGGAGTGAGGACTGGAAAGGGGCTGATACTGGGGAGTGTTACTGTGACTGGAAATAGGCTGATGGAAAGAAGTGAAGAAAACAAAAGAGATAAGAACTGGCAGATGGACCATAGACCACAGAAAGAGAGCTAAGAGAAGACAGGAAAGCAGAAGCCTCAGATCGGGACCAGCATGATCAGAGAATAAATTGGTCAGACAACAAAGGTAGAAAAAATAATTTTATTTCATATTAGTGATTTGACTACAAAATCATCATAATTTTGAAATCAAATATTGTTACTTGTTGTTTTGATTATTTAAATAAGTATTTTATAAATAAAAACATATTGCAAAGGCCTATAATATATTAATAATTCAACAAATGATTACAGCGACAATGCGTTAACGGTAAAGGAAGAGAGACGCATTTGATTTTATCATTGGGGGTCACCACAAGTTGACCAACGGTAAAAGGGGTCACGGTACAAAAAAGGTTGAGAACCACTGATCTAGGTCTTCAGCAACCAAGCCCTGAGATGCAGAGACTGTGGATTGGAATGCCATAACATTCCGTCCTCCTGGGAGAGGAGATCTGGAGCAGATCCTAACTCCAGGGAGGGAGCTTGAGAGAGTTGTAGAAGCAGAGGATACCATACTTACCGTGGCCAATGTGGAGCTATGAGAATCATACAGCCTCTGTCTCTCTGAAGCTTGAACAGGGTTTTGGGAATTAGGGGAATGGGTGGAAAGGCATAAAGGAAGCCTTCACCCCAGTGAAGGAGGAAAGCATCCCTGGCCTGCGACCCCTGAGCCGGAATTCTGGAACAGAACCGGGGAAGTTTGGCATTCAACGGACTTACAAAGAGGTCTATGTCCGGGGTTCCCCAAATTTGAAAACTCTTTGTCATCTGGTCTGCGTGTAGAGACCATTCGTGTGGAAGCAGAACTCAACTGAGTCTGTCTGCCCAAGAGTTTTGTATGCCTGGAATATACACTGCCAGGAGATGAATCTGATGCTCTCTGGCAAGGGCCCATAGTCGCAAAGCTTCGTTGCAAAGCGACAGAGAGCCTGTTCCTCCCCGCTTGTTCACATAGAGCATGGCTACTCGATTGTCCGTATGAATAAGGACTGTCTTGTAGCTGAGCAGGGTGTGGAACACTCGAAGAGCAAGGAAACTTGCTCTGAGCTCTAAGAGATTGATATGTAGATGAGTCTCCTGTGGAGTCCAGGTGCCTTGGGTGGCGAGGTCTTGCAGATTAGCTCCCCAACCCATTGGTGAAG
Organism: Ichthyophis bannanicus; assembly: GCA_033557465.1. Taxonomy (NCBI): domain Eukaryota; kingdom Metazoa; phylum Chordata; class Amphibia; order Gymnophiona; family Ichthyophiidae; genus Ichthyophis; species Ichthyophis bannanicus. The sequence goes on from CM066031.1 coordinate 1,173,204,844, forward strand.
CATCTGTTGTGAGAGTTGCCTGGGATAAAGGTTGTTGAAATGGGGACCCCAGCAACAGGTTCTGAGTGGACTGCCACCATTGGAGGGACAAAATAAGGCGATTTGTGTTTGCTATTTTGTCTGATAGGCAACCCTGATGCCTGGGTCCATTGAGTGGATAAAGTCCACTGGGCTGCTCGCATATGGAGGCGAGCATAGGGAATCACATGCACTGTAGATGCCATGTGGCCTAGTAGTTGTACCATCTCTCGGGCAGTGAGATGAGGCTTTAGCACTGCTTGAGAAGCCGACTGCACCATGCGAAGGCAACGGGCCTGAGGAAGATAGGCCCTTGCTTTTCTGGTATCCAGTAAAACTCCTATGAACTCTAGAGACTGAGTGGGAGTTAGACTGGATTTTGGGATGTTTATGACCAGACCTAAATACTGAAGGATACGCATTGTGCAAGATAGAGAAGTCCTGGCCTCTAACTCTGATGGGGCTCGAATGAGCCAGTCGTCTAAGTAGGGGAAGACGAATATCCCTAGAGTGTGGAGAAATGCGGCTACCACAGCCATGCATTTCGTGAACACTCTTGGTGATGAGGCCAGGCCAAAAGGAAGCACCCTGTATTGGTAGTGCTTTCCTTGAAAAAGGAACCGAAGGAACTTTCTATGAGTTGGATGGATGAGAACATGAGTGTACGCATCCTTGAGATCTAGAGAACAAAGCCAATCCTGACTCTGAAGGTATGGCAGCAGGAGTTCCCAGAGAAATCATTTTGAACTTCTCTTTGAACAGAAATTTGTTCAATTCTCTGAGGTCCAAAATAGGTCTGTATCCCCCTGTTTTCTTTGGGATAAGGAAATAAGGGGAGTAAAACCCTGTATCCTGTTGAAGAATGGGTACTTCTTCTACTGCCCCTTGGGCAAGATGGATGGTGACCTCTTGATCTAACAGGTAGATGAGAGAGGTCTGAGAATTGAACTGTCTTACCATTGTGGGAGGGGACATGCACAGAAAGTGCAGCTTGTACCCCTCTCTTATAATGGAGAGTGTCCAATGCTCTGCTGTTATCTGCTCCCATCTGGGGGCAAAGTGACATAACCTTCCTGGAATGGTGGAAGGCTCTGGTCCATTGAAGACCAGAAAGACTAAGTTCTCTAGATGAAAGTCAAAGGGCCTTGTGGAGGCTGAGACTGCTGAGACGGTTGAGGCTTAGCAGTCTTTGCTTAAGTGGTTGCTGACTCTTTCGAGCAAGCTGACCTGCAGAACGTCCCTGCTGAGAATAAGAGGGATAAAACCTCTTCTTTTTTTGAGAAGAAAGAAACCTTTCAAGAAACCTCTCTCGCAGGATCAGCTGTGGCTTTGGATAACCTATCCAAAGTAGAATTGCCAGCATCCAACTCATTGGTTTTCTCTTGCCAATTCTTGCCAAATAAATTCTCACCTCTACAAGGGATATTGCCCAGTTTGTCCTGAACCCAGAGCTCCAGATCGGATGCCTGGAGCCAGGCAATTCTACGTGCACCTATGTCAATGGCAGAGGTTCTGCTTATGCACTCAAAACAGTCAAAAGCTGCACGACTGACAAACTTAGAAACCTCCTGGGCATGCTTGACCAGTGTGAGAAAATCCTGCCTTTTGCCTTCAGGAAGAAGAGGGCTAAAAACCTCAATCTCCTGTGACTTCTTTAAGGAACATTCCCATATATAAAATATAGGAACTGATCCTGGCAGAAAGCATGGAAGCCTGGAAAGTACGATGTCCAAAGGCATCCAAGGTTCTACACTCACGTCCTGGAGGATTAGAGGCATGCCTCTTTGCACTTCTGATCCTTCTCACAGCTGGCTCCACCACAATAGAGTGGTGGGGAAGCTGAGTTTTCTGGAAGCCAGAACACGGAGGGACTCGATACATGGTATCCAGTCTGCGAGAGTGAGGAGAAGTAGTAAGAGGTGTCTCCCACATTCTCAACATGAGATCATGTAAAATCTCATGGATAGGCAGGGAGAGTAGCTGCCTCCTTAGGAGCTCTGGGATATTGTAAAATCTCCAACTCCTTAGCTCTGGGCTCTGTTTCAGGAGTTACAGTAATGGACAGCACACGAGTCACCTCCCTGATGAAATCCTGAAAGGAGATATTTTCTGGAGGAGACATCCTACGTTTAGGGGAGGAAGGTTCCTCCAGGAGAAGTATCCCGGTACCGGCAGAGCTATCAGAATCCCCAGAGTCCTCCGAGGATTCGAAGTACCGTCTGTCAGGATGCTCTTGAAGAGCCCGATACCTGTACTGACCGAAGTCGGTACCGGGGGCAATCGGTACCGGTGTATCAGCACCGGAAGGCATCACATGACTTGGTGCCGGCAAAGCCAATACCGATGTTGATGTTGATTCTATCGTTACCGGTACCGAGACCGGTACCGGCATCGGTGCCGGTACAACTGTCTGACGCGGTTCCGAGGGCGTCGATTGCGCAAGGAGAGCCACCAGACTGCGTTCAATAGCCAGGAACCTCTGGTCTATTGACGCTGCCGATGCCTGGGTATTGGTACCGGAAGCAGCCGGTACCCCAGAGCATGGCACCAGTAGTTCTGCCGAGGTCGAGGCCTCGAGAACATCCTGGAGCCCCGATAATGCTTTGGAAGCCAAAGCCTCCCGCCAGGGCAATTTTGCCGGTATGGAACCCTCAAGGGCAATGCCAGAGGCATCTCGATGCTTGGAAGGAGATCTACCCTTTGAGTAGGCTGGACTTATGTTTAATTACCTGAGATCCATGGAAGGAAGACGAAGCCCTGGACGATGTCAATGCCACCGAGGCTGCATCGGAGGGAAAAAGGGCACTGAGCTTGGCCGCTCGGTTTTGTCGACCCCTCTTGGACATTTATTTATTTATATTCTCTTATATACCGCGCTATTCTGCATCAGTGCGGTTTACATTGAACAAACTGAAATTACATTGAACAGGGCATTATAACTTGGAGATAACTATTTTTACAGGGAACATGGGCTATGGAGGGTTAAGTGGCTTACCCAAGACCACAAGGAGCACCTGTGGGACTAGAAACCCCAGTCCTTCCGGCCCAAGGTTGCTGTCCTCTAGTGGGATTTGAACCCCCAACCTTCCGGCCTGAAGTACCTTGCCCCAACCACTAGGCCACTCCTCCACTCCATACACTCGGAGATGGAGTTGTCAGGACCTAAACATTTAAGACACCACTCGTGGGTGTCGGTGACGGAGATGGTACCGCCACACTTGGTGCACTTCTTAAAACCCGAGGTGGGCTTCTCCATGGTGGAGAAAATTTTTAAAAAGGCACGTGCACCTGAAAAGAAAAGTTAGGAAAAAAAATAATTTTTTTTTTTTTTTTTTTTAAAAGAAAGTTCGAAGAACCGGCGGTACCGGTATAGCGTCGGGAAGGCAGACGCGACCACAAAAAAGAGAATAAGGAAAACATTTTCTGCGGTGATAGGAACACGACCTGCTGGCTCCATGGAAAACGAAGAACTGGAGAGAGGCAGTTGGGAAAGGCGGAAATGCAGCACGCAGGCGCTGTGGGATGCTCCCAAAGGCTTTCTAATTGGATGCTGGGGAGCGTTCCCGCGCAGGCTCCGTTGTTACAAACGATACCCATATGTGAAGACTACATTCCTGCTTGTTCCTGGAGATTCAAATTTATGTAAATACACGTAAACACAACACACATATTACTGAGTGGTTTTGTGTTTCACCCATACTCTTAAGACTAATCTTCCAAACTCACAGAATGCTCATCTGGCATCCAAGCAGCTTATAATCAGTCCCATGCTACACAGCCCTTCTCATGGGTGGAGATCTTTAGCATCACATAGGAATCTCCCAGTCTAGCAGCAAGTCTGAGCATTTACTATGGATCCTGAAAATTTACAGGTTTTCTCTCCAGAAACCTACCTGTCCCATTCCACTAGGCTTCTGATAACATCTCTCCTTGTACAACTGCACAATTCTATTTTGGCCCATCCCTGTGGAACTCTCTCCCTCTGGTCTGAGTCCTCTTTCCTCATTTTCAAGAAGAACCTTAAGACCTGGCTGTTTCAACAAACATTCCCCAAGGCCAATGCCCTCTGACTCCCCTTTCTCAGCCAGTAACCTGCTTACTTTACCCCCCTTCCCTCCCTCGCCCCTCCCCCCCAGTCTTGCATTGTAATGCCCAACTCTACCAATCCTTTTTATTTTTGTTTCTTTTGGGTTTTCCCCTTTTATTATATTTCTTTTATAAACCGCTGCGATAGCTTTTTGCTTGTCGGTGATATATCAAGCGCCTAAAATAAATAAAATATTTACAACTGTTTCACCAAACCCCACAGCCCCAAATGATGTAAGATGCCAAACTGAGGTGTCATTTGTAACAAACTGCCAGGTGCAAATAAAGTGTTTCTATAACGTATGATATGAGTTTGCTTCCACGTTAAACTGCTCTCAGACCAAATAAACCATAAAGAGTAGGAGCTGCTGCAGAAACCTGTCCCTGCACGTCAGCTCCAAATGTTGAGCAGTTGTTTTTTAAATTGAAAATTTTATGCATTCATTCCAAGTTAAATGAAGTAAAACAAATATCGGAACAGTAATAAAGAACATCAAAAATAAAGAAAAGCCCACATCAAGAACACAGAAGATGCACATACCTCGCATTACAAAGGAAAATTAGGTTACTAAACCAATAACATACTATTGAATACTTTAGTGGTTTTATTGAATATGTGGCATAATTAATCATCCTTCCAGATTTTAAACAGGAGCCTAAAATACTAACTACTACTCTGATAGGAAAAAAGGGACTTGTAAGGGAACCACAGGAAGAAAGTGGCTCCCAATGCACGAACCAGCCTTTAACTCCAAAAAGGCTTTTCTCCACAACTGGGTACCTCTACCAACATTAGATACAATCTGTAACATCTGTCTATAAAATAAAAGATGTGTTTTCTTAAATTAAGACTGTAATATTATCATTTTATCCTTTTCGGTTGCAAATGAGAACAAAAGGGTAACTCTATCAGAATAATTATCCTGTGCTATATCAAGAAAAATTACGAAATCCAAGCTATCAGATGCCACAACATCAAATTCACCTTCTCCCTCATTAGTGGTGCACATCTTTTTAGAAACATGCTGGTATTTAGATAAGAAAATAGTTTCACAGTTAATGATGTTCAAAACCTTCCTAAAATACCTCACTAACAAAATTTTGATAGACAGCAATCTAGTAAAAGGAAAATTGAGGAACTGAAGGTTCCTCACCCTTAATAAAACTTCCAGTTTGTGATGAATCCTTACACCTGGAGGAATTCTGTGTAAAAATATTTCAAGTTCAGTTTGACAAGTCTGCAAAATTCTGCAACTCTATTTATCAAAATAACACAACACAATTGGTGGCCTTGAGACATAATGTACACCGCTTGGATGCTACCCAGCCAGAGCGGTATAGCAAGTTTCAATAATAATAATAATAATAATAATGAAGATGATGATGATGATGAATTAAAACTACAATACAGAAAAAATGTTATTTCTCAGAGACATAGAATTTTTAGGATATAGGGCAGAATTCCCCAAGGGGTACTGTAATATGCCCAATAACTAGAGGTCTTTTTTTTTTTTAAAGAGATTATCAATCTATGGAGCCCAACAAAAGCTTGGCATTTCACACAGCACTGAATTCTTGCAACTACTCATACTAGCAGTAACACAATGGTATCCATTGTTCTCAATAAAGGCAGCAATTCCAAGAAGTCAGTGCTGCTGGCAGCTCAGAGTTCTTCTCAGTCTCCACAGATTGCCCAAATAAAATGCAGAAGCCCTAATGAAATTGCAACAGACAACTGAATTTGTTGCACCTGCTTCTCCCCTCCCCCCCCCCCTTTTTTGGCAACTCATACAGTCTTTTTTTGAGTGCTCAGCTTGCCCTCACCAGTCTCTTTCCAGTCAGCCAGTTACCCCCAACAAGCCAGCCTATGCTCTGCAATTCACCAACAATCAGACAGCTATGCAGTCAGCTCTCTCCCTAGTCAACTGTCTCCAAACCGTCTCCAAACCAGTCAGCCAGCCTTATGCCCATTTCTGAAGCAAACAGCTGCCTTCAAAGAACTCGCCAACCGCTCAAATACTAGAAATCCGCATGGTACCCAAATATACAGTTCTGGTTAACATTATTAGCACCCTTGCATTTTAGGTATGTTGTGTACAATATCTTGAGAAATAATTGGAAATATTCCAACTGTATGCCATCATAATATTTTAATAGTATGTTCAAAGGTATACAAACAACAAAAAAAGATGTCTGTGCAACTTAGACATTTAGGTTTTTTTTTCTCAAAAATTTGTATATGACCTGGACAGGATTAATGGCACCCTTCACTAATATTTGGTTGCAGAACCCTTTGCAGTAATGACGGCCGCCAAACATTTCTTGTAGCCATCTATAGGTTTTGTACATCTGTCTGCTTATAGTTTCTTCCACTCTTCAACTGCGATTTGTTCCAGCTCATGAATATTTACAGGATTCCTTTTACCAGTGGCAGATTTCAGCTCTTTCCAAAGGTTCTCAGTTGGACTGAGATCAGGACTCATTGCTTGCCAGTTTAAAAACAGTCCTTTTTAACCATGCTTTTGTACTTTTGGGTGCATGAGTCATTGTCCTGCTGGAGAACACGTGACCTTCGCCCAGACCTAGTTTTCTAAAACTAGAAGCATGTTTCGCTCCAAAATACATTGGTAGTCCTCTGACTTAATGATTCCTTTAATACATTTCAGGCGTCAAATTCCTGAAGCAGCAAAACAGTCGCACAACAATATGGAATCTCCACCATATTTAACTATAGGAAGGGTGTTTTTTTCCTTATAAGCTTCATGTCCTTGCCTGTAAATGTATCGCTGATCTGCATTGCTAAAGAGCTCAAGTATGGTTTCATCTGTCCACAGAGAAGGATTGTGGTTTCTCAAGGTGGATTTGGCAAAGATCAGGTGTGTCTTTTTATGTCTGTCTTTGAGCAGTGGGGTCCCTCCTTGGCCTTTGCCCATGAAGTCCTTCTTTGTTTAGTGCGCAGTGTATGGTGCAGATTGAAATCACCACTCCAGATTGCTCCAGGTCAGCCTTAATGTCTTTGGATTTTGTATGTCATGTTTTTCCAACCATGTCAACCATTTGCCATGAGAGTGTCCACAAGGTGTTCACAAAGATATATGTTGAAACCAACAAGAGGGATAAATGGCAGACTCCTCATAATGTGTCATATATAGAGTAGCTATTGACGGTGCTACTGTAGCTTCAGCGGACATAAGGTATACTCGAGGGGGTTGCGTTGTGCGTTTCCCTTGTATTTTCATCAATTACTTTTAATGGTTTTGAGCTATATATTAGGCTCATAATAAAGAATAAAAGGAGTGTCTGCTGCAGGAGGGTTTTACTCTCATGGCAAATGGTCCGACAAAAAATTAGGATTTATAGGTTTCTTCAGTCTACTGATTTCTAAGCCTTTGATGGGGATTTTTGAAAGATTGTTAAGGAACTTTTTTTTTAGGTAATTAGAAAAATCATGTCCTGGCAATGTCCCAGTTTTTATACTGTTTCCTACTATTTTCTTTTTTAATTGATCTTGTTTTATTTAATTCTTTTATGTGTCAGATGTGTGTGCATATATAATCCAAAGACATTTCACTGGTCACTTTTTTTTTCTTTTTCTTTAAGGAGATACATGGCATTAAGGAGTTGAACTGTAAGGGTGCCGATAACATTGACCATAACTGTATCAGCTGTTCTGGTACCTTGCAGGAAGGCTGTCGATACAGCGTGTGAAAGGATAAACAGGTAAAGAGCCTGCGGTTTATAATTTCTTCAGTCTGAGCAGCTGGCCTAATTCTGCAGACCACTCAGATAGGGGGGGAGCCTGGGGCCCAAAGCCATTCTTGTGGCCCCTGACATTCCTTTCTTTTTGTTTTCCTGCCAGTGGACACTGCAGCCAATTGAATTTGCAGCCTGGGCCTGGCAGTAGTGCAGCATGGCAGGATGGCCTTATCTACATGCCTGGTGGACCCTGGAGGTCCTCTGGGGCCTTGAGGCTTTTTTTGTCACCCATTGTGCGCTACAGATCCTGCAACAGTTCACAGACTGCATTCATCTAGCTAGCTGCTTGGCAGCCCATTTTGTAAGGGCTCAAGGCCCAGGTTTCCCCTCGAGAGGGTCAGGGACCATGAGTGCTCCTGTCATAAACAGCTAGAGGGCTCACAGCACAAACTTTTCTCTAGCGCTCCTTCAGCAGTTCAACCTTTACCTCTACGGGGGTTGGTTGAGGACTCCAGTGAAATTCCTGTAGGACAGAATGGTGGTTCTCTGATCTTCATGAGCCATCTTTTTTCACTATTTAGCCCCATTTAGGCACTTGCAGGATGATATGGTGACTCTGCAGGTTGCCAAACCTGCTTTCGGGCAAGGTTAGCAAATGGGTTCCTCTCATACCCGGTAAGTATTCTCTCAGTAGCTGCATTTATTCCCCTTCCTGATCCTACGCGGCAGTGCATAGTGTTTTAGGGAGGAAACCCCCAAACTCAGCCCCAGAGGCCATAAAGGTCCTGTCTCAGCCTGAATAGGATCAGCCATTTCTGCCCCTCCCTAGGGTGGGAGTCCTGGTCACAGCTATAAGTAAGCGAATGACCATCCTAGTAGAGAGAAGTACTGCCTTTGTGGTCACAACCTTAGGCTCTTGGGCAGCACTGTGTGCACACTTGGAGACTAGCCCTTGGATGATGGCTCCATCCTCTGCTGGTGGATCCAGCCACAAAGCTATGGCTTCTCATTTCTAAATCTTGCAGGTTTGATCCTAACGTTTCAATGATGGGTTAGGCCAAATGACCATTAAGCCCAGTCTCCTTTCCTGATACTAGGAGGCTTGCAGCAGACCACCTGGGTGGCTACCTTTTATTAAGACTATATATACTCTCTTCCAAGTATGTGGTTGGGGTATTACCCAATTGGCAGTCTTGACAATACCCCTAAGCAACAGATACTGGCTCCAAAATGTGCTGGAGCTGATTTCCTTAAGAGCCATTTGCTCTTCAGAAAGGCAGTGTCACTACTGGAAGATAGGCCTAGTGGTGTCAAGGGTTTCTCTTGTAAGGCCAGGTGTAGAACCTAGAGATGCCCTCGAACTACCAGTCCTTTGGGGCTTCAGTAGTAGTAGGGGCAGTCCTTTCAGTGTTTTTGGCATGCTAGAGTCTCCACCATAGCTCCATTGGGAGCCTGTAATCCCCCTCAATGAGTTCCAGTGGCCCCTCCTGAGGAGCAGCCAGTTGGGGTGTAACTCCGGCGGTTTTCTTTATTGAAGGGACCCTTATCACATCAGAATTATAGGTGTGTGGGGTCCTCAAGCAAGGTTAGAGGTGTATTAGCCCCTTTTTCAAGACGCCTGCATTCTATCCCTGTCTCTAGCTCGGGCCACTCTAGGAGTCAAATAGCGTAATTTTTGAATTACAGAAGGGTTCGTTAGAGACTCCCCATCAGAGTCTCCCTGCAACTCTTTACTCAGGCTGCTGATGTTCAAGGAAACTTCAGCAACTTCCTGCAATTGCAGGTTATTTCTCCCATGCCCTTTGCTGTGGGACCAGTGAGGTTCTTTCTGACATATCCTGTACCTAGAGGCAGTTGCTTTCAAACTAAGAATCTCTTATTTTTGTATAAGGCCCATTGGGTCTATCTTTGCTTCGGCCATGGTGTATTGTTGCTTTCCCATTCGGAGCATCATTACCTGTTTCTCTGTTTCTGTATTCTACACTGCCTTTTCAAGTTCCAGGTCTTGCCTTTTTGGCCTAGATGGGCTTTTCATACCTTTTGCACAGGTATCAGCGGTGGTAGTGTCATTTCTAGGGCATACAGGAAGCCCAGGTGGCTCATACCTGGACTTCAGGCTAGTCCGGCCAGTGGTGAGTGCTGGCTGGGAAGGCTAGGGTTGTTTTTTACCTGTCCTTGGAACAGCCTGATTCTCTCTCAGATTTTAAATGCCTGGGCATTGGTTCTATGCTCTGCTGAGCCCTGTTTCCTAAGATGCAGAGGGCTTGCAAATTCCAGACATCTCAGGGCACATGGTACTCGATCAGCTCCATGGGTCTGGGACTTCCTCAGGTTTTCTGGTCCATAACATCAACTTTGAAATCAGTTCCTTTGATCAGGATACATATGCACTCGCAGCAGAGGCATCTACTTCTGGCTATCATGGTCCTCCATTATTAGACCAGGCGCTTCTTTCCTGGAAGATCAAGGAGCAGTTGAGGGAGTGGTTATAGCTACACTTCTGGTTGGCCAGGGTGCTGTTGGAAGCACTAGATTGAGTGCTTGTCTTCTTGGATGCCAGCTGGAAGGGCTGTGAGTGCTATGACTGAGTAGGTTGGCCCAGGGATCTTGGCCCCTTCAGGAGGCCTCCTGGACTATCTTCCACCTGGACATCAGATCAATCAGTCTGGCCCTGAAGAGATTCAGGCCTCACCTAGTGGACGAAGTGAGTTGAGTGTTCTCGGACAATGCCCTTGTGGTGGTATGTGTTCACAAATGTGGCAGAACTCATAGTGCTGGTGGAGCTGTGCTTCTGGGCAAAGGAGCATCTCATCGCTCTGTCTGCAGTACACATCACAGGCTTCAACAATATGCAGGTTGACCCTTCTATAGCAGAACTCAGGGGGTCAGATGAGGGCGAGCTCTCCTCTTCCAGATATGACTTCGCAGTGTGATGGCAGGGCCTTCCAGAGTTCCGCTTGCTGGATGACGCCCAATAACTCTTCCTGAAAAAGATGACTACCTTCTAAACTCAAAGGGGTAATTTTAAATATCTTAGACACGATCTCTAAAAGAAAAAAGGGGACTGTTGTAGTTGTTGATATGGAAGGACAGACTAGATAGGCCATGTGGTCTTTTTCTGTCGTCATTTTTCTATGTTTCTACGATTTGAGCGTTCGCAAACGTGCACATGGATATTCAAATCACAGAGACGTCCCCAAAGCAATTTCAGAAATGGATTTTTTAGACATCTTCACTATGGGGACGTCTAAATAGGCAGGGAGTGTGCTGGAGGCATGTCCAAGGTAGAGCTGTGGACACAGACATCCCCAATCGATCTTAGGACCCTCGAAGATGTCTATGCCCGTGTCCAAACTTAGACCTGGAAAAGTGCTTGTTTCGGCACTAAAACCTCTGTAGTGTGTCAAGAAGCTGTCACTTCACTATCCTCAGTACTCATCACAATGACAATGCTATGTAGTGTGTTTGGGAAACTTGTTTTGAGTTTGCACCATCATTGCATGTCTCGTAGATGTCCCCAGTGAGCTGATCAAATTTGCAGATGACACAAAACTATTTAAAGAGAATTGTGAAAAATTGCAAGAGGACCTTCAAAAATTGGGAGACAGGGCATCCAAATGGCAGATGAAATTTAATGTCAACAAGTGCAAAGTTATACACTTGGGGCTCGATTCTGTCCCGGACGTAGATCCCCTCTGTGCGTCCGGTCTGAACCAGACACACAGAGGGGATCGTGATTCTGATACCACGGGGAACGTCTAGCCCTGCGGGATCAGAACTGCAAACATTCCTGCACGTGCAGGCTGGGACAGCGATTCTGTCCAGCTTGCATGTGCAGGACTGCACCCAGCTAACTCAGTCAGGGCTTTTAAATGGAGCCGCGTCGCCATGGCATCATGCTGCTATAGCACTGCGGCTCCATTTAAAAACTGTGATGCCGGTCATCAGCCAAAAGGGTTTATTCCCCACAGCGCGACACCGATTTGGCCTCCTAAGGCCAGGGTCAGGCTGCGGGGAATAAACCCTGGCCCCACCTGCCCCATCCGCACCCCGGGCCATCAAAAACAAAATGTCCAGGGACGTTATCCACCTTGGAGATGGGATAACTTCCCCAGACATTTTGCCGACCCTGGATGTACAGGCTGATATTAGACCTCCCACTGCCTGCCCAGACTCTGTCCCCGGACCACCCCTTCCCTGCCACCATCTAACTTCCCCGCACAAACCCCAGTGAAGTTAGTTGGGGGCAGGCAAGGGCTCGAATAGCGTTGGTCCATCCATCCCCGTTATTCATAGCTCAGAATAACCCCCTTAGGGAAGAACAACCCAAACTACAGTTAAACGCTGCAAGTTCCACATTAGAAATCACCAATCAGTAAAAACGATCTGGGTGTCATCGTGGATAGTACGTTGAAACCCTATACACAGTGTGCAGCCACAGCCCAGAAAGCAAATAGAATGCTAGGAATCGTAAAGAAAGGAATAGAAAATAAAACAAAGGATATTATAATTTATTTATTTTACGAGTTTTCTATACTGCCCATCCCAAATTCAAAGCAATTACATATAACATAACATGAAGCTTACACTGAACAAGGGGAATACAACTTGGAGGGTTATATGGGGAATGCCATAATGCCTCTGTATCGCTCCATGGTGCAATCGCACCTTGTGTATTGTGTGCAATTCTGGTCACCATATCTTAAAAAAAAGATATAGCAGAATTAGAAAAGGTACAGAGAAAAGCCACCAAAATGTTAAAGTGGATGGAAGGATATCCCTATAAGGAATGACTTAAAAAGTTAGGGCTCTTCAACTTGGAAACGAGATGGCTGAGGGGAGATATGCTAGAGATCTATAAAATAATGAATGGAGTGGAATGGGCAAACGTAGATTGGTTGTTTACTCCTTCAAAAAGTAGAAAGACTAGGGGACATGCATTGAAGTCACCATGTGGCACATTTAAGACTAATCAGAGACAATATTTTTTCTCTCAGCGCGTAATCAAACTCTGGAATTCGTTACTGGAAGATGTAGTATAATTGGGTTCAAAACAGGTTTGGACGAGTACCTGGAGTAAAAGTCCATAAACCATTATTAAAGGGGACTGTGGAAATCCACTGCTTACCCCTGGGACAAGCAGCATGAAATATGTATACCTTTGGGAACCTGACTGGTACTTGAGAGCTGGAATGGCCATTGTTGGAAACAGGATGCTGGGCTTGATGGACCCTTGGTATGACCCAGTATGGCATATCTTATGGCCCTATGTTCTTATGTATTAAATACTATATTGGGGACATCCATGTGAAATCATGCCCAAAGTTGGACGTGCTTGCCATATTTATGGATGTTCAGGCTTGGACGTCCCAGTTTGCACTGGGACATCCTTTGTAAAATGTGTTTTCATGGGTCTCCAGTGCAAGGCCAGCCCATGATATATATTACCACTCAATAGAATGCCAATGTAAGGAGTTATTTCAGCCGTGGGAAGAATCCATGAATGGCCGGCTTGGGGGAACCACTTCAGGGCTTAGCATGTCTCCCCTCTTTGGGCCCTGATGAGTTGTCTTGTGCACAAGCCTAGGGCCCATCCAGGCTGCTTATCCTGGTAGCCCAGAACTAGCCATGCAGTCTGTGGTATGCAGATTTCTTGCTTGAAAGCACATGGCCCCCTTCTCTGGCTACCTCCGGAGATGGGCCTGCTATGGCAGGGGCTTCTGGTAATGGAGGTTCCTGCTCCCTTTTGCCTTATGATCTGGTCCCTGTGGTGCATAGATTCTCCAAAATGGGTACTCTGGAGCAGTAGTAGCTACATCCTTAGCTTGTGTCCGAGATCTTTTGGCAAACCAACTTGACTTAACTCTCAAAGTATTACAGAAATCACATCCAAGAGATTTCATTGATGGAGCTCCTTGATGTGACCCACTTCCTCAGGAATAAAGCAGATCTGTCTGACTGCATGCCCTATTGTGCCCTCAGTGGATCTCTGAGCTTGAGAGCATTAAAAGGGGTGCCTCAAAGGCTTCTGTCAACTTGCAGTATAGGCTGTCTTTCTCTTAAGGGCACTGCTACACTTTTGATCTGGATCAGACTCTTCTTCTGCCTTCCTTCTCAAAAAATGGTCTTCAGAAGGACACCTTGCTGTGTCTGCAGGACATGCAGAGGGTTTTGCTCAGGTACATGGCAATTTCTAGGTCCTTCCACTAGGCAAATCTTCTTCTGTCTTCCTCAACAGTCCAGGGAACAAGCTGATAGGAGTCATATCCTCTATTGTCCACTGGCTTATGGAAGAGTTTACACCTCTGGATGCAGGCCTTCTGGCCAGCGTCCTCTCTGGTGTCTACAGAGGAAAATCGGTAAGGCAGCTTCCTGTTCCTAGAAGAGCATTGGTTCAGATGGCGCGCCTTAGGCAGGAATAGTTTATCCTGAGGGTCTTCCTCCCACCTGGGTCCTTGCTTGAATATGTCCCACTTGTCTGGACTGGTCTAGAAGGATAAGGAAGAATTTCACATTCCTTGAATCCTGCTAGATCAGTTCAGGACCCATCCTAGAAAACTCTTTCCAGCATATTTGGGGGTTCCAGCTGCAAGGTCATGCATTTGGGCTGCAGCAATCCAAGGGAGCAATACAGTATAGGTGGTGAAGTACTTCTGTCCATCAAGGAACAGGGGGACCTAGGTGTGATTGTGTCTGATGATCTTAAAGTAGCTAAACAGGTAGAAAAGGCGAAGGTGAAAGCTAGAAGGATGTCTGGGTACATAAGGAGAGGAATGGCCAGCAGAAGAAAGGAGGTGATAGTGCCTCTATATATGTATTTGGTGCAACCTCATTTGGAGTATTGTGTGCAATTCTGGAGACCGCACCTTCAAAAGGATATAAAACAGGTTAGAGTCAGTGAAGAGGGTTGCTGTTCCAACGTCTCCATCCAGAGCTCTCAAACGTTTTGCAAGCACCCTCGCTTCATCAGGGGAAACCGGCTGAAACAACAAAACAGATAACAAATATCCCATCACCATCATATGACACTATTAAACAAGAACAACAGACCACTCCCAACACCGGTACTCACCCACCAAACACTATGACTAAACCAAACATAAAGCAGCCTGCCTGCCAGCACCTTTCACCACGCTGTCCAGAAGACGCCGCGCATACTCAGACTACACTCCGCCCCTTACTAAATATGGTCCACCTCATGACATAACGGGGTTCCCCCACAAACCAAACTCCTCCCTTCAAAGTCACAGCTTCCAATCACTTTGCAAAATCCAAATCGTTCACATACCCACAACAAAATCTATCTACTCCACCAGCCAATGCCTAAGGCCTACAAAAACCAGAACGGTGGCTGTGGAGGTCATTCTGGGTCTACTAGAAGGTCGCTGATGTTATCGGGCCTGTGTATGTTGGCAGTGATCCTGTATCATGTCTGCCATAAGCCCTTGTTACTGAGACCTTCTTTGTAGTTTTTTGCGTAATTGATAAGCATTTAACAAATTTTTGAGTTGTTTATGAACAGCACAGTTTTTTGTTTTCATAGAGAGTGATTTTTGAAATTTGGATTTGTACACTCTCTAATTGACCATATACTTTTTTCTTCTGTGACCTTGGCACTTCTCGTGCCAACTTGCCTGTGTGCCTGGAACCTGTGTGCTTTTTTGGGAACCTGCCAGGTACTTGTGACCTGGATTGGCTACTGTTGGAAACATGATACTGGGCTTGATGGACATTGGTCTGACCCAGTATGGCATTTCTTATGTTCTTATGTATATGTCACTGCCATAGCACTGTCAGAAAGGACTCTTACAACTTGGCCCACTGCCAGGGTCAGAAAGAACCAGAGTGCTACCCAAATAGTTTGTTTCCAGTCTGTTGATAGACCAACCTTGCTCCATAGGAGACCAGCAACACTAAGCAACTTGTCCCTGGACAATGAACACCCCAACCATGAGCACAGAGTCACATCCACTGACAGAACTATCCACCATGAGATCTCTAGTGGGTTCCCCTTGCCAGATTCTCCTGTTTTATCTACCAACCAAGCTAGCTCTGACCTCCATTCCTAGTCTCAGCCTGAGCTCATAGTCCTGTGAACTAGGGTTTTATCTGGATAACAGGGACAGTTGTAACAGTCACGTGTGCATGCAGGCCCAGGGGGACTATATCAATAGTTGATGCCATGGATCGCTGCACTCACATGTAAACTCTCACTTTGGGCTTGGTCTAGGATTTCAATGCCTGAACATGCAGCCATAACATCTGTATTCTGGTCAAGGTCAGAGTGTCCAAGCCTCTCTGAGTATCAAACAGACCTCCCAGAAGGTTGACTGCTCTGCAGGTAAAATGGTGTCCTTCCTCCTCAGATGCAGGATAGATCAGCCAGTTGTCCAAATATGGGTGTATGAAAATACCATTCCACCTCAACCAGGCTGCCACAGCTACCGATACCTTGATAAAGGTGCAAGGGATTGTGGTCAAACCAAACGGCAGGGCCTGGAAGTATAATGCATGCCCAGGACTGCAAAATTGGAGAAAATAATGAAACTCTCACTTAACTGGTATATGCAGAAATACTTCTGCCAAGTCCATAGAGAAGAAATCTCATCTGTACATCTGCTGCCTTGATGGACCGCAAGGTTTTCATACCAACTGGGGACATGTAAAGGAGGTATGCACACTTCTGAGGTCCAGGATGGGCCTGTTGACACTCCCTTTTGGTGACTACAAAATACCTGGAATAAGGCCACTGGCCCTATTCTTCTACCTGAACTGGCACAATGTCCTCCAAGGCCAGAATGTGATGTAACGTCTCCCTGATTCGAGCCATGTCCAGGAGAAACAAGCAAACCAAATCTACAAAAACCTTCCTTGAATAAGCAATTTCAATTCAGGGGCATAATCTCAATTTATTATATCCAGCTCCACTTTGTTTGACCTATTATAGCCAACTCCACTTTGTTTGACCTGGGCCTGTTGCATGAAAAACTTGACCAACAGCTCCTTTACTGGCAATATGGCATGGGTCCTGCACCATTGACTCATCTGGGGCTTCCCTTGGGCCTCCAACCTATGACAGGTCTCCATAGCTCTACGTCCGCAAAAGATGTATCATCTACTGGGCCCCTCTACCTCTCTGGAAAACCCTTGACCTTAGCTGAAACCTCCAAAAGAGATGAAAATTGTTCCTAGCTACAAGAACCCTTCTGGGCCTCTTTGTCCTTTCTTCAGAAAGATGCATGGGTTTATAATCACCCAATAGCAGCCCCTTAAAAGGTAACCTACTAAGCCTGGACTTAGAAGCCAGCTTCTGAACCAGATCCATTTCCAAGGCAACTGATTATACCATCAGCCTGGATGACAGTCTAATCAGGTGATGCCTGGCATCTGCCAAGAAGGCCACCATTGACTCCAACAAGGCTGGTGCAACCTCAGCCCATGGGTCTGCTGAACATTTGTTGCAGGAGTGAAGACTGCTGTAGACATCTCAGGAGAGTCCAAAAGCAGACGCACAGGTCACCATCTCAGGAGAGGCCTGGTCACATTACCTCAACCTCAACTAACCAATGCTTGGAGGAAAATGCTAGCCACCTTGTAGAAATGCTTCAACAGAGACTCAATCTTTCTGTCTTTCAGGTCCTTCAAAGCAGTCCCTCCTTCCAAAAGAATCTCCTTTGGGAAATATTTAACAACATGACAGGATGATGTTATGATTTTGAGTTTTGTTTTATGTTCTATTTTGTATAATTTTATGCACATTTTTGTTGTAATCCATCCAAGAGTTGGTAAGGAATATAAATTTTTTAAAATAAATAGATAGCTGAGACCAGTGCAACCACCCTGGGGAGGCAAGAAATGTTTCCACTTCTGCCTCAGACCATGTGTATCACTTCTGCAGGGATCTTGATACCTCTAACCTGGTCCCCAGTTGCTCCCATTCCTTGGCCACTATATCCTTGATAGCCAAAAGGATGGGAAAAGGCCTTCTGAGGTTCTCTCATGCCTCTCAGGATGGGACTGCTGACAGAACCGGCTTGAGACGGTGGGAGTTCAGCATCAGGAGCACTACTGTAAGTTGGTCAATGAGCACTGGAAGCTCATCCTTATTGAACAGGCAACACACCATCATCCTCCATGTCAGACCACAGACCGTCTAGGTCTTGCCCATCCACATCACTTTCCAATGACCAGACAGTTTACCCTAAGTCCAGGGGTGAAACCCCACTGAGTTGGGACTATATGGCACCTTCCTACGCTTTTGCAGGGGAATCCTGAAACGAGGGGCTGGAAAAATCCTGTCCAGGAACCGAACCCGGAATCTTGTAAAGAGCCAGCCATCACTTCCTACTCAATCAATCCTCAAAATAGGCTTTGTACACTGCAGACACAAACTCTGCAATAAATCCAGGAAGCCTAGGATCCTCTGTCTCTGGGCCAATCCCAGTCTCCTGAGAGCCTGTGCCTGGACTGGTAACTCCCAGGTAAGCAAAGAGTGCCCAGCATTTTGCTCCAAAGAATGACTTACTATGTCCTGAAGCTCCTCGTTGCAATTCTTAAAGAAAGAGCATGAAACAGAAGTCTGCCTTATTTCTCTACAGCAGGCTCACTGACAGCCCTTATCCATCTCTTTCCCAAAGCTCCTTAAATACTTCTGCTGTGAAAAAAACCTCCTCTGCTTGCTAAGGGGCTCACCAGAATATAGCTTGGAGAGGAGCTCAGCAAATCACCACTGAAGGCAGAGATGCTGCCTCGCCTACTTCTTATCTCCTGCAAGTGGTTTATTTGTTTTTATGTTTAACTGCTTGGGATGGAAACTTTCATACTCTGGAAGTAAATGCCGAGACCACATACTCACAGTTGCAAATGCTGCAGGGGAGTCACTCAGAGCTGGCACATGACCTCTACACTCTGGAGCAACACAAAGACAATTGTGGTATGAGGTAGCCTAGTGGTTAGGGCAGCAACCTAGGATCAGAAAGACCAAGGATTTGAATCCCACTGACTCTGTTGTGGCCTTGGGCAAGTCTCTTAACCTTAGATTGTAAGCTCTCTAGGGACAGGAAAATACCTACAGTACCCGATTGTAACTTGCCTTGATCTACTACTAGAAAGGCGTGAGCTAAATACTAAACAAAAACAAAAATTGGCAGCACCTGGGAAGCACCCCAGGAAGGGTCAGCACCTGCTCCCTCACAAGTGGGACTCGGAGGCTGAAACTCCCAGCAAGCCTGGAAAACCTGAAGAGTTAGGAACACACTTGTAGGAAGCAACCTGAGAAGAACTAACGCCTGCCCCAATCAACGGGGCATGGGACTCCAAGACTCCAAAGGAGACTTCCTGTCGAACCTGGCCCAGGTCACTTATTGCAGTGAAATGCATGTGGTCTGTAGTATGGAGGAACAAAGGGACAGATACCAAGACTGGCAGATATTCAGGTTTGACCAACCCCTTTTATTAACCTCTACGTGTTTCGGCCATAGGCCTTCTTCAGGGGGACATCAAATGAGGAAGCAACCTCAAAGAAACAAATACAAAGTTAAAACAATTACTGAAAAAATAATAAACACACCATCAAAAAAACAAATTTTTGATAAATAAATAAATAAATAAAACCAATATGGACATACAAGTTATTATACATTAATGAAAATAATATAACAAATCCAAAAGTGAATTAAAACCACCAACGATATAAAAATATATAAATGTATAAAAACATGTGCAATAAAACATTTATATATGTGCCTTAAAACAACGTCTACCAAACCTATTGTGTGTAAAAGAGAGATGAGAAGGATACAATGTGACAGGTAAACCCAAATGATAATATATAGTAAACATAAAACATTAAAATATAATATAATCATATAAAACATATAAAACACCAATACCTTTTGGTAAAAACTTCCTTATAAATGAAAGACATTGACCACTGAAATAAAAAATTAAAAAACAAAAATGGCTTAATGATCTAAAAGAAAAAATATATATCACAACTATATTTGTGCCAACATCAGTATGGAAATTTCCATGAAAAGATAAAATTTAATGAAAATTTATTTTTTATAAAAATGTGGACATCCAAAAGCACCCTATACTGGAAAATGAATGCAACATAAGCCAGGCAAAGGAGGAGCTTCAATTATAACAAAGGCTAACTGATTATTAAACACAATTAGTGTTTAAAAAAACATTATGTTAAAGAGCCTTTTAAGGCTACTGAATACTATTGCTATAAATACTCATTTTTTAAAAAACTCATTTTAAAAAAAACAGGAGCTCATAATCATTTAAACAAAATAAAAACAAAATAAAAAAGTACCTAACGCAAACCATCTTGTGCCAATAATAATGTAAAATCCATCATTTCATAAAATCGATCCAACCTTGATTGCATTATATATGAGTAAATAAATTGCTAGATAGAACATACTCAGAATATTTTCTAGACCATTAAAAAATCAAAAAAATATTGTGCTTATATTTCTAGTTGATAACAAATGAATTTGTTTATGTTTTAATCAAATGTAAAGATGCAGAAAAAAGTGTGTGAAAAGAGGGCAAAAGCCATTTTTTTGCAGGCAGTACTAGTTAGAAAAAATACAAAAGGATCTCTCTGCCGACGTGTTTCTACCGAATTAAAATGAAATCTTATACAAGCAGTGCTGGTGTGATCTGTAGTATTCCATTTTTGGAACCTCAAATGCTTTGCCTTCTA
This sequence comes from Ichthyophis bannanicus, assembly GCA_033557465.1. Taxonomy (NCBI): domain Eukaryota; kingdom Metazoa; phylum Chordata; class Amphibia; order Gymnophiona; family Ichthyophiidae; genus Ichthyophis; species Ichthyophis bannanicus. Next base: position 1,173,225,362 of record CM066031.1, read on the forward strand.
AACGTAGTGTCCTAGGTTAAAAAAAATTACGCTGGGGCCATTTAACCTACTATCACTGGAACAGATGATTCCCTAAAGAAAGAGACATCCATTTTACCATAGGCTCAGGGAGAACAGTACTTCCCTGTCTTGCTCCTCTTACAACACATAGGTGCTACAAAAGCAGTCTCTGAGGGCTACCAAAGTACGAGTTAAGGCGATGAAGATATTCTCCACAGTAAAGATCTTTAAAAATTGGCAGGGAAGTTCTATGTTTTCAGGCTTTCAGGGCGTATACTTCAAGCAACTAGTCAAAAGAGCCCTGTCAAAAGGAAGGCTATTCTCGATCTAGCACAGACAAACCGAGAGAGTCACTGACCTTACAGTACAAAAAAGGAAGCTCGGGGTCTAGAGATTACCAATCTTCACCATAATTCAGAGCCAAGCTGAAAAGTACTAGGCCATAGACCAGTGGTTCCCAAATTTGGGATCACTTCCATCAGTGGATGGGGTCACAGAAACAGGGTAATTTCCCTATCTCTCTGGAATTTCACTGTGACCTATGCCAAGTAGTGGCTGTCACCAGTCAGTATGTGGCCTCTGAGCCAGTGAACATTCATAGGCCCTTGCGCCCACCTGGGTAAGCTTCCTGTTAGGCTAGAAACCCATGCTGAGTACTGGGGTCTGTAAGCACACACTTCACATTGACACAAGGGACCCTGTGCTGACTACTGCTGCTGCTACTGTTGCTGCTGCCATCTTCCTGCTTTAGATGAGTAAAGGAAGGGGAAGGAGGCTTGAGCTATTTTAACTTCATCATCATCTGTGGTCATGTGAATTTTCACTTGCTAAAATAGGGTCAAATGAGATAAAAGTTTGAAAAGTACTGGCATAGACTATGGATTTCAAGAAGAGTGACTGTACTGCTGAGAAGGCCCCATAAACTAGGATAAGTGTGTAAGCAAATAAAGGAGGGGGGGAGAAAGGGAAAATTAAACCATTAACCGGGTAAGGCGCACCAGCCGCTTCCCGCCCCGCTCCCCCCCCCCCTTTCCACCCTCCTCATTTCTCACATTATGCAATAATCACATCACACATGTTCTGGAATTAAACTGGTCACAGCTTTTATTAGCCTTTTAACAATAACAGAACAATCTTATAAATCCAACAATCTTAAACCCCCCCCCCTTCCCCGCGGATCAAGCCCTCACCAGCCATATCATTAGCAAGGAGACGCTGTTTCCGCTTCCGCCGAGCACAAGCCCCGGCTATTTCTTATCCCTCCCTCTTCCGGCTTTGCCATATTATTAGCAAAAGCCCGAGGGATTGTCCAGGTCGGGGGTACCCCACCCCCGCCCTAAGGATTACCTCCGGCTCCGGACCCTGGAAACCTCCGGGATCCCGCCAACGGCTCAGTGTACCTCTACCTGAGCCGCCCCCCCAAGGCAAAGCTGCGACCAGCCCGACTTGTTCCGTAGAATATCCTCCAAGGCCTCCTGCCAATCATTTAAGAGTAAATCCATCCCAACCGGGGACAGATGTACCCCATCCTGTCTGTACAATCCCGAACAGGCTACCTCCGCCCAGGGATGGAAAATCTGACAACCCCCCTGCTCCCCTACCCATCGGCCAATCTGCCGATTAATTTTGGTTAACCCCCGGGACCATCGCCGTTGACCCCAGGAAGCCGGCCTTGGAATGATATCCGACCAACCGAGAACCACATCTGGAAACATAAGTAACAATTCTCGAAAGTCGAGCTGAGCTGCGCGAATCAGCTGACGACAAGTCCAAGCCCCCACATCGTTGCCCCAAGATGAATCAAGATGATATCGGGCGTCCCTCGCTGACGTTCATGTTGCCGCAGCAAAGGCAAAAGCTGTATCCACCGGAGGCCCCGCTCGCCTAGCCATGAAATGGTCACCAAGGAAGTTGCCAAACCGAGGTTCTCGCCTACAGGCCGTGTCGCTGCTCGCCGACCGGCCCAATAAACAAAAGAGTGGCCAATCACCCAACAGCTACACGATCCCGATCCCGGACCAAGATCTGCAAAACAAAATGAACAGTTAGTCTCTCCCCCACCCTCATAACCGCACATAGGTGCGAAAAGCCTGGGACTTCCATCTGCCAATCCTCTTAATCTCTTGCTCGGGTAAGCCTACCCCAGCAGCAGTAGTCGCAGCCCCGATCCGAAATGAGTGAGGCGCGAACTGACCCGGGTCCTCACCCAGCCACCGCAGCGCCAACCGCAATACCGCGGTAAACTGAAAACGTGTCAGCACCTGCCCATCCGCATGTAGAAAAAGATTTGCCACCCCCACGGGCCACAGTAGCAAATACTCCTGCAGAGCGGCCACCGGACACGTGAGCGCTCCGAGCATGGCCCGCAAAAATACCCAAGTCCCTCTGCCCAAGGTATCAGTCTTGGAACGCGCCAACCAAATCCGAACCCCACCCCGTATAAACAAAACGTGTGATCTTAGCAATCCCCGACCCGGCAAATGACGACGCGACTCCGCGACTAGCTCGCCAATCCGAAAAGCACCAAAAAAGGCAATCGTGAAAATTGCCCGAAAAAGCGCAACTTCAAAGGGGGAGGTAGCTACATGAGGCAGGCCGTTGCACAGCCAGACTAGCAAGTCGTGGGTAATTGGGCGCCTGCCGTCAACCGGTGAAGGCGAAGAACGTTCCCAACCCTGTAACAACCTACGCGTCAAAAATCCCCCCCCAGCTGCCCCCACCCCACAGCCTTAGAGAAAAAAGAAAACCCCGCCAGATGCATACGCACCGCGGATCGTGAAAGCCCCGCCGCTTTGGCTGCGATGACATACTGACTCATTAAGTGATCCGATACAGGTCGCAGCCGCCATCCGCAGTCCGCGAGGAAGGTCTCTATACTGCTGCAGCCCCGTCGATACGCCGTCCAGGTTGAAGCTGATACGGAGCTTTCCAGTAATCACATCATCTCTGCAGACCAATCCGCCATAAGTGCTCCGGTACCGATGCCCCTTCCTCGTCCGCAGCCGGCACCAATGCCCGAAACAGCTCCCACTTAAAACGGGAAAGAGCATCAGCAATCCTGTTAGTAGCTCCCGGTATGTGCCTAGCCCTAACCACCACATTGAGTCGCAAACAAGCTAACACCACCTGACACATCAGATCAGCCACTTGCACACAGCGCGGGGCATAGTTATTAACAACACTAACCACCGCGGCATTATCACACCACCATAACAAGATCTGATTACGAATCCTGTCTGGCCATAATGTCAGAACCACGAGTATCGGGAACAATTCTAAAAAAGTGACATTACGGGTGAGACCCGCCACACGCCACGCTTCCGGCCATGGCTCTGCACACCACGAACCACCGAAGTACACCCCCAGACCCAAACCCCCCACGGCATCCGTAAACAATTGTAACGCTTCACTAGTAATTTCTAAGTCTCGAAAAACGGTACAACCATTAAAGTCTTGCAAAAATGTGTCCCACACACTCAAATCTGCCCGCATACTCCGTGATACCCGAATACGATGATGCGGCCTAGTAACCTCCATCATGGCCACAGCAAAGTGACGCAAAAACACCCTACCCTTCGGGATCACACGGCAGGCAAAGTTCAAAGAGCCAATGAGCGATTGCATTTCCTTCAACGTCATTTTACTGGAGGCAAGCGCATTTGCCACCAACACCCTCAACTTAAGCACCTTCTCCATGGGCAAGCGCGCAACCATGGACACCGTATCCAATTCAACACCCAAAAAGGTAAGTCTCGTCACAGGGCCTTCCGTTTTATCCACCGCCAGCAGAACACCCCATTCCCGCGCTAAAAGCACAAAGCCATCCAGAAAAGCCTGGCACCGTCCCGAACGTGCCTCACCCACAAACAAGAAATCGTCCAGGTAATGCACAGCGGTCGTACATCCGGTACGTTTCACAAAAACCCAATGCAGAAAAGTACTGAACAATTCGAAATAAGCACAGGACACTGAACAACCCATGGGCATGCACCTGTCATAATAGTACCGACCCTCAAAACAAAAACCCAACAAATGAAAAGCTGAAGGGTGCACCGGCAACAAACAAAACGCCGACTCAATATCCACCTTGGCCAATAAGCTTTCACTACCACAGCGCCGTACCAGCTCCACCGCCGTATCGAAAGAGGCGTAACGCACCGTACAACGCTCCTTCGGAATGTGGTCGTTGACTGAAGAACCAAAAGGAAAAGACAAATTATGAATCAACCTGTATTTGCCGGGCTCCTTCTTCGGGATGATCCCTAAAGGTGACACCACTAGGTCGGAGAAGGGCGGCTCTGCAAACGTGCCAGCCACCCTACCCAATTGTAGCTCCACCGCCAGCTTGTCCCGGACGATATGCAGAAATTGCCGAACTGAGGGCGCATTCCGAACTTTACCCGACACCACCGTCCCCTCCACTGGAATAGAAAATCCTGTGCGAAACCCTTCCTCCAACACCCTCCCAGCCCTGCCCCGAGGATACCGCCGCAACCACGGATAGATAACATCAAAACGAATTGGAGTCGGGGCTAAATCCTCACGGTCCCTACGGCTTGGTCGCGAGCACTCCGGGACCAACGGACAGACGTTTGCCACACTTGAGTGCGGAATGCCCTCCTGCGCAGAGAGAACAGGCGTGCCGGAACTTACAATCCGGAAAGGGGCATGAAGACTTGTTGAAGCGCCAACAAAAATCTCCGGCCCCGCTCCCGGCTGCACGCTGTCCCGACGGAATCCCACTCGCACGAAAGAACCGCCCCTGCCCCTCGCCGGCCCCTACACCCCCCCTTTCCGCTAACCCCTAACCCTCCACCCGGGCGAACCGCCATCTGGGTTAACCATAAATTTATATCTTGAGTTCCCCAAGATAAAAGCCGGTTCTCCTCCATTTTATCACGGAATTTTTCGTCGTAGTTGAGCCAGGCCCAACCCTGATGCGACTGAGATGCCTCTAAAATGGAGTCCATATAAGCCAATAGCATCCCATATTGATCTGGATGCATACGCCCCCATACACTAGCAAGACGTAAGAAAGCCCTGGACCAATTAACCACATTCCGAGCTACTCGGCGTACCCGCCCTGCCTTTTCATCTTCCTTCCGCTTCTTCCGACTATCACCCGTCCGCTTCCTGCCCTCCATCAACCTGAAAATATCGATATAACGCCTTTTCTGAATTTTCCTCCTCAATTTCTTAGGCACCCCTTCCCATAACTCCGAGAAGGCCGCCAAAGTGGGCTGCACCGAACTTTTGCTCAGATCGCCCTTCTCACTCTCACCGGACGTAGACGAAGCCGACGAAGACCGCACCGACGACCAAGAAGACAAATCCGATGTACGACGCCAGCGACAGGAATGCCTACGCTTCTTTTTGGCCTTCTTGCCCGCCGACCCAGGAACGGCTAAAAACCCCCCTTCACCCCCTCCCCCCAGAGAGCCCACAGGTAACTCACCCGCCGCAGCACTTGGCATTCCGTCACACGAACTGCTCGCCCACTGTAGTGGAGGGGCCACAAGGCCTGGACCAGCATCTTCATCCCGACGGCCTCCGTCAACGCTGGATGCCCCGCCTCCGCGCTGTTGTGAGCCAGGCGGATCTGCATCGCCCCTGAAGTGCCAGCCTGGTGGAACCTGAGGAGAGAAGACACCAAAAGGCGAAGCAACACCCGCCGAGGCCCAGGGCGGCTGCCACATCCCCACCCCATCCGCCCGGGAAGAACCTTGCCCGCCCCCAATCCAATGTTCCCATGCCAAAGGGTGTTCTACCTGTGCATTGTGGAATGGAGAGACCCCAGGATACCCTGCCGCCGCTCTCCCGGACACCCCGGCCATCCAAGCCGCTGGATAACCCGACCAAGATGACGCTGCTGAGGGCCCTAACCAAGCTGCAGCAGGACAGTCACCCGCCTCCCGCTCTGCGCTTTGCCCAAGCGGTCCCCGCACACTATCCCCACTGCCAACCTGGGGAATACTAGGGCTAACAGGCCCCCCAGGAACAGCATCGTCCCCACTAGCAGGCACAGTACCAGCCCGAGCTAGAGGTCCCCCCTTTTTCTGCTTCTGCCCACTCCTACCCCGCTCACCCCCTCTCTGGCGCACGGACCCACGCCTGCTCGGTCCTGCAGACTCAGACCCTGCCCGAGGTTGGTCCCCGTTTGCACCTACTCCCAATGTCACACCCCTACACACACCCCTGCCAGGTGGCCCAGCCTTACCCCCACCTACTCCCGACCCCACACCCCTAGCCGTACCCCTGCCAAGGGACCTTCCCTTACCCCGTGTAGTGTGAGGCCGCATACTGAAGATTATAAAACTTATTCACCAAATTTATTTATTTATTTTTTAAAGCAAGGAGTAATCAAATCTCACCCACTTGCCTGAAGACAAGCACCACCAACGCAGACCTCCTGCTCCTGCCGCCGAAGCTGGTCTCCTGCGCTGGCCCCACTCCAGCCACGGAATCAGAGGCTCCGGTTCCTGAAGCTCAGGTGTGGTCTCACGCTCTCACCGTGGGAATCGCAGGCTCCAGAGAACACGCCGAACAGGACCCCGCACTGCTGCAGATCCCAACGCTGGACCCGATACTGCTCCCCGCAACCGCCGCCGCTGAACGGAACGCCGCTCCAAGACCCGAAACCGCACAGCCGCTACAACCGCCGCCTCAAAGCTGGAAGGAACAGCTCTCTCGGACCCAACACAGCAACCGCCGCCTCGCACCTCCGGGCCGAAAAGACGGCCACGCTCCACACCGCTCCCCCCTTGCCGAGTTCCTTCATCAATTATTGGCTCCCGCGTTGTCAAAACCCCCGCGGGAGCCATTCATTTTAAACCTCGCACTTTTTGCCGCCGCCGCAACAGCCAGCCAGCGGGGAGCGCGCGCCAGGCGCCCCCCCCCCGGTTAAGTGCGGCCACGCGCACAGGGCTCTGCGGCCTTCCAGATATTGTGTATATGGTGAAAGTCTCTTGGAAGCCATGATCATTCATCTATATGTGTTGGCCAACCTGGAGTAAAGTTTTTTTCTAACCCACCTGCTGTTAGAGCTGCGATTCAAAGACTTTTCTTTTTTAATTCATTTCCTCCAAATTTAAACTGGACAAGGTTCAAAACTGTGTTAGTACTTACGAACTGATCACAGTAAGCAAAGGCAACAAAATCACTTTTCAGCACACCTCAAACACGTCACTTCCTTTCATAGGCCTCTGTAGAAAGGCGGACAATTTATTTTATTTATTTTATTTTTTATTTAGCAAGCATTTGTATACCGCTCCTTCCAGCGATCAGAAGCAGGTAAGATTACATGGAAAAAGCTGTCGAATCAAGACAGAATAATTTTGATTTGTACATAAAGATTCGAAAGGTTAGCACGTCACGCAGAAAATTAACTACTTCTAAGCTAAGGGGATAATAATTTACATATGTACATTTATACATTACAGGTTTTCTGGGGTGCTGTGGGGGAGTTGCCCCTCATGCGAGTTTAGTACAGGTTGAAATGACTTTGAAATAGGTGGGTTTTGAATTTCTTTCTAAAGTCGGCTAGATCAATGCTGGCTCGTAGGTCGGGTGGGGAGTTGGTTCCATAATGTCGGTGCTGTGTATGAGAAAGCCCTGTTACTAGTGATTTTTTTGACTGATCTGATATCTGTTGGAGTGTGGAGGGTGTTGGAATTGATGGTTCTCCTGTTTCTGTTGGATGGTTGCAATCTGATTAGGGTGTCGAGGAAGGATGGTGCTATGCTGTGGATGAGTTTGAAGGTGGTCGTCAGTATTTTGTATTTTGTGCGGGCTGCTATGGGGAGCCAGTGTAGCTCAATTAGTACTGGTGTAATGTGTTCAGTAAGACTTTTCCTCATGATGATCCTGGCAGCTACATTTTGTGCCATTTGAAGGATGTTCAGAGTTTTCTTAGGAAGTCCTTGAAGAATGGCGTTGCAATAGTCGAAATGTGGCATGATGAGTGCTTGAGCAACGGATCTGAGGTCGTGGGGATCAATAATATTCCGTATGGGTTGTAGAGTTCTCAGTTTGTAGAAGACTGCCCTATTGGTTTTGCGCAGGTGAGTTTCCATTTTTAGGGCGCAGTCAAATGTAACTCCTAGATATTTTATTTCTGACATGCTATCAGGGGCGGCTCAAGGCTATCTGTTGCCCGAGACTAGGGATGAGGATGGCACCCCGGGGATTCCTCAAAACTCCAGTCAGGGACTGAACCAAATAAAAAAGCCAATTAAATAATGTGGAGGAAATACAAAATGTTCGCACACCAAGGAACTAAAAGAATGAGAGAGAACCATGGTACACTTTATAACACCAAATTATAACTTATTTTTATTTTATTTTTATAAACTGTATTAAGGTTCTTGCTTTTTCTTTTTGAACATATATTTTACATTCACAGAGCCCCATCATTCAACAACAGGTGCAGAGCAGAACTAGGACATTCTTATCTCTCCCTTTTGTTTTCTGCACTTCCTTCCCATCTTGAATATTGATTTTTCCTTCCACCTTTCTTCCAATTTCTCTCAGTGTCCACTCAGATTTCACTACTCCTTACTATCCAGTTCTCAATCTCCCTCTTTTTTATGCCATCTACCTACCGCTTTTCAACCTTCACCCCAGTCCTTCCATTCCCCAGCTCTTCTTCCCTGGTCCATTATTCCCCCAGTCTTTTGCTCACTCTCTTGATGTCTAACATTTCTCATCACCCATCCAGTGTCTCTCTCTCTGGCTCTTTCCCTCCATCCAGTACCTCAGCTCTCTCTTTCTTCCCATTTCTGCCATCTCCTTTCCTATCCCCCCTGCAACCTGCATGTACCCCATCTCCATACCATACCATCCCTGTCCCATTATCCCCATGTCCAGCATCTCGCCATGTCTTTCTCAGCCTATTTACCCCATGTCCATCTTCTTCCTTCTCTCTCCCTATTACCTCAATGTCCTGCATTTCCTTCTCTCCTTAATACCCTTTATCTTTATCTTTATTTCCACACTTGATAGACCGCTTACGCCAAGACATTAAAGCGGTTTACAATGAAATAAAAAGGTCAACACTGCAAACTATAGAAAAGTAACGCCATAAGATGACAGGAAAGAAAGAAAAAAAGGACAGGAAAGAAAATTGAAAGACTATATACTTAACCAAAGACTACAATTGAACAAACAAAGACAAAACAGGGGGAAAACAAACAGAGGGAAGACAGGACAAGACATGGTTGGGATGGAAAAAACAACCTACGGCAGCTTCAGGGTGGTGGATCAGGAGGAAGATCAAAAGATTGTTAGAACAGATTGGTTTTGAGTAAAGCTTTGAACTGGGGATAAGAAGAGTCCAACCGGAGAAATGGAGGCAGTGCATTCCACAACAGGGGACCAAGGAAGAAAAAGGCTGAGTGGCGAGTTTTTTCAAGATGTGCTTGGGACGGGGAGGGTAAGGACAAACGATTAGCATGGAGGGAGCAAAGTTGACGATACGGGGTATGAAGGGAAATGAGATCAGCAAGATACAGAGGATTGTTAGTTATTTATGGCACGATGAGTTAGAATGAGGATTTTATAGTGGAAACAAAAACGGAGGGGCAACCAATGCAAACGAAAGAGAATGGGAGTGACGTGATCAAAACGGTGGGCAAAAGTGATAAGGCGAGCTGCAGTGTTTTGGATAAACTGAAGGCGTTGGAGCTGATAATTGGGGAGATTGGCCAGAAGAATGTTGCAATAATCGAGTCTGCTGGTAATCAAAGCTAGAACAAGGGTAACCAAGGAACCAAAGGGGAGAAGAGAACGGACAGCCCTGATTTGACGGAGGATTGCAAATGAATGCCTAGTAAAGGAAGAGATATGGCCATGGAAGGAAAGCGAGGAATCAAGGATTACGCCCAAATAACGGAAGGAAGAAACGAGTGGAACGGAGGTGGAATCAATCATAGGGGCAATGGAAGGACAAGGGCCGCTCAGGGACACCCACATAGCTGTAGACTTTGAAGGGTCTAAGCGTCCAGCATCTCCCTTCTGTCTCCCCCTCTACAAGTCCAGCATTTTCCCATAGTCCCCCTATAATCCTCTAGCCAACATCACCACTCCATCACCCCTCCTTGCTTCTCTCTATGCCCCTTTCCATGTCCAGTAATTCCCTAGCCCCCACCTCTGCTCTCTCCCTATTCCCAGCCCCTGCACCCAGCATCTCCCTTCTGACTCCCTGAGCCCATTCACTCCCCAATATCCCCTCACGCCCCTGCCATGTATGTACAAGAGGTAGTGTCTGCCCGCGGAGCAGCATGTTCCACGAGCAGGGACTGTGCAGGCCGTCATCCATGCCCAGAATGTCAGGGCACAGCTGGCCTTACACAGCCCCTGCCTGCAGGACATGCTGATCGCATAGGCAGGCTCTTCTTCTATGGGCCATGATAGTTGCCTCCCACACCCTTCTGCCTGCAGGAGCAGCATGTCTTACAGGCAGGGGCTGTGCATGCCGCGACTGTGGCCCAGAGAAATAGAGCGGGCCTGCAGAAGCAGATATCAGGAGAGCGCCGTCGCTGGCTGCCCACCCCACTCCACATTCAGGTTAACCTGAAGAGCACCAGCAGTCTAGTGGAGGGCCTGCCTGAGGACATACTGCTCCTGTAGGCAGAAGGCTGTGAGAGGCAGCAATCACTAGTCACAGCCTTCTGCCTGCAAGAGCAGGGTGTCCTGCAGGCATGCTCTCCACTAGGCCACCGGCACTCCACAGGCCATCCTGAATGGGGAGTGGGGGTGGACAGCTAGCGACGGCACCCTCCTGACGTTGGCACCCCCTACCGCATTTACCCAGCTTACCGAGTAGTGCCGGCTGTAGTCCAGCATTTGTCTTCTTGCTGCTCCTCCCCATCCGGCATTTGTCTCCCTGCTTCCCCACCTCCAGCATTTGTCTTTCTGCCCCCCTCCCCAGTTGTCCAGTACGTGTGTTCCTGCCCCCTCCCCTGTTGTCCAGAATTTGTATTCCTGTTGCCCAGCATTTGTCTTCCTATCCCCCACCCCATTGTCCAGCATTTGTCCTCCTATTCCTCCCCTCCCCCCGCACCTTCTTCCTGCCATTGCAGCTGATGCCTCTCAATATCAACGGCAGGAAAACAAAAGCGCAGGCTTTTGCAACTCAGCAAGCTCATAAGTCCCTGCTGGTTCTGCCCACCTCTGAAGCGAAAAGCATCATCAAAGAGGGTGGGACCTATCAGGGTCTTGCAAGCATGATGAAATTGCGATAGCTAACACTTTCCTTTCAATGTTGATGGCTCATCACTGCTGCTTGCCCTCTGAGCTGGACAAGCAGCAATGATGAACCATCACCTGTGAAAGCAAAGGCGTTCCTTCTGATGTGCAAAGGGGAGGGGAACTAGCGGGGACTTAAAAGCATGCCAAGTCGCAAGGACCAGCTTTCCCTTTCTTCTCCCTCAGATCTGAGGCAATGGGGACAGGTGTGATTCTGCTGCTTTGGAGACAGCAGCGACAGCAGCTAGTCCATTCAAGTTTGGCTTTTATATAATAGAAGGCAGAGTGAGGGGGCGGCCACTTGGGTGTTTTGGGGGCATTTGCTGCCCCAAAGCTGTGCCACCTAAGGCAACCACCTCACTCTGCCTCATTATAGAATTGCCCCTGCATGCTATCACCAAGGCCTGTGCTTTGACTCGCTTTCTCGTCACCATACTCATTTGCACTGAAGACCCAAACCAGATCTGAACTAAAGTCACAGGATTCAAAAGTCAATGTGCTTACAAACAGAAAGACTTGAGGTGGAATTGGCATCCAATTGTATAATGGATTCTTCACTGCACTCCCTGCTTTATAACAAAATATCAAGTATTCCATCTGCCAACTTAATTGCTTTATTGCAGTTTCTGTTAAATGAAAAACTACTTCCTCTTGATACTATAAGCTATACACCTTACATTTCACCCTTTAAATCATTTAGCACTTTGTACTTACTGAGAAAACACCCTGCATATACTCTACCTCCTAGGAATATGCACTATCAAAAAATGTTGTTTGCGCATTTTCTGAGTATTGCTTGATTTTGTGTGGCTTTTTATTTTGTTCTGTCACAAATTCATTTTAAATGTGTGTCTCATGTGCATGCTATGACATTTTTATATATGCAAATTGATTATGCACATTAAGTCATATCTGTATGTGTTACCAAGCAATTTGTGAACACAAAAACATTTAGGCACTCAAACAAACCGAACACATGCTAATGAATACAAACCCCTACTATCTTCTGTGGAAAATTCACAGCATTAAGAAATGAACAGGTATCTCTGCCAGCAGGTAATAAATGTAGACAATGTAGGCAAGAATCTACAAGGGACATGATTAGTTAGATCTATGACCCATCAAGCCTATCATTTTGTCAGAGGGTGGCAGGTCAAGCCACTAGGAAATATCCAGGAGATCCTATTACGAATAAGTCCATTCCATTCATTTTGCTGAGGCACCTAAGTCTATGCAAATAAACATCTCCTATTGACTACAAGTGCATTCATTCTGCTGATCCTCACTAACTCCCCTCTCTTATCTCACCCTACACCCCTCTTCAGGAACTCCACTCATCAGGCAAATCCCTTCTGTCTGTGCCCTTCATTTCCACTGCCAATTCCGGACTGTGTTCTTACTACCTTGTTGTATCATATGCTTGGAACAGACTATTTGAGTTGGTGTATTAGGCTCCACCTCTAGATTTATTCATATTCAAGCAAAAAAACTTAGCTCTCCAAGACTGATTTTGGATCCTGACCTTTTATTCTCCTGTTTATCACCCATGTGCATCAAGACCATCTCTAATCCCCATCTTGCATAGACTGTAAGCTCTTCTGAGAAGGGACTGTCTCCCATGTGTTTACGAGGTGCGATCAAAAAATATGGAGACTTGTATAATAACACAAGAAGTATAACACTGACAGTTATTACACTCAGTCACCTTCAAAGCGGTCCCCTTCCGATAAAGACACACCACTGCTGGAAACAATTTTGAAATGCCTCTTTCGTTATGCTGTGAAAGTACTGTGTTGAATTTTGCTTAATGATCTCCAAGTCATCAAATCTCATTCCTTTCGGTGGTAATTTTAGTTTTGGAAACAAAGTCAGAGTGCGATGTCGGGTGAGTGTGGAGGCTGACGGACTTGCTCGATTTGGTGTTTGGCCAAGAACTGCTGGACAAGATGTGATGAAGCAACCATTCACCTTTCCTGTGCAACTCTGGCCTCTTATGATGAGCTGAATCTCTCAAAAGTGTAATTAGGTCTTACCTGCTAATTAGCGTTCCTGAAGAATCTCCAATCCAGTCCCTTTCCACTGGGTTGTGCTCCCCTTCCAGCAGCTTGGAGACTGAGCCAATCATCTTTTGATGACACTGGGGTATAAACAGCAGTGGCACCTACCACTAACTCCAGTATCCTATTGACAAAGCAAACTTAAAACGGAGAGACAATTAAGTCCAAAACCCCACAATAAACTGTCTAACCGAAGGAAAACATTGAAAACAATGAAACCAAGAAACAAGGCTCAACAAACCTCCTCTTCCGGGGGGTGGGATATTCCTTCTAGGGGAGGGGGAAGGAGGCTTACCTGAAACAGTCCATGTTCAAATCCCACGACCTGAACTGATCACGCTAACCAAGCCCCAGTCTTTTTGCCAGGGTACCCGCAGAACCTCTCTTTGTTCCTTGATCCCACCAGCTTTGGGCCATCCACCTGACACCCTTAACTACTAAAAACCCTGGGTGGGATCAGGGACTGGATTGGAGATTCTTCAGGAACGCTAATTAGCAGGTAAGACCTAATTACACTTTCCTAAGCATCTCTCCAATCCAGTCCCTTTCCCCTAGGATGTAACAGAGCAGTTCACACATGGGAGGGCCCTGCAAGACCGGAACAAAGCACTGCTCCCCCAAACCGCGCATCTTCTGCTGCCTGCACATCCAGACGGTAATGTTTAGCAAAAGTATGCAAGGAGGACCAAGCAGCTGCCCTGCAAATATCCAGCGGTGGAACCAAACTAAACTCCACCCACGAAGCCGCCTGCGCTCGAGTAGAGTGTGCCCTGAGCCCTTTGGGCACCACCCGGCCCTTCTGAATGTAAGCTGCAGCAATGACCTCTCTAATCCACCTTGAAATGGAGGCCTTTGGTGCCGCCTCACCCTTACGTGGGCCCCCGAACAAAACAAAGAATCTTTCCGACCTGCGGAACGACGCTGTGCAATTTAGATAGCGCTTCAGAATCCTATGCACATCTAGGTGTCACAGGCACTTATCGTCAGTTCCCTGACTCACTTTGTCAAAGGCAGGGAGAGAGACCGACTGATTCACATGGAAAGGAGAAACTACCTTGGGCAAAAAGGAGGAAACTGTCAGCAAAACTACCTTCTCCTTGAAGAAGGTTAGGAAGGGCTGGCGACACGACAAAGCTTGAAGCTCCGAAATCCGCCTAGCCGAACAGATAGCCACCAGAAACACAGTCTTGAGCGTTACATCCTTCAAAGAGGCTCGGTCCACAGGCTCATAAGGTTCTCCTGCCAGCATATCCAGCACTAGGTTAAGGTCCCAGGGCGGAACCGGCAACCTCTGCTGAGGCCGAAGGTGCCACACCGCCTTCAGAAACCGACTCACATCTGTATGTACGCCTAACGACTTACCTTGCACCTTTCCTCTGTAGCAAGAAATTGTTGCCAGCTGTACACACAGGGAACTGGCTGCAAGCCCCTTCTCAAAACCCGCTTGCAAATAGTGGAGCACCTCCGGGACCGACACCATCATAGGTCTTTTTCCAAGAGACTCACACCAGGCCTCAAAAATGCGTCAGACCCGCACATAGGATAAGGATGTTGACCGTTTCCTAGCGTTTAACAAAGTGGTAATCACTGCTCCGGAATATCCGTGCTTACGAAGCCTCGCCCTTTCAAGAGCCAGGCCATAAACGAGAACCGATCCACCTGTGGCATTCGCAGACAACCTTGCACTAAGAGATCCTCCCTTATCGGCAGGTGCCAAGGATGATCGGATACCAGCCGCATTAGATCGGCATACCACGGACGACGTGGCCAGTCTGGGGCTATTAATACTACCCACCCCTGGTGGGCCTCTATTCTCTGGAGGACCCTGCCTATGAGAGCCCACGGTGGGAACACATATCGAAGACCCCCCCCCAAAGGTCACTTTTGAACCAGAGCATCCAGGCACTCCGACATCCTTTCCTTTCTTCTGCTGAAGAACCGGTTCACCTTGGCTGACTCCCATTGGGCCATCAGATCCATGATAGGAGTCCCCCATCAGTGCACCACCTGATCGTACACCTCCTGGCAGAGCTCCCATTTGCCGTGATCCACCTTGACTCTGCTCAGATAATCCGCCATGACGTTTTCTACTCCGGCTACATGCTGCGTCGACAAAGCCAGTAGATGAGTCTCGGCCCATTCCAGCAGGACAGCCACCTCTGCCTCCAGCAGAGGGCTGCTTGTGCCGCCCTGACAGTTGATATAGGCCACCGTGGTCATGCTGTCTGACAACACCAGAACCGCTGTCCGATGGACCCAGCGCTTGAAGGCTCTCAGTGCCAGAACTACCACACTCATCTCCAACCTGTTGATGGACCACCGAGCTTCTTGATTATTCCAGCAACCCTGGGAAAAGTGCCACTCGCAGTGAGCCCCCCCACCCGGTCAGACTGGCATCTGTTGTCAGCTGAACCCACTGGGGTACCTCGAGTGGTATGCCCCGCTCCAGGTTCCCCAGGCAAAGCCACCACTTCAATTCCCGTTTGGTCGCTTGAGGACAGGTCAATACTGTGAACAAAGGCTGACGCTGATGGGACCAACAGTGAAGCAGAGCCCTCTGTAGTGGCCGCATGTGTGCCCTGGCCCACCGCACTAACTGGATTGTCGCGGCCATGGCCCCCAGAACCTGTAGATAGTGCCAAGCCGTGGGAGCTTTCATGGCTATGAACTGTCGCACTAGATGTCGGAGCTCGATTGTCCTCTGTAGAGGTAAGAAGACTCCGCCCGAGCTGGTATTGAACCTTGCTCCGAGATACTCTGTCTCTTGAGAAGGTAGCAATCTGCTCTTTGCCAGATTGATTACCCATCCTAAACTTCTTAACAGTTCCACTACTCTGGCTGTAGCCTGAAGACTCTCGTCCTTGGATTTGGCCCGAATCAGCCAGTCGTCTAGATACGGATGCACGAGGATTCCTTCCTTGTGTAGCGCCGCAGCCACCACTACCATTACCTTGGTAAAAGTGCGGGGAGCCGTGCCAGTCCGAAGGGCAAGGCCTGGAACTGAAAATGTCCCTTTTGAACTGCAAAACGCAAATATTGCTGATGCGCCTCTCAGATGGGAATATGCAAATAGGCCTCTGTGAGATTGAGAGATGTCAAAAACTTCCCTTGACGAACTGCCACTATCACCGACCTCAGAGTTTCCATGCGAAAATGCGGGACTCGGAGGCAACGACTGACCCGGTAGAGGTCAAGAATGGGGCGAAAGGATCCCTCTTTCTTCGGCACCACGAAATAAATGGAGTATCGACCACTGCCGCGTTGATCTTCCGGCACCGGAACGACAGCCTCCAATGACGGAAGCCGTGACAAAGTTTCCTCCACCGCCGCCTTCACCAGTGAACCGCAAGGAGATTGTACGAACAAGGGAAGGACTGGGCTTGCAAACTCAAGAGCATACCCTTCTCGCACTACCTCCAACACCCACTGATCTGACATGACTCGGGCCCAGGCAGGAAAGAACCGACGCAAACGACCTCCCACCGCCAGCACCTCCGCCTGGGCCCCGCTCACTTCATTGTGATTTCCTCGATCCCGGGGAGGGGGAAGAGGAACCAAACCCCCTTCCTGCCCCTCGAAACCCCCGGAAACCCTGCCCCCTTGAGAAGAAACATGAAAGGGCATAGAACGTGTTGACCTAAATCTCCTAGGGTCCCGCACCTGAGACCGCACCAGAGTGGAATTACGATTTGGCTTCGGCCTGTCCTCTGGCAGCCTGCCCCCTTTGGACTCCCCTAGCTCCTTCACTAGCTTGTCAAGGTTCTCCCCAAACAGCAGTTTTCCCTTAAAGGGGAGTTTGCTGAGGCGCGACTTGGAAGAACTATTCGCTGCCCAATTATGGAGCCAAAGGTAACACTGGGCCGCTAACACTGAGGCCATATTCTTAGCCAGACTCCTGATAAGATCATACTGCCTATCCGCCAGATAGGCCGCCCCGACTCAATCCTGGCAGCCTCTTTTGCCGATGTCCCTGGCTGGTCATTGGGCAGCTGTAGTTGCTGAGACCACCTCAGACAGGACCTAGCCACCCATGCCCCACAAACAGAGGCCTGCAGAGCCAGGGCACTAATGTCAAATGCCTGCTTCAGCAGAGAGTCAACCTTCCTGTCCTGAGCATCCTTGAGGGCCGCACTACCCTCCACCGGGATGGTTGTCTTTTTGGTCACTGCCGACACCGCGGCATCTATCCTAGGAGACCCAAGCAATTCCCTCTCGCCCTCTGGCAAGGGATACAAATGTGCCACTGACCGTACCCCTCTTAACCCAGAGTCCGGCTGGTCCTACTCCGCTTGGATCATCTGTCTGACTACTCTATGGACCGGAAATACCTTTTGTGACTTCCTTACTGCCTGAATGAGTGGGTCCTCCAGGGCCTCCTCCTCTGGAGTAGAGCCTGGAGCCATATTGAGGGCTTGCAAGGACTCGCCAATCAATGCTGGCAACTCCTCCCGGTGAAAGACCCGAATCAGCCTGGCCTGCTCCTCCTCAGGAATTTCGCCTTCCTCGAGCTCCTCCTCGTCTTCCTCTAGATCCCTGTCAGAGGCCTCACCTTCAAACGCCCCTAACTGGGGAGGGAGAAAGGTCTCTTCCATTGCTAGCCTAGCTCTTTTAGGAGGATCCCCTGACTCTTCCTGGCCCTTGAACTCCACGGACTTAACTCCCGGGAGCCCCTGTCCTGAAGTCTGACTGAGCGTTCCCTGCTGCCTAAGGCAAAACGCCCTGTGCAAAAGCAAAACAAAACTCCAGTGGGAAATCCTCCAGACTTCCCCCTTCTTGTACTCCGGAAGAAGTGGACGGTCTAGGCTGGGATAGAGGAGGGGCTGGTTGGGTTGCTGCAGCCAGCAACTGAGATCCTGGGCAGAGTAAGGCCTCCAGAGGTCCTCCTGACTCCAGGGAAGTTGAAGGAAAAGGTCCCTGGGGCCTATTTGCCTGGAGCTCCTGCTTCACCGAGGCGGCCTCCACTGCGCAGCCCCTACAGATGCCCGCCTCCGACACTGTCCCCCTCCTGGTCCCGCAGACCAAACATTGAGGTCTATTTGGCATGTTTGTCCCCCCCCCCCTCTGCACTCCTAAATTCTGTAGAAGCCAAACTTGTGCAAAGAACAAATCAATCCCCAAAGGAGAAAAATAACAGATTATTTTAAGTTTTACAAAAAAAAAAGGCAAAGACATCAAATTGAAGTAAAGAAATTGAAATAAAGAACCTCAATGCTAGCCCAGGCCTAAGGACCTTCCCTCCCAAGTACCTCGGGGCCCGGCCTAAAAAGAGCTCGAAAAAACAGCGCGCCAGAAAGAAAACTCCTGCCCACGCTGCACTTCTATCCCGGCAGGCCCAAAAACCACAAATAAACTCAGGGCAGCGACCGCGTGGCTGCTCTGACGCCACGCGGTCCACTCGCTTACCTCCGCTTGCGTTTCGCCACTTCTCGTCTCTCCTGGCAGTCTTTCCCTCGGGAGAACGATCCCGAACCTCCGGCCTCATTCTCAGCCGCCACAGGGCTTTGGCACCGAGGTGGGACGGAACACCGGCAGGTCCTGCAGACAGACGGCAACGCCGGCTCCACACCCTCGGGATCCGCGACTTCTTCTATGTATCTGGCAGCAAACGCAGCTTTAAAGCTGTAGCTGCCTGTCAAGCTTCCTCCCGTTCTAGGAACTGTCCGTGGGAGTGAGGGGGGGGGGCAAAAAACTCTCCCCCAAACAATAGCCTTCTCTAACTATATAAATGAATAAAAACTATAAGGAAATAAAGAAATAAAGAAACACCCCTTAACACCTAAGTGTCTCTCCGGCAAGCCCTTTTCCTCAGGCTTGCTGAGACTCTCCAGCTGCTTGGAGACTGAGCTAACTGGAGTTAGTGGGAGGTGCCATGGCTATTTATACCCCAGTGTCATCAAAAAATGACTGCTCAGTCTCCAAGCTGCTGGAAGGGGAGCACAACCCAGCGGAAAGGGACTGGATTGGAGAGACGCTTAGGAACAAGTCATAACTTGGACATAGTACTCCTTTTGGAGCATACTCATAATGAACAAAGAAAACTGTGAGCATGACCTTGACGTAGTCCATCAGGTGAGAAGTATTATTGAGTCTGGGAGAGTCTGGAGTCTTCCATTGTGAGGATTGAGCCTTAGTTTCTGGGTCATCACCAGTAGTAATCTTTTTGATGAAATCCGAGTCATTTTCAATGCATTCCAACAACTCCCTGGCAGCAGACAGTTGATTTTCTTTTTGGTCAGGGGACAGGAGTTTCAGCACGAATTTTGCAGATACGCATCTCATCCCCAAATTGACAGTAAGAATAAACTGTACTGACCCGAAACTGATGTCCATGTTCTCAGCAAGTTCCTTGATAGTTGACAATTTGAGCGTATTGTGGCACACACTGCTTCAACTTTGTTTTCATTCCTGCTCGTGGATGGACTTCCAGAACATTCATCACTATCAACACTTTGGCGGCCCTCTTGGAAGCGTTTGTCCCAGTCATAAACTCGAGCAGGACTCATGCATTCATCACTATACACTTGCAGTAATTTGTCATAAGTCTCTGCACGAATCTCCAAGCTTCTGGCAAAATTTAATGCAAAATCACTGTTCAATTTTTTCCCTTATCGTAAATCTGACGAACTGCTTTTATATGATACCAAACATCATGTGATTAAAAAAAATACAGGTGTGCTGCAGACACGCAACACTGCACATGTAGAGCACATAACTTGGTCTCATGATGCGATGTATTGTTATATAGCTATACAACAAAATATTTTTTAATCACACCTCATATGTACCGTGCTGCGTATGCCATGTAGTGCTACATAAATAAGCAGCACTAGTAGTAGCAGTAATACAACTTAACAGACCTGTCCTCCTGAAAGTTGTCCAATCCTTTTTTAAGCTTAGCTATACGCCTAGCCTTGAACACATTCTCCGGCAACTAATACAATAGCACAGTGAGTGGAAAACATACATTTTTTAGTTTTAAGTCTGCTAATCAATTTCAGCGAGGGTTCCCTAGTGTTAGCATTATTTGATAATGAGTAAATAAATTGTTCCCTACTAACTTGATCTACACTGCTCATGATTTTGTAAACTCTTTCAAATGCCCTCTCGATTGTCTTTCCTCCAGTCTCCTTCCTTCCTTCCAGCCTAGTTATCACGTTTGTTGACCTTTTCTGTCTCTTTTTTTTTTTTTTTAGCTCTGCCGTATCTTTTTTGAGATGAGGTGACTCAGAACTATTCACAATATTGAAGGTGTGGTTGCACCAGGGATTGATACACAGGCAGTATTATATTCCCATTCTCATCTTGTTAGCAATCTGCAAACCAGGAAGTGCACCACAGAGGCAAGAAAAAGGGAGTTAAACTTCCAGATTCATTTCAACAAATGTTTGCTTTGGTTGCCGGATGTTTAAACTGGTAACTACGCAAGCTTTTTTATTTTTCTTTCCGATTGCCAAGATTAGCAAGGTTGATGCCATATTACAGGAGTCCCAAAACCTTTTGAGGAAAATGCTACACAGGATATTTGAAATGTCCAAGGGCTAGGTGGTAGGGGAAAGGAAGGGGGAGTCCTATTCAAAGCCTGTTCAGCAATTGGAGTGCTCCTTCAGAGTCTGCTGAACAGAGAGGGTCTTATCTGACCCTTTTGTTGATTCAAAAAAAGTTAGGAAAACGAAGGGAAGAGGGGCAGGGTTCCCAGGCTGCAGCGGGCAGGTAGCATGTCAAGAATAATGGAGAGATATTCAGCAGCATTGCATGGAAAAATAATTTGGTAGATTGAAATGCTTGGCTATGTGTAGCACATTACAGATCTGTAAGTACAAAGCTATACATTAGACATTTCAGGTGCTGTGCCCTATCACAGAGCTACCTATCAAGCACAGGCAACAAGTACCATCAGGGAGAAAAAATTGTAACTATTCCTGAGAAGCCAGCCTAAACCAGTGAGAAACACAGCTTTGCATTCCACTTTCTCTTCTGCATGCACACCCTGGGAGCATGGGTGAACTATAAGAATGTCATGGCTCCCTTCCCACATGTGTTTCCTCATTGCCTGTCTAGGCAGCATTTACCTTTAGGATTACTGTTCTCTAACCAAATCACCTCTCTTTTCATTCATAGCTAAGGAAAAAGCTAACTGGAAAGACACGTTTCTCAACTTCTGTCTTCTGTTTCCAATGAGTTTTTTCTAGACATACCCGAGACCCATGACCTGAGACTTGCTGTTCACTATTTGGGATATTTCAGAGTGGGGGGGGGGGGTTGGGGGGGGGCATGGGGAAAGTTGGGGACAGCAAGGCTAACTGGCTCCATCAATGGCTACACTGCACCACTGAGAAAAGTAAGGGGTTGTTTCTAACATTAGTGTGTGTTTAGGCTGTGGCAATAGTTTGAAAAGGTTCAACACATTGGGTGCCAGAGGCAAAGTCAGGAGTTTAAAATAGCCTTTGCAGCCCAGATGCCTTCTGACAATGTGTCCTTCGAGACACTAACCTTGCGAGCTCCTTCTGCTTGTTTTTTTGGTCTGTCCATCTTTCCTATTAGTTTTATCACATTTTGGGTCTGGAGTATAATGTATAGACAATGTATCTTTATCACTGTTTTTAAGCTCTTTTGATTTGGTGCATAACTCTTCTAGAATAGTATTTCTTGCCGAGAGTGTTTAAAAACATGTCCTTTATTTTTACCTTTCATTAATCTGCACTAGAGAGATGGTGATTTGAGATGGCTATTAGGCATTTTTGCACTCCTGTATGTTTTTACAACATATAAAATATGCTAAACCAGTATTTAAATAGTCAAAGGTTTGTTGTTTCTAACAGCCAACAACTGTTTATATGGTGAAGAGTCCTGGTAACATACTCTTTGTGTCAGGAGACTCCCCCTCCCACCCCCATTAAAATATTTTCTATACAAAAGTTCTTATTATAAGCTCTATAGGGCCTAGTGTCATTCCCTTATAAAATTGTTTCAAACACATATATATAATGTATTGTCTTTATTTAGGCCTATTTCCCTCTTAGTGAGGGTCCCTGATGAGAGAATGTTAGTCTTCATTTATATGGTGGGTAAGTGACGTCTAAGCTGAATTGGTTTTATCTCGGGACATGACGGATATTGAATGCCTTTCTCTCTGCAGAGTGTTCTCTCTTTGCACTACTACCACTGTCTTCTGCTGTCGTATATAAGCTGTATGAGGTATACTATTGATACTACTGCTGATGCAACGGTGTGCCAAAATACGCCGATTTCTATATTTATGATAATCAGTTGGAATATTTTAGCATCGTTTATAAATAAATTAATAAGCCTTTATCTACTTATTCATTTAATCATGTTGGGCTATTCTTACACAAACACCTGCTGCCACTTTTACAGCTCCTTTCAGCTTCGACCACTGCCTTTCCACTTCTCTTATCTCTTCCCATCCTGCCTGCTCTTCCTTCAGGTACCTCCCCATTTTGCTAAAGTCAGCATTTTTGGAGGCCATGTTAAAAAAAAAAAAATTTGAGGCAGTACAGAGGAAACTGACTAAAATGGTACGGGGCTTGAAAATAGATAAAGATCTGAATATATATTCCTACAGGAAAGGAGGGACAGGGGAGGTCTTTAAATACCTGAAAGAAATTAATGAAGAAACAAACGTTTTTCAAAGATGCGGCAAGTATAAAACTAGAAGACATGACATGAAGCTACAGGAAGGTAAACTTAAGAAACATCAGGAAGTACTATTTCACAGAAAGAGCGATGGATGCCTGGAATGCGCTCCCAGTGGAGGTGGTGAGGCCAGAAACAGTGACTGAATTGCAAAAGGCATGCGATAAACACAGAGGTTCCACAGATAGCAAGAGAAGCATTTCAAAAAAAGGCACAGAGCAGTGACCTGCATAGAGCAGCAGCTACATGTTAGAGGAGAAGCATCTTATTGGGCCGACTGGATAGGCCATGCCGATCTTTATCTGCTGCTATATGTTACTATATTTAGTAAACATCAGCATGTTTTATGTGCCACCATGCCCATGAGAATAATATGGATGTTGAAGCAGATAGTATGTGCTAATATTTAGTAAACATAGTACTTTATTACCAATTTCGATTTATTTGAAATTTTATCATCATTGGCCCTTGCATCTATTGGGTGTTGGGACCACTGCTTTGTTATCTTCAGTAGTTTGCATGGTGATCATTTTTAGGCCTTTGTTTTATTTTCTTCTTTCAGAGTTTGTTTGAAGTTTCTTACTAGTTTCTGTTGCAGCTTTGGCGACTGCCAGAAGATTAGTACTGACGGAGCAGAAAAGCTCTCTAAATGATTCCTCTTCCAGGAGCAGTGGCTGTATGGTTTTTGAAGTTTTGCTAGAAAACCTGAGAAACCATCACAATACAAGCTACGCCATCACATTTCACAGGAATCCACACAGTTAACTCCTGGAAAGGCAGCTGCGTGACGTAAACAATGCCACTAAATTACTGAAAAAAAAGTCACAATTGCTCTGGACAGTTGATCTCTTCACTCTTCTAGACTAAACTTCCTCCAAAACATAGAATAATGTAACAATGCATCCAAAATGAATATATTCATTGGTTGGTTGGGTGGATTATTATACAGGAGATCAAGCAGTTATAATATTTGGATCCAATATTTAAAAGCACTTGTGTGGTCATTTCTGCCACTGACCATCGAGTACTTTTATGCCATAAGTCTGGGGTACTCATACAGGTAAAAACTTTGGCCACAAAGTTCACTGGGGATACAAAATTTCTGTGCAGAAAGGCACAACAAGGAAAGTCTTTCCAGTGGAAACTTTGTAAACACAACAACACTACTATGTCGGGCAAGCACTGAGATCACAACCCTATGAAAATTATGGAGAATGAAGATGTTATGATTACCTGGGACATTCACCATTTCCACCAATAAAAATATGGAAGCAAGGAAATCAGACATAGTGGTGAAGGAGAAAAATACCAGAAGAGCATTGACAGGAAAGGTGCTGGTTCACTCTGGATGTCCTGAAAACCAGATTAGATGGGTGTGTCCCAAGGAATGAGTTGAGAACCACCACTCTAGTACATCAAACTACTCCTGCAGCAACCCCTTGCCCCTTAACAATATAACTGTAATGTAATCTACAATTAACATCAGTGCTCAGGCAATATTTTCTTTTCTTTGACCTGTTCATTTTATTTTCACCTGAGGAAGATAATGTTAGCTCCCAAAACCAATTCAAGAAATGTATTGTTAGTCTAATACAGTAAAGTAATATCACCTATATTTTTGTATTAACTTTTATTTATGTATGTTCAAATGGAATAAGGTAGCTACTCACCTGTAGCTGGTGTTGTACATGGACAGAAGGAATAAGTCTTCATGCATGGGTGACGTCCCCAATGGAGCCTCACACGGGAATGCGCCCCAACTTCTATTAGAAGCTTTTAGGAGGCTCCAACATGCCTGTGTGCCTCCTTCCCACCTGCTGCCACGGCACCATAATCATCAGTCTGATAATATAGCAGTAGCAGAAGACAACTCTTCGGGGAGGTGGGAGGATTGTGAGGACTTAGTCCTGCTGTTCATGGAGAACAGCTGCTACAGGTGAGTAACTATCTTTTCTCCATGGACAAGCAGCAAGCAAGTCCTCACGCATGGGACTCTCAAGCTACAGGCTACCCAAAAAACCGAGGAGGTGACTGAGAAGCCCAACATGAGCAACATAAATTGTGGAACATGCAAAACCAACTATGTACAGCAAAGGCAAGTCTTGCCACATCTGTTCTGCACTCTGCAGTTTTTCCTCTCTCTCATTAACTCCTTATGTTCTATTTTTTTTTGGGGGGGGGGAGAGGTTGGTAGCCTGGACAGACAGAAGGGCATGGGGGGGGGGGTGGCGTTGGATTCTACCCACTAAACAGTTGCCAGAGTACAGATTGGCCGAGATTACTGTCACACCAGGAATCCCCTTCCAGGCAGTAGTGCGATATGAACGTGTGTAGAGAGCCCACGTTGCAGTCATGCAGATTTCCTCCAAGAAGGTTGAGCACAAGTTGGTCACCGACAGTCATAGCTCAGACACTGTGAGCTGTGACATGACCATCAAGGCTCAGGCCTGCCTGGGCAGAAGCGAAGGAGATGCAGCCTGCTAGCTAAATTGAAAGAGAGCACTTGGCAAATGGAAGCTCACAGCTTGCAGGGGTCAAAAGAAACAAAAAAGATTAGAGCGGACAAAGGACCATAGTAATGCCATCCAAGTAGAAGACTAAGGCTTACTTGCAGGCCAACATGTGCGCTTTGTGAACATGAGACATAGGGAAAAATGTAGGTAGCACTATGGACTAGTTTAGATAGAAATCGAAACCACCTTCAGAAGGAAATGGGAATGCATTGGAAGAACTACTCAATTATTGTGGAATCTGGTATACGGTGGATGAACTACCAGATCCTGAAACTCATTCATTCAGTGTGCCGAGGTGGCAGCTACCAGAAACAAGACCTTCCAGGTCAAGAACTTCAGTGGACAAGAGTCAAGCAGCTCAAAGGTAGCTTTCATGAGCTGCACTAGTACCACATTGAGGTTCCAAGCCACGGTGGTGGGGGGTGGGGGCTTGCGCAGAGGCTTTGAGAGAAGTAGCCCTCGCATGAAGTGAACAGTCAAATGCTGTGCAGAGATGGGTTTCCTATCTACCTTGTAATGGTATGCCCCAATAGTGCTGATGTGAACTTGGATGGAGATGGACTTCCGGTCTGAGTCAGAGAGATGAAGAAGATACTCAAGCAGACTCCTTGTGGGACAGATGAAAGGATCCAAGTCCCAGCCTTCACACCGGACAGCAAACCTCTTCCACTTACAAGCGTAAGACCTCCTTGTCGAGGCCTTCCTGGAGGCCAACAAGCATCAATTATGTTGTCAGGCAGATTAAGCTCTGACATTGGTTTTGGGAGCTCAACATCCATACCAAGAGGGCCAAGGATCAGATGTTGGGATGTAGCATCCTTCTGTCATCCTGAGAAATGAGGTTCGGAGCATGGCCAAGCCAGAGGGTTCCTACGTGGAGAGCTGCAGCAGGAGCAGGAGCCAGGGTTGTCTGGGTCAGTACAGCTCGATGAGTACCTCCATCCATCCTGAGCTTCATTAGGGTTTTCACTATGAGAGATGTTGGAGGGTAAGCATACAGAGTCAGGACATGCTAGGGAGATAAAGTTCCTAGATGAAATAAATGACTGCTTCTTGGAGCAGCTGGTTCATGAATCGACCAGAGGGGAAGCCATATTAGACCTAGTCCTTAGTGGAACACCAGATCTAGTGCAAGAGATAAGGGTGTTGGGGCCACTTGGCAATAGTGATCATAGCATGATCGCCTTTGATTTAATTAATGGAGGAGGGATAGTAAGGAAATCCACAGTACTACCTTTTAACTTTTGGAAGGGAGACTATCATAAAATGAGGAAAACAGTTAAGAAAAAACTAAAAGGAGCAGTTGCAAAGGTTAAAGACATACATCAAGCTTGGGTGTTGTTGAAAAATACTATCTTGGAAGCCCAGACCAGCTGTATTCCACGCTTTAAGAAAAGTGGAAGGGAGTCCAAAAAACTGCCAGCATGGTTTAAAGGTGAGGTCAGAGAGGCTGTTGTTGCCAAAAAAGCATCTTTCAGGAAATGGAAAAAAGAGCCAAACGACGAAACCTGGAAACAGCACAAGCACTGGCAAGTCAAATGCAAGGCATTGATAAGGCAGACAAAGAGAGAATTTGAGATGAAGCTTGCTGCGGAAGCAAAAACGCGAAATAAAGACCTTTTCAAGTACATTCGTAGCAAAAAACCTGTGAGAGAGTCAGTTGGTCCATTAGATGATAAAGGGGTTAAAGGAGCACTAAGAGGCGACAAGGCGATAGCGGAGAGACTGAATAAATTCTTTGCTTCGGTCTTTACTGAGGAAGATGTAGGGATGTTACCCATGACTGAAGTGGTATTTAAAGGTGCGGAAGAATTGAAGGAAATATCGATACATCGGGAAGATGTCTTACAACTATTAGATAAACTGAAGAGTAGCAAATCACCTGGGCCGGATGGTATACATCCAAGGGTGTTGAAAGAACTGAAATATGAGATTGCAGATCTGCTATCAGTAATCTGTGAACTATCATTAAAATCATCTCTAATACCTGAAGATTGGAGGATCGCCAATGTAACACCAATTTTTAAAAAGGGTTCCAGGGGTGATCCGGGAAACTATAGACCGGTGAGCCTGACGTCAGTACCGGGAAAAATGGTAGAAACCATCATAAAGAATAAAATTACTCAGCATGTAGATAGTCACAACCTAATGGGAGACAGCCAACATGGCTTTAGACAAGGAAGATCTTGTCTTACTAATCTGTTATGTTTTTTTGAAGGAGTGAATAAACAGGTGGACAAAGGTGAGTCGGTTGATACTGTGTATCTGGACTTTCAGAAAGCCTTTGACAAGGTCCCTCATCAGAGACCTTTGGCAAAACTAAAGAGTCATGGGATAGGAGGCAGTGTACTATTGTGGATCGGGAACTGGTTAAAAGATAGAAAGCAGAGGGTAGGGCTAAATGACCAATTTTCCCAATGGAGAAAGGTGAATAGTGGTGTACCCCAGGGATCTGTGCTGGGTCCGCTGCTTTTTGACATATTCATAAATGACCTGGAAAGTGGATTAACGAGAGGTTATCAAATTTGCAGATGACACAAAACTATTTAAAGTTGTTAAAACCCAAGAGGATTGTGAAAAATTGCAAGAGGATCTTGATAAATTGGAAGACTGGGCATCAAAATGGCAGATGAAATTTAATGTGGACAAGTGCAAGGTTATGCACCTAGGGAAGAACAACCCAAACTATGGTTACACGATGCAAGGTTCCACATTAGGAACCACCACCCAGGAAAAAGATTTAGGCGTCATTGTGGATACCATGTTAAAACCCTCGGCCCAGTGTGCAGCGGCGGCCAAGAGAGCAAATAGAATGCTAGCTATGATAAGGAAAGGAATGGAAAATAAAACAAAAGATATTATAATGCCTCTATATCGTTCCATGGTGAGACCGCACCTTGAATATTGTGTGCAATTCTGTTCGCCGTATCTTAAAAAGGATATAGCGATTTTAGAAAAGGTTCAAAGAGCCACCAAAATGGTAAAGGGGATGGAAGGATACTCCTATGAAGAAAGGCTAAAAAGGTTAGGGCTCTTTAACCTGGAAAAGAGACGGCTGAGGGGAGATATGATAGAAGTCTATAAATTAATGAACGGAGTGGAACGGGTAAACGTAGATCGATTGTTTACGTTATCAGAATATAGAAAGACTAGGGGACATGCAATGAAGCTATAGGGTAAACTATTTAAGACTAATAAAAGAAAATATTTTTTCACTCAACGTGTAATCAAACTCTGGAATTTGTTACCGGAGGATTTAGTAAAGGCTGTTAGTGTAGCTGGGTTTAAAAAAGGTTTGGACAAGTTCCTGGAGGAAAGGTCCATAAACCATTATTAAGAAGTGACCGAAGATATCAATGCTTGACCCAGTACAAGCATTGTGGAACTTGTGTCTCTTGGAAACTGCTAGGTACATATGACCTAGATTGCCCACTGTTGGAAACAGAATACTGGGCTTGATGGACCTTGGTCTGACCCAGTATGGCATATCTTATGTTCTTATGTACCCTTCCCCCCAGTGCTGGAGGAAAGCGCCCGACACCAGTCAGCTGTGAGATCCTGCTTTGGAGTGGAACCGATCTACCCGGGTATTTCATGGAGTGATAAACAGGTCTATCGAGGGAGTACCCCATTTCTGAAAGATGCGTGCCACTACATCTCTGTTCAGCATCCATTCAAGTGGCTGAAGGACCCGGCTCAATCTGTCCACCAGAATGTTTTAGTCTCCCAGCAGATATGTGGCCCTCAGCTCCATCCCATGAGCAATGGCAAACTTCCAGAACCTGATCACCTCCCAGCACAGCCGAAAGGATCCAGTGCCACCCCCCCCCCCAACTGCTTGTTGATATAGAATATAGCAACTTGATTGTCCTCATTCAGACTGACAATGTGACTGGCCAGCCGATCCTAGAAGACTTTTAGAGCATTTGCTATGGCTTCAATTCCAGGAAGTTGATCTGATAATCTCTTGGACAGACCAGTCGCCCTGAATATTGAGATAGATGCATCCAAGTTGGGATGGGGAACTCACTGCCCATATCTTTTGGGGCAAGGCCTTTTGAAAGGGGAGATCTTTGAGCAAATTCTCGAATGGACCAGGGGACTGGTGATATACACCCGATCCTAGAGGCAACCCATGGCCTGGGTCCTCTGAGTCTGCACAGTCCATCGAGTTTGCCTCATCTGAAGACATGTCAGGGGTGTAACATGCACTGTAGCGGCCATGTGACCTAGGACGATTAGCATCCTGCGAGCCGTCACTCAGTGACTCAGTTTAGTGTCCCAAACCAAGGATGTCAGCCTTTTAAGCTAGTCCTGTGGAAGGAAAGACCTTTCCTGAATTGTGTCAAGCAGGGCTCCTATGAATTCCAACTGCTGGGTGGGCTGAAGGTGGGACTTGGGGCAGATGATCACAAACTCCAACAGCTCCAACACCTAAATGGTCAGTCATGAGGAATTCCGAACTCCCTCTAGAGTGGTGCTTTTCATTAGCCAATCAACCCGGTAAAGGAAGACAAACACTCCCAGAGTTTGAAGGTAGGCTGTCACTACCACAAGACATTTTGTGAAGACTCAGAGGGCCAAGGCCAGACCAAAAGTCAGTACTCAATACCAAAAGTGTTGCCCTCCCAGGACAAATCTGAGATATTTCCTGTGAGCAGGATGAAAGTATATGTGGATGGATGCATCTTTTAGATCCAGGGTATATAGCCAATCTCCTCTTTGAAAGTACAGGAGCAGGGTTCCCAGAAAAATCATCTTGAACCTCTCTCTCACCAAGTGTTGAGGTCTCCGAGGTCCAGGATGGGACCAAAACCCCCTGAGCTTCTTGGGAACCAGAAAGTACTTGGAGCAAAGGCCCTGCCCCATGTGTTCCTGCAGAATGAGTTCAATAGCTAGGACAGCTAGAAGGGCAGAGATTTCCTTCCAAAGCAGTTCCTGATGCAGGGGGGAGGGGGTGTCGAGGCAATACACCCTTGGGGGTCAGCTTGGAGGTAGTTTGGAGAGGTACAACCTGTATCTGCTCTGGATCATTTGTAGCACCCAGGAGTCTGAGGTTATCAGGGTCCATCTCTGGGCAAAGAGAGTGAGCCTCCCCCCCACCGGAGTGTTCAGTATGGTGAACCCCGGTAGATTGGCTATGCTCTGGAGGAACCAGTCAAACCCCTCCTTGGCCTTTGGCTGTGGAGCTCGTTGGGCCTTCTGGGATTTTTCTTTGCACTGTTGCTTGTGAAGGGCCTGCTGTTTCTGCTGGGAGGTTTGGGGTCCAGGCAAGTACAGATGCCTAAAGGAGTAGTAGATCTTCTGGCCCCTTCCCTGGTACCTTCAATGGTAAACCAGTTCAGATGTGCAACTAGAGAGATATTTTGCTTCTCTATTATACCAGCTTTCTCCTCTACCTGTTCACCAAACAGATTCTTGCCTCAGCATGGTATATCCATCAGTTTATTCTGAACCTCTGGGCCCCAATGCCTACTGCAGCAGCTCTCGACACCATTTTGAAGGCATTATAGGTCACCCAGACCAGGAACTTTGAGCAGTCCTTGCCTTGGCCCACTAGGGTGCGGAACTGCTCCAACTTCTCTGGAGGAAGGAACTAAGACAGGTCAGCTAGGTCCCGCATAATGTCTTTGAGGAACATGCTCATATACAGCTGGTATGAGGCCACTCAGGCAAAGAGCATCGAGTCCTGGACACACCTCCTTCTGAAAGAGTCCAATGTCCAAGCCTCCCTTCCCAGGGGCGCTGAAGAATGAGTCTTGGAGCTCTTAATCCTCTTCAGGACGGACTTAACCACCAAGGAGTGGTGCAGGAGCAGAGTTCTTTCAAAACCAAGAGCTTTCTGCACCCTGTAGATCGAGTAAAGTCATCTACTCACTGGAGCCTCTCCCACATCCTCATCTGTACCTTCTGTGGGATGCAATGTACAGGCACAGTCACCACCTCCTTAGGCGCCGAGCAGTACTGCAATATTTCTAACTCCTCTGCCCTGGGTTCATTCTCAGTCTTCAGAGAGAATGGTATGGCCTTGGCTATATCCCTCACAAAATCCTGGAAGATCATGTCTTCAGGGGGAGACTTCCAACACTCATGAGGGGGGGGGGGAAGGATCCAATTGGAGCTCTGAAAAGGCCTCTAGTTCCAGATCAGTTACCTAGCCATCGGAGTCAGACTCAGAGAGGAAGTCGAAATACCTCTGATTCTGCACCTGGAGCTTCAGCATCGAGGGAATGGGAGCTTCTCCAAGAATGCTGATGCTCCAAAGCCTGTCTGGGCTTCAAGGATACATCGAACCCCAAAACGCTGGAGAGGGAAATTGACTGAGACAGAACCGGTATCCGATCCCTTTGATGTTCCGATGTCGATGCCTATGATGAGGTGCCTGCTGAATGAGATTGCCGCGAAGATCTTTTGAACCTAAATAAGGAAGACATAAGGATATATATACAGATTAGTTTTTGTAGCATGAATTAAATGATTAAAAAGGGAATAGGCCGTCTGGTGTGGTTGGATAGTAATTCCTTCCTCCTCCAGCTTCTTCCAACAAAAACAGGTATAGAAAGGGTTTTATATATATTTTGGTAATCTTATGCTGTTATGATAAGGGCAGAGCAGGCATCTCCAGAATTGGTTGTACAATGGTTGATGCCAAGGACTCAGTGCGCTGCATTACAAAATAGGGCTGCAATGAGAACATCAAGTGCTATTAGGAACCGTTTCTCCATGGCTGCTGATTCCAAAGGTTCAGAGACCTGAGTAACTTCGACCAATGTACCCAGTACCTGGGCTCGGCTATTAAGAGGCTGTCGGTGGCCCTCCAAACTCCTAGAGGTTGAGCAGTCCTCACTGCCATCGCTTTTGACACTGTGTCACATAGGGCTCCAATGCCAATGCACTTCGGCCTTTTCCCGGTGCTTGATCAGAGCACTGTGTGATATCGATGGGGGAGATGTCGGTTCCCTCCTCGCCGGGAGGCCAACCAATGACTGATGGTCTGGGGCGGTGTGGATGCTCAGCTCCCACTGAACTTTAGAGGCCCTCGATATCATCGCCCCTCCAATGTTCTGAACTGCCTTTGAAGGCATGGAGACCTGGAATTTGTTACCGGATATAGTAAAGGCTGTTAGTGTAGCTGGGTTTAAAAAAGGTTTGGACAAGTTCCTGGAGGAAAGGTCCATAAACCATTATTAATAAGGGACCCACGATATCAATGCTTGACCCAGTACAAGCATTGTGGAACCTGTGTCTTTTGGGGAAACTGCTAGGTACGTATGACCTAGATTGGCCACTGTTGGAAACAGGATACTGGGCTTGATGGACCTTGGTCTGACCCCATATGGCATATCTTATGTTCTTATGACAATGGATAAGGTTGCAAAGTACCGAACTGAGTTTCTTGCTGTTTTTCAAAACTCTTGAGGCCTCTCCTTGTCATCTGCAGGCACAAATTACAAGAAGAGGGTTGATGATCGGGTCCTAGGCACTGGAGGCACTAATTGTGCTTGTTTATGATGGAAATGTTCCAGGCACACTTGGGGCACTTTTTAAACCCACTGATCGTTTTTTGGGACATGTTGGAAAAAAATAGTCATGGCAAACAGGACGTAACGAGCCCAGGGCGCAAAGATTTAAAGGGCGGATTTCGACTCTCTGCCGTTGCCTGCCACCGCCACTTTTCGGCAGCAGGCAGCAGCAGAGAGCCGAAATGTGCCCCTTAAGTCTTCGCGCCGGCACACTAAGCAGGTCTGATCTCTCTGGGAGGGACCAGACCTGCTTAGCGTGCCGGCGACTTGCAGATCAGGCACCCCCCCCCCCCCGCACCCTAAATGGAGGTGCAGGAGGGGGCCGCACGCCCGATGTGCAAGTCGCACAGGGATGGCAAAATCAAACAGTTCAATGGTGGAGAGCCCCACTGGGGCACAGACGGTGCCTTTGGATAGGATTTGAAAAATACAAGCAAGAAAAAAATACCAATCAAAAAAGAACCGCAACAGCAAGCAGGAACACTGAATGCAAAAAAAAAATGAATACAATTAAGCACCCCCGAAGAGGAGATAGTGATTACCAATGGAGAGCTTATTAGAATACATCTGTGGGCTCCTCAGAAAACAAAAGACTGGCAATGATGGTGCTGTGGTGGCAGACAGGAAGGAGGCGTGCAGGCATGGAGCCTCCCAAAAGCTTCCAATAGAAGTTGGGGAGCATTCCCATGCAGGGCTCCATCAGGGATGTCAACCATGCATGAGGACTTACTTCCTGCTTGTCCATGGAGAAAACAAGGAAACCACACTACAGCCTCCTCTAAGGCAGTGTTTCCCAACCCAGTCCTACGGGGCACACCGGCCAGTCAGGTTTTCGGGATATCCCTAATGACTATGCATGAGATATATATGCATTAGAGATAACCTGCCAACCTGACTGGTTTGTGGCCCTCCAGGGCTGGATTTGGAGACCCCTGCCTTACACCTCTGTCATTTAAGATTGTGAGTGGGCAAGGTGCAGATGTCCTAGACATCGAAAGGGTATATAGAATGTGACACATTCCTCCTCGATTCTCACCACCACCAAAAAGTTGTCTAATAGACAATATTTTGGTGGTGGTGAGAATCAAGGAGGAATGTGTCACATTCTATATACCCTTTCGATGTCTAGGACATCTGCACCTTGCCCACTCACAATCTTAAATGACAGAGGTGTAAGGCAGGGGTCTCCAAATCCAGCCCTGGAGGGCCAGAAACCAGTCAGGTTGGCAGGATATCTCTAATGCATATATATCTCATGCATAGTCATTAGGGATATCCTGAAAACCTGACTGGCCGGTGTGCCCCGTAGGACTGGGTTGGGAAACACTGCTCTAAGGAGCCATATTGAAGATAAAAGAAGCAATGTAGATGAATCTGATACCTATCTAAGAATGAGATAAAGCAACTTCTTTGCTTATTTATAGGAAGAATTTTCATTACAAATTTTTAGTGCAAAATACACCAAATAAAATTATATCTGAAGCTAGCTGCACAGTCTCACTTTAGAGATAGTTTGCAACAATCACCAAAGATTCAGAAGATGCATTTCTTTGTTTTGTGTTTTCCTAAAAAGAAAAACAAACAAACAAACCAGGATGTTCATTTTGTAGCAATAATGTTGGGACACTGCAATTGTTGCCATATCAAACAGCAAAAGCAAATCTTACATCTGAAACTCTGGTGCTATACATCTAACAGAATGGCAAAATATCTGGACATGTTATACCTTCTAAATATCACTACTTTATATTCATATACTAACTTCAGGACCAACACAATGTTAATGTTGCTACAGACCTAAAAGGGGGCAACTTCAAAATACTAAAATGTAAAGTTTGTAAGTACTTTTGACACTTTGAAAATGGACTTCAGAAGAGTACCTGCACCCAGATTTATATCAATTATTTGTGTGGGTGTTTTTTCCTTTGGAAAGTATGCATATACTTCTATAAATCCAGAAGTGTGCACTCTCCAGCCCAACACCACCCCCAAGAATGCCTTGAATGTGTGCATATATTTATGCACATATTGGCAATACACAAACATGCATGTGTGGTGAGCAATTGTCAAAAATGCCCATACACACCAGAGGAATCATGTCACGGTCAATAATAAATATATTTATTATTTCATTGTGTTTTAATTAAGTTGTGTTAAAAGACAAAATAAAGAACTTAGCAGTTTTATTAAATGAAACAAATAAACAAAATACAAGCATACAAGTATACATATACACGTAAAGGAGCATGTTTACTACAGTGCACAAACGGTTAGCACAGGACTTACCACATGGTAGCAGAATAGAAACCCCACATTAACTGCTTGGCACATGATGGGGCAGTGACTAGGTGGGCTAGGAGCAAAGTGTGGGAGTTAATAGCACCTCGTGATTAGCACATGCGTCATTGGCACATGCTAACCGTGAATATTGCCATCAGCGTGACTGTACTTGCTACATCCTCAATGAATGGTAAGTGCACCCATGTTAAGTGTGCTTACAGTTTAGCACAGTGAACTGCATCTGCCCGCAGCAACTGCACGAGGACATGCCAGGCACGCCCCCAACAGCAGGGGAGGCGAAGTGCACCTGCACTAACCTTTGGGGCTTAACAAATGCCATAATAGCACATTTTAGTAAAAACATCCCAAAATGTTGTAGAAACCAGCCACTCAAATACATAAAAAATACAAATCATAAATGTCCACCCAACATGTTTCAGCAAAAACCTTCATCGGGGCTTTTACACACCAAAAAAGCCTATGGGGAAATATTTAGGTAGCACAAGTCAACAAATAAATGATGTTATGACCTGGAAGACAACCCAAGGAGGGGAAGAAAGAGAAGCTCCACTTAACCTGAGAATAACAGGCGTCTCCCATTCAAGAACTCTAAAATATAAATTCAAACAAACAAACAAGCTCTACAAATATCCAATCTGCTACTAGATCAGAAGCTTACACACAAAAATAAAATAAAAATAAGAAGGAAAAGTAAAGTATGATATGCACCAAGAGCGCATTCAGGGTGCATATAAATACATATATTGTGCAGGGGTTCGAGTTCTTTAAGGATAGAAGGTTAAATGTTTGCACACACCAGGTCTCAGAATTTGAAGGATAAATTGGTCCAGCCAGCCCTGCCCAAAATGAAACAGGTCTCCCCCACAAAGGGTCATTTCAAACGTGGAATATGTGGCCTGTGCTCTCAGAGGATTAGTAGCATGTTTTTCAGGCAACACATTCTGGATGCACTTGAAAGCTATATAGCTTTTCCAATTTTAATACAACTAACATTGTGTGTGTTACAGTGTGTCCATGTAATTCATTGACATTGTACATAAGTAAAGCTCATGGGTGCTAGCAGGTTACAATATTAATATTTAGCATAATGGCTTGATTGAAAGAAAAAAAATAACCACTCAATTTTCCTTCAGCTATTTAGTTTTGGAGACCATACCTTGGAAAGGATATAAAGACTAGAAGTGGATCAGAGGAAGGCAACTGATAAAATAAAATATGGGGCCTGTGCCACAACACATATGAGAAAAGACCTGAAAACCTAAAAGGAAATTTAGGCATCAGTATGGCGGAATATAAACAGTGTATTAAAAAGCACATTGCAAATGTGCCACTTGTGGAACACTGTTTAACAAAAGGACACATTTTTGAAAAATTAGATATGTGTTGTTAATGTCTCCTCCACGCCAGGATAGTGTGACAAGCTTCTTTAAAGAGAAGAGCAGAGACTGATTTTTGAATTGAATACAATAGAGCTATATGGGTTTAAGAGTTAGACTTAAGAGGGTTTTTTTTCTTAATAAACTGTTTATATGAGGGGGGGATATCCTATGGCAAATTGTGCTGTTTTTATCACTTTGCTCATTCCTGATTTTTTATGCATTGATTTTGATTTGATTTTATGCTTCTGAGTTATTTATACATATTTTGGATATCAACTCAGCGAGGTGCTTGCCCTGCCATTATGCTATTATGATGGTTGCAGTCCTTCAATGGGCTTTGCTTCCTTACATCTTTTCTCCCCATTTTTGTGTACCTTTTTGTTTTAATTGTTTTGTTGATTTGGGCCTTTTTCTTTGTTATTTGATACTTCTTGATGCATAGAAAGTTAGTTTGCAGTCTCCTGTTTTGATTTTTTGTTTAAATTATTTAACCACTGTATGTTTGTGGGGTTACAGATGCTTTAGCCATTTTTCCCCATTTTGGGTTTGTTTACTAAAGGCCTATGCGCATCATCATGGCCCTTTCATTTCTATGGGTGCAGTGGCACTTAACGAGCATTGACCTTTAAACATGCCCCATATTGTTTGTATTTATTAGTTTTTATCAATTTGATCTTTTATTTGGTCTTATTTTATTGTTTTTTATCTATTTTTTATTTATTCATTTTTTAAGGTTTGTTTACTTTTTATTTATTTTGGTATATGTTTACTAAACTATTAGAAGTCTGCAGCTAACGTCAGGCGATAGTTGCAAAAAGCTGGCATTAGCTGCAAAGGTCCCACAGCAGGCGCATGAAGTGTTCCCAGCATTTCTTCTGCAGATACCACAGAGAAAATGCTGGGATTGTGGGGGGACCAGCTTTGCGGATGCCGCTACCACCACTCATTGAGGTAGCAATAGCTGCATCCATGAATTCTGCAATCTTTGGCGATTACTGTGCACTGGTAACATCCACTGTAATCGCCCTTCACAGGTACTCCCACTCTCCTCCCTAATCCCACCCAAGCCTGCACATACTGCATGAAATGCAGACACTGTGGAGAATCACCACAATGTCTGCATTTTTCCCGCATTAGCTGTTACCGTCACGTGTTAATTCCATATTAGTCCCACGGTCGCACCTAATGCCCTTTGGAACTCCTAAATTATTTAGCTGCAATTTTAATGATCTTTTTTTGTGAATATCCCCTCCCCCCTTTTAAAAAAAAAAACAGTGCCCACTTTTCTAAAAAAAAAAGATTAAATGTAATTGTGAAAAGCTTTTTCAATTTTAATGCTTGATGATTCTCAGAATGGTCCAGTCCCGACGCTAATCTCAGCATCAGCGCTTTGGCAGGTACTGTAAATGGCCTTTTAAACATCAGTAACAGCTTGAGAACAGCTTTTTATTTTAAACATTAAATGAACAATGTTATTTTCTTTTTTTTTTTTTTAAAGGGCGGTTCAACAGTGCACATTTAAATTGTTTGTGGTAACTGTGGCACTTGACTTGTGCTTGTACACGGTTTGGCTTAAGACGGTCTCTTTTTAGTTCCATGTGACCTGTGGCAGTGCTGGGGCTTGCAGTGTGTGTTATATGTCTGGGGTGTCCAATATTCGCCATCCTTTGTTTCTTAGCCAGTTGTAACCCTGTTTGACTTGTGATAAGGAAGCTTATCATAGCTCAGGTAGGAGCTATAGAAAAGATGATGTGACTATGAACAAGCAACCTGTCAGTTCTGGTAGAAGCAAGAAAACAGAGTTTTCACATAAAAGACTACCAGTCCCAGAATGCACCAGGTTTCCAGCAGCCATGAGGGAGGCTGAAGTGAGAAATGTGTGTGCAATCAAGAGAGCTATGAGGTAATCCCTAAGCACTCATCTCAAAGGGCAGGGCCTGATTCAAGACAGCTGCGCTGTGTTAGGGAGCAGCACACATTAGAACAGGATAAGAATAGAGTTTATTCTTCAGATAACAGTTACTACAAGCTCCAGCCGAGCTTCAGGGAGAACTTCAAGAACAGCTTCAGCAAAAGCCACAGAAAGAGCTTAAGGGAGAGCTTCAGCAACGGCTACAAGCACCAGTATCACCTGGAGAAACAGAAGCCAAGCCAAGCAGATAGAGAGAGAAGGAAACTCTCTGGAAGGAAGAGAAGAAAGGCCATTGGAAGGTCTGGGAGATTCCAAGGCAGTACTCATACTGGGAGGTATTCCAAAAGCCAGCAGAGTCCATTGGACTGGATTCAGCCAGAGGAATGGAGTGGCAGAGATAGGAATCACCAGTGGCTATCTGGAAGAGAGAAGACTGCATGTGGAAGGGACTTTCAGACCAAGGCCAGAAGGTATGTGAGAGGAGATCCAGTGTCCAGGGATCAAGATTGGAAGGCTGGACATCAGAATTGGATTACATATTGGCCAGGCTTTACAGAGA
Organism: Ichthyophis bannanicus; assembly: GCA_033557465.1. Taxonomy (NCBI): domain Eukaryota; kingdom Metazoa; phylum Chordata; class Amphibia; order Gymnophiona; family Ichthyophiidae; genus Ichthyophis; species Ichthyophis bannanicus. The sequence goes on from CM066031.1 coordinate 1,173,264,504, forward strand.
GGAATTATGATGGCAGGAGAGGCTCAGGTATGAACACTGATCCAGGCCCTATCTATAATAGAGAATGGCAGCAAGGGAATAAGCATTCTCATGATAGTGCCTTAATGAAAGACTCATCTGTGCCAATGTATGATATTGACCCTATGATTGTTGATGAAGGGGGAGATACAGCAGATGAAACTATTTATATGGACTGTTCTCTATCTAAATGCTATTGCTAGTTTTCTCTGAGCAAACACATCAGCCATCACAAAGAAACCTAACTTTGTTCTTTATTTCCACTGCAAACAGCTCTTAAAGCAGGATTTGGGCTCACACAGTAGCAGCCAGCCAGCTAAAGGCTTTCAGCTGGTCCATTGATAGTAATTAGGGCTGCACCTGATTGTGTGTGTGAGCAAGGGAGAATCACTGCTGAGATCGGCGTGGAAAATAAGCAGAAGTTAACCTAACCAGCAAAGTTTATTCTTTACTTTGTGCCTTTGTATTTGGTAATTATTTGCTAAGAAAACATTAGCTAATTGCCTGACAAGCTGAAGGTTGTTTCTGGTTTACTTTGTGACTTTTTGTTATCCATTTTAAACACTGCAAGCAAGTAACCTCATTTATAGTGCTATCAAGCATACATGTGCTGGGTGAATTAAACCCCATCAATAAAAGAAGTATTTTATTGATCTTACCACTTGGTTTCACAACTCAAATTATTGTCATCAGCTGTGTTTGGGAGTGAATGAACTACAATACCCACAATACCTTGCAAGAATCATATGAATATATGCATCGTCAAGATTGTGTAAGTTCTCACCCTAGGCAGCCGTCTGACAGACTGTAGGGCAGATGACATTGTATATACGTAAAGCACATGGGTGCTGGCAGGTTACAATATTAATGTTTAGCATAATGGCTTGATTGAAAGAAAAGAAAAATAACCACACAATTTTTCTCCAGCTATTATTTCCTCTTTCAGCTATTTAGTTTTGGAGACACTGATTTGCCTCATGTGATGAAAGTATGGACCATGCAATGATCTACAAAGGCCAATGTTTCCAAACATACAATCAATCGCTTTATCTCCCGTGTGATTCAGAATTAATAAACATTGGATGTTTTTGTCACCCTAGTCACTCCTGTCACAATGATAGCAAGTCATGTCTGCTTTAAAGATCCATCTCAACCATCCAAGACAGGAAATTGGAGGACACTGTCTCACCGCACGTCTTTGATCAATGCCCAGTGGTCCCTGAAGAGACATGCAGCAGAGAACAGTTTTAGGCAAAAAGAGGATAGTTGAGCTGTGCCTGTGAGTCATGCCATAATAAAAATGTCCACCAGAACCAGAGAGGAGCTCTGACCAACCGAAGTATAACAAACTACTGCTGGTTGCTGACCTCAGATGAGAGCTCTACTCAGTATGGCTGCAGCAACAATTGTTAAAAAAAAAAAAAAAGAAAAATCTGAAACAAACTCCAAATACATTTTAGATTTTAAAAAACACATCCACATACTCCCCCCCCCCCCTAGCTTTACACACTTGAACCTGAAGCTCTGGAAGCACTTTCCATGTCCTTCCATTCCCCCGTGAACTGAGCAGACACCAAGAAACTTTACAATTTTAAGAAAGACGCTTTTAAGATTGTTTTTAATCCTCTTTTTTAAAATGTATTTCATTGCTAAGTGCCCCATCCCCCCTCTTTGCAGCGTTCCCTGATTCACAAGTTCCTATATAATAAAATGTCATGCTTCACATCTGGTAACAGTAGCACTGATGAAGAGAAAAAAAACCAATGCGATTACAGGACAGCTTGCAAATAAAGAGGCCCAGACAGGTTTACTTGGTAGAACATGCACAAAACAGGAAGTTTCCATATTCTGCCACATCACAATGTACATAGCACAGATGAAGGCTTTAACAATAAATCTGTTGTTACAGTTCACAAATATTTACAACTAAAGTCCAAACACACAAATAAGCTATTCTTCCTCCTTGTGCAGTGGTGCTCAATCCAGTCTTCAGAATCACTTTCCCCCCAAGTCAGTCAGGCTAGCCCTATAGAAAACACACCAGTTATGTCTGCATGGACAGCACATGCAAATATAGCTAATACGCATTTATTAGGGGTAAACTGAAAACCTAGCTAGCAGGAGCAGAGGTCCCGAGGACTGAGTTGACCACCACTGACCTAGTGCCTCATTTAGTGGCCTATGTATTAAATAGTGCTAGCACATAATTGTACATTATTAGTCAATGCAGCCTATCAACTAACACTGCATGTTAACACGTTAGCACTACTGGATAAACAGGCCTCTCACTTTGTTAGCCCAGGAACCTCATTAACTCATACATGGCATTTTAGCTGCAGGGCTGAACACCACAGTCCAAACTCATTTAGTGGCCTTTTTCAAAGACGGGGAAGCTGCAAAACTAGAGGACATAACATGAAGCTGCAAGGGGGTAAACTGAAAGGCAACATCAGGAAATATTTTTTTCAATGAAAGGGTGGAGGATGCTTGGAATACCCTCCCGATGGAAGTGGTGAGGGCAAATACAATGACAGAATTCAAAAAGGCATGGGACAGACACAGTCAACGCCTTTAGACATAGTCAACGCCTTTATAGCAACAGGATAAAATCAAAATAATCTTAACTGTCTCTGCTACCTCAACAAATAAGGGTGACCAACACAGAGCGGCAGGTGCACCTACTCTTGCCACCTTGCTGGTCAGACTAGATACTGTAGATCATGATGGTCTTTATCTGCCCTCATATACTACATTACTATGTAACCAAGCTACTTCTTCAGTAGGCCTCACCCTGGCCTTCTCTCAAAACTCCTGGGCTTAAACTTTTAGTATTTTTCCAAAGTAATTTATAACCACAGAGCTGCCAAGTTACCCAGTTGTAGGAGGGAGATTTTAGGCCCTGGATTTCTGACAGCCCCACCCCGATGCATTATATTCTCACAGTACTGTCTTCAATTATTTCAAACAACACACTGCACAGGGATGCAAATTCAAAACCAGGACCGGCCAAATGTCTCCCTCCTGGAACTCAGCTACTATACTTGGCAGCTCTACAACAGTACTGGCTAGGGCACTCCATGTATTCTCTCATGAGCACTCATGCTTTCCCCCCTTTCCTACAGCAGGTATGAGAAAACTGCAGTGCACCTCCCTACAGGGAATTAATTGAGCATCTGACTACAGTACATCCATGACCATTCTTAGAACAAGGGGGATCGCAGCCCTGTTCAACTTGCAGTTCACACATTCATTAAAACAGTTACTACATGGAAGTTACTAACAGTATAATCATGAATAAGAAAAATTGAAAAACCTCTCCCAAAAGTTGAATAACTACATCCATCAGCACAAGATTATTTCTTCATTGGGTAGCTGGTTTCACATAAGCATCAACCTTATCCCTTCAAGCATGTAGATTATTAAATGAATACTAAATCGTGAGCATATAAAAAACGCATCTCTTCTACATATAAAACCTCTCAAGGGCCCTTTGCATATAACTTTTGATACAGTTTTAGGATTTTTTAAAACACTTCCTTTTCCTTTTTATCCATTCATCCTTTGCACCTTGATCTCACCTGGACTTCTGAAGGCCTTACAGTGCATGAGAGCCCATAGGATTACTACTAAACCTGCCTTGACATTTTGCACCTGCAATTATTTCAGTGTGTTCCATGTCATTTGTCGAATCTTCCGCAAGCATGCTGTCAGAGCGACTCACTGTATTCTATCTGCAATACTTGGCACATTTGAACAGACACACTCATTCAGCATCACTGCAGCATTTGCACCAAAACTTTCAAACAAATGCTCTTCTATTCTAGCAAGCAGCATAAGAATAAGCAGAAGGGAGATTTCTGGAGAGGCTACTATAACCAACCAAGTATTTTTAGATTCAGAGATAAACACAAACACCTCTAGTATAGTATTTACATCCCTAATGATCCCAGAAATTGACATAATGTTTAAGGTTGTACTTTATGGGAACTAGAAAACATAATCAGCGGGCATTTCTTGTGTGATACTATTCAGGGATACAAAAAAAAAAAAAGATATTCACAGCGGTTGGCATTGTAGCTTTAAGAGAGCCCTGCCATAGAAACTGTTATCTTTTGGGGTTATCAACACTGCTGCACTGGACTGACCATTAGGCTTCAAAAATAAAATATAAACTGTAAAGATAGCTATGTCAGCAGGTGTGAAGAAACACTTCATAAACATATTCGTACTTCAAGGATGTCAGTGAGTGATCGTCTCCACCACAGCTAAAAGCCAAAGACACTCCACCATCGCACACCTACCTACACGCATCTATAGTGATGCACACCGTGTAAGCAAGCACAAATGCAGACTAAGGAAAGCAATGGAACACAGAAACGCACATGTGCAGGAGAGATGTGTTAGAGCCAGCAAGCAGCACGTGTCTCTGTGACGGGGTGGAAAGAGGGGAGGGAGTGCCGGCGAGCTCCAGCCAGTCGCCCATGCTGCTTGCCTTACCTGCCCCGTGATGCCGGTGATCAGGGCCACCTTCCTGAGCTTGTCCCGGTTGTCCTGTGCCATGCTGCTGCTTCTGATCGCGGCCGAGGATTGTGATGCAGCAACGAACGGAGAGTGAGACGGGGCGAGAGGGATTTGCTACACCGTATTTCCGCGTTGACAGAGGTAAAGGCGGGTCCAGCAGCGCCGCCCCTCTCCGGTGCGGCAGGCAGGGCCGGGAAACTATTTCCCCTCCCCCTAGAGGGCAAACTAAGCCCTGCGGGGAGACACGTGGGTGCGGGGCAGCGGCGCTTCCGGGGTACACACTGGGGTGGCCGAGCGAAAGGCGGGGAAAAGCCGGAGCCGGGAAAGAAGCGAGAGAGAGGAGGCCCAAGAGCTGCGGCCGCCGGGACAGCGCCAGCTACAGGAGCTGCCTCGCGCTTTCGCGGCTCGCGCGCTCCAACCTGCCGCCCGGCCACGTCACGAGCCCACAGCTTCCTGCCTGAGGAGCGAAGAGAAGAAGCCGTGAAGGGATCCCTATGGGAGAAGCTCAGAAAGGCACCAATAGCTTGACAATTTCACCTTGCCAATGCAATTGTAATTGTTACGTATTTAAATATCGGGGACTCCAATCTGGGAGGGCATTAGAGCGCCACTGGTCACTGCTAACTTCCATACTGTCATCATCATTGGTCTAATATGAATAAGTAACAATCGCACTCTTCATCCTCAGCAGCAATAACCATAGCACAGGTACTGCAGGAGAAGTTGACATGGATGTATTGTGCCCTTTCTGATGCGGAAGGCGCAATCCATCAAAAGGTAAGATTGCATTGGCTGTTGCTGAAGGTCTTTATTTTGGTTTTTTGGGGTTTTTTTGCTGCTGACTATGGCTTAAAATAATTTTGCTGAAAAGTTACTTCAAGCTTAAGATAAGTTAAAGCTATGGTTATTCCTGCTGATGATAGAGTGTGAAGCTGCTCAGTGGGATTCCTACCTGATTCCATATCATTAAGTAGGATTATCCAGTCCTGGTTTTATCCTATTGCATAAATAGACTTTATTTATATTTATTTATTTATCTGCATTTATATCCCGCTTTTCACCGGGTCAAAGCGGTTGGGGGATACATTTAACACGAGGGGATATGAGACACATACACTAATACTTACAGGGAACATGGGCAATGGAGGGTTAAGTGGCTTGCCCAAGACCACAAGGAGCACCTGTGGGACTAGAAACCCCAGTCCTTCCGGCCCAAGGTTGCTGTCCTCTAGTGGGATTTGAACCACCGGCCTGTAGTACCTTGCCCCAACCACTAGGCCACTCCTCCCTTGTAATTTTGATTTTCTTGGGAAACTCGGTGTGACAATCAGAAGTACCAGTGCATGCATATAATAGAATACAACAAGGGCTGAATTAGCATAGTTGCTCACCTGTAACAGGTGATCTCCGGGAACAGCAGGAATTTAGTCTTCACATGTGGGTATCGTCAGCACCGACAGCCTGCGCGGGAACGCTCCCCAGCATCCAATTAGGAAGCTTTTGGGAGCATCCCACAGCGCCTGCGTGCTGCCTTCCCGTCTTTCCCAACTGCCTCTCCAGTTGAGTTTAAAGCTGAGCCAAAGAGAGAGAGAGAGGGAAAGAGATAGATAGAGAGATACAACTCCTAGGGGAGGTGGGTGGGTTGTGAAGACTAAATTCCTGCTGTTCCCGGAGATCACCTGTTACAGGTGAGTAACTATGCTATCTCCAGGAACAAGCAGGAATGTAGTCTTCACATATGGGGACTCCCTAGCTTTAGATACCAGGGAGAGACCCCAGAGGTTGTGTGCCCCTGTGAAAGGGCTCCACTCCCCCCCATGGATCTCTGGCATCTAACCAGCGATGGTGGGTAGGAGTTGATTAGATATGGAACAGGTGTTGAAGAACATCCTGACCAAACAAGGCATCCCGGCGGGAGTCCTTGTCCAAGCAGTAATGGGCTGTGAAGGTATGAACCGAGGCCCAAGTGGCTGCTCGACAGATGTCGTCGATAGACACAGAGTGCAAATGAGCCATTGAAGCTGCCATGGCTCTCACATTGTGAGCTGTGACATGGCCCTCCAGAGGAAGATTCTTACTCTGATAGGCAAAGGAAATACACTGAGCAATCCAGCTGGACAGTGTTCTCTTGGAGACCGGAAGTCCCAAATGAGAAGGATCAAAAGCAACAAAGAGTTGAGAGGACTTTCTATGTTGCTGTGTTCTTTGCAAGTAAAAAGCTAAAGCTCTTTTACAGTCCAAAGTATGAAGATTCCTTTCTGCATTAGATGCATGAGGCCTTGGAAAAAACACAGGCAGGTAGACCGCTTGGTTTAAATGAAAAGGCGAGACCACCTTTGGCATAAAGTGTGGATGAGTCCTAAGGACTACCTTGTCATGATGGAACCTTGTATAAGGTGGATCAGCTACTAGTGCCTGCAGTTCACTGATGCGGCGTGCTGATGTGCTTGCAATGAGAGAGATAACTTTCCAAGAAAGGTATTTCAGTGAGGTAGTAGCTAAGGGTTCGAAAGGTGGCTTCATGAGCTGACCAAGAACCAGGTTTAAGTCCCATGCCACCGATGGTGGTCTAATGGGAGGCTTAGTTAGAAGAAGGCCTCTCATAAATCTTTCTATAAGAGGATGGGAAGAAATAGGTTGTCCATTTAGAGGCTTGAAAGAAGCTGCAATAGCACTCAAATGGACTCTTACTGAGTTAGTTGTAAGTCCTGCATTGGATAAATGAAGGAGATACTCCAGTAATGATTCCAGAGGCATCGCAAGGGAGTTAAGACCCTTCTGCGAACACCATATGGTAAACCTTTTCCACTTGAAAGCATAAGAGTGTCTTGTGGAAGGCTTCCTGGAAGCATAAAGGATATCCTTTACTTGCTGAGGGAGGTTAAGATCATGAAGATCTAGGCCTTCAGCAACCAAGCCCTGAGATGCAGAGACTGGGGATTGGGATGCCATAACATTTCGTCCTCCTGAGACAGGAGATCTGGAGAAGATCCTAACTTCAGGGAGGGAGCTCAAGAGCGATGTAGAAGCAGAGGGTACCACACTTGCCGTGGCCAATGTGGAGCTATGAGAATCATACGGCCTCTGTCTCTCTGAAGCTTGAACAGGGTTTTGGGAATTAGGGGAATGGGTGGAAAGGCATAAAGGAAGTCTTGACTCCAGTGAAGGAGGAAAGCATCCCTGGCCTGACAGCCCTGAGCCAGAATTCTGGAACAGAACCAGGAAAGTTTGGCATTCAACAGACTTGCAAAGAGGTCTATGTCCGGGGTTCCCCAAATTTGAAAAATCTTGGCCACCTGGTCTGCATGTAGAGACCATTCGTGTGGAAGCAGAACTCGACTGTCTGCCCAAGAGTTTTGAATGCCTGGAAGATACACTGCCATGAGATGAATCTGATGTGCTCTGGCGAGGGCCCATAGTCGCAAAGCTTCATTGCAAAGTGACAGAGAGTCTGTTCCCCCCCTGCTTGTTCATGTAGAACATGGCTACTTGATTGTCCATATGAATGAGGACTGTCTTGTAGCTGAGCAGGGTGTGGAACACTCGAAGAGCAAGGAAGATTGCTCTGAGCTCTAAGAGATTGATATGTAGATGAGTCTCCTGTGGAGTCCAGGTGCCTTGGGTGGAGAGGTCTTGTAGATGAGCTCCCCAATCCATTGGCAAAGCATCTGTTGTGAGAGTTGCTTGGGGTAAAGGTTGTTGAAATGGGGACCCCAGCAACAGGTTTGTTTTTTTTTGTTTGTTTTTTATTTATATATTTATGAGTTTTACAATAAATCCAAGCAAAATAAAATAACTTGAATGGAAATAAGGGCACAGATAACAAGGATAAACATAATTATCCAGCAACAAAGGAAAAAAAAACAATACAGGAAATATAACATACCTGCCCCTTCTAAAGCCCACAATTTAAGGAGGAGATTCCAATACATCATGAACCATAAATGCAGGAAATAAACTGTAGGAAAACAGCCAGAATACATACTATGCAGTGAATCTATATGACATCGGAGGAGCGACGGGCATTAATGAAGGCAAGAAGCTGAGATGGATCATAAAAAACATACATAGCAGAATTCATTTTAACCAGGCATTTCGATGGAAACTTAAGGAAGAACTGCCCTCCTAACAGCAAAATACCAGGACGTAAGAGAAGAAACTCACGTCGGCGCTTCTGAGTTGCCTTAGAAAAATCAGGAAAAACCCTAGTGCTTAAACCTAAAAACACAGAGTTACGTTTACGGAAAAACATCTTAAGAAACCAATCCCGGTCAGAAATCAAGGCAAAGGTTACAATTAACGTGGCAGGGGTTACAGTATCAGTTAATGAAGTTTCTAACAAAGTGGAAACATTTAAGGAATCAACCTCTTCAACACCAGGTATAACACCACCACCCTCCACCTTTTTCTGGGTAGACAAATAATAAGCTTTTACCAAAGGGGGGTGTGACCCCCCCGAGACCCCCAGTACTTCAATCAAATATTTCTTAAACATATCTTTAGCCCCGATAGACTGGGCCTTAGGAAAGTTATCGAGATATCCCAATCTCCGTTTGGTTAAGTTCTCCAGCTGCTCAACTCTAAACTGAAGAGCCATGACATCTTTCTGGTAACCTGAAATTGATGTCTCAACTTGAGTTACTTGTTGTTTGAACTCAGTGACCGAAGTCTGCAACGTGGAAATCTCAACTGTATGACTGAGACCTCCTCCTGGTTAGAATCTAGCTACCTCAGCATCAACCTCAAAAAAACGGAAGCAATGTTCGTAACAAGGTCATCAACCACAAAGAACACCTTCCCAGAAACAATCACAATTAACAGAACATCCATACCTGTTAGAAAAGAAGTAAAATATTTAGGTGTGATAATAGATCACACACTCACCATGCTACCACACATAAAACAAACCGTAAAAACCATCTACTACAAACTAAAAACTATTCAGCACCTAAGGCCACTCCTAGAAACTCAAGATTTTAGATCTGTAGTAAATACACTAATCACCCCCCACTTTGACTACTGCAACAGTCTATTAATAGGCCTCCCTCAAAAAAGCACATACCTTCTTCAAAGAGCTCAGAACATCTGTGCAAAAGTAATAGCTAAAGCACGTCTAACAGACCACGTAACCCCAATACTGCTAGAACTACACTGGCTCCCAATCAATAGCCGAATCAGATACAAAACTATCCTAACAACCTTTAAACTCATAAAAGACATAGCCCCCTCACACCTATCCACACTACTGCAATCACCAAACAAAACTAGATCACACAGACAAAACGAAGCCCACTCCCTTATCACACCAAAAGCCTTCAGGAAGACAAAGAAAACCACTAGCTCCAGAGCATTCACACTCACTGCCCCTACGCTCTGGAATGACCTCCCAATAAACCTTCGCGTCATAAATGACCTCTATCAGTTCAGGAAAGAGCTAAAAACTTACCTCTTTACTGAACACTTTGAAATCCCATATACCCCCAAAACACCTCCATAACCATGGTATTACACACACAAACCCCCTTGCTCAAAACTAAACAACTCACCCCCCCCCCGTCTGAAACCCCATACACACCCCCGATTTACGTCATAAAAGGAAATAAATTCCAAAATATACACAAAACACAACCACTGTAAATATCCAATGTAAATAATTTAATGGTTGTTAGTATTACTAATACATCTTGAAGTTGAAGTTTTGTTCAATGTAAATAGTTAAACTTAACCGTTCATTGTAAATAGTTGAATCTGATTGTTCAATGTAAATGTATACATCGGTGTACAATTGTTAAAATGTTCCTTGTAAACCGCCCTTGATCGCTGGAAGGGGCGGTATAGAAAAAATATAGATAAAAAAATAAATAAATAAAAGATAAATGTTGCTGAAGAAGGCCATGATGAATCTGGATCTGAGATGATAAAGTAGAAACCTGAGGAACCAAAAGTTCAGCAAGTTTCACGATCGCCGACCAAATAGTCTCCAAAGTGAATTCAGCTGGCTTCTCAAAGGAAAAAGGCTGCAAGGCCTGGGAACCCTCAGCTCCAGCCTCCATATTCCGACCAGCAACCTCCGACTCCATAGAGGGCCCAGATGGAACCACCGGTGGAACAGTGGCAACAAGAGAAACAGGCACGGCAGTACAGCCGAGCCCCAAAGCAGACGTCCCTCTGCTTTCCTCTCCCCTAACAATCTCTCGGGGAGGAATCGCCATCGGCTTCAGCTTCTCAGCCAACAAAGGTTCCTTTGGTGGGCGCCACTGCTCCGGCGAGGAGATTTCAGGCCCGGAACCACCCGCCGAACTCAAAACAGCCGAGGAGTCCCTAGGGCCACCAATCGCTGGACTCTCTGACTGCCGCCGCGGCAGCAAGAAGGAATCGAGCGGTCCAACCGCCTGCGCAGGTAAAGGGGTCGAGGTTGTCGGGGTAGACGAGGGCTTTTTCACCCCTTTTGCCTTCCTTTTCCCCATTGAAAAAAAAGCTGCCGCAGAGTACGTCCCTCAGTCTGCCATCTTGGAAACTCCTCCAGCAACAGGTTTTGAGTGGACTGCCACCATTGGAGGGACAAAATAAGGCGATTTGTGTTTATTTTGTCTGACAGGCACCCTGATACCTGGGTCCATTGAGTGGATAAAGTCCACTGGGCTGCTCTCATATGGAGGCGAGCATAAGGAACCACATGCACTGTAGATGCCATGTGGCCTAGTAGTTGTAACATTTCTCGGGCAGTGAGGTGAGGCTTTAGCACTGCTTGAGAAGCTAACTGCACCATGCGAAGGCAACGGGTCTGAGGAAGATAGGCCCTTGCTTTTCTGGTATCCAGCAAAGCTCCTATGAACTCTAGAGACTGAGTTGGGAGTTAGACTGGACTTTGGGATGTTTATGACCAGACCCAAATACTGAAGGATACGCATTGTGCAAGATAGAGAAGTCCTGGCCTCTGACTCTGATGGGGCTCGAATGAGCCAGTCGTCTAAGTAGGGGAAGACGAATATCCCTAGAGTGCGGCGAAATGCTGCTACCACAGCCATGCATTTCATGAACACTCTTGGTGCTGAGGCCAGGCCAAAAGGAAGCACCCTGTATTGGTAGTGCTATCCTTGAAAAAGGAACCGAAGGAACTTTGTGAGTTGGATGGATGAGAACATGAGTGTACGCATCCTTGAGATCTGGAGAACAAAACCAATCCTGACTCTGAAGGTATGGCAGCAGAGGTCCCAGAGAAATCATTTTGAATTTCTCTTTGAACAGGAATTTGTTCAATTCTCTGAGGTCCAAAATAGGTCTGTATCCCCCTGCTTTCTTCGGGATAAGGAAATTGGGGGAGAAAAACCCTGTACCCTGTTGATGAATGGGTACTTCTTCTATTGCCCCTTGGGCAAGAAGCATAGTGACCTCTTGATCTAACAGGTTTATGAGAGAGGTCTGAGAATTGAACTGTCGTACCATTGTGGGAGGGGGCATGCACAGAAAGTGCAGCTTGTACCCCTCCCTTATAATAGAGAGTGTCCAATGCTCTGCTGTTATCTGCCCCCATCTGGGGGCAAAGTGACATAACCTTCCTGGAATGGTGGAAGGCTCTGGTCCATTGAGGGCCAGGAAGGCTAAGTTCTCTAGATAAAAGTCAAAGGCCTTGTGGAGGCTGAGACTGCTGAGATGGTTGAGGCTTAGCAGTCTTTGCTTTCCTTTGCTTAAGTGGTTGCTGACTCTTTCGAGCAAGCTGACCTGCAGAACGTCCCTGCTGAGAATAAGAGGGATAAAACCTCTTCTTTTTTTGAGAAGAAAGAAACCTTTCAAGAAACCTCTCTCGCAGGATCAGCTGTGGCTTTGGATAACCTATCCAAGGTGGAATTGTCAGCATCCAACTCATTGGCTTTCTCTTGCCAATTCTTGCCGAATAAATTCTCAGCTGTACAAGGGATAATGCCCAGTTTGTCTTGCACCCAGAGCTCCAAATCGGATGCCTGGAGCCAGGCAATTCTACGTGCACCTATGGCAATGGCAGAGGTTCTGTTTATGCACTCAAAACAGTCAAAAGCTGCACGATTGACAGACTTGGAAACATCCTGGGCATGTTTAACCAGTGTGAGAAAATCCTGCCTTTTGTCCTCAGGAAGAAGAGGGCTTAAAAGCTCTAAATCTCCTGTGACTTCTTTAAGGAACATTCCCATATATAAAATATAGGAACTGATCCTGGCAGAAAGCATGGAAGCCTGGAAAGTATGACTTCCAAAGGCATCCAAGGTTCTGCACTCACGTCCTGGAGGATTAGAGGCATGCCTCTTTGCACTTCTGATCCTTCTCATAGCTGACTCCACTACAGTGGAGTGGTGAGGAAGCTGAGTTTTCTGGAAGCCAGGACAAGGAGGGACTCGATATATGGTATCCAGTCTGCGAGAGTGAGGAGAGGTGGTAAGAGGTGTCTCCCACATTCTCAACATGAGATCATTTAAAATCTCATGGATAGGCAAGGTAGCCGCCTCCTTAGGAGCTTTGGGATATTGTAAAATCTCCAACTCCTTAGCTCTGGGCTCTGTTTCAGGAGTCACAGTAATGGACAAACCACGAGCCACCTCCCTGATGAAATCCTGAAAGGAGATATCTTCTGGAGGAGACATCCTACGTTTAGGAGAGGAAGGCTCCTCCGGGAGAAGTATCCCGGTACCGGCAGAGCTGTCAGAATCCTCGGAGTCCTCCGAGGATTCGAAGTACTGTCTGGATGCTCTTGAAGAGCCCGATACCCGTACCGACTGAAGTCTGTACCGGGGGTAATCGGTACCGGTGTATCGGCACCAGAAGGCATAGCATGACTGGGTGCCGGCAAAGCCAATACCGATGTTGATTTTACTGGTACCGATACCGGTACCGGTTGAATTGTCTGACGCGGTTCCAAGGGTGGCGATGCCACAAGGAGAGCCGCCAGACTGCGTTCAACAGCCAGGAACCTCTGGTCTATCGACGCTGCTGATGCCTGGGTATCGGTACCGGAAGCAGCTGGTACCCCAGAGCATGGCACCAGTAGTTCTGCCGAGGTCGAGGTCTCGAGAACATCCTGGAGCCCCGATAATGCTTTGGAAGCCAAAGCCTCCCGCCGGGGCAATTTTGCCGGTACAGAACCCTCAAGGGCAACGCCAGAGGCATCTCGATGCTTGGAAGGAGATCTACCCTTTGAGGACCGGCTAGACTTATGTTTGGTTACCTGAGATCTATGGGAGGAAGACGAAGCCCTGAAAGACGTCGATGCCACAGAAGCTGCATCGGAGGGAAAAAGGGCGCTGAGCTTAGCAGCTCGGTTTTGTTGACCCCTTTTCGACATCATGGCACAAGCCATACACTCGGCGATGGAGTGGTCAGGACCTAAACATTTAAGACACCACTCATGGGTGTCGGTGACGGAGTTGGTACTGCCACACTGGTTGCACTTTTTGAAACCCGAAGCGGGTTTTTCCATAGTGGAGGAAATTTTGGGCCTAAGGCCCAAAATGGCGCATGCACCTGGGAAGAAAAGTTTAAAAAGAAAAAATTAAAAAATTCTTTATTTTTTCCAAACGAAAGAAAGAAAAGAGAACCGGAGGTACCGGTATAGCATCAAGGAAGACAGACGCGACCACAAAAAAAAAAAAAGAAAGAATAAGGAAAACATTTTCTGCGGTGGCAGGAACAACGATCTGCTGATTCCGCGGAAAACGAAGAACTGGAGAGAGGCAGTTGGGAAAGGCGGGAAGGCAGCACACACAGGCGCTGTGGGATGCTCCCAAAAGCTTCCTGATTGGATGCTGGGGAGCGTTCCCACGCAGGCTCTGTCGGTGCCAATGATACCCATATGTGAAGACTACATTCCTGCTTGTTCCTGGAGATAGTCTGCTTCTTATGACGTAAAAGTCAAGTAGGAACCCTATTGATCAGCCTTGGTGGGTATACTGTACTACTTAGCAGCTGTCCTAACACTGCATGTTGTTAGCCAGAGATGATTATAATTTATCCCTTCTCAGCTCCCATCCAATTATCCTGCCCTCATCTGCAGTCCATGTCCAGCTCCTGACTAATTGGATTCCATTGCTGCTGGACCAATGAGCATTCAGGGCTTAGGAGTGGGGTCAGGTGACAGGATTAACAGCAGTATGCAACAGATGCTCATGCACTTCTCTGTGTGTAGCTCCTATGAAATGTGCTCTCACCACAGAGAGGGGACTTAAATGACACAACTTACAAGAGCTCTAGTGTTTATCTCAGAAAGGGAGGAAGCAGAACTTCATTTATTTTATTTATTTAGACGGATTTAATATACCGCTTTATCATAAAATCAAAGCGGTTAGCACATCAGACAATCAAGAGGAGGTGTAGGGTGTGCATACACGCAGTGGATACATCGACATGAGTGGTGTAGGATGCAGTGTGGGAGAATAGCAGGTTAGCTATATACATTGTGAGCTATAAACAGGGGCTATATACAATATAGGTTGGGCTGTATGGTTTTGAGAAGGCTGGAATTTAGTTCAGGTGAAGTCTTTGAAATGTTCTATGAAGAGTGTTGTTTAGAGCAACTTTCTGAAGTCCTTGAGGTCCGTGGTCAATAAGATAAGAAAATCACTCCAGACATTTCCCTATAGATACCGCTGATACAACAAAAATGAACTCTACTTATGATTCAGTTTCTTCAGTGGTAATGATTTGACATAAAATGCTTTTCTCTGGGGAAGAATCCTGTTGAGACTGGGAATTTTCCTTTTGCACCTTGGGTTGTTCAACCAGTATTACCCAGTTCCAACCCAGCACTACTAAAGAGGAGAGTGTTCTCATCTCGTATAGATTAGAAGGAGATGAAAGGAGAATGTTCTCACTAGGTACGTCATGGAGGTGTGAGAATGTCACTACATTTAAGAGCAATGAGGCTTCTTTAAAACTATTCAATAGAAAACCCCCCAAGAGATTGTGCTTGTGAGTTTGCAGTTTGAAAGCATGGATTCTGTCTTAAGGGTTAAGAAGCCCTAAGGATAAAACATAAGTGCCAGCTCTGTGGGTACTTCTTGTTGTTGTTAAGTGTTGTTGAGTCGGAGTCGACTCATGGCGACCCTCTGGATAGCTATCCTAAACTGTGTTCGGTCTTCAGTCAGGCGGCTCATTGTTGACAGACTGGTACCCGTAGCTGCTGTTATTGTATCGATCCATCTCATTGCTGGCCTTCCTCTTTTGTGTTGACCTTCTATCTTGCCAAGCATAATGTCTTTCTCTAATGATCTCTCTCTTCGCATGATGTGTCCAAAGTATGAAAGTCGAAGTCTTGTCATCTGAGCTTCTAAAGAAAGCGTAGGTTTGATCTCCTCTAGTACCGACTGGTTTGTTCTTCGGGCAGTCCATGGTATACACAGTATTCGCCGCCAGCACCATAATTCAAAGGCATCAATTTTCTTCCTATCTGTCTTTTTCACTGTCTAGCTTTCACATCCATATGATGTTATTGAAAATACCATGGTTTGAACAAGTCAAATCTTTGTATGGAGAGAGACATCTCTGCTCTTGAGAATCTTATCTAGGTCTTTCATAGCCAGTCTGCCAAGAGCAATGCGTCGTCTGATTTCTTGACTGCTTGTTGCTTCTTTATTGATAGTTGATCCAAGTAGGTTAAAGTTGTTCACAATTTCAATTTCTTCTCCTTCAACGATGAACCTGTTGATTATGCCAGTTGTCATGATCTTTGTCTTCTTTACATTAAGGTGCAGGCCCATTTTGAGACTATGTTCTTTGATTGTGAGAAGCAAATGTTTCAGATCATCTTCACTTTCAGCCAGTAATGTGGTATCATCAGCATAGCGAAGGTTGCTGATGAGTCTTCCACCAATCTTCACACCTCTGTTGTCTTCATACAATCCTGCTTCTCTGATGATTTGTTCTGTATATAAATTAAACAGGTAGAGGGAAAGTATGCAGCCTTGTCTTACACCTTTGCTTATTTTAAACCATTCTGTTTCTCCTTGTTCCGTTCAAACTGTTGCTTCTTGATCAATGTACAGATTGCGCAAGAGAACGATCAGGTGTTCTGGTATACCCATGCTTCTTAATGTGGCCCAGAGTTTCTCATGGTTTACACAGTCAAAAGCCTTGCTATAGTCAATAAAGCACAAATAGATATCCTTTTGGTATTCTTTAGTCTTTTCAAGGATCCATCTCACATCCGCAGTGATGTGTCTCGTTCCTCGCCCTTTCCTGAACCCTGCTTGCACTTCAGGTAGTTCTTGTTCCAGGTATGGTTGTAGTCTCTTTTGAATAATCTTCAGTAGAATCTTGCTGGCATGTGGGATCAGAGCAATTGTGTGATAATTTCCACAGTCAGTTGGATCACCTTTCTTTAGTATTGGTATAAACACAGATCTTTTCCAGTCAGTTGGCCATGATGTTGTCTTCCATATTTCTTGGCAGAGCCTTGTGAGTACGGTAACAGCTGCATGAAACCTTTGTACCCGGACTATTCCTACACTAGATCTTAGAATAGTAACCCCAAACCAGGGATTAGAAGGTTACAAAAACTTCCTCCCTTGAACGGTAGTCTGGGAAAATTAGAACAAACAACTCCATATGCCTTTCTTTGGGCATCCTAGCTTGCTTGTTTTTTTCAAGGTTACACCATAAATCTCTCACTCGATTTGCAACTTGTCATGCTGTAAGGGCTTGTGTGCATCAGTGATGCTGAGAGCTAAGCTATCGGTAGTTTTACTACTGGCAGGGTCTCCCAAGATAGGTCTCAGCTGAGGTGCCAGACCAAGACAAACCACCCATCTGGGCAGCAGCAGAATGGGACAGTGTTGACGGCGGAGGTTCACATTTCTGTGACAACAGCAACAACACTAAACTTAAACTGCACGGAGGAAAGGCCCAGCAATCTACTTCTCTATCTTGCTATGAAAACCCAATGGATAGTCACAACAAAACAAATTGCACTATAGTGCTCGAAGATGAGACCCCCAGGTCGCAAGGCACTCAGTTAGCTACTGGAGAAGAGCTGAAGACTTTTTCAGAGTAAAGCCAGCATTTATGATGTGGTTGGATCAAAGCCCTCAGGAAGTCTGTCTGCTGATGTAGCTGCGCATGAAATGAGAGTCAGAAGCTGTAAAGATGACGTATGAAGCATGAACCAAGGGAAGTTGGAGGTGGTCAAGAATGAATTGGAACGTGTACAGCTTGATCTATTGGGTGTCAGCAAACTGAAATGGACTGACATCGGGTACTTTGCATTAGATGAACACATGGTGGTCTATGCTGGAAATGAAAGACAAAGAAGAAACGGTGTTGCATTTATAATAAAGAAGAAACTTGCAAGAACTATAATGAAATACAATGCAGTCAGTGAACGCTTAATCGCTGTTTGTCTACGAGGAATGCCTATCAACACAACTATAATTCAAGTATATGCCCCTACAACAGCTGCAGAAGAGGATGAAATTGATGAGTTCCAGGAACAAGTTCAAGCAGAAATTGACAAAACATGCAAACAGGATATCTTGATAGTTATGGGTGACTGGAATGCAAAAGTTGGCAACAAAGAAGAAGGCAAAGTGGTTGGAAAATATGGACTTGGCAACAGAAATGAAGCTGGAGAAAGACTGATAGAATTCTGCAAAACCAACGATCTATTCATCTCAAACAACTTCTTCTTCTAGCAACACAAGCAACGACTGTACACATGGACTTCACCCAATGGATTGCACAAAATCAAATTGACTACATCTGTGGAAGTCAACGATGGAAAAGTTCCATAACATCAACAAAGACAAAACCTGGAGCTGACAGTGGTACAGATCATTAACTACTAGTATGCAAACTCAAGCTAAAGTTGAAAAAGAGCAAACCACTCATGAATGCAGCAAAATATGACCTTGAGAATATACCACTGGAATTTAAAGACTGCCTACAAAATCGATTTGCTGCTTCATATACAAATGACAGAGCTCCAGAAGAATTATGGAATGACATCAAGAAGGTTGTGTTGGAAGAAAGCGAGATGTCTCTAAAAAAAGGTGAAAAAGCAAAAATGGCCAAAATGTATGACGGAAGAAACTCTGAAAATTGCCCAGAAATGCAGAGAAGCTAAAGCCAGAGGAGAAAGAAAGACAATTGCAGAACTCAACAGAGATTTCCAATGTGCAGCAAGACAGCTGAAACTATTAGAGGAAGAACAACATCGACTTTCTTAAAGCTACGAGAGTTAAAGAAAAAATTCCAGCCTCAAATTGGAATGTTACAAGATGCTCAAGGTTCTATGTTGAATGATGCTGAGAAGATCAAGAAAAGATGGAAAGAATATACAGAGCTTTTATATGATAAAGATCAAATGGACCAACAGCCGTTTCAACCTGTACTTTATGATCTGGAACCATTGGTTATGAAAGAAGAAGTTGAAGCAGCATTGAAAGCCTTATCAAAGAACAAAGCACCAAGCATTGATAGCATTCCCATAGAAGTATTACAGCAATCTGAATCAGCTGTTACCGTACTTACAAGGCTCTGTCAAGAAATTTGGAGGACAACATCATGGCCAACTGACTGGAAAAGATCTGTGTTTATACCAATACTAAAGAAAGGTGATCCAATTGACTGTGGAAATTATCGCACAATTGCTCTGATCCCACATGCCAGCAAGATTCTACTGAAGATTATTTAAAAGAGACTACAATCATACCTGGAACAAGAACTACCTAAAGTAGTTCGGGGGGGGGGGGAGGGAATGAGAAGCTCAGCAAATTTAACATTTAGTGGATGGAAGGAGCTATAGCAGATCAGGCCATGGAGGTGAGCTTGGTCACACTTATAACAGATGGAAGATATTCAGCATGTCCAAATCTGAAAAGCTAGTCTCGTTACCCTGAGATCATTATTTAAGAGACTGCTATTCCTCTTTTTTTATAAAAAGATGGATGATCACGATGTTAAAGGTTTGATGCAAGGACTACTGATAAATATCCGTTCCTACTACTGCTACTGTTATTGAACATTTATATCGTGCTACAAGGTGTACACAGCGCTGTTCAGAAACATAAAAGAAGGTCCCTGCTCATCAGAACTTACAATCTAATTAAAACAGAGAATACAACAGATGAGGACAAGGATACAACTAGGGAAATGTAAGGAGACACATAGGAGACTAAGCGGCTCATAATCCAAAAGCAGCTTCAAAGAGGTGAGCCTTTAGCATGGAGGGCCATTGATGAAGCCTGACGTACAGACGCAGGTATTTTGTTCCAGGTATATGGAGCAGCAAGGTCAAAGGATCAGAGTCTGGAGTTGGCATTGGAAGAAAAGGACACAGACAGAAGAAATCCACCAGAAGAGTGGTGCTCAAGAGGGGTGAAAGGAGAGAGGAAAGCACTGAGGAGCAGCAGAATGAATGATATATGGATATATTCCGTACAGCGTACGTGAGTTTTATTGAAGATTTGCTGCAAGATTTTAATTTAGACTTTTTAGCAATTACAAATACTTGGCTATTGGTCACAAAGGAGGTTTGTTATAATCTGGGGATTTTAAAGGATCGCATGCTTATGTAATCAATGAAAGATGGGGTGGTATTGCTTTGACAGTGCAAGACTTATGGCAATGACAGAAAATGCCTATGGCCAGTGCTAAGGAAGTTGACTGCTTGTTAGCGAATTTTAATTTTGGCTGTAGATTGAGATACTACTTATATATCAACTCCCAGACAGGACTGGCAGAAGGGTATTGGGCTCCCTAGGTAAACCTTCAGTGCCTGCCTGCCTCCCCCCCCCCCCCCCATCAGGATTTTGATAAACTCAACAATAGTATAATTCTGACACCAACCCTCCCAGAACAATCCTTTAAAATTGCATCATTGGACACCATGCTTTCAAATATTCGCTCCCTGCACGTAAAAGAATATGCTGATAGCTCTTTGAGTTTGTGGGGATCTATTGTTTTGCATGGACTGCTGCCGCTCCTTGCTAGTCCTTGGAAGCGGCTGACCTAGGTGATTGTTTAGTCTTGCCCAGTGGTTGGGCCAGAAATGCTTCCAGGTCATTTGATAGGGGATTTGGATTGTTTTTATGATTTTGTTGCTAATTCAGCTCTTATAATTTGAGTACATTGTAGTACTTGGGGATTTCAATATTCATATAGATGATTTGTCTGATGGAGCTGCTCAAGAGTTGATAAAAGTGATTTTGGATATTGATAACTTCCGTTTGTAGCGAGTCCAAACCCAATACTTTGATCTTATTTTTGGATCTGTGTTATTGATAGGGAAATGGCATGTTGAATTTTGAAGGGGCACATCCAGTACCATGGTCTAGAAATGGGTGAAGGATGAACAAACAGGGATTGTTTATAGGGAGAAGAGGGGGAGTGTGGATACTGGAAAAAACCTGGTGAGTTAATGGTCAAAAAGAAAAAGACAGATATTACTTTGTAATGTTTGACTAAATGGTGGTATGGGAAGGTAGTTGAGATCCAGAGTCAGCTTAACCATTAGGCAGACTAGGCGATGGCTTGAGGCAGCAGCTTCTGGGGAGCGGCAAATAGCTACTTCAGTCTAAACACCACAACAGGTCCTGACAGCCAGACAGTACAAAGAATCATTAGCGTATGCTTTTACCCAGAGAAGGTGGGCACTTTTTTAAAAATAGCCATTTGCCTGGATAAATGGTGTTTGGGAATTGCTGTTAATACCAATATGTATACAAATTGAAATTTAGTATTTAAAGTATGAGATACAATTCTACATTTTTACAGGATGATTCTGGGAAGGGTGGCATGGGACATCATGATTGTTGAGTTCCATTATCAAAATCATGGGGTGGGGGATGGAGGAATGCACAAGATTAGGGCGCCCAGTATCCTTGCACACTCCCTTTTGTGATCCTGGAAACACTGACCAATGAGACAAAGCAAGATTTCAACCAAAAGGTCGATTTTGATTTATACTGAGGTTAGAGACCTTAAAAAAGAGGGTATGGAGGCTGGAAAAGGGGGTTGGGAAATTCATCCCCCTTGAGATCAATAAGAACAATCAGAGGAAGTCAGAAAATATATATATTATACAGAATTAACTTAGATGGAGAAGTAATGTGTTGTTCGTTTGATAAAGACAGTGGATACTAATACAGGGGAATTGTTTAGAACTGTGAAACAGAATTTGAGCCTGCAGACATGAAATAATTGAGTATGCTGACGACTGATTGCAAAGATTTTGTAAGATGTTGTATGGATTATCAGTGTTCTCTGCAATTGGAGCTCCAGAGGAGAGGGCAGGGGATTTTGAGCCTGGAAGAGGAAGGAAGGAATGAGGAAATGGGATAACCTAAGGAGAAATGGGATTATTTTGATCAGTTATCTTTGGACTATTTTAGGCAGTTAAGTTTTTAAAACCAACTGAATTCTTGTTGGATCTGGGTGTTGCAGGGGGCTACTAGAAAAGGCAGCAAAGAATCTATGGGAGACCAGTAATTCTTTGGAGGAAGAAATTGTTCTGAGCCAGTTGAAATGCTCAGTAGTGAAGCCCCTGATTAAAAAGGACAGATCAGGATTAAGCAAATTGCAGGAATTCTAGTCCAGTTAATAATTATCTCCAGGAGCAAGCAGAACGCTCCCGAACATCCAATAGGAAAGCTCTTCAGAGCATCCCACTGTGCCTGCGTCGTTGCCTTCCCACTTTGGAGAACTCCCCCTTTTCAGTTTCTCATTTTCCGCGGAGCCTGCAGGAAGCAAATCCTGTCAATGCAGGACATTTCTTTATTCTTTGTTATTTGTTGTGGTTGTGTCTGCCTTCCCGTCAATGCCGGAACCAATATCTTTGATTTTATTTCTGTGTAAGAAAAAAAAGAACTTTAATTAATTATTTCAGGTGCATCAATGCCATTTTAGGCCTTAGGCCTTCCATCCAGTCTACTGACATGATGGAAAAAACAGTCAGTGGTTTTAAGAAATGTTCTAGTGTGGTAGCACTATCTCTGCTATTGATACCCATGACTGGTGTCTTAAATGCCTCGGCCCAGATCACCAGCCATCTCTGAATGTCCCCTATGCAAAAAGATGACAGAGAGGACTTGTAGAGAGGCCTATGCAAAAAGATGACAGAATCTGGCTGCAAATCTCTGTTTCCTCTTTGCCTCGGATGCGGTTTCACTGGCTTCATTGTCAAGGGCATCGCCTTCCTCACATGGATCTCAGGTATCGAAACACAAGTCTTCCTCAAAGACAGGCCATCCTCCCAAGGGTAGATCTCTATCTAAACATAGAGATGCCTCGAGCGTTGCCCTGGAGTTGGATCGACTGGCCAAACTACCCCGGCGGGAGGACCTCCTCTCCAAAACCATCATAGGGATCCAGGATGCTCCCAAGGCCGCCACTGGGATGGTAGCCCATGCTTCCGGTACTGATACCCAGGCATCAGCAAGTTTTATGGATCAGCATATACTGGCCATTGACCAGAGTCTAGCGGATCTCATAGCGGCGTCAGTACTGGTCAGGCCTTACTGTTGGTACAGGTACCGTTGATGCTGCCAATGCAGTTGGCATAGAGTTTCATGCTACTCGACACACTCCCGCTCATACTAGCTCTCAAGTCCGTTCCGAGGTTCTGGTACAGCAAGTCTCTCGGGCCGATACCGATCTCGATCAGTACCAGAGTTTACAAGAGCAGGAGCATCGCTCCCGCCAATACTTTAATTCTAACTGATTCCGATTCTTCGGATAATGAATTAATCGGTGCCTGAGAAATGCAAAGTCTTCAGGAGGAACCCTCACCATCGCCGCAATGGCGCATGTCCCTTCCAAAAGATATGTCTTTTCAAGAGTTTATCAAGGATATGGCGAGGGGCCTATCCATTACACTTATATCAGAGAAAGAACCCAGAGCAGAGGATTTGGAGATCCTCCAATATCCTACAGCTCCTAAAGAGGCAACTACTCTACCTATTCACCGTATACTCCAGGATCTTATGCTCCAGATGTGGGAAACACCCCTCGCCATTTCGCCCCATACTCGACGACTCAATACCATGTATCAGGTACCAGAAAGTTCTGGTTTCCAGAAAACACAGCTTCCACATCACTCAATGGTAGTGGAATCGGCTATGTGTCAAATTAAGAGTTCTAAGATGCACGTCTTCAATCCTCCAGGCAGGGAATCGAGAACCCTCTATGCCTTTGGGTGGCAGTGCTTTCAGGCCTCCATGCTTTCAGCCCACATAAGTTCATACATATTCTTCATGGGTATGTTCCTTAAGGAGGTAACTAGGGATCTGGAATCAATGGCTTCTCATCTCCCAGATGATAAGAGGGCTGACTATCTTACATTAGTCAAACATGCCCAGAATGTTTCGAAGTTTGTCAATAGGGCAACCTTTGTTTTGAATGCAATAGCAGAGCAACATCTATCTGCATAGGTGCACATAGGATTTCCTGGCTTCAGGCATCAGACCTTGAACAATGGGTTCAAGACAAGCTGTGTAATATTCCCTGTACTGGTGAGAATCTGTTTGGAAAGGATCGGCAAGATAAGGCTTCTCAATTAGTCTGAGAATACCACCCTCAATAGGCTTTCCAAAACTACTGCCAAAAAAAAGCAGCTGCAAAGAAAGCTTTCTATGGCAAAAAGAAGTTGTTACCCAAAAGAGGCAACAGCCTCCCAAGCAACAGAAAAAACCACAGACTCCTAAATCCCAATCTGCACCTGTTTTTTTACTTCTTCCTAGAGAACATAGCCACCCTGCCTCTGGAGAACCCCCACCCTCTCCACATAGCAGGCAGACTGCCATTATGCCCACAGATGGCATCTTATCACCTCAGAGCAGTGGACATTAACCATAGTGTGAGAAGGGTACAGGCTTCATTTACAAAACATGCCCCCCTCCACCCTAGTGGAGGAATATCATTCTCAACCCCCACTCACTGCTCTCCTGCAGCAAGAGGTCACCTCTCTTCTGTCGCAGTGTGCCACAGAAGAGTTTCCAACATCCCAACAAGGAAATGGGGGTTCTATTATGTTCATGTTTATTTAAAAACTTAATATACCGCACATAACAGGAGCATCTGGGCAGTTCATAAACAAATTTTAAAAAGCTGCAAAGAAAGGAAAGGGAACGCCATTAAAATTTTAAAAAGGACCTTAAAGGTAAGACCAAGAAGAGGCAAACACAATTAGGCATCAGCGAGGGGGACTTAATCATACCAAAGAAAAACAGAGTACAGACCCATTTTAGACCTCAGAAACCTAAACAAGTTACTAATCCGCAAGAAATTCAAGATGAGCTTACTAGGAACCCTTCTATCTTATCTCCAGAGTCAGGACTGGCTCTGTTCTCTAGGTCTAAAAGAAGCATATACTCGTATCCACATTCATCCAGAACACAGGAAGTATCTATGCTTCATCTTCCAAAGAAATTGTTATCAATACAGAGTCTTTCCCTTTGGACTTGCCTCTGCCCCAAGAGTCTTCGCAAAGTGCATGGTGGTCGTAGCCACATATCTAAGGACTCTCGGGATATTTGTCTTCCCTTACTTAGATGACTGACTAATAAGGGCAGCCACCTCAGAGGAGGTTCATCAATCCCTCCTTCGTACAATGCAGGTACTACAAGATCTAGGATTTGTGATAAATTTTCCAAAATCCCATTTAGTTCCCACTCAAGCACTAGAATTCATAGGAGCTCTTCTAGACACTCGGCAGTCAAGGGCATTTCTACCCCAGAACCGTTGTACTCTGCTAGTACAGCTCACATGCGAACAGCCCAATGGACCCTTACATTATAGTGGAAACAGGTCTTTGGGGGCCATCAAGGACCGGATCCAAGTCAGACCTGCTCGCCAAGTCCCTTCTATGGTGGTGTACCCCAACAAACCACCTCGTAGGGTCACCTTTTCAGATGCCTCCACATCAATGTATCCTGACAATGGATGCCTCCAAACTGGGTTGGGGAGCCTACTTAGGCCCTCTCTCCACTCGGGGCCTTTAGATGGAGCAGAAGTCACAGCTCCATATAAACCTTCTAGAGCTTCATGCTATCTTCAATGCCCTCAAAGCATTTCAAAAACTCCTACAGGACCACAGAGTTCTCGTTCAGATGGACAATCAGGTAGCCTATTGTATGTGAACAAAAAGAGAGGAATGGGATCTTGGGCCCTCTGCCAGGAGGCTGTCCAACTTTGGTCTTTTGCCATTGCTCAATGGATACACCTTCAAGCGGTGTACTTTTTCCAGGACAGCAAAATGTCCTAGCAGACAGATTGAGTCGGATCCTTCTTCCACACAAACAGTCCCTCCATCCACAGACAACCTCCTTCATCTTTCATACCTGGGGAAACTCCAGAAATAAACCTTTTTGCCACTCTGCAAACTGCAAAATGTCCTCATTTCTGTACCAAAACCCAGATTTCCAGCTTACAGCAGGTGAATACTTTCCACCTTCACTAGGATCAGGATTTTCTAAATGCTTTTCTTCCCATACCCCTGATTCCCAAAACGCGCTTCAAGCAGACAGGGGCAAAATGATTCTCATAGCCCTGCGCTGGCCATGTCAATCGTGGTTTCCTCTCCTTCTCCTGCTCTCCGGGGTCAGCTCCTTATCTCCTCTCCGAGGAGGAAGGAACGCTACTCCATCCAGATCCGCAGTCTCTCCATCTCATGGCTTGGCTGCTGAAAGCATAGTCTTACAAAGTTTTAACCTGATTCCAGAAGTAAAGGAGATCCCGCAAGCCTCTAGGAAACATCCACCAGACGCTCTTATGAACTCGAGTGGTGCAGGTTCTCCACCTGGTGTTCCCAGAAGGAGCTTAGTGTCTTTTCAGCTCCTGTAGAGGCTCTCCTTCAGTATCTCCTATATCTATCTTCCTCTGGTCTCAAGACAAGCTTGCTGAAGTTCACCTCAGTGCAATTGCTGCTTCTCACCATCCATTGGATGGACAGCCTGTCTCCTCACAGCTGCTTGTGGTGCATTTCATGAGATGGCTTTTATTAACCAAGCCTCCCATCAGACCACCACCAGTGGCATGGGATCTTAATGTCGTCTTAGGACTGCTCCTCCAGCTGCCTTTTGAACCTTTAGCCACAACCTCATTAACCTTCCATGAGAGAACTTTATCTTCCTAGTAGCCCTCACTTCGGCTAGATGCATTAGTGAGCTTCAGGCTTTGGTGGCAGATCCACCTTAAAACCGGTTACACCATGATAAGGTTGTCCTTAGAACTCGCCCTCATTTCATGCCGGTGGTGTCTCCTTTCCATCTCAATCAATCAGTTTACCTTCCTGTCTTTCCCTAGACTGCATTCTCTAGGACAGAGGCAGCCTTGCACACCCTTGACTGCAAGCGTACTTTAACTTTTTACCTTTAAAGGACTCAAGAACACCATAGAGCTTCGCAATTGTTCATTTCCTTTGACCCTAGTCACCTGGGTCTCCCAGTTTCTAAACATACTCTGTCCAATTGGATAGCAGACTGCATCACATTTGCTTATAAGGCAGGGCTATCCCTTGAGCGGCACATCACTGCCCATAATGTTCATGCCATGGCTGCCTCGATGGCAAACCTACGATCTGTGGCCAATGACGAAATCTGCAAAGCAGCTACTTGGTCTTCAGTGCATACCTTTGCTACTCATTACTTCCTTGACAAGGACTCTTACTGGGATGCCATATCTGGTCAGGCTATGCTCCCAGTACCTCTTTCAGGCTTAGGGCAACTCCTAACCTCCATCCTGGAATTTAACGATACCAGATATCCATGACCTCTTGATGCCTATTTTGAGGCAAATCTACTGATTCTGAGGTCATTTCTCTAGTATCTGGGAGCTAGGGAGTCCCATATTTGAAGACTACATTCCTGCTTGTTCCTGGAGATAGCGTAGTTACTCACCTGTAACAGGTGATCTCCAGAAACGGCAGGAATTTAGTCTTCACAACCCACCCTCCTCCCCTAGGAGTTGCAGGGTTTCTCTTTTCTGTCCTTTTATCTCAGCTACAAACTCGACTGAGGAGGGAGAGTTCCAAGGGCTGGAAGGCAGCTACGCAGGCGCAGTGGGATGCTCCCAAAAGCTTTCCTATTGGATGCTGGGGAGCGTTTCAGTGTGGGTTTCGTCGGTACTGACATCACCCATATGTGAAGACTAAATTCCTGCTGTTCCCAAAGATAACCTGTTACAGGTGAGTAATTACTTTATTTTGTTACAGTTCTAGAAAAGGTTATAACTTAGATGACCGAGGATTTGGGTTTATTAGATATACAAGTGTGTTTTTGAAAGATGTCACAGCACAAAATTAGTGCTGGTGGCAAGATGAAGTTCTCTGATTTTGTAGATAAAGGGGTACAAGGATTTTTTGATATTGTAGAATCTTTCTTCAGCCTTCCATTTGATTGATCTTAAGATCTTGCTGCAACTTTGTGGTAACTTGGGAATATAGGGACAGCTGCCTAAATGGCTGACCTCATTTTTGGAAGGCTGTACATCCTTATTTGTTTAAAATATCTGAAATCCCAAGAATTTGAGATTAAATTTACGGTCCCATAAGGGATGTCATCCTCCTGTTATTGTTTAATATGTTTTGCAATTACTGGAAGGATTATTAAGATCATTGGCCCTGAAGGTAGGTAGGTGTGTGTGTATGTATATATATGTATATATATGTATATATATGTATATGTATATATATATGTGTGTGTGTGTATATGTCACGCCCTTAGCCCCTTACATCAGTATGGAGGGGCGTGCTTCTTATTGAAGTGCTTCACCTTTAAAGGCCTTTTCCTAACTGGTTGCCTTTTTAATGCATTATGGGAAAGGTAGTTCAGTTAGATGTTATGTGGCCTCAGGTAAAAAAAAAACACGTAGCTGGGTTGAGTGGTAGGCAAATGACAGACATTAACCATTGAAAAGACACGCTAAGGTTCACAAATTTTCACCTTTTTAATGTTTCACCAGGATTCTTGTATTTCAACACAGGATACAACTTGAACTCAAACAAAACCGCTTTCTTCAGCTTAAATATTCAATACTTCCAACAGCACATGCCACTAGGCATGGCTTGCTATGCAGTCCAAAACAAACGGGAACACAATTTTAAACCAGGTTTCTTTTCCTTCAGTCCAGAACTATACCTGGCAACTTTATCTTCTTAAACACAGCAAAACGTCTTACAGGCAGTTAAACTCTCACTGGTAGAAAAATCACTTTGCAAGGTTTTCTCAATATTTAGCCAAATAAAACCTTTCTTACTTTCTCTGTTGGTACAGCTTCAGACGGAGCACAGCACTCTTCACACCTGTTCTCAAGTGTAATTAGGTAGCTTCAGCTTTGCACAGTAAAACATTTCTCCTGAACTGAGAACCTTCATAAGCTGAACACAGTTCTTAGGGCTATCGGACATTGGAGGTTTTTTCCTTTAAGGTTGACTCCCTTTCAACCCCTCTGAATTGGCAGACTGGCATACAGAACAATCCATACATGAGTCCTCTTCTACCAAAGGTAAATCTGGGTCACCCAGTTGCGTTGGCTCAATCTCTGACTCAGACTCAGATAGCTTATCTGACTGCTTTCCTTTATGGTTAAAGCTGTCTTTAGCAACTCTGTAGTGCTCCTTATTAGATAAGCTTCTAGGACTCATACCTTGGTCAAAGCTTGTATCAGCTTCCCCTCTTTCATGCTCTGGCCACCATTCACCTCGTCCTGTTCTCCACCCTGTGTTCCAGGTTCCTGCTGTTCTTACTGTTCCATTCCTTCTCCAGAAAGCATTACTACTTCCTTCTCTTTCTCTCTCATCAGCAGCTGTCCTTGTGCTGCCCTTCCTCGTGCTGTCGTCCTCTGTGCTGTCACTCTCCGTCCTGTCTCTGCTCTTGCTGCTGTTCCTTGTGCTTCTGCCTGCTGCTTCCTCTCTGGATAAATGGAGCTAAACTTAAACCTCCCAGGGACCTGCTCCACCCTCTCTCCTCTCAGGTGAGAAAGATCAAATTCCCTCGTGGCAGCTGAATGATTAGGGAATGCAGTGACGTAAGGGTTCTCTACCCTGGGCTTGCATTCCCTCACCTTTTCACCACTAGGGGCATGCTGTAACTTATTGCAGCCAGGAATTACCTGTTTTCTAGGTACAATGGGAGTTTTATGTCCTTGACCTTTTAAAATAGGAGCTTTTGTTAGGGATCAGAAGAAGGAATTTACCCTATCTCCTAGGTCCTGATAAGCTTCCTTATCACAGTATATAATATAAAACGCCAAATGATATTACGTCCACACTATAGTAACAATCAGTGTGCCGCCCCAGCATTCCCCCACCTACCACTACTGTACATAGTTTTGTTTTGAATTTTGTTATGCTGTGAAAGTGTATTTTATATGATATAGTTCTACAAGTTTTATGTAAATGAACTTGCATTTCCATGCATTTCATACCTTGTTTCTTGTACACCACGCTTGATCTTTGGAAAGCATGGTATAAAAATGTTTAAATAAATAAATTATATTTATATAATGCCAATGATATTCATCTGGGCTGTCTTTTGGGCACAGAGGTTTTGCAGGCCATCCAGGAGTTGAATCGGAGTTTGCAAACTATTTCAGAACAGCTGGTAAAAATAAGTTTTTGTTAAACATGAAGAAAACTGAGATTTTATGTGTAGGTCCAAAGAAAGGAGGAGATAGTCTCTCTAAAATTACAGTGGATATTGAGACATTGGATGTAGAAATTTGGTTGCGTGGAAAGCGACAAAGGATGCAGGTAAATGGAGCTCACTATGAAGAGAATTATGTTACAGTGGCATGCCGCAGGGATCTGACCTTCGTCAATCCTTTTTAACATTTTTGTAAGGGATATTGTGGAAGGGTTATTGAGTAAGGTTTGTTTCTTTGCAGATAGTACCAAAATCTGCAATAGGGTAGACACCTAGGAAGGAGTAGATAACATGAGGAAGGATCTAGTGAAGCTTGAAGTATGATTGCGAATTTGCAGCTGAAATTTAATGCTAAAAAAATGCAGTGTCATGCATTTGACCTGCTAAAATACAAGTGAACAGTACAGCATAGGGGGTGATGTGCTTATGTCCATGAAAGAAGAGTGGAACCTGGGGGTGATTTGTTTCTGATGATTTTAAGGTGGCTAAATAGGTAGAAAAGATGATGGCGAAAACCAGAAGGATGCTTGGGTGCATAGGGAGAGGAATGGCCAGCAGAAAGAAGGTGATGGTGCCTCTCTCTATAAAGTTCGGGTGAAACCCCTTTTGGAGTATTGTGTGCAATTCTGGAGACCACACCTTGAAAAGGAGATAAACAGGATGGAGTTTGTGCAGAGGGTGGCTACCAGAATGGTCTGTCCCAATAAAATATATGGGAACAGACTTCCATGTAAATATCTCAATATGTATTCTCTGGAAGAATGGCAGTTTAGGGGAGATATGATAGAGAGATTTAAATACCTTCATGGCATAAATGCACAGGATGAGAGCCTCTTTCAATTGAAAGAAAGTTATTCAGTTAGGGGGCATAGGATGAAGGTGAAAAGGGGATAGACTCAGGAGTAATATGTGGAAATATTTCTTTACCTAAAGAGTGTAGAGGTATGGAATAATCTCCCAGTGGAGGTAGTAGAGATGAGGACCATATCTGATTTCAAAAAAGCTTGGGACAAAAATAGAGGATCTTTGAAGGAATAAAAGGGACTGAAAGTTTATTGATATGGAAGTGCAAACTTGATAAGCTATATGATCTTTATTTGCCATCATGTTTCTATGTTGCATAAATTGCATTGACTGCTGATAAAGGTCCAAATCAATTTCAAGATTTTGATGTCAATATTTTGAGCATTATGGGAATATGGGCCATGTTGTTTGCAGGAAGGGTTGAATGTGTATAAGTCCGGTAGACGTTTGCATGCCAGTCAGGGGTGATGGAGTTATCGGAAATTCCTAATATTAAATATGTCTGCTAATCAAGATTGAGAGAGGGGCCAGTTGCAGTACCATCATTAATATTGTGAAATATGGATTATTTAAGCTTCTGTAGGAGAGAAAAACCATGGCTGTTTCCATCAGGGTAATTTTGTGATATTCATCTTATTTCCTGGAATGATGTATCAAGAAGTATGTTTGTCTATATATTTTGTGTTATGTTTTATGTGCCATTTTAATTTAATTCATTGTATTTTAATATTTGATGATTGATTGTACACTATTTTGGGTTACCCCTGGGGGCTGAAAAGGCAGTCCGGAATTTTTTAAATTTTAAAATTCTTAGGGGTATGTTTACTATTCGGCGGTAGCGGTTTCTGTGCAATATTGGAGCCACAGCCCCATTGAAATCAATGGGGCCACGAATCCGATATCGCACGGAAGCCGCTACCATCGAATAATAAACATACCCTTAGTCTCCATTCGTTTACTGCAAATGGATCCTTTCTACAAGAGACATTTTGCATGATAAGGAATCCAATGGATCTTTACACATTTAAAGTAATCTAGGGAGGGGGCTAGTGATGATGGTGCCCACTTCCCATGCTATATTCTGGGAGCAATGATAGGTACACTGGTGAAAAACCTGAGGACAAAAGGAACACCGACCCCACTAGCATGGAGAGGGTAACTGAGGCAGCCTGTGAGCTTTAACATACAGTAAGTGCTGAAGGATCACTCAAGATATGGTACGTGGAGCTTGCAGTGTTGGCTTTAACAATGATGTGAGGGAGCACGTGACCGTGGTGGTACCAACACTGACATGCTGACAATCCTCTTAGTTTGAGGAGGTTGTAAAATGATTTGAGTGTGGGCAAACCCAGGGTTTGTGATAGCACTGAGGTAGCTGCCTCTGGTGCCAAATTTAGAACCAGAGCGCTACCACTGCTATGATGCCGCCACCTACTCCTGAAATTGTCATCATCTCCTTCCAGCTGTAGGAACAACTTGAAGAAAGTTCCACATGGGACCTCAGAAGTAGTACCCTTACAGCCAGAGGCAGAAGACAGTAGCAGGGGCACAAGGCCCAGAGGCAACAGAGAAGGGAATTATCTGGACAGGAATTTTGGAGGATGGAGGCTGCCCCCTACAAGTTTGCTCAGTCCCCCCCTCCCCCAACACACACCCATCAGTGATTTCATAGCCTTTGATAATATTTTGGGGGTGTCTTCCTGGTACCAATGTATGCTGAAATTTTAAATCTGACCCTGGTTCTGGGGTGCTTTATCAAAATTTAATGGGAAAGGGAAACTTTAGGCTTGAGCCCCAAGTCTTTCAAGTACCCAGTAATGATACCTAATTCCTTGTCCATTATTATAATGACTAGGTCTTTCACTGTTTTTGTTTTTCAAAGGCTGCCACATTGTTATGTTTATATATGCATGTTTTTCTGAAGAGCTTAATCTTCTCAATTTTTTATTTGGTTTTACATTACAGGTACAATTGCTTCAATCCATTGTATTGCTATACATAGGTTTGGCTGTTACCAAGGCCACATTGCTGAGCTCTCATGCTTTGCATAACAGGCTGTGAACCATAACAGAAGGTAAAATGAAATAAAGAATAAACTTGTGGTGTTATCTATGTTTCTTGCAATTTTTTTGTGAGGGGGAAAAATATATGGGTGTGCAGTACTGTTGAGTGCATAATCTTTACACGTGTGATGTGGGGGTTTCTCTTCCCCTTCTCCTTTGTCTGTAGTGGGTAATAATGCCAATAAAAATACACGTAAAGAAATTAAAAATGATCATGCTTATAAAAGCAATACAAAATTTATTGGAACAAAGTACACCTGAAGATATGATGGCAAGTGAAGAATAAAAATAAATAGTCCAAAAGATGCCTGTAACATATCAGAAGGGCTTTGCAAAACAGATGCTTGGCCTGAGGTTTGCTGGCCATTCCTTTCACAAATTAGTTAATCTGTTCATGAGGAAGTAATCATAGCTTTCAGAGAACCATGAACACTCTACAAGACCACAGTTTTCTTTTCTTAAGAGAGGTGAGACTGAGGAAAATGGTAGAAATTGTGCTATGTGGCCTACTACATCTTGGGAAGACCCATGCTCCTGTAGTTATACGAGAGTTCATCGGGATGAGTGCTTACACTCTGTTGTACAGTGAATAGCTCCCTCATAGAGTGATCCCTCCGTTTCTCAAAATTAGAGCAGTTTGGTCTATTTTGAAAAAAAAAATACAAAACAATTTTTATAAGGAGAATCCGGATCTTTATTGTCCTGTGCCCAATCTCTCAGCTTTGAAGAATCATTCAAAAGCCATCTCTTAACTAAATTCAGAGATTTATTGATGACAGCTCCGTCTTCGATGCCCAGCAGTCAGTGTTCAGGTGTGGTTGTAGTGCCCTGAGCCAGCTTTTGCTTTTGTGCCCCTGCTCCTCCTCTTGGGGCCAGTGCTGCCACTTAGCTTAATTCATATATTCAGTGCCACTGTCCATTGAGGTAGTGAAGCTGAATATATGGATAGTAATTTTTTAAGAATATACAGGCTGACTATGCATTCTGTAGCTAATGTGTAATCGCCTCTGAATATAAATCTCTTAGAGTATAATTGTTCATTCATATCAAACATTCCCAGT
Source organism: Ichthyophis bannanicus (assembly GCA_033557465.1). Classification (NCBI taxonomy): domain Eukaryota; kingdom Metazoa; phylum Chordata; class Amphibia; order Gymnophiona; family Ichthyophiidae; genus Ichthyophis; species Ichthyophis bannanicus. The sequence continues at coordinate 1,173,298,569 of CM066031.1, forward strand.
CTACCAATAAAACTCTCCTAACACTGGGTACAGAGTAAAGGTAGGTGTTTCACTGTACAACTCAACATATAAAAGATTTTCTTCAAATTCTGTCGCATCAGAGACAGCAATACAAACATTCTGCACTGCCAGATATTGTAAAGTAGCACTAAGGTTTGCATACAGACACTCTGAACCGAACCTTACTATACCATGCCAGTACCAAGTCTTAAGAACTTGCATTGCACCAGTCCTACCTATGAAAAGTTAACCCTTCAAATATTCTTGGATATAGTACACCTCCAACTGAGAAAAGAGAACCAGCTGGACTGCTACACGGAATCCCTTACCTCGGTTATACCGGCAAAACACAAACTATCGGGACCTGCATTAGGGGCACAGGGATGATGCTACCTGGTAATCTGGGTCAGCATGGTAGGGGGGTGCTGATGTCGGGATGGTGCTGTCACTAGTTGCCCCCTCCCCAATCGGGATGACCTGTAGAGTGCTGGTGGCACAGAGAAGGAGAGCTTCCAGCAGAATATGCTTCTCTTGCAAGCAGAAGACTGTGAGGCCACAACTGCAGCCCAGAGAAACACAGCCTACCTGCAAGAGCAGCATCTCCCATGGGCAGTGGTTGTGCAAGGCCGCGATTATGCCCTGTCTCTCTGGGCTGGGTTTGTGGCTTACACAATTCTTGCCCATGGGACATGCTGCTCCATAAGCAGGCTCTGCTTCTTGTACATTACAAGGGGTGTACATGGGGGGGGGGCACAAGGACACAGAACAGAGATGCTGGGAGTGTGGAATAAGGAGGCAGAGGGGATAATCTATAAGTGTGTGGGGGGGGGGGGGTGGCTAGGGAGATGAAAGGACATTCCTTAGCAGAACTCCAGTCCAGTCCCTTTACTCTCGGGTTGCGCAATCCTTCCAGCAGCTTGGAGGCTGTGAGCCCATCATCGTTTTGATGATGGTGTGGTATAAATACCACTGGCACCACCCATAGGCACCAGTATTCTCAGCCTCCAAGCAGCTGGAGGGCTACCGTAAGCCAGGAGCTTACTGGTCTTTTAGTTCCTTTGTTACACTTTTTATTTAATTTCTTTAATTTACCTTTAATTTAGTTGAGGGAGTTCTTTCTACTCCCGTGTGTTCTTTAGCTAAATCGTTGGTGAATTTGTACTTCCTTTGGCTCTCCTTTCCCCTCCCCCCCCCCCTTCCCGGTTCTCCGGAGTCCGTGGGAAGGAGAAGGTTTTACTGGGCAGCAGGCCGCTTCGGGCAATTCCCCCCCCCCCCCCCGCGGGTGCGGCATCCGGTGCTTCGGCCTCTGCTCCTCTCTCTGTTGCCTCGCGCCGAAGTCCCCGAGGCGGGCTGAGCGCTAGAGGCATCCCCACACTGAAGCCCTGATTCGGGGGCTGAGCACGGGGAACAGCAATGCTCCTCTCACTGCCGCCTCGCGCTTTCAGCGGCTTCCCAGGCTGAGCGCTAGAGGCGGCGGCAGATCGTCGAGGCGTTTGCCCTAACGGCTGGGGGATCCGACAGCGAAAGCAAGTTTGCCGGCCGCATGTACTGACTCCACGTGGCTGAGGCCTACCACGTGGAGTCTATCTTCAGTCAGCGGGTCCAGCGTGAGGAGCGCGGCCCGGAGAGCATCGAGTCACCGAAATCGCAAGTATTGCAGAGTCTCAAAATCCCTGACTGTATTCTTAATTTTAATAATTTATGTAATTTATTCTATTTATTGTTTTGATTTGATTTATTTGGGGCTTGGTTAGGGTCCTCGCACAGGCCCCCCCCCCCTTCCTGTGCTTAGGAAAACTTTGTTTCCATTTAGTTTCATTATTTTAATTTTCAGTTCATTTCACTGGTTGCCAGGTTTGTTTTGTTCTTTGTTTTTTGTTCTTCGGATCCTTCTCATTCAGGGGGGCTCTTGAATACCAATTCTAGAGAGGAGGAAGAATGACAGGAAAATTACGCTGCCCGTCCTGCGGCACCCGCAGAATTGCGGATTCTGAGGCAGGGATCTGCCGGGGTTGTGCTGCAGAAGCAGCTTCTGTGGAGCAGAAGATTCAGTTGTCCATGGATCAGACTGCTCAGGTCTCTCAAGGTCCCAGGGAAGGGGGAGGGGATTCTTCCCCCACTCCCCTGCCCTCTACATCTGTCTGCCCAGGCCCCTCTCAGGCCCTTCCCCCGACTCCCAGTGGAGCGGAGGGAGGCTGGGAGCATTTTTCCCCAGAATTTGTCCTTCTCTTACACAAAGCTTATTGTATGCGTCAGCAGGGATTCATGGGGCCTCCGCTGCCGAAAGAAGGTGGCCGGCCCGGTCCAGGGAAGACAAGCTCCCATGACCCCGGAGCCCCCCCTAAGCGCTCTAGACTAATGGGCGAGGAACCTCTCACGCCTCCTTCTCCCACCACTCCGGATGAGGAGGGCTCAGACAGAGAAGTGGGGGAGGAAGATGAAGAGCTTGAGGAGGGGGAGATCCCAGAAGAAGAGCATTCCAGAATAGTTAGAGTATTTCGCCGGGAGGAGCTCCCAGCCTTGATTAATGAATCCATGAAGGTGCTCAATATGGCATCAGACATCCCTACAGAAGAAGAAGCGTTGGAGGATCCTTTGATTCAAGCTGTCAGAAAAACACAGAAAGTCTTTCCGGTCCACAGGGTGGTACGCCAGATGATCCAGGAGGAGTGGAATCAACCGGAGTCCAGTCTAAGGGGGGTGAGGGCCATGTCTCGCTTGTACCCAGTGCCGGAAACGGACAAGGACCTTCTGAAATCCCCAAAGGTAGATGCGGCGGTTTCAGCGGTGACAAAGAAGACGACCATTCCGGTCGAGGGCGGCGCAGCACTTAAAGATAGTCAGGATAGAAAGCTGGACTCGTTATTGAAGCAAGCCTTTGATGTTAGTGCCCTCGCCCTGCAGGCCTCAGTCTCAGGAGCGTGGGTAGCAAGAGCCTGCCTGAGGTGGGCTCAACAGCTTCAACTAACGGATGGCGCCGCTACCGACGTGCAAGCTAGTGCGCGCTTGGAGTCTGGTTCCACCTTTCTAGCAGATAGTCAGTACGACCTTATTAGAAGCCTAGCCAAAAATATGGCCTCGGTGGTAGCAGCCAGGAGATATCTGTGGCTACGCAATTGGGCAGCGGACCCCTCCTCGAAGGCTCGCCTGAGTCGCCTCCCCTTCAAGGGGAAGCTGCTGTTTGGTGAGGACCTGGAAAAGTTGGTGAAAGATCTTGGCGAGTCTAAGGGAGGTAGACTTCCGGAAGATAGACCTAAACAAAACCGTTTGACGGTTCCTGCTCGCAACCAGCCGAGGGACTTTCGCAGGTTCTGGCCGATCAGACAGAATTTTTTTCCTAGGGGTCGCCCCTCGCCTAGAGGTCAAGGCTTCCGAGGGTTTCGAGGAGCAGGAAGAGGCTTTGGGACTTCCTCCACATCCTCGGGCCCTAGGAAAACACAATGAAACTGCGAGGGCCCAGGAGAAAGGCCTGCTGGTGGGGGGCCGGTTAAGGCAGTTCTTTCCCGCCTGGGCCCGAGTCACATCGGATCGTTGGGTACTGGAAATAATCAGAGAGGGATATGCCCTCGAATTCACAAAGCAAGTTGCCCCAGCCTTTATGCAATCTCCCTGCGGATCTCCAGAAAAGAGAGCAGCAATAGAAGACACCCTTTCAAGGCTGATCGAGCTGGGAGCGGTGACCCCCGTCCCGAGAGACCAATACGGTTCCGGTCAATACTCGATCTATTTTGTGGTACCAAAGAAAGAAGGGTCCTTCCGTCCAATCCTGGACTTAAAGCAAGTCAATCGTTGCCTCTCGGTTCCTCATTTTCAGATGGAGACTCTGGGGTCGGTCATTGCAGCGGTAAGACAGGGGGAGTTTCTAACATCGCTGGACTTGACGGAAGCATACTTACATATCCCGGTCCGAAAATCCCATCAGCAGTTCCTGAGATTTGCAGTGCCGAGGGGTCATTTTCAGTTCCAGGCTCTTCCCTTTGGCCTAGCAACAGCTCCCAGGACATTCACCAAGGTAATGGTAGTGGTAGCCGCGGCTCTTCGCAAGGAAGGGATTCTAGTACATCCATACCTGGATGATTGGCTGATTCGGGCAAAAACCGAGTCAGAGAGTCGTGCAGCTACAGCCAGGGTGGTGGAATTCCTGGAGGAGTTGGGTTGGGTCATCAACCGGGCAAAGAGCAGATTAATTCCCTCACAGGAGATCGATTACCTCGGAGCAGGATTCGACACAAGGAGAGGAAGAGTCTTCCTGTCGGAACAGAGGTTACAAGATCTGAGGAGCCTGGTCTCTCACTTCATTGCAAGACGGATCCCTACCGCCTGGCATTACCTTCAGCTATTGGGCACCATGGCGGCAGCGATAGAGGTAGTACCGTGGGCCAAGGCACATATGCGACCCCTTCAACGCACATTGTTATGACGATGGTCCCCGCAGCATCATCCCTTATCCATGCAGCTGCCCTGTCCTCTTCAGGTCAGAAGGACTCTCTGGTGGGAGCGCCCAAAGAACCTTGGATGCGGGATGCCTCTCGACCCACCACAATGGATACAACTAACGACGGATGCAAGCCTCGCAGGATGGGGGGCTCATTGCAAGGGACAGTTCGCACAGGGGAGCTGGACCCCGAGGGAAGCTCGGTGGTCCATCAACAGGTTAGAGCTGAGGGCAGTGGCGCTAGCACTCACAGCTCTCGAGCCCTTGGTGCGGCAAAGGGCAGTCCGCGTCCTCTCGGACAATGTCACCATGGTGGCCTACATCAACCGCCAAGGGGGGACGAGCAGCCCTCTGCTGGAGAAGGAGGCAGACAGCCTCTTACAGTGGGCCAAAGCACACCTATTGGACCTGTCAGCTCAGCACGTGGCGGGAACAGACAATGTGACGGCCGATTATCTCAGCAGACACAAGATAGACCACGGAGAATGGGAACTAGCACAGGAAGTGTTCGACCAAGTGGTAGCCCGTTGGGGAGTACCGATCATGGACCTCATGACGTGCTACGAAACATCCAAAGCGAGTCGGTTCTTCAGTCGAAGAAAGGAAAGGATGTCAGAAGGCTTGGATGCCCTGGTCCAGAAGTGGCCTTCGGAAGGTCTCCTGTACGTGTTCCCGCCCTGGGGCCCTCATAGGGAGAGTTCTAAGATGAATAGAGGCCCATCCAGGTCTGGTAATACTCATAGCTCCGGATTGGCCTCGTCGCCCATGGTATGCAGACCTGGTGAGACTTACGGCTCATCGCCCTTGGAGGCTCCCCGACAGAAAGGATTTGCTACGGCAGGGTCCTGTACTCATGCCCCACGTGCATCGATTCTCGCTTACGGCTTGGCCCTTGAGAGGGCTCGGCTCGTGAAGCGAGGTTACTCGGCTTTGGTAATTTCGACTCTGCTGAACGCTCGGAAACGCTCGACCTGCCTTTCCTATGTCAGGGTTTGGCGCATATTCGAGGCGTGGTGCGCCGATCACCATAAGAAACCCTCAGAAGCCTCAGTTCCGGAGGTGTTAGAGTTCTTACAAGCAGGTTTCGAGAGAGGTTTGGCTCACAGCTCGCTACAAGTTCAGCTAGCGGCCATTTCTTGTTATAGAGGTAAGGTGCGGGCAAGTCTCTAGGAGAGCACGCTGATGTGGGTAGATTCCTGAGGGCGGTCAAGCGCTTACAACCTCAACAAAGATCAGTGATCCCCCCTTGGGACTTAAACCTGGTTTTGGATTCCCTAACCAGGGAACCCTTTGAACCGGCAAGGAGTTCCTCCCTAAAAGACTTGACCCTCAAAACGGTATTTTTGGTAGCTATTTGTTAGGCTAGGAGGGTCTCGGAGCTTCAAGCTCTCTCTTCTCGACCTCCCTTCCTGTCCTTTTTCAAGGATAAGGTGGTCTTACGGACGGTTCCTTCCTTCCTACCCAAGGTCTCTTCCCCCTTTCATATGAACCAAACAGTCTCGCTCCCATCCTTCGCAGGAGAAGCACAGGAAGGAGAGAGTACCAAACTGCGTCTACTAGATTTGCATAGAGTGCTGAGACGGTATCTCTCACGCACAGCGTCTTTCCGCAAGTCCGATCGGCTTTTCGTTCAATTTGGAGGGCTGCACAAGGGGGAAGCGGCGGCCAAAGCTTCCATTTCTAGGTGGATCAGGGAGGCCATTGCCTCTGCCTACATTCTCAAGGGGAGGCAGGTACCAACAGGTCTTCTCGCGCATTCAACTCAAGCGCAGTCGGCCTCCTGGGCAGAGCATAGCTTGGTTCCACCGCTAGACATCTGTAGAGCGGCTACCTGGTCCTCGCTGCATACCTTTTCCAAGCACTACAGACTGGATGTCCAGAGTAGAGCAGACACCAGGTTTGCGGGTGCGGTACTTCGGTCCGGGTTGGCGAACCCCACCCAGGTATGAACTGCTCTGTTACATCCCGAGAGTAAAGGGACTGGACTGGAGTTCTGCTAAGGAAAAAGTAATTAGTCCTTACCTGCTAATTAGTGTTCCTGAAGGAACTCCAGTCCAGTCCCTGATCCCGCCCAGGTTCGGCTTTCTAGTGGTCAGAAGGGGAATAAAGGACCGAAGTCGAGGCACGGAGCGGGGCGGAAGCTGAAAACTCCGGTAGGAAGAGCCCCAGCGGCGGGGCTAAGAGCTAGGGAGGTTCAGGGAGGAGTGTCCAAAGGCTGGGTCGGCCTCGGGTGAGCCTTCTCCTTCCCTCCCCTCCCTCCCTTACCACTGTTCTTTCAGTCATGAAAAAAAAAAAAAAAAAGTACTTTGGTTTCCTGTTTCGTTAGTTTTGAGTTTGTTTTACGCATTATAGTTACGGGTACCTGTCAGGACTGCTTTTTCATCAGATTACTGGTGCCTATGGGTGGTGCCAGTGGTATTTATACCACACCATCATCAAAACGATGATGGGCTCAGCCTCCAAGCTGCTGGAAGGGTTGCGCAACCCGAGAGTAAAGGGACTGGACTGGAGTTCCTTCAGGAACACTAATTAGCAGGTAAGGACTAATTACTTTTTCTGGACATGGAAACGGGCATAGAGGGAACGGGCATAGCGAGAAGCAAAGAGGGGAGATGGAGTGCTGATTCTGGCCAGGGTCATAGACTATCAAAGTGTTGGATATGGTAGGGAGGGAGGCTTTTGGCACCCTTAAGCTTGGGTGCCCAGAACCAGTGGCTCATTCCTTAAGCCAGCCGAGGTAGTACTATATCCTTTCTGGTGGGTATAGTGGATGATTTGCCAATGAATGTGAATAGAGATCTGGAAGCAGTAGTAGTTCTTGATTTAAGTGCAGCCTCGACACTGAATTTTGAGCTGTTTGCCAGTTATGGGTCTCTCAGGTATTGAAACTTTATGGTTCATTTTGTATAGAAGAAAGTTGTGTTTGCTGTGAAAACTAGGCCTCTTCACAAGATGTTCCCCAAGGATCTTTGCAGGGCTGGCCCGTTCATTAGAAATATAGAAACATGATGACAGAAAAAGACCACATGGCCTATCTAGTCTGTCCTTCCATAACAACAACTACAACAGTCCATTTTTTACCTTTAGAGATCCTCTGTGTTGGTCCCATGCTTTTTTGAATTCAGTTACTGTCCTCATCTCTACCACCTCCACTGGGAGACTATTCCATGGATCCACTACTCTTTCTGTAAAGAAATATTTCCGCATATCACTCCTGAATCTATCTCCCTTCACCCTCATCCCATGTCCCCTCATAGCAGAACTTGCTTTCAATTGAAAGAGGCTCTCTCCCTGAACATTTATGCCACGGAGGTATTTAAACATCTCAATCATATCACCTCTATCCCGCCTTCCTCTAAGGTGTACATATTAAGATCCTTAAGTCTGTCCTCATATGCTTTATAATGAAGCCCACTAATCATTTTAGTAGCCACCCTCTGCACCGACTCCATCCTGTTCACATCCTTTTTGAAGGTGCGGTCTCCAGAATTGCACACCATACTCCAAATGAGGTCGCACCAAAGACTTATACAGAGGCATTATCACCTCCTTTTTTCTGCTAGCCATTCCTCTCCGTATGCACCCAAGCATCCTTCTAGCTTTTGCCGTCGCCTTTTCTACCTGTGATAATGTTGTTCACACAGGGCTCTGTGCCAACAACATCACACATAATTGGCACCGGCGATGGCAGCAGCGTCGGCTTTAGAGAGCTCCTGGCAGGCCCAGGCTCACCTCTGTCAGTGCCGAAGTGAAGAGTGCCATTTTTCTTTACTTTGGCAGCTGTGTTGTACTATAGGCTGCTGGTGCTCTAGGTCAAAGGGAACTTCCTGTTTCCTGACACTCAGCGCACCAGCAACCTATAGTACAGCACAGCTGCCGAAGTGAAGAAAAACGGCGCTCTTCACTTCGGCACTGTCAGAGGTGAGCCCAGGGCCTACTGGGAGCCCTCTAAAGGCAGTTGGACAGCCACAGGGCTCTTCGGGGGAGGGAGGCTAGGACTGGAAACAGGCTGATGGGGGGGGTTATGATAGAACTGGAAATATCTGATGGGGGACTAGGACTTGAAATGGGCTGATGAAGAAGCTAGGACTGGAAATGGGCTGATGGGGGGGGGCCTAGGATAGGACTGGAAATAGCTGATGAGGGGGCTAGGATTGGAAATGGGCATGGGAGAATGGGACTAGAAGGGATTGGATGCTGGGTGGGGCTGGAACTAGAAAGGAGCTGATGTTGGGGGAGGACTAGAAGGGATGGGACTTGGGGAGTGAAGATGGAGAGGGAAAAAATATTTTGTGTGGGAGGGAAGTAAAATCTATGATTGGCCGGGTATTGGAAGAGTAAGTGGGGATTGAAGATGGAGGGGTAAAATTTGAGTGGATGAAAAAGGAATAAAGAAAGAAATGGAGGAAAGAGCAAAAGGGGAAAGATCAGTATGTTAAAGCAGATATAGAGAGGGGGAAAAAACTAGAAGAGGACAAATGGACAGCAGACAATGGAGAGTTTGCAGAAGACACGAAGAAACCAGAAGAAAGTGACTGGAGGAATTGCAACTGAAAAATAAAATGCAAAAACAAAAAAAGGTAGAAAAATACATTTTTATTTTGAATTTATTAACTGGAATATGTCAGCTCTGGGAAATGTACATTGTTAACATCTTTGCTTTTTCTTTAGTACAAGAGGAAATTAATTTATAGTTGTATTTCTCCAGTGTTTGTTGTACATTCCAAGTTTTGTTTTTGGGGCTCCCAGTTTAATTATTGTGTTTCTATTTCTAAATTGTGATCCCTTGTTCTTTGTTTGACGATCTGTGTTCTGCATGTGTAACTGAGCTGAGGTATTCTGCTTATGTAGTTTGTTTGACAATGCCACTTGTTCTTTTTCCCCAGTAGATGTATTGGTTTAATATTTGTAGTGTTGCCTTTTGATAGGTAGGATTTGGTGCTTTGTGAGTCCTGGTAGTGCTGTCAGGATACGGCGGGTTTTCTATGGGTTCTAAATGGGCAGTGTTTGTAGTACTTCCTAATGTGCCTGGCGGTTGCCATTGGATTATAGTAATGTAGAAATCTTTTAGTCTTTCTTTATCCATACACTCATTAAGAGGCATGTTTGCTAAAAGTTAGTACATGTTAACATTATGCAAATAGTTATGCAAATTAGGCCCTGCAATGAGTCTCTGCACATGGCCCTGCCCCCCCCCCCTTGGGCCATCCCTGTATGTTTGTTATACCCACTACTTTTTAACTTACATTTGGAACTATTAGACACGCTTATTACATCTTTAGGAATCCATTTTCACATTTTTTGTAAATGATATTGGTTATCTTAAAAATAAGCTTTCAGTCTGACATAACTGACTTTTTTTTTTTTTTTGTCAAAAAGTTGTCTTAAGTTTAAATGTGAACATTTTTATAAGCTAGATTTAGGACTATTATTCCTGCAACAAAGATTGCCCATCTAAACCTATCCTGTTAGCACCGAAAATAAGCACTTACCAGCTAAGGAGCCCTTTTACTAAAAGGCAGTAACTAGCAATGTGTGTTCTGATGCGCACTGAATGCGTGATGGGACATGCTTTGCCAGCTAGCGTGGGGCCAAAACAACATGTGACACTTTCTGCACTAACTGTCCAGAGCTTGTTAAGGGCGCAAATGGGTATCGTTAGGGTGGAAAGTGCATGTGGTGTGCTCTGTGCTGTTAGTGTGGGATCACCCAACACATCTTCGATAGGAGGCAGTAAGTGCACCCACGCTAACTCCATGCACACTTTGTGTTAATTGTCAGGGAAATTCTTTCCATGCCCATGACAGTTAACGCTGTGGTGTTACACCTAACATGCCATTGTTTCAGCTCTTTTGTGGCATTAGGTGCAACACCGTAGCACCCTTTAGTAAAAGTGCCCCTTAGTCATAAACCTGCCTGAGTAAAATCTCTTGATCTGCCCCTCTTTTGCCTGGTTAAATATGACTGCCTGGTGAATTTAGGTAGATAAATTCAGCTGATCGGGAGGATGTGAGGTTATCCTACCAGATGGATGGGTCAGCACTGAGCTCCATTGCACCAACCCTAAAAAGCAATAATTATACCCAACAAAAGAGGAATATTGGAGTCTGTGATCCATCCGCCTTGCATACAGGGCCCTGTTCAACAAGGGTGAAGAACTCTACACCCTTCTCGACACAGGCTGCTCCCATGCATCCCACCGAAGACAACATATCCTCCTTGGGGTCCTGAACCTGTCATCAGTCCTCAGTAATCAAAGTGCCACCTTCCTGTAAGCCATGAAGGACCTGCAATACACACAACTCATCGATGAGTCAACTCGCTGTAAAGGAGGAATTCTAGATCTTCTTCCCTAACCTCCTACTAACCTTGCCCGAGTACATCCTTCCAACTACACCCCCCATCCCCTTGTCGGCTCACCATCTCCTCACACTCACTGTACCCAGCAGCACATCAACTATGCACCATGAGATGTCACCCCCACAGCAAGACACTTTGTGGCCTTTAATGAGCAGCCCTTCCTGCAAAACACCCTCCCAACCTTGAAGGACTTATTGCCAGAAACAGATCCAGAAGCAGAAATCAACATCTGGCACTCTACCATTTCTGCCACTGCCTCTGTCTCCCCCCCCCCCCAACCTAGACCGCCAAGTAATGGCACCATGCACCACAGTACTATGCCAAGTTAAGAAAACAGAAACAGGCACTTTGCTGCATAGCATGCCAGTGGAGGAAACCCAGAGATTCCAAATTACGTGCCACATACCTGGATAAACTCAAGACCTACTGTGACAGCACTCTTGAATCCAACAGAAAATATGAACGCAACACCCTCAACAAGCCCAGAGAGCTCTTCAACCTGGTCAGATCACTCACAAGGGACCTCACCCAACTATGTCAAGACAATGCCCTCAACCCCTAGGACATGGCTGATTACCTACAGATCATGCATGGCTACACAAACACCCCCCCCCCCCCGACACACACACACTCATCATACCCACTTTCAGAGACGTACCCCCCAAAGAACTCTATGCCATCATCTCGCACATCAATACAACAACCTCCCTGCTGGACTCATGCCCAGTATTGTGGATGAAGAGCACAAAAACTCACTTCCTGCCACTCATATTGGCTATATGCAAACTTCCCTATCTCATGCATACCTCCCCCATCTGTCAAATGTCATCTGCCCTCTCATAAAGAAACACAACTTGGACCGTGGATCACCCTCTTCATACTGACCTATTGCCAGCATACCCTTCCTGGCAAAAATTATAGAGAAGGCAATCCAAATCCAGCTCCAGGAACACATCGACCAATACGCACATCTTGACCAACACCAGCATGGCTTGTGCCCTCATCAGTGCAAAATCCCTGCTATCCTTGCTGCTATCAATCCTCATTGAAGGAATGGAGAACAAATTGAGCGGTTTTATACTACTCTTCCTGGACATCTCCTCAGCGTTCAACACAGTTTCACACCAAATGCTGCTAGACCAGCTCCAGAAGATCGGAGTACAGGGCAAACCTCTCCAGTGGTTCCACTCTTACCTCTCTCAGCATAGCCAGCAGGTTAAAATAGGACAGACTGCATCCTCACTGTACACCCTGCCACAAGAAGTACCCCAGGGATCCTACTACTATATTGCATTTATATAGCGCTACCAGTCGTATGCAGTGCTGTACAGCACAGACATGTAAGAGACAATCCCTGCTCATCAGAGCTTACAATCTAATCAAGGCAAAACACACAAACATGGAAGGTGTAGGCAGGGGTGGAACAAGGGAGAGAAAAGGAGATCAGGTGAATCAAGATCCAAAGGCAGCAGCAAAGAGGTGAACTTTCAACCTGGACTTGAAGAGGGTTAGAGAAGGTGCCTGGCATACAGACACAGGTAGTTTGTTCCAGGCGTAGGGTGCAGCAAGGTGAAAGGAGCGAAGTCTGGAGTTAGCAGTAGGAGAGCGGGGCATAGATAGAAGCAGTTTGCTAGAAGAGCGGAGTACCCAAGGGGGGTTATAAGGAGAAATAAGAGATGAAAAGTACTGAGGAGCCGCAGAGTGAATGCATTTATAGGTCAGCTGGAGAAGTTTGAATTGGATGCGGAAGCAGATAGGGAGTCAATGAAGTGACCTGAGAAGAGGCATAATATGGGTATGACGAGGCTGGCGGAAGATTAGTCGCGCAGCAGAGGGTTGAACAGATTGAAGGGAAAGAGATGACTCGGAGGGAGACCAGCATGGAGCAGGTTACTGTAGTCGAGACGGGAGGTGATTAAGGAGTGGATAAGCGTTTTAGTAGTGTGTTCAGAGAGGAAGGGGCGGATTTTGCTAATGTTGTAAAGAAAGAAACGGAAGGTCTTGGCTACGAGCTGGATGTGTGTGGAGAAAGAGAGAGAGTAGTCTGACTACCCCAGATTGCAGACCGAGGGAACAGGAAGGATTACAGAGTTATCCACAGAGATTGAGAAGGGAGGAAGAGGAAGGGAGGTTGTAGAGGGAAAGATAAGAAGTTCAGTCTTGTCCATGTTCAGCTTCAAGTGGCGGTGAGACATCCAGGCAGCAACGTCGGAAAAGCAGGCAGAGATCCGGGTCTGGATTGCCGGCGAGATTTCGGGCATAGAGAGGTAGATCTGGGAGTCATTGGCATACAGATGGTACTGAAAGCCATGGGAAGAGATAAGCGCACCAAGGGACTGGGTATAGAGAGAGAAAAGGAGCGGACCCAGAACAGATCCTTGGGGTACACCAACTGGGAGTGGGGTAGCAGAGGAGGAGGAGCTACCAGAGCACACAAAGAAGGAGCAGTGGGAGAGAGAGGAGGAGAACCAGGATAGTACAGAGCCCATGAAGCCAAACGAGGACAGGGTATCGAGGAGAAGGGTGTGATCGGTGTCGAAGGCAGCAGATAGGTCAAGAAGGATGAGGACAGAGTAAAGGCCCTTGGATTTTGCCAGGAACAAGTCGTGGAGACTTTGGCAAGAGCCGTTTCAGTAGAGTGTAGAGGATGAAAGACGGACTGTAAGGGATCGAGGAGGGCATGAGAGTAGAGGAAGCGGCGGTGAACCGCACGTTCAAGTAGTTTAGAAGTGAAGGGAAGGAGAGAGATTGGTCAATAATTAGAAGAACATGTGGGATTGAGTGAGGGTTTTTTGAGGAGAGGTGTGACCACTGCATGTTTGAAGTCAGCAGGAACTGTTGCAGTGGAGAGTGATAGGTTGAGAATATGGGAGATGGAAGGGACAATGGAGGAGATGGGTGGGTATAGGATCAGAGGAGCAGGTGGTGAGTTTGGAGGAAGAAAGGTGGTGTGCAGTTTCCTCATCAGAGATCACAGGAAAGGAAGAGAGGGTAGGAGAGGTGGGGGGAGGTGGGAGAGTTGGGAGTGAAGAGGGGGAGGATTGGAAGTAGTTGATTTTGTGGGGAATTAGAGGCTGATCTTGTGGATTTTGTCATGGAAAATAGCCAGGGTTTGGGCAGAAAGGGAGGGGGGGATCGGAGGTGGGGACACTTTGAGGAAAGAGTTGAGAGTAGTAAAGAGACGGCAAGGATCAGAGGCAAGAGAGTTAGTCAGATGGACATAGTAGTCCTGTTTGGCAAGAGCTATGGCTGACTGGAAAGAGACAAGCATGAATTTGACATGTAGGAGGTCTGCACGGGAGCGGGATTTGAGCCAAGCACTCTCAGCAGAACGGGCACAGGAACATAGATAGCGGGTAGTTGATGAAAGCCAGGGCTGGGGTGCAGAACGTCTCACAGGACGTGTGGGATGGGGGGAGTGAGAGCATCCAGAGCCGAGGAGAGTGCAGCATTATAGGAAGTTACTGCCTCATCAACGGACGTAGATGACAAAGTGGAAGAAAGAGGTGAGGAAATGGCAGAGGAGAGAGCCAAGGGATCAATAGCATGAAGATTTCTAAATAGGTTAGAGGAGACAGGATGAGGCTGAGGCAGTAGGTGAATAAGATTAAAGCTTAAAAGGTGATGGTCAGATACGGGAAGAACTGAGTTACAGAAGTTTGAGGGTAAGCAGCTAGAGAAGAATATCAGATCCAGGCAGTGGCTATGCTGGTGAGTGGAGGCAGTGGAACAAAGTTGGAGGTCAAACGAGGAGGTAAGGGAGAGGACCTTTAAAGCATGAGGATCAGAGGGGTTATTGACATGAATGTTAAAGTCCCCAAGAATAAGAGTGGGGGAAGAGGAGTCCAGAAAGGAGGAAAGCCATGAGTCAGTCAGTGAGAAAGGTAGAAGCAGGCTTGTCAGGAGGTCATAGTAACATAGTAAATGACGGCAGATAAAGACCAGCATGGTCCATCTAGTCTGCCCAGGAAGATGGCAAGAGTAGGTGCACCTGTCACTCTGTGCAGGCCACCCCTCCCCATGTCTTTGTTTAGGGGTAAACCCACCACTCCATGTAGGACACCCCTATTTGTTGAGACGTTATATGGTTCAGAAGTTAGATGGTACTGTTTATTTTGTTTTTATCCTATTGCTGTAAAGGGATCCACTGTGTTTGTCCCATGCTGTTTTGAATTCCGTCACCGTGTTTGCCCCCACCACTTCCTTCGGGAGGGCATTCCAAGCATCCACCACCCTTTCAGTGAAACGTTTTTCCTGATATTGCCTTTCAATTTTCAGCTTCATGTTATGCCCTCTAGTTTTACAGCTTCCCCGTCTTTGGAAGAGGTTTGTTTGCTCATCATTTCTCTTTAAGTATTTAAAGGTCTGAATCATATCTCCCCTGTCCCTCCTCTCCTCCAAAGTGTACATATTTAGGTCTTCAAGTCTCTTCTCATAAGGCTTCTGACGCAGGCTCCAAATCATTTTGGTCGCTTTCCTCTGAACAGTTTGCAGTCTTTTTACATCTTTTGCAAGATATGGTCTCCAAAACTGAACATAGTATTCCAAGTGAGGCCTCACCAGTGACTTATACAGTGGCATAAGTACCTCTTCTTTTCTGCTGGTAATCCCTCTCTGTATGCAGCCCAACATCCTCCTGGCTTTTGCCACCGCCTTGTCACACTGTTTTGCCACCTTGAGATCATCAGAGATAATCACACCAAGGTCTTTCTCCTGAACTGTGCATACCAACCTCGCACCCCCTTTCTTGTACATTTTCCTTGGATTTCTGCTACCCAAGTGCATGACACTGCACTTTTTCGCATTAAATCGTAGTTGCCAAGTATTAGACCAGTCTTCCAGCTTTTGTAGATCTTTCCTCATGTTAACCACTCCCTCGGGGGAGTCCACTCTGTTGCAAATTTTTGTGTCGTCTGCAAAAAGACAGACTTTTCCATTCAGTCCTTCAGCAATATCACTCACATTGAACAGTGCTGGACCCAGGACCGAACCCTGGGGGCACCCCGCTAATTACCTTCCTCTCATCCGAGTGAGCTCCATGTACAATCACCTTCTGTCATCTGTCAGTCAACCAGTTTCTAATCCAGTTTACCATCTTGGGACCCATCCCCAAGCTACTGAGCTTGTTGGCAAGCCTCCTATGAGGAACAGTATCAAAGGCTTTGCTGAAATCCAGGTAGATGACATCCATCGCATGCCCCTGATCTAGTTCCTTGGTCACGCAGTCAAAGAACTCAATCAGATTTGTTTGGCAAGACCGTCCTTTGGTAAAACCATGTTGCCTCGGATCTTGCATCTTGTTGGTTTTGAGAAAGTTCACTATTCGCTGTTTCAGGAGCGCCTCCATTACTTTTCCCGCCACCGAGGTAAGGCTCACGGGCCTGTAGTTTGACCATTCTTCCCTGTCACCACTTTTGTGTAGAGGTACGACATCAGCCATTCTCCAGTCCTGAGGAACCTCTCCTGTTTCCAAGGATCTGTTGAAGACATCCTTTAGCGGTCCTGCAAGAACCTCTCTGAGCTCTTTCAGTATCCTAGGATGTATCCCATCCGGTCCCATGGCTTTGTCCACTTTCAGTTTAGCAAGTTGTTCTAACACCTCGTCTTCTGTGAATAGTGTGGTATCTACTTCATTCCCATTTTTATATTTGGGAGTCACAGCTGGTCCATCTCCAGGATCTTCTTTAGTAAAAACAGAGCAGAAGTATTTATTTAGCAATTCCGCTTTTTCAGTGTCACTTTCCACGAGTCCTTTCCCAGCACTTCTGAGTCCTGCAATTCCAACTCTGATCTTCTTCCTTTCCCGAATATACCTGAAGAAAGTTTTGTTGCTACGCTTAACATCTTTAGCCATCCTTTCCTCTGCCTTTGATTTTGCTATCCTTATTACTCTTTTAGACTCTTTGAGTTGGATCCTGTATTTATTTCTGTGCTCTTCTGTTTGCAAGCTTTTGTATTTTGCGAAAGTTGTGTTTTTTGCCTTTATTTGGGCAGCCACCTCTTTGGAAAACCAAATAGGTTTCCTTCTCCTCTTGGTTTTATTTACTTTTCCTACATATTTATCTGCTGCCCCATTTATTGCCGCCTTGAGTTTAGCCCATTGCAATTCCACTTCCTTTATCTCCTTCCACCCCGTCATCTCCTCCTTTAAGTACTCTGCCATTTTATTGAAGTCAGTGTATTTGAAGTTTAGGACTTTGAGCTTGCTATGATTGGCCTGTACCATGGCTTTTATCTCAAACCACACCGTGTGATGGTCGCTGTTGCTCACAGGGGCACTCACGCAGACATCTGACACACTATCACTGTTGGTGAGCACTACATCCAGTGTTGAGCTTTCCCTGGTTGGTTCCATCACCATTTGTCTAAATAATGCATCTTGGAGAGCATCCACAATCTTTTTGCTTCTTTCCAGATGTGCAGAAGGAGTAATCCAATCCACATCAGGTAGATTAAAGTCACCCAATATGATTGCTTCCCCCTTTGCTGCTATCTTGGCAATATCTTTAATCAATTCGTTATCTCTCTCTTCAATTTGAGTCGGAGGTCTGTAGACTACAGCAATATGGATGACAGTGCCATCTCCTCTTTCTAGCGCAATCCAGAGCGCTTCTTCTTTTCCCCATGTTTCCTGCATTTCAGTAGCTTTAATATTGCTTTTGACATACAAGGCTACTCCACCTCCTTTTCCATTTTCTCTGTCTCTTCTGAATAGATTATAGCCAGCTATGGCTATATCCCAATCGTGCGATTCATTAAACCATGTTTCTGTAATGGCCACAATGTCCAAATTCGTTTCCACCATTAAGGCTTCCAGGTCTGGAATTTTGTTGGCTAAGCTTCGAGCATTTGTGCTCATTGCTTTCCAGCATTTTCCTGGCTTGTGTGTATTTTGCATTGATTTTGTTCTGCCTACTTCTTCCCACATGCTTTTGATGTGTGGTTTAAAAGTGTGGCTGTTTCTGATGGTGTTCTGCTTTTGCTGGGGGTGGCATGCAGATGTTGACCTTCCACATCTGTCACCCCCTTTTCCTAGTTTAAATGCATATCCACATCCACGGTCGATAAATAACAGCTACCTGGAGAGGAAGCGGAGTGAAGAAGCGGATGGAGTGGACTTCAAAAAAGAGGAAGGAGTGAGACTGAGGCAGGAGGAGGGGTTGGAAATGGCAGGAGGGAGAAAGTAGAAACCTAACACCATCACCACGGCCAGTGAGACGAGGCGTGTGGGAGAACTGATAGCCCCCATGGCAGAGAGCAGCAGTAGATGCGGTATCATCTGGGAGGAACCAGGTCTCAGTTAGAGCAAGATGATGTAAAGCATTGGAGATGAAGAGATTGAGTAAAAGCAAGTTTATTAGAGATGGAGTGTGCATTCCACAAGGCACATGAGAAAGGGAGAGCAGAAGTGGAAAGGAGAGGGATGTGGATAAGATTAGACATGTTGTGTGAAGACCTCTTCTCAGAGCGAGACAGAAAGCTAGGTGGGCCAGGATTGCATGAAGACCTCTTCTCAGAGCAAGACAGAAAGCTAGGGGGGCCAGGATTGGGGTTGATATATCTCCGGATGAGAGAAGGAGAAGGAGTAGCAGAGTGCAGGGTAGAGAGGAGACAGTACTACGGAAACGAGGGTGAGGTTGCCTTAGAGAGAGAGGAGATGGTTGAATGAGAGGGAGAGAGTGTTGAAGCTCAAGAGCTGATGATAGGGTAGAAGACAGAATGGAGGGGGAAGTGAGGGTGGATGAGGAGTGAAGGAGTGACGGTGCTAGTAGGAGGGGAGACAGGGAGTATGAAGAAAAGGAAGACAATGTGATGTGGAGCCATAGAAGGAAGAGAGAGGGGCTGTGCAGCATATGTTATCTTACAAGCAGTGAGGTAGCAGTGAGGTCTACAGGCTAAGCAGGGTATGTAGTTACAAGCAGCAATGAAGTCTACAGGCAGGGTATGAGTTACAAGCAGCAATGAGGTCTACAGGCTGTGCAGGGTAGGTTGTTACAAGCAGCAATGGAGTTTGCAGGCTGTGCAGCAAGAGTTATTGCGGCAATGAGGTAGCAAGGTTTCGCGCTGGTGTTGCGCCCTGATTGGTCGCTGGATGGAGAGCGGGAGCGGTTGTAGCCCTCCACTCCACTCACTGCCGCTGATCAGGGCTCCGAAGGTGGTGTGCTCTTTTTGTTTGTATGCTAGTTTTCTTAAGTGGAATCACTTACTTCGGGTTTTGAAGGTTGCTTCTGTCATTGTGCTGGGGGAGCAAGGCTGTTTACTTGGTTGCGGCTGAACAGGAGAGGAGTGGATTTTGTGTGCGTTGGTTCCTGCTATAGGGCTCCCGCTTAAGGGCCACGCCAAAGGGCCCTCTGGTGAGGCCCTCAGGTGCGGGTCTGCCAGATGCGGGAGCGTGCATGCAAACTCTGTGGCCTTTAACTTTTCCACCGGTGTTCCTTCTCGGCCTGATTGACCTTGGTGAAGAGGAGAAGGGAGGAGCTTACCTTCCTGCTGCTTTTGCTGATGCCAATCGGGTCTGTGTGTTCCGGGTGCGGGCGCCCCTGGAAGCGCTGTGGCCTTTAACTTTCCTGCCAGTGTTCCTCCTCGGCCTGATTGGCCTTGGTGAAGAGGAGCAGGGAGGAGTTTACCTTCCTGCTCCTTTTGTACTCTCGTCATTGCTGTTCAACACCTACATACGCCCTCTATGCACAACTATCCAGAAATTCGATGGCAGGTACCTGATCAATGCTGACGACATATTGGTATTCACCCCATTCTCCACAGCTGCCCCCAACTACTCCAGTCTCTCAGCCTGCTTCAAGGAAATTGTCAAATGTCTCCAGTCAATTTCAGCAAGAGTGAGATCTTACACGTCACCAGAGACCCCGCATTTACACCTCTCACAACAGTCAGAATCTGAGACACAGACCTCCAGGTCAAAACTCAACTCAAATACCTCGGTTTCACCTTAGACCAGCATCTAAGCTTTCAAGCTCACATCCAAAACACAACCAAGACGGTCTATTTTAAGCTCGGGATGCTGCGCAACCTACGTCCCCTCCTCTCCTCCGACAACTTCCATGCAGTCTCTCAGGCAACAATCACCCCCTTGCTCAATTACTGTAAGTCCATATATCAAGGGCTGCTAAACACCCTATCCTTCCACTACTGCTTTCTGAGGACACTGCAGCATGCACAATCTTTCATGCACCCAGACACTCTCACATCACAACCATTCTAAAATCCCTCAACTGGCTACCCATCACCTCTAGGATCAAATTCAAAGTCCTCGCCCATCATCCACAAAGCCCAGAAAGGCCTCACTGCCCAGCACCTCCAGATGTCAATCAGCATCCCTAGCTCTACCAGGCCCCGCAGCCAGAGCACACTAAATCTGCTCAGTCTGCCGACACAGATCCACAAGATCACCCAATACAACTGCCTAATGTCCTTCCCACTCTATGCCCCCACACTCTAAAACACACTGCCACCCACTCTAAAGCACCCAGTCAACAAAATCCTTCAGCAAACACCTGAAGACTCCTCTCTTAAAGGACCACTATGGCATGCTCTAGCACTCTTAAGGGACGATCAGATGAACATCTGCAGCCAACTTGACGAACCTTCATTGTAACCACTGCTGTCCTCACCATTGTATTTACCTTTGTAGTCCATTTCCATGTGAACCAAACTTGCTGTACCGTACTGCCACCACACTCTATCTTCTGTTGACTGTTCACTGTTTTGACTGGAACTGGCTGTAGCCTACTGCTACTACACCTTTTGTCTTTCCTCTGTCGACTGTTCACCGTTTTGACTGGTAGAAAAACGGTATACCAAAATCAGTTAAATAAATGAATTTAAAACAAGTCTGGAAGTGTCCCATAACCTGGCAGTAATGGTAATGCAGAGGAAAACCACTGACCTGAAGGTAGGAAGGGCAACTGCTGAAAGAAGAACAAAATGGTGGGCAGAGAAAATGCGGGAGTGGTTCAATGAGATAAAACAAGCAATAGTCATAGGATAGGAGTAGCTTGAAGAGATGGTGGCTGAATTTTGGGCCAATGTGAGTGAGCTAGGGAGACAAGAGGATGATGAGGCACAAATTGAAGGGATGAGGGAGGAGTTGTTGAGCCTCCAACTTCAGATACTCAACCTCTTTAAAGTGCATGAAGAAATGCAATTGAAATTGGAGGATTTAGAAAATCATATACACTGGAATAATTTGCACATCAGAGGGGTGCCAGAAAGTCCTAAGTACAATGTGACAATGGAGATCTGTAAGACATTACTAAATATGAGGGAAGAGGCATAGGAAGATATTGACTTTAATTTGGATGGAGTGCACCAATCCCTCAGGGTGCCAAAAGGCAATCAAACTAGACATATTAATTTGCATCTATGAACTTGAGGTGAAGAAAAAAAATAGCTGCAAAAATGTGGTCTGGTTTTGAATGGCAGGGCTACCAAGGGGCTCTCTATGCAGACCTGGCAGCTGCAATCGTGCAGCACTACCCATTTCTAGCAAGAGAACATTCACTGCAAATGCCTTTACGCATTTGGGCTGTCATTCACCAAGAATGGTACAACATAGAAGACTAACAACATGAAAGATATAGCAAAAGCGATGGTAAAGGCTAATACAGAAGGGGTGGAAATCCTGAAGAAAGCAGTTGCATCAGCTACGGGGAAGAGGTCTGGAGGGAATTTAAAAATAAGAAGCAAGGACCTAAAGAGATCACAGAGAGAGGAAGACAGGCATCTATATTTGGAAAAACTTAGAGAAGCTAGCAAAGTAGTCAGGAAGGCAAAGATTCAAAAAGAGGAAGAAATAGCCAATGCAATATAATGGGGGGGATAAGACATTTTTCAGATGTGTTAGTGAGAAGAGGAAGGGCAAAAGTGGTATTGTCAGATTCAAGGGTGAAGAGGAGGAATATGTAGAAGCTGATGAGGATAAAGCGGAATTGCTTAACAAATATTTCTGTTCTGTGTTCACAGTTGAAGAAGCAGGAGCAGGACCTCAGAAAACACCCACAAACAGGAATAGAAGCGAGGGGCATCTTGAAGAATTTTCAGAGGACTGTGTTCGTGAGAAACTAGCTGAACTTAAAGTAGACAAAGCGATGGGACTGGATGGGATGCACCCTAGAATACTGAGGGTACTTGGGGACATTCTAGCAGTTCTACTGACTGACCTTTTCAATGCCTCGTTGGAGTCGGGAGTGGAGAGAGGCGGAAGTAAAGATGTTGAAAACTACAGGCCGGTTAGTTTAACTTCAGTGGTGAGTAAATTATTGGAAACGCTGCTGAAAGAGAAAATAGTGAGGTTTCTGGAGTCCAGCGGATTACAGGATCCGAGGCAGCATGGATTCACCAGAGGCAGGTCTTGTCAGACAAATCTGATTGATTTCTTTGACTGGGTGACCAGGGAGTTGGACTGAGGGAGAGCCCTTGATGTGGTGTATTTAGATTTCAGTAAAGCCTTTGATACCGTTCCTCACAGACGACTTATAAACAAACTGAGCACCCTAGGGATGGACCCTAAAGTTACTGCTTGAGTTAGAAATTGGTTGAGTGGGAGGTGATAAAGGGTACAAGTAAATGGAGCTCACTCTGAGGAGATGGAAGTTACCAGTGGTGTGCCCCAGGGATCTGTCCTTAGTCCGATTCTGTTTAAAATCTTTGTTAGTGATATAGCAGAAGGGCTGTCGGGTAAGGTTTGCCTCTTTGCAGATGATACCAAAATCTGCAATAGGGTAGACACCCAGGAAGGTGTAGATAACATGAGGAGGGATCTAGCTAAGCTTGAAGAATGGCCTAGAATTTGGCAGCTGGGGTTTAATGTTAAAAAATGTAAGGTCATGCATTTGGGCTGCAGCAATCCAAGGGAGCAATATAATATAGGGGGTGAAGTACTTTTGTCCTCTAAAGAAGAGCGGGACTTAGGCGTGGTTGTGTCAGATGATCTTAAAGTAGCTAAACAGGTAGAAAAGGCGACAGCAAAAGCTGGAATGATGCTTGGATGCCTACGGAGAGGAATGACTAGCAGAAAAAAGGAGGTGATAGTGCCTCTGTATAAGTCTTTGGGGCGACCTCATTTGGAGTATTGTGTGCAATTCTGGAGACTGCACCTTCAAAAGGATATAAACAGCATGGCATCAGTACAGAGGGTGGCTACCAAAATGGTTATTGTTCTTCATTATAAAGCATGTGAGGGTAGACTTAAGGATCTTAATATGTACACCTTAGAGGAAAGGCGGGATAGAGGTGATATGATTGAGACGTTTAAATACCTCCATGGCATAAATGCACAGGGGGAGAGCCTCTTTCGATTGAAAGCAAGTTCTGCTACGAGGGGACATGGGATGAGGGTGAAAGGGGATAGATTCAGGAGTGATATGCGGAAATATTTCTTTATGGAAAGAGTGGTGGATCCATGGAATAGTCTCCCAATGGAGGTGGTAGAGATGAGGACAGTATCTGATTTAAAAAAAGCAAGGGACAAACACAGAGGATCTCTAAAGAAAAAAGGGGACTGTTGTAGCTGTTGATATGGAAGGACAGACTAGGTAGGCCATGAGGTCTCTTGCTGTCGTCATTTTTCTATGTTTCTAAATGGCAACCTGAGAGCTGTGGTTGGTGATACTTTTTATACAGTAGATGCTGTTTATGGCCCTGAGGAATGACTTCCATTGGCTTGAAAGCACTTAACCCCCCCCCCCCTCCCACACACACACACAAAACATAAGAAAAACAAGATGACATTAGGGTGAAACAATGGGGAGAGGAAACTTAGAAACAGGAAAAATGAATAAATAAGGAAAGACTAGAGAACTGAAAATCTGAATAAAAATAGAAACATGAAGAAATACAGGAGCTCCTACCAAGCAAACCCCTATTCAGTGATAGAAATATAGGAATTTTATTTTGGGATGATGAATGGAATGATTTAGATGGGGTGAAAGGAATGATGCTTGAGAGAGGTGGATGGCATCAGCAGGGTTGTGAATGTTGTGTGGATGTGAGTGAGTGATGTGCGAACATGGGTCTGTAATTGCTGGATGCATGGGTTGAAAGTTACTACAAGTGTTTATATGTTGCATGGGTGACAGGTAGATAGGTGGGCCAAAATGCACAGGGGATGAGAGACAGGGAGCGAGGTGGTTGGATCTGGGAAGGGTGGTGTTCCTACTCCATGGTGGAGGGAGGCAAGGTCAATCTGTTGAAAGGGGTTAGGCTGGATGGGCAGGAGGGATGGATGGGAGATGGGGGTAGGGAGACTCATTCAGATGAAGGAATTTAGGAGAGGGTGGGACGGGCTACGAGGCAGTGGGGTATAATGCTAGGAAAAAGCTTAATATAGCCAAGAACAATAGACGTGATGGCTCAGGCTAAGAGGCAAGTTGGAAACCTTTAAGGAATCTTTTATAGAGGCAGAGCAGGAGGCTGCAAGTGGATATCACCTATGTACAGGAAACACATCTAAGGAGAACACAAATCTATTAAACAAACAAACAAAAAAAACATTCCCTCATGTATTTCTTGCTGGACTCTCTAAGGATCCAAAAGGGGTGTGGTTGGGGTATTGATTTTGGGACAGAGGACAGTGGAAGTTAAGGAGATATTGAGGAATGTGTGTGGGAGCTACATATTGTTAAGAGTGAATATTGATGGCACAGAACTAGTCCTAGTGTGTATTTATGTGCCTAATACAAGTCGGGGAACATTTTTTGCTGATCTATGCATTTGCATTACATAAACTTACAGGATTTGGTAATGCTCCTATTTTTTTTTTTTTGGGGGGGGGGGGGTCATCTTAATCTTATGGTGAATCCCAACGTGGATAATTGGAGGGGTGGGAGGGTCTTTGTTGGAAATCAAACATCGTAGGGGACATCTTATTAGACTGATGAACATCTTGGGCTTGGCAGATATTTGGAGAATTAAGAAGGACAAAAAAAGGAATCCCCAGAGTTCGTATAGCAGTATTGATAAGATACGTAGACAGCAAGAATAGATTCACTAAAGCATAGGTGTAATTTATCTGCTTTGTTTAGGAGGGCAAGGTGTAAGGGGTTTGGATTAGCTTTCTCTCACCCATCCTTCTCTGATAAGCAAGTTATTTTCCACACATACGATCACTCACAAACACTATCACACTCTCTCAGCCTCCCATCCCCTCCTCCTAGGACTGCCTCAACCTCAATCTTCCCAGTTGTTCAGTTGTACTGTATTTCTTCATGTTTTTCTTTTTATTCAGATTTATTTTCAGTTCTCTAGTCTTGCCTTATTAATTCATTTTTCCTGTTTCAAGTTTCCTCTCCCCTTTTGGTTTCTAAAATTTCTTTTTCTTCTGCTACCCATTTTATTCCCTCCAGATGGTTTCACCCTGATGTCATCTTGTTTTTGCTATGTTTTTTTTTTTTTTTTTTTTTTTAACGTGTCATCAAGCCAATGCTGACTCCTGGTGATCCTGCAGCCCCTGGGTTTTCTTGGCAAGGTATGACCAATTTTGGCTTTGCTGTGGAGGAGGTGAAAGGCAGAAAAGGGCTTCTAGTGGGGTGAAATTTACTGGGGGGGGGAGGTCTAGAATTTGGAAGTTTTAGTGTCACATAGGACCCGATTCAGCAAGGTGACTTGTGGGACTGTACTGTTGTCCTGCCTGTATTCTGCACGTCCCTTCTGTGCATGGACAGAGCAGCAGTGCAGATAGAGCTGGAGGGGCAGAGTGGGAATGGGCTGAGGCGGTAGGATGTACAGGGCTGATTCAGGTCACAGCCCTGTATTTCCTGTGGGTCAGGGGTGGACTTGTGCTTATTCCACCTCAGAGGTGAAATAAGCAGCAGGGATGGTGGGGATCTGGTCCACAACCCCTTAGGCCAGGATCCAGTGAAGGTAGGTCCTGGCCGGCCCTGCTGAAAGTCAGGTGGTGGCGAAAGAGGGGTTGTCACTGCGGCGGGCCAAAGGGCTTGCGGGGAGGACGTGCTCACTGGGATGCAGGGACATGCCGAGACATCTCAGGACCTGATCCTGCATCCACAGGTATGTCTGGCTTCCGCGGTGCAGAATCAGGTCCTAGCGGGCTGCTTGGAGGCGTCCAGATGGCCCGAGCATGCCCTTTATGGAATAGGACTCATAGGGGTTTGTTTACTAAACCGGGCTAACGGTTAACCCGGGTTATCTGCCACTAGGTCCCATATTATTCAATGGGACCTAGTTGCAGATAGCCCGGGTTAACCGTTAGCCCGGTTTAGTAAACATACCCCATAGTGTCTAATGGTTAGTCTTTAAAGTGTTTTGAGTTCCTTCCTTAAGAATGTTAGGTCATGTTTTCCCCTGAGGGTGCTAGGGACGGCATTCCAGAGATCAGGCTCATACAAGGAAATAGACTCTATTGCGTGATGCTTGATTTGTGCTTGTTATATTTCATTTTTGAGTTCTTTCAGTACCTTGGGATGCAGGGCCAGCCAGTCCACCAGGTGAACTATGCAGTTGTCTAGGGAAACAGACCCTGGTGAGTGTTATGGTGATCCTGTCCTCTGTGAAACAGTGGCTCATGGTGGGCCTTAAATCACCTGTGAACATTCACACAGTCAGCGTATGTTGCTCCTGCCTCCTCCGACAGGTAGTTGCATTGGAAGAGGGGCAAGGATGGTAAGCTGTTGTAGCAGCTGATAAGCATGCAATGAATAATACCAGGAGTCACTTCAAAGATCCAAGCCAGTTTATTGTGCACAAGGCTCAGACAGGAAAACATCCAAAAAGGACTGAGCAATGGAGAACAGGAGCAAATTCCTTATATACAATTTTCACAGTTTGATACAGGCAAACTTTCTATTGGTCCCAATGCCCCCTGCATCTATCCAATCGGGGAACCTCTCTGGGCCTAGCACCCTGTTCCCCCTTCCCAGGCTATTCTAACAAAGGCACAGTTTCTAGACATAGGGGTATGTTTACTAAACCGTCTTAACGTGTGCTCTCCCACGTTATCGCATGATAAGGCGCCTTTGCGTGTGTTAACGCACGCAAACGAGCGCTGAAGGCGGAGAAAGGATATGCACTATTTTGGGTGCATCATAGCCCATAATGGCTAGACATGACTGAAAAATACAGATGTGTCTGCAGGAACTACCTATCACACACACACTAGCACTGATGGGGACCTGCAGCATAGCCTATTTCAGCCATGAAAGGTGCTGTGGACCTAGTGCTGGGTGTCCCACCTCACCTTCAGGATGAGCACAGTACCCGCACAATGTGACGGTCTGTAGCTACTCTGTGCCAGTAACATACACGGTCAGTACCCCCTACCAGGCTGAGGTACTGTGGGGGTGCACACGGTCAGTTCCCCCTACCAGGCCGATGTGCTGTGGGGGTGCATACCCCATCTTGTGATCATCTGTAGACTGCTGATTTGCATGTGCAGTGCATCATGGGTACGGGTGGGTTAACCCTATCCTGGTAACCACAGCAGACTGTGTGGTGACATGCAGTCCTTCTGTAGCCAGCCAGGGGCTTAATAGCTGTAGCCCACTGGTTACTTCACTGTCTGTGGAGCCAGAGGTCATGGGTTCAAATCCACAGTAGGGTTATTTGATAGGGCTATCCAGAGCATTGTCAATTTTTAATGTACATTAGTGCTGCCAGCAAAAACACCCTCAGAGTAGTGTAACCATAAGCTGCCTCAGAAGGTGCTTTATAGGGTGCCCTATAAAGCGCCTTCTGAGGCACCTTATGGTTACAGTCCATATAAGGTGCCTTATAAGTTGTCCTATGGAGCGCCTTATAGGGTGCCCTATAGGGGACATTATAGGGTGCCGTGGCAGACAGTGCACTTTATAATGTGCCCTATGGAGTACCTGATAGGGTGCCTTATGTGGCACCTTAGGTTATGGCACGTGAGGGTGTGTTTGCTGGCAGCAATAATTAAAATACAAATAAAATGCCTCAAGAAACAATACTTACATGTCAAAGCTGATGCCTCAGCCAGCCTTATGCATTAGGCACACTGGGTATCAAACATGACCCCTGTATCATCAGTCAGTGTATTAACCATTGTACTACACCTCTGTTTCTGTGTTTGCATGTCTGGGCGCCTACTTAAGATTACCGCGCGTTAACGCGCTTAGCCCGTTAATGTGCACAGCAGCGCGCGTTATCGTGCGATAATCCCGTTTTGCTACTTTAAGACTGAAATGCCCAATCCTTTTATGGCAGCCTGCACACTATCGCCGGGCGCACATTAAGACGGTTTAGTAAACATACCCCATAGATACATTTCTACTGCAAGGTCATTTCTAGGCTCAGAGAATGTGAGAATTGCAGAACACTGGAACATATCTATCATCAGCGTGGAAGAATTTAATAAAGGCTTCATACAAACTTATCAAAAGCAGTTTAAAGCAGATTCTCAGACTTTCACTGACTTTGGTCTTTCTCAGCACTACTATTCTCAAGTGGGGGTGGGAACTCAGGCCTAGCTTAAGGCCTCTCATATGTTTTGCAGGCTATTATAGGCCATAGCCTACCACATTCCCCCCTTTGATTATTCTCACCCGCAAGTGAGAAAGGGTGAGAATTAAATCACATATTATACTTGCGTAAAAGCATCATTTTGGGGTATAGGGTAATATTGCCTCATAGCTAATACTTTTTGTAGCTGTCTTCCGTTCTACAGTGCCATCAACGGCTGCTGGCTTTACTTGACTGTGATGAATCCAGGGTTCGAGTTCTGCAACTTTAACTGCAGTTGGAGTTGATAAGATGACAACATAAGGTCCCTTCCAATGCGGTGCCAACGGTGTCTTTCTCCACTCTTTGATCCACACTGAGACTCCAGGCTTGAAAGGATGCAGAGGTTCTGTTAGATTGATGGGCAGCTGATCTTGTACCCATGTATGAAGACTCTGCAAAACAGAACTTAAAGCCAATGGTTCTTGTCTAGTAATTTCAGATCCAATCTGTTTCATATCTCCTTTTTTCCCTTGTACAATAAGCGGGGGTCGCCCATACAGAATCTCAAAAGGGGAAACTCCTAAAGACTTAGTAGAGGCTAAGCATATCCTAAGAAGGGCTATAGGAAGAACCTGAGGCCACTTCAGGTGAGCATCTTGACAAAGTTTAGATAACTGAGACGTCAGGGTTCTATTCATACGCTTTACCTTTCCTGAACTCTGGGGTCTATAGGTAGTATGCATCTGATAATGTCAATATCTCGGGGCCATACTTAATGGACTTGCCTCCTGAGGTTATCAACCCCCATTCTTTGTATAGGGCCCCATGTGGATGCAAGGTTGTAAGGGTATAATCGGAATCTGCATACACATTTAGACGGAGCCCTTTTCCTATTTTCAGTGCTCTAGTGAGAGCTATCAGTTCAGATTTCTGCGCTGAGGTCCCCGGGGCCAGAGCTGAGGACTCAACCACCAGATCAAGGGTCACCACTGCATACCCAGTACAACGATGTCCATTGATGACAAGACTGCTTCCATCCACAAAGAAAGTCCGTTCTGGGTTTTCCAAAGCAGCATCAGTCAAATCTAGGCAACTTGAGAATAGTGTCCATAATTTCCAGACACTCATGATCGGGGGGGCCAGGACCAACTGGTAATAATGTAGCAGGATTTAAAGCTTGACTGACCATCAATTGCAATCGGGGATTCTCACACAGCATACTTTGATACTTCAACATTCGCGAATTTATGAACCAGAAGTTTCCTTTGTGTTCCATAAGGGTCAAGACAGAGTGGGGTACGATAACTTGAAGATTCTGTCCCAAAGTGAGCTTGTCAGCTACGCTCACTAAGAGGGCTGTGGCTGCAACGGCTCTTAAACAAGGGGGCCAGCCTTTTGCAACTGTATCCAACAGTTTTGATAAATAGGCCACTGGCCGTTGCCAAGATCTGAGAGATTGAGTCAACACTCCCAAAGCATTTCCTTGTGACTCATGAACATAGAGGCGAAAAGGTTTCTGGACATCTGGTAGGCCCAGGGCTGGTGATGACATCAAGGCAGTCTTTAAAGATCGAAATGTTGCATCCTGTTCAGGTCCCCATTCCAACGGAGACCTCTCCATTCCTTTGGTGGCTTGATACAATGGCTTTGCCAACAGCGCAAAGTTGGGTATCCATATTCGACAATAGCCGGCAGCCCCTAGAAAAGCTCTCACTTGCCTCCTGGTGGTTGGAATAGGAATACTACATATAGCATAGGTGTCAAACTCTGGCCCGCGGGCCAAATTTGGCCCGTAGTGTAATTATATTTGGCCCGCGAGGCTATACCAAATGACTACTAGAGCTAGCCCGCCAGTATTATACAGCGCATTCATTCATTGCTAATACTACAAATCCCATAATGCCTTGCTGTTGTTTTGGCGCGTCAATCAGGACAGGTCCCAGAAACGCCCTCTCCTGTGTGACAGAAGTCATAGCGATCTCAAGCTACAACTGTCACTGTGGAACCCCTTCCCAAAAATGGCAAAAAGAAAGGCAGACAACAGGAACTTTCTGGACAGGTGGGAGACAGAATATTTGTTTACATATGTAAAAGACAGACCTGTTTGTCTGATTTGTGGAGTCAACGTGGCTATAACTAAGGAGTATAACATTCGACGACACTATGAAACAAAACACCATGACAAGTACAAGGACCTGGACATGACTCAAAGGAGCCAGAAAGTGGAGGAGATGAAAAGAAGTTTGGTTTCACAACAGAATATGTTCAAAAAAGCCACATCACAAAGTGAGGCTGCTGTAAAGGCTAGTTATATTGTGGCAGCAGAGATCGCAAAATCAGCCCGGCCCTTTAATGAGGGAGAGTTTGTGAAAAAGTGCATGTTGAAAGTTTGTGACATCGTGTGCCCAGAGAAAAAGCAAGCCTTTTCAAACGTGAGCCTGAGCAGAAACACAGTAGCTGATCGCACATGTGATCTTGCCACCAATCTGTATGACCAGCTTTTGGAAAAGGGAAAAGATTTCGTTGCATTCTCCCTTGCTGTGGATGAGAGCAGCGACGCATCTGATACTGCTCAGCTGTCAGTCTTCATCCGTGGAGTGGACTCAAATATGTGTGTTACGGAGGAGCTATTGGGATTCAAATCAATGCATGGCACAACCACAGGAAAGGAAATTTTTGAGGAGGTTTCCAAATGCGTAACTGAAATAAAGCTGCCGTGGGATAAACTCGTGGGATTAACGACAGCTGGTGCGCCAGCGATGTGCGGTAAAACAAGTGGACTGGTGGGCAGGGTCCGGGAGAAGATGCAGGAAGAGAACTGTGCAGGTGAACTAACTGTTTCACTGCATCATACATCAGGAATCATTGTGTGGCAAAGCCCTAAAGATGGAACATGTTATGACCACAGTAACACAAGTAGTTAACTTTATAAGAGCCAAAGGTCTGAATCACCGCCAGTTTAAGTCTTTTCTGGAGGAGTGTGGTTCGGAATACGCAGACGTGCCGTATCACACAGAGGTGAGATGGTTAAGCCGAGGAAAAGTACTGAATAGATGTTTTGAGCTGCATGAGGAAATATGTCAGTTTCTGGAAAAGCAAAGGGAAGGACACAGCAGAGCTTCGGGAGAAAAAGTTTCTGTGTGAGCTGGCCTTTCTGTGTGACATCTCGAGCCATCTCGATGCGCTGAACCTGCAGCTTCAGGGGCGGGGGCGCATCATCACAGACATGTACTACGCTGCAGTGAGGGCTTTTAAAACTAAACTGTGCCTGTGGGAGAATCAGATGCTGCAAGGAAACCTTGGCCATTTTCCCTGCTGCCAAACCATGAAAACGCAGTTCTATACCAACTTGTTCCCATGCGCACAGTTTGCTGAAAAACTCAGTGTACTCTGTGCTGAGTTTAGCCGGCAATTTGCCGACTTTGATGTCCAGAAATGTAGGTTTGAACTGCTCAGTAATCCCTTTGCAGTTAATGTGGAAAACGCACCAACCAACCTCCAAATGGAGCTAATTGAACTCCAGTGTAATGACACTCTGAAGTCAAAGTATGATGCTGTGGGCGCCGCCCAGTTTCCACAGTTCATCCCTGACACAATGCCTCAGCTCCGCACCCAAGCTGTTCAGATGCTCTCCATGTTCGGCAGCACTTATCTATGTGAGCAACTTTTCTCCTCGATGAAGATGACCAAAACATCTCACAGGAGACGTCTGACTGATGAACACCTTCGCTCGATACTGAGGATTTCCTCAGCTCAAAGCCTGAGCCCAGACATTGATGAACTATCATCCAAGAAGAGATGCCAGGTATCTGGCTTGGGCACATCAGATTAGATCAGTGTGCAGCAAACTGAACAATAATTAACGTTTTCTTTATGCACTTTTTCTTGCTACTCCAAGACATGGGCTTGAATGGTTGATTAATTTTATTATTATTATTTTATTTTAAAAATTATTATTTATTATTATTTAAATCTTATTTAATAAATGAATGTCATTGATGTTTTTTTTTATTTGAAATTGGTTTTTGCATATCTGAACTATTAAGTTATAAATTGTATAGTAATAAGTGTTGCTTCATATTCAATGTTAAAGCAAATCTTGTTTGGGTCCATATTAAAAGGTTCATTTGTTCAATGCTGGCCCGCGACTTTGTTCAAGTTTTACATTTTGGCCCACTGTGTATTTGAGTTTGACACCCCTGACATATAGCTTCTTTGCGTTCTGGTCCCAGGTGTCGGATTCCGCTGGACAATTGGAATCCTAGATATTTAACTTCAGTTTGGCACAGCTGAGCCTTGGCCCTGGAGACCTTGTATCCAGCTTCATTCAGGAGGTGTAAGAGATCACTGGTGGCTTGTAAACATTCATTTTCTGAATTGGTGGCTATTAGTAGACCATCTACATACTGGAATAGAACTCTTTTCCCTGGGTTCACAGGGTAGCTTGAGAGATCTTGATTTAGGGCAGCACTGAAGAGGGTGGGTGAATTCTTAAATCCTTAAGGTAATCAGGTCCAGGTAAGTTGGCCCCGCCTTCCTGTTGTAGGATCTTGCCATTCAAAAGCGAACAAAAGCTGACTGGTGGGGGCTAGGCGTATGCAAAAGAACGCATCTTTTAAATCCAAAACAGTGAAATGAGTAGCTTCAGCAGGAATCAGTCCCAAGAGAGTATAAGTATTTGATACCACTGGATGTATAGTTACAACTGCATCATTCACTCGCCTCAGAACCTGTACTGGGCGATAATCTCCTGTCCCTGGTTTCTTGACTGGGAGAAAGGGGGTGTTCCAAGGTGACTGGCATTCTTTGAGAAGTCCATACTTCAGCAGTTTCATCAGATGGCAGTGGATACCTTCAATGGCTGGTCGAGGAAGAGGATACTGCTTCACATGCACTGGTTCCGCTCCTGGCTTGAGGGTGACAATGATGGGGGTTATGTTCTTCACTAGGCCAGGTGGATTATCCTCCGCCCATACTCCATGCGGAGCTGAAAGGTTGGTGGGTATACAGGAACTAACTGTCTTGGTTGGAGATGCACTATAGAACCGCCACTCTTCTTCTCGGGGGACAGTCAGCACCATCAATCCAGCAGGCTTTTAGTTTACAGTCATTTGCATTTCTCCCCCTTCAGCAAAGGATATTTGCGCCTGGAGCTTAGCAAGCATATCTCGGCCCAAGAGTGGAATAGGGCATTCAGGCATATACAGGAACTGGTGCGTTATTTCCTGCCCCCCTAGTTCACACGTGCGGTTCTGCAGAAAAGGCTTAGTGGCCCTAGCTCCAGTGGCCCCTACAATGGTGACAGATCGAGAGGACAAAGGGGCCACTGGCTTGGCCACTACTGAATGTTCTGTTCCTGTATCCACCATGAAGTCCCCTATCCCCTATATTGGTCCCGTATCTTCAAACTGACCATAGGCTCCTGGGGACCCAGGGTAAACTTGGAGCCCGGTCTGGCCTAGTCTTCATCCATATCATAGCCTTCTGCAACTGCCACTCCCTCAATAGCTTCTTCCCTCTCTTGTTGGAACTGTGCTCAGTTCATCCCTCCCCGACTCTGGGATCGACCTCCTGCTCTCCAAGTACTCCCTCCTCCCCTCCGGGGGGTGGAGTCAAGATGCAGGCATTCATTTTTCCAATGTCCTTCTTCTCTGCAATGGGCGCATTGATTTGCACACAGTGGGGGCCCACTATTTCCACAGCCCCTTCCACGTCCTCTGCTCCTTCGGTTAGGAAAACCTCCTCCATGTCGTTCAACTAAAGCGGCAGCAAGAAGATCTGCTTTCTTCTTCATTTTTCGTTCACTTTCTCTGCTACACTCATGTTCACGATTCACAAACACCTTCTGAGCAACTTCCATTAACTGTGCTGTATTCATGCCCGCAAATCCATCCATTTTCTGTAATTTTCGTTTTATATCTCTCTGGGACTGACTGACAAAAGCTGCGTTTACCATACGCAGATTCTCCTGGGCTGCTGGATCGTATGGGGTATATAGTCTGTAGACTTCAGATAATTATTCATAGAAGGCTGCTGGGCTCTCATCTAGTCGTTGGAGAACTTCAGATATTTTTCCAATATTCATGGCTTTCTGGCCTCCCTTCTTTAGGCTTTGCATGAGGGCTTGGTGGAACTGATTGAGGGCTGTCTGCACTATTTGGATCCCACTTGGGGCCATCAAGGCTGATGGGTCTGCATAATACTGTTCATTAGTTCAATCAAATCCTAAGGTTTCTCGGTGTAGGAGGCATAATGCGTCTTTCAGTTCAGTAAATCAGTGGTGGAAAAAGGCACATAAGGCTGGTCAGCCCTACCATGACCTGGCCTTCGGTATTAAGGGTGGGTAGGCCCTGGACCTGGCGCAATGGTATAACATGACCATCCCTTTTACTGGTAGTTGTACTTCTGAAGGCATATGGCAATTGGGACTGTTGGGGTTCCACTTCATGTTCTTGGGCGCTGGCTGTGAGTGACCCTGAACTGGCGAATGAATCCCTGCTTGTAGTGTCATCGGTGGACTGTGGCCCACTCAGAGTACTTTGAACTGAGCTGGGGCTTCCGGCCGGGGAGGGGAATGTCTCCTCCAGCCGCGGGAGCTGTTGGGAGGACACCCGGGGTAAAACTGCAGGAATGGGTTCCTCCTGGACAGGCTCTGCCTGGGATAGTGGCGGAGCTGAGGGGACTGGCCTATAGAGGAACTGGGGCGGAAGGGACGGAATGTCTGGGGACTCTGGGGCTGAATAGACAGGCAGTTTATTTTCCCCAGGCTTCTGGGCCCCTTGGGTAGTTGCTACAAATATCCTACACTGTTCCTCATAACAATGCTTTAACCAGGAGGGCTTCTTTTTTTCTTTTTTTCTTTTTTTCTTTTTTTCTTTTTTTCTTTTTTTCTTTTTTTCTTTTTTTCTTTTTTTCTTTTTTTCACAAACATTTAACCAGAAGTCCATATAAGGGAACTGGTCAGGATGTTCCTTTCGTGCAATCTGGTGAACTAAGGATATGATACTAACATCAAAGGTACCACCAGGGGGCCATGATGAGACCAGTACTGGCCACTCCCTATCACAAAGCATCTCTAATCGGGACGGAGACATTTCCATTCCATAGTCTCCAGTGAATCCCTTGCTAAAATTCCTAGTCATATATTGCAACGGAATTTGGGTGGACTCCGACCCCCCCCCCTCCCATGATGATGTACTTGACAACAGACAGAGGGGGCGGGCAGTCAGGCTGCATTTTCCTGTGGACTACGAGTCAGAACTATGCAACAATGTTCCTCTGGGTGCACTTATTAAAAAACTTATTATTAAAAACTTATTATTGCTGTAAACAAAGGGTAGGCCATAAGGATAATGGATGTGTGTGCTCATTCTAAATAGGAACAATTTAGATAAAGTCCTTAAAATATAAAACTATTATTTTGCAACATGTTATAACATCAATCCCAATAGAAAGAAATATGGCTCCTAACACGACGGCCACATATCTGTTACGTATGACTAGAATAAAAATACTTGGCATGAAACTAACTACCAACAGTCTCCAGACCAGTGGCTCCGAATTTGTGCTCTATGGACCCCGGGGGGGGGGGGGGGGGTCCATGAGACAATTACAGAGTGTCTGCAGGACATAGGAGTTGCCTGGAGATAAGAGAGAGACACAGGAAGGAAATGACTGGGGGAGGGAGAGAGAAAGAGACAGACTGGTGGGGTAGGCCGGAGGAAGAGAGAGACTGGTGGAGATAGGAAGGGGGAGGAAGATAAAGTGATCTATTGGGGACAGGCTGGCACTGAGAGAAGGAGTCTGGGAAGAGTGGTATGAATGAACTAGGGGTTCCTGAACATTTTGGAGGTTAATAAGGGGTCCACACAACCAAAAGGTTTAGAAACCTCTGATCTAGAACAGTGATTCTCAATCTAGTGCTCAATACATATGTAGCCAGTCAGAATGTCAGGATATCTACAATGCATATGCATAAGATGAAGCTGAATACAATGGTGACAAATCTCTCTCATACATATTCATTGTGGATATCCTAAAAACCAGACTGGCAGGGTATGTCCCAAAGACTGGGTTAAGAATCTCTTATCAAAACCAGTGATTCCCAAACCTGTCCTGGGGGGACTCAATCAGTTGAATTTTTAGGAAAAAAACTAGGGCGCGGGCCAGGTACCAAGCGCCCGCATGGTAACCGGGTGTCTGGCCCAAGGCGAACCGGTCCAGCTGCTCGTGTACGAGCAAGAGGAGAGGGGTTGAAGGGGGGGGGGGTTCGACGGGAGCGGATTGAGAGGGCGACGCGATTGGCTGGCAAAAGCAGAGTGAAATTGAATTGATTGGATCCCCTCGCGCGGGTCCGCGTGCAGGGGATCCAACAGCTTGCACTCCCACGCGCCCGAGCCTGTTGGCATCGTGGCGCGGTGAGAGGTGCACGCTGGATGCTTATCCTTACTGCTTACTTGTCGGGGTATCGCTTTGGTGAGCGCGGCTAGTCGGTAGGAGGCCTCGTGAGAAGTCCGGCTGAGGAGCGAGCGGCGCGAACTTCCCCGACGGAGCAGAGTGTGCGGTGAGGTGACTGGCTCCGGAGCAAGGCAGCGGTAGCGAGTGCTTCGGCGGGACGCCAGGCAAGTTTGGGGGCCTAGTTAGGGTCTTGATCAGTGGTGGGTCAGACCGTGGAGAGGTGTCGGCAGCGAGCCTGTCCCACTTCCCGCATTGTAATTTTGCCAGCAGCCTTTCCAATGCCCTCTCGCAGGCCCGACAAGCGTACGAAGGGTAAAGGGGCGGTAACTAGGGGAGCGGGGACCGGGAGCAACAGACGGGCAAGGCCTACTGTTAATCCAGAGACTCCCGCTGCTGCTGGGAGGGGACCGGGGTCTGGCAGGCCAGCGAGTGGTCCCCGTGCACGGGCCCGAGGGGTAGGTGCTAGGGGGAGGGCGGGGAGGAGTGAAAGGGGGGCCTCACGTGGGGGGAGGGGAATTGGAACAGCTGGTGGGTTTGGCGGTGAGCAAGGGATAGGGGGCTGGGATACGGCGGGCGGAGGCCTAGCCACTAGTGCGGGGCGGGGTGCTTCAGACCCCCTGTCGGGCGGAGCGCGTGGTTCCCCAGGCGCGGCCGGATACTTGTCTCCTGCTGCCCCTAGCTTCCATGGGGCGGACGGGGGAGGGCTAGCTGTGGGTCCCAATTGGGGATGGGGGACGGGGGCCATGCCCGGCTTTGCTACAGGCGCACGGCTTATGGATGGCGAAGGGTGGAGGAGGGGGGGACAGGGCATGTCCTCCTCCGAGTGGGCGGGGGTATGGCATCCGGCCTGGTCTATGGGTTTTGCTCCCCAGGGTTGTTCTTTTCTACCTCCACAGGCTCCGTTCCTTGGCTCGCCAGGGCCTGTGCCGGGTACCAGTGGATGTCAGCAGAGCATGGACGCGCAACGGGAACTACAGCCTTCACAGATAGAGGCGGTCGCGGCGTCTACTTCAGGCAGCGAGCACCAGCGGAGCGGGACCACGGATTCTGGACTCCAGGTGACGGAGCAGCCCGAGG
Source organism: Ichthyophis bannanicus (assembly GCA_033557465.1). Classification (NCBI taxonomy): domain Eukaryota; kingdom Metazoa; phylum Chordata; class Amphibia; order Gymnophiona; family Ichthyophiidae; genus Ichthyophis; species Ichthyophis bannanicus. Next base: position 1,173,336,334 of record CM066031.1, read on the forward strand.
CTTCCACGGCTACGCCTGCGGGTGAGTTGTTGTTGGAGGTGGGGCTTGCGGGGGAGGAGTGTGGTGAAAAGGCGGAAAAAAGGGGCAAGGTCACGAGAAAACGGAAACATTCGTGCCGGCGCAGAAAAGACACTGATTCGTCGTCTTCATCCTCGTCCGAGTCTTCGGGGTCGTCTTCGGAGGGGCAGACTGGGGGTGCGGCTACGGGCGGGTCGGTTCAGCACGTGGCTACTTTATCCGAACTGTGGGAGGGGGTTCCGAAGAAGTTGCGGCGCAAAATTCGGAAACGGAAATATATCGATATTTTCCGCCTCCTGGATGGTCGTAAGCGTTCAGGTGAGAGTAAAAAGAAGCGGAAGGAAGACGAGAAGGCTGGTAGGGTTCGGAAGGTCTCTAAAACGGTCGTTAACTGGGTTAGAGCCTTCTTGAGGCTAGCCAGCGTTTGGGGTCAGCATTGGCCGGGACAGTATGGCATGATGCTTGCGTATGCGGATACCATCCTCGAAGCTTCCCAGACCCACGAAGGGTGGGCCTGGTTGAATTATGATGAGAAGTTTAGGGATAAGATGGAGGAGAACAGATCCCTAACCTGGGCGACCCAGGACATCAACTTGTGGCTTACCCAGATGTCCGCGAGGGGGCCAGTGGGAGTGGGGTCCGGGAGGGGTGGCTTGTCATCCACAGCCGGGATAGGTCGTTCCTTTCGAGGCGGGGCGGTGCAAACGCCTATTAGGGGGGCTGCCGGGACGACAGGGGACGTGTGTTGGCGTTACAACAGGGCAGCTTGCCCCTTCCCAGATTGCAAGTTTCGTCACGCCTGTTCCGCGTGTGGTGGTGGACACCCAGCAGCGAAATGCCTTAAAAAAGGCCCGGCAGTGCCAACCGGAGTTGCCGGCAGGTCCGCGGGGGGTGTTTGACGTTGCCCCCACGCCGATTAGAGTGGAAGTGCTGCGAAGGTGGTTGCGGGGATACCCGAGCTCGCGCATTCAAAAATTGTTGTTGTCAGGTTTTCAGTTTGGGTTTGTTATACCGGTTGCGGGGACTTTGACGTCCTCAGTGGCGCGGAATTCCCTGTCGGTCAGGAGGTTGGCGGCGGTGGCCGCGGAGAAGGTGAATACGGAGGTATGTTTGGGCAGGGTGGCGGGGCCTTTTGCGCGGCCGCCGTTCCCGGATTTTGTGTTATCCCCGATAGGGATTATACCGAAGAAAGAACCGGGAAAATTTCGGATGATACATAATCTCTCTTCTCCGATAGGGGACTCCGTTAATGATCACATACCCCGCCATTATTGCACGGTCCGCTACGCGTCGTTTGATAAGGCTGAAGAGCTGGTCAGGAGGGTTGGGCGGGGTGCGTTGATGGCAAAGGTGGACATAGAGTCTGCCTTTCGCTTGTTGCCAGTGCACCCCTCGGCCTTTAGACTTTTGGGTTTTCGATTCTTGGAGGGATTCTATTTCGACAAGTGCATGCCCATGGGTTGCGCTGTTTCATGCGCGTACTTTGAAAAATTCAGCACCTTTTTGCATTGGGCATTGATCCGACTAGTGGGGCGCAGTGAGGTGGTGCACTATTTGGATGATTTCCTGTTTGTAGGTGACAGAGGTTCCCAGGCGTGTCAGGAGCTGCTGGATGGGTTCGTGGACTTAGCAGGCCAGCTAGGGGTTCCGCTGGCGGAGGGGAAGACTGTGGGGCCGTGTTCTTGGCTAACATTTTTGGGCGTGGAGTTAGATTCTGAGCTGATGGTAGCGCGATTACCACGAGAAAAGGTAGTTCGGTTGAGAGTACTGGTGGCGACAGCTCTGGCCTCGGCCAAGTTAACCCTGCGCGAGATGCAGGCCTTGATTGGTTCCTTGAATTTTGCCTGTAAGGTGATTCCGATGGGGCGCGTCTTCTTACGGCGTTTGTCGGCGGCAACCGCGGGTGCGACGAAGGCGCATCATCGTATTAGAGTGTCCGCGGGGATCAAGGAGGATCTAAGAGTCTGGGACGTATTTTTGCTGGAATTTAACGGGACCTCCGTGATAAAGGAGTTGGAGTTTTCAAGCACTGAACTGCAGCTTTATACAGATGCAGCAGGGGGAGTGGGTCTCGGTATCTATTTTGGAGGGTCATGGTGCGCTGAGAGATGGCCTGATGCTTGGCGGGCGTCGGGTCTTTTGAAGAACATAACGTTTTTGGAATTGTTCCCGATGCTGGTTACGATTGAGTTGTGGCCGGACAGATTGCGGAACAGCAGGGTGCTATGGTGGTGCGACAACGCCGCCGTGGTGAGTTTAGTCAATCGCTGCACTCCACGATGTTTACAGGTGGCGGCGTTGATGAGATTCCTCGTGCTAGGTTGCATGCGCCTAAATCTCTTGTTAAAGGCGCGGCATGTTCCGGGGCATTCTAATGCGATTGCTGATGCTCTTTCTCGTTTGCAGATGGAGAGGTTTCGGCAGCTGGCGCCAGAAGCAGATACCGATGGGAGGACGGTCCCGTCGAGATTGTGGAGCTTTGGCCAGCAGAGATGAGAGAGCTGTTGCGGAGTTCGGTGGCGGAGAGTACCTGGGCTGCTTATCGGCGGGGCTGCAATAAGGTGGTGACATTTCTGCGGGGCCGGGGTTGGCGGTTGGGCGCGGTGACGGACCACATGCTCGGGCAGTATATAGCCTGGGCAAAGGGCACGGGGTTATCTAGAACGGCTGTCCGGGGGCATCTGGCGGGTTTCGACTTCTTTGCAAAGGCAGTCGGTTCGGGGTCGGGTGGGGGAGGTTTTGTGGCGAGGCGGCTCTTACGCGGTTGGGAGCGATCCCGCCCGTCCCCACCCGACAGCAGGCGCCCCGTCTCATATAGCCTTTTACGGAGGCTTTGCGTTGAGCTGCCAAGGGTGGTGGAGTCTCACTTCGAGGCAGTACTGTTTCGGGCCGCGTTCACGTTGGCCTTTTTCGGAGCTTTGCGAGTCGGTGAGCTGGCGGCGGCTTCCAAGAAAGATTTGTACGGATCGGTTTTGCGTAGACAGCATGTACGGATTGACGGCGGGCAACTTAAGTTCCTGATTACGAGATCAAAGACTGATCAGATGGGAAAAGGGGCTTGGGTAATCCTCAACCCTATAGGCGGTATCACCTGCCCGGTAGCGGCCATGCGGGATTATTTGCATGTCCGGCCAGGGGTAGCAGGCAGTTTATTCGTGCATGCGAATTCCCAAGTGCTAACACGTTTTCAATTTTCAGCGGTTTTGCGGATGGCATTGACCCATCTGGGCGAGGACGCATCGCTTTTTGCGGCGCATTCCTTTCGCATAGGGGCCGCGACTAGTGCGGCTCAGATCGGGTGTGTTGACACGCAGATACAACGGATAGGCCGGTGGCAGTCCCGGGCATTCCAGAGCTATGTACGTTTAGAACGTTGAACCACTGTTCATGGCCATACATTTATATATATAGTTCCTATAAATATCCTTAAGTCGATGCCTGTCACAAAGGGGGGAGGAGTTGGGGGGGGGTGTTATTAACTGTTCTTTTCTTTTCCAGATGTCGGACACGCATGCAGGGCGTGTTGGTTGATGGGGCACTCCTTTGTCTTTTGGGCGGAGAATCGAGCAGCTGTCCGGCCTGTCGGGCGCAACCTGGGCTTCTTATGGCAGTGTTGTCAGTCTCATGGCTGGGTCTACGAGGGATGCGTTGGTCCCAGATGCTACCCATGCTTCGACAGCAGCTGCAGATCGGAAGGCAGCCGGCGATTCTGCTCGTGCACCTTGGCGGCAATGAAGTGTCATCCTGGACTTGCAAGCAGCTGATTAACGCGGCGAAGAAAGATTTTGCTGTGGTGCTACGTTGGTGTCCTGAGTTGGTGGTGGTGTGGTCTGACATCATCCCTAGACCTGCTTGCCTTGGGCAAAAGCGGTGGTCCAAGGGCCTAATCAAGATTAATAGACAGGTGGGGAGATGGGTGTGCGAACAGGGGGGTTACCAGGTGCAGCATTCCTGGGTGGAAGTGGGTTGTGCGGGCCTATATCGGAGTGATGGGATATACCTATCCCCGGTTGGGTTAGACCTCCTGCTCAATGACTGGCAGGAGGTGCTGGAGACAGTAGTTCTGGACAAAGGAACTGGTCGCTGATACAGTTAATCTTATGAATAGTCTCATTTAGGGGGGGGGCGGCACAGACGGCTAAAGGGTCTGTGCCGGTGGCGGGGTCCCGGGGGTTCCCGGGGTCCGGAGCGGCAGGCCATGAGGGCGGGGGCCCTCGGCATGGTTAAACCCGGGTCGACTTGTGCTACTGAGACGGCCAAGTCGGGGAAGGGTTATTGCCAATTGGCCGGTGCTTTTACTGTGCGGGGGGCGGCGGAGAAGTCACCTTGCTAATCACATGGCGGGTGGCCGATCTTGCCGCGGGGCACAGGGATTGAGTTATTATTATGTTATAACTGTTATTGAGGTTATGTTCAATAAAACTGCGACCAGTTTATGCCCAACTACTGTCTCTGTGCTTGATTTGGGAGTAAAGGGACTAGGAGAGTAGGTTGGGGCTTGCTATGTGCTGGGAAGGAATGGAAGGTGAGGGGGGGTGGTGCTAAGAATTGGATAAGAGGGAGCATGGTGTCCAGCTACCCGGTTACAGACAAAGCGAAAACTGAGGTTAACCATAGCCTTGGACACACAAATGTTTCAAATAAAATTTATCGTGGGACCCAATTTGGCCGAACTTCGGCAAACAGGCCTGTGTCAGGGGTCTATAAAAGTACAAATAGAATAATAGAACAGATAAATTGAACAATCATACAAAATAATAAAATAGAAAACCATAGAATATATATAAAAGACTATATATAAAAAACTATACATAAAATCGTATCATTTACATACATTAAAAAAAAGTAAAAATGTGACCAACCTGAATATTATAACTGTTATATATGCATTTGTTAGACCTGTTTATAACATTTATAATATTCAGGTATATAGGCAAGCAGGTCTGGGCCCATCAAATTGTATGAATTGGTAAACATTGGATAATGGTTTCAATTTTGTATGTTTATGAGCATCTGGAGATGCTCACACATGATGTTTTAGCAAAAAGTGATATCCCTTTGCAATCCAGCATCCTGAACATCTGTGAAATATATTTGGATGCTCTGCTGGTATTTCCATATTGGATAAAACTGTTAGAAGGTAAGAAATGAGTAAGGTCACGAATGGAATACAGAATGTGTAAAACTTAACCACAGCATAATTTAATACAGAACGTGACATTCTTGATTTGCATTATGAAACTTTTTTCATGTTATGCCTTATGGTAAACCAATAAGTAACCTTTCTTAAGTAACAGTACATGTGTTGCTGTCAGAAAAAAAGACCCCAAATAATAATAAAAATAAAATAGTTAAATCTAAACAAGTTATAAATCCTCAGATTACAAAAGAGAAAATACAAAAATGGCAAGTGAGAAAAGTAAGGAAATGCACTGAAAAAGATAGCATCTAACTGCAGTGAAACTGCTAACGTAGGGCTAATTTTTAAATGTTTATGTTAGACTTGATTGACTGCCCTTCAACAGTCCCACCAGGACAGTGAACAATAAAAAAAACCATACATGAATTACTTAACCAAATGTATCCATTAAACTGACAAACATAATTAAATAAAAATAAGCGAAAACAATATAAAAGATAACATCATAGCAGAAAACGACGACACTATCTGCCGTTCTGCCATAGTCCACATAGCAAACTCCCTCAAATGGACCTGCTCCAAATCAAAAGCATGACCAAAAATGCAATGTAAAGTATCCTCAAGATGGCCAAGATATTAATTTAAAACATACACTGTTCAGCAGTGAAGGCATACCTGACAGAATATAAAGGTTGCATTAGAAACAAGATAGCAGAGTGCTCATGTTTTAATTATGTCATTCACAAAAATTATAAGGCCCCAAACTTTACATTTTTAGCTGCATGTTTCTCAAAAAAGAGAAGACCCCTATTGTTGAAGGTCAGCTATCTGTCTGTCTGTCTGTCCATACCCATCTGTGCATATATAGAAACAAACATGCATTTTAACAATAAAAATGAATAAGTAGTCAGTGCTGAGATGGTGGGGAGGACAGATCCTGCCACCTGAAGATGAGCAGGGGCACAGGAGAAAGATGTCAGTGTCACGGGAACTCAGTTCTTGCAGGGCAAGAGAGAGAATTAAGATGGTGGCATTCGAAGGAGGAAGACCATGTTCTGGAAAAAGAGAAATCCTGTAGCTGGTCACGCTCTGTGACTGCCAGCTAGGATGTGTTCTTAGCTGTGTGGCCCTGATAACTGGACAGATCAGATGAACCAGGTGGTCTTTTTCTCTGGTTATTTACTATGTCATGGACATAGGCAGCTAGTTGCTGAGTGATGTCACCTCTAGGAGGACCATTTGTGCTCATCTAAGGCAGTTCATTCCTTCTTCCTCATCTTAAATACCATCATCATGGAGTATTCCTGGCGCCTAAATGTATCTTTTGCTCTTTCTTGCTCTCTGCCAACATCTCATTAGTCCACAATGAGCACTTCACTAACCCAGTAGTTTCTAGTTATGGCCACTATGACTTTTCCAATCCTATATTTTAGTAATCCTATTAGACAAAACATAAGAAAATTACCCTGTATGGCTACAATTCATGTGCCTATGCCTCTTTTTCACTTACATTAGTTAACAGTCCGCAACAAAATCCTTATCTCCATCATGACAAACCAGACATAAGGGTATGTTTACTAAACCATCCTAACGTGTGCTCTGTGACGTTATCGCGCGATGATGGCGCTTTTTAAGGCGCACAGGTACCATAGCACGCGATAACGCGCGCTGAAGGCGGGGAAAGGCTCCCGGAGGGTGGAGGAAGGCTCCCCAGGGGCGGAGAGAAGGGGTCAAGGGTGGAGAGTGGGAGGGGAGAGGCTCCCTGCACACCAACGCTGTGAAATCCGAGGCTCAAAACTAACGCCAGTGAAACCCTGGCGTTAGAGCTGATTTAAAGGGAAAAGAAACCATTTACGTCAGCAATGTACAGCATAACCAGGGAAACCTACAAAAAGTGATAAGTGTGATACATGTGCACGGAACAAAAGGGCAAATAAACATTGAAAATGAACAGAAGTAAATGTAAAAAAAACATAACCAAGCTGGGCAATAGTGATAGCAATGGGAAACATCAAAAAACACTCCCAAGAAAGCTCCAAAAAAACGATATGAATTTTGGAAGAGTCTATGCTCCGTCCCCATACAAGGTGAATGAGCCCACAGTGAAATTGCGCTGTGCAGGGTTTCTGACCCCATTGGCCAGGTGTCCTATGGCATGCACATGTTCTGCAACAGTAGGGTGGGCATGTTGGAATGGGAAACTGGACAGATGCTGGAAAAGGGGACACAGAGGGCCTCAGGCGGCACATGCGGCAGTGCAGCTGGCCCACAGTGCGGACTAGGGTGATGCCTAGCTGGCCCATAGGAATGCTGAAACAGTAGAGCAGCCAGACAGCAACTGCCGAGGGCCCAACATGGGCACAAGTGTGCTTCCCACGGTGTCACAGGGGATAGTACCCAGCAGGTCCCCCCAATGGCACGGGACATTGGCAGGCGGTGCTGGGGGGAAGCGTGGACAGCTATGCAGGCACCCCTACCCCAGAACCCGCACCATAGGCAGCCGTCTACCCACACACTGGATGGCCTGAGACTGTGCTCCACCAGCACCACCAGCAGAAGGGCATGTCAGCATGGTGGCAGAGGGATACTGGTGGTGGAGGGGGCAGTGGCAGCTGCCCAGAGCAGACCGTGGCCAAACCCTGTGTAGGTGGGTGCCATGCACTGCAACAGACAGGCCCTGTCTGACGAAAAGTCATGGCATCAGCAGGGATTGCACTGTCTCTGTGGCAACACAGTGGTGCAGTGCACACAGCCAGTGTGTTCAGAAGCAGAAGGGCACAGGTTCAAGTCCCAGCTGTGGTTCCTGCCAACCCAGTCCCCATATTTTACCCATTACTAAAACGTGCTAATACAGACAGAACCTTTATTGCAGATGACGTAAACATGCCCAAGACACCTACATTTTACCCTACAGAACAGAGACACCATAAACATGCACATACCCTAGAGCAGAGTCTCCCAAATACAGTCCTGGGGGCCAAACACCATTCAGGTTCCATGCTGCCTCTAATAAAGATGCCTGTGCTGCATTTCTATGCGCCGTCCTCATGGTAGGCAGATGTATCTCATGCATATTCATGAGGGACAGCATGAAAACCCGAACAATGTTTGGCACACCAGGACTGGAGTTGGGAACCTGTGCTGTAAAGCAGCAGCCAACAAGGGCAGACACACCCGCACCCACGAGCTCCATTATCCAATGCCTCCTGGAGAGGCAGGACATTGGGCCCTGCGTGCATCTCCCAATACTAGCACTTGCATACCTTAGCAATGCCATCCTAAACCTGGGAATATGGTACACAGCTATCAAAAGGTTGCTATGAATACTGGCAGATAGAAATTCCGATGTTAAGTACAATTGTCTGATTGAGCTGCATCATGGGAACCTTTCTGATGTCTGTGGAGTGACCCCAACAGTATTGCGCACCATAGCCATGCCTGCACTGTGCCCAGGACTGGAGCGGTGGCCAGGGCTGCCAAACACCTCTATAGTTGTACAATGCTGGCATAGGTGTGGGAGTGTGTGTCTGTCTATCCAGTGTGTGGTGGCTACAAACACCCTCCACAGCTCACACTGCCAGCACTGTTGCCAGTCTTGGCCTGCCAATGTGCATAATGAGTAGCAAGGTACCATGGGTATAGTCCGGACAGGGTGGCCTGGCCAGGATGCATCTGCATAGGGCAATGGCTGGGACATTGTAGTGCCCGGCCACCACTTGCACAGACAGGGTGGCCACAGCATGTCCTGCTGGGAGTTCACTCTCACCCTGACTGAGCAGTGACCACGGCATGGCTAGGTTCCCCTATAGTGCCCTATAATATTTTCTTCATGTGATATTTCTGGGTTCCCTTTTGGGGCCCAATCACTGACTTATCTGCTTGGTGTGTATGCATCTTCTCCAGGTACATGCCCTATGGACTAGCTAGCAGACTGTCTGCAGCTAGTATGTGTCATGCTGGAACACCTTGCAGGGTGCAGTGGCTGCAGGCTTGATGCAGGAGAATATCAGATAGTGGTGGGGTGCAGCTGAGTATTTCCAGGCCTAATGTCTGTCTGCTATTGCTTTATAGATGTGTACAGAGCTGCATTGACTGCCCTGTAGTTCTTCATTAGTCTGTTCCCCAGCAGGACTGCAGTTGGTGGTCCCCTCTACTGCTGCCATTGCAGGGACGTAAAATGTGGATCTGTTGGTGGGAGACCCTGTTTCCCACCCTCAGCCCCAGAGGGTGGGTTGGGTGGTGGTACATAATCTGCCTATAGGTCCATAAGGGTTAAACCTGACTGAGAAATACAGATATATCCAAAGTGTGTCTGCAGGAACTAACTATCTCACACACTAGCACTGCTGGGGACCTACAGCATGGCCTATTTCTGCCATGGAAGGTGCTGTGGACCTGGTGCTGGGCGCCCCACCGCACCCTCAGGGTGAGCACAGTACCCGCACAATGTGACGGTGTGTAGCTACTCTGTGCCAGTAACACACATGGTCAGTTCCCCCTACCAGGCCGAGGTGCTGTGGGGGTGCATACCCCATCTTGTGTTCATCTGTAGATGGCTGATTTGCATGTGCAGTGCATCATGGGTTCGTTTGGGCTAACCCTATCCTGGTGACCACAGCAGACTGTTTGTGTGGTGACGTGCAGTCCTTCTTCAGCCAGCCAGGGGCTTGCTAGCATCTATAGAGCTGTAGCCCACTGGTTACTTCACTGCCTGTGGAGCCAGAGGTCATGGGTTCAAACCCACAGTGGGGTTATTTGATAGGGCTGTCCAAAGCATTATCTATTTTTAATGTACATTAGTGCTGCCAGCAAAAACACTCTCAGCGTACTGTACCCATAAGGTGCCTCAGAGGGCGCTTTATAGGGTGCCCTATAGGGCACCTTATGGTTACCGTCCATATAAGGTGCACTATATGGTAACCTATGGAGTGCCTTATAGGGTGCCTTATGTGGCACCTTAGGTTACGGCACATGAGGGTGTGTTTGCTGGCAGCAATTAATAAAATACAAATAAAGTGCCACAGGAAACAATACTTACATGTCAAAGCTGATGCCTCAGCCAGCCTTATGCATTAGGCACACTGGGGATCGAACTCATGACTCCTGTATCATCAGTCAGTGTATTAACCATTGTACTACACCTCTGTTTCAATGTTTGCATATCTCTTACCTGTCCCACAGCAGGTGAGAACCAAAAACAGTGTAAACATTGCTAATTGTGTACAATATCAGGGTGTTCCACAAGGCCTGGCCCTCTCTGCACTGTTATCTAATATATATATATATATATATATATATATATATATATATATATATATATATATATATATTCAACCAATATGCAACATAATGAGACAGCACAACATCCACTACAGAATATACACAGATGATATCATAATATAGCCAAATTAACATCAGTCAACTGGATTTCTCACAAATCACAGCATATCTTGAATCAATGTCAAAGTGGCTCAAACGACATGATCTTTCCATAAACTTAAAAAAAATCGGAATTGATGCATATTACCAGAAATACTAAATTCTTCCCACCGGACTCAATCAAGATCCTAGACTACACCCTAACCAATAAACAAGAGATCAAATACCTCGGAGTAACCTTCGACCATCAACTCAGCTTCCAACCTCACATAAAGAGGATGACCAGATCAGCATTCTACAAGTTGAGAACTGTACACAAACTCAAACCACTACTAACTGACAGCAACTTCAGAACAGTAGGCCAAGCCATAGTAGCTGCCATAATAGATAGTTGTAAAGTGATTTATCATGGCATAACTAAGAAAACAATACTCCCTCTGCAACTGGTGCAAAACACTGCTACAAGAATCAATTCAGAACTGCAAAATATAGCCATATAACCCTTACACGCCACCAACTACACTGGTTCCCTGCCACTGTACATACTAAATACAAGAACATAATAATAATCTTCAAAATACTAAACAACCTATCTCCAATGACTCTTCAACCATTGATCAGGAAAGCGTGTCCAACCGAAACGAGAAGAGGTGCAGACATCAACATCCTGGAAACTCCACTAAGCTCCAGAAGTGCAAAGCAATCCACTTACGATAGAGCCTTCTCCCTGTATGCCCCCCAGTTGTGGAATAATCTACCCGCCTCAATACATGCAATCAAAGACCTACTAGACTTCAGGAAAGCCATACAAACTCACCTCTTCCTTGAATACTATGGTCCCACCTAGAAGAACAAGTGCCATAACGCAGGAATACAAATGTAAATAGCAGATAACTGTTGAATATAGCAGCAAAACATCACACCGCAACAATGTATCTGTATATAGTTAGCAATTGTTAAATGTATCATTTACCCCATATAATCCTCCAAGTTTAATTCCCTGTTCTATGTAAAAGCCTGTTGCTGTATTTGTTCCATGTAAACCGCTTTGAATTAATGATAAGGTGGTATAGAAAACCTGTTACATAAATAAATAAATAAATACATCTACTGAAAATATTTTCTTACTATGGAATCTCTTGGTTTTAACAAACCATCACAGAGACCTGCCTTGTTGGGAGAGCTGCCGCGGTTCGTTTTTCCACCGCGGAGCAAGTGTCTGGTTGGAGTCCGGTGCCTGCTGTGTCATCTGCAGGCAGAGTGTGGCCGCCCTCGGGAGTGGAGGACCCCCCCACGAGCCCTACAAAGCCCGGCTGTGTTAGACCTGCTGGTGAGAGACCTGCCTTGTTGGGAGAGCTGCTGCGGTTCGTTTTCCACCACGGAGCAAGTGTCTGGTTGGAGTCCGGTGCCTGCTGTGTCATCTGCAGGCAGAGTGTGGCCGCCCTCGGGAGTGGAGGACCCCCCCACGAGCCCTACAAAGCCCGGCTGTGTTAGACCTGCTGGTGAGAGACCTGCCTTGTTGGGAGAGCTGCCGCGGTTCGTTTTCCACCGCGGAGCAAGTGTCTGGTTGGAGTCCGGTGCCTGCTGTGTCATCTGCAGGCAGAGTGTGGCCGCCCTCGGGAGTGGAGGACCCCCCCACGAACCCTACAAAGCCCGGCTGTGTTAGACCTGCTGGTGAGAGACCTGCCTTGTTGGGAGAGCTGCCGCAGTTCGTTTTTCCACCGCGGAGCAAGTGTTTGGTTGGAGTCCGGTGCCTGCTGTGTCATCTGCAGGCAGAGTGTGGCCACCCTCGGGAGTGGAGGACCCCCCCACAAGCCCTACAAAGCCGGCTGTGTTAGACCTGCTGGTGAGAGACCTGCCTTGTTGGGAGAGCTGCCGCGGTTCGTTTTCCACCGCGGAGCAAGTGTCTGGTTGGAGTCCGGTGCCTGCTGTGTCATCTGCAGGCAGAGTGTGGCCGCCCTCGGGAGTGGAGGACCCCCCCCATGAGCCCTACAAAGCCCGGCTGGTTTACACGCGGCTGCGTGTTCGCGTTCTAAGGGGCGCGGTACAAGGGGTATACTCTGCTCCTTATGTGCTCCTTTGGTGCCTCTTGGTGAATTTAGAAGCACCAGCAGTTTTGGCCTGCCCATGGGGAAATGTAAGGCGAAACCAGCAGCCAAGACATCGTCAGGAGAGAGAGGTAAGGTGTCTGGTCCCATGGACAGGCATGTAACTGCCCTTCCGCTTGCTAGCCAGTCTTTGGATGGGGCGTCTTTGAGCCCTGTTCTTCGGACACCACCTCCTTTCCCTCTGCCTACCTCCTCGTCTACTCCTTCAAAGGTACTTTCATCAGTTGTCTCTCCGGTGTTAGTACCTGTAAGCCCTGCTGCAACCACCATTGATTCTCTTCCAGTTAAAAGTGAGGTGACTCTTTCAGATATCTGGTCAATGCTTTTGAATATTGAAACACGTCTTTCTACCACTGTTACCTCACTATGTAATTTTTCACATGATGTTGTTAAAAAGGTTAATGTAATTGATGATCAAATGACTAATCTTGTAGGCTCCTTATCTCTGGTGGACTCCCAACTCCAGTTGTATAAGGATTCCCATTTGGGTTATCTGAAAGATATTTCCTCTATTTCTTACCGATTGGAATTGTTGGAAAATCACCAGCGTGCTAGGAACCTTCGTTTTCTCAATTTCCCCTCTACTCATCTGCTTTCTCCTGAGATTTTATTAAAAAAATATTTGTCTGAAATTTTGCACTTAGATGACTCTGTAGACATTGTGCAGATGTATTCTTTTTTTCCTAAGGTTGGGGCCTCGGACCAGGCCAGGGAACTTTCTTCCTTGGTTGATTCGGTAGGCTCTAATCTTACAGAGGTTTTGCAAGATTCACTTGATGTCATCCCCAAGAGATGTACTTTGGTGGTGACCTTCGGGTCTGAATCACTTAAACTGAAAACTATACGTGCTTATTTCAAGTACAAAGAAATGTTGTTCTGTGGGTACAAATTGCAGGTATTTCCAGATGTGGGCAAGGTTACTCAGGCTCGCCGGAAGCAGTTCCTCAAGCTTAGATCTAGAGTGATTGCCTTGGGGGCTTCTTTTTTTTTTAAGTTCCCTTGTCGCTGCTTGGTAACTTATGAAGGTCATGATTATGTATATATTGATGTAGCCTCTCTTTGTCAGTTTTTAAATGACAGGGAGGGTGCTGGTGGGTTGGAGGGTGTTTAGGTGGAATGGCTTTATATTTAGCTCTCTGTTTTGGAGTTGTTGTTAACTCTTATTTTTTTCTGTAATTTGCTTGTTCCCCTTGGGGTAGTAATGCAGTTTTCTCTCCTTGATGTGTCATTATAGGGTTATGGTGTGTTTGTTCTTAAATGTATCTTAATGAGTGGATATTTGCTTGCATATTTTCTTGCATTTGGGAAAATTTAAATAAATAATTAAAAAAAAAAAAACCAGCACATAGCCAACCCATGAGAAGAGGGAAATAGCAGATCTGATCTTCTTACAGTCCTGTGCTCAATTTCAGCTCTGCTTGCTCTAGTCTTCATATAACTCAAGTCCCATTATCTGCTCATCTATTCATCAAACTTAATTTATTATGGTACAGTATCCCTTCACACCTTATATAAACCCATACTGAAAACATAACCTATGACTTTGGGAAATTTGACACAGTACATTAATCAAATCAAATCACTGATTTTGAAGAATCAGATAATCTTGAACATCTAATCCATAAATGGAATGCTTTTATAGCTAACACAGCTAATAATCACAAAGTTAGACAAAACACCTCCAGAAAGTATACAACACTTTGGTATGATAATGAACAAAAGAAGAACATAAGGTATGACATACTGGGTCAGACCAAGGTCCATCAAGCCCAGTATCCTGTTTCCAACAGTGGCCAATCTAGGTCAAATGTACCTAGCAGTTTCCTCACAAGACAGGTTCCACAATGATTGTATTGGGACAAGCAGTGGATTTCCTGTGTCCCCTTTAATAATGGCTCATGGACCTTTCCTCCAGGAATTTGTCTAAACCTTTTTTTAAACCCAGCTACACTAACAGTTTTCACTACATCCTCCGATAGCAAATTCCAGAGTTTGATTACGCGTTGCGTGAAAAAGTATTTTCTCTTATTAGTCTTACATGGGTTACATTGTAGCTTCATTGCATGTCCCTTAGTCTTCTACATTTTGATGGCATAAACAATCGACTTACGTTTACCCGTCCCACTCTATTCATTAATTTATAGACCTCCATCATATCTCCCTTTAGCCGTCTCTTTTCCATGTTGAACAGTCCTATCCTCTTTAGCCTCTCCTCACAGGGGTATCCTTCCATCCCCTTTACCACTTTGTTGGCTCTTCTCTGTACCTTTCCTAATTTTGCTATATCCTTTTTAAGATACGGTGACCAGAATTGCACACAATATTCAAGGTGCAGAAGAACCATAAAACAATGCAGAGCCATAATATCCTTTGTTTTATTCTCCATTTTTTCCTTATGTTTCCTAGCGTTCTATTTGCTTTCTTGGCTGCTACTGCACACTGGGCAGAGGGTTTCAATGTGTTATCCATGATGACGCCTAAATGATGACGCCTAAATCTTTTTTCCTGGGTGATGGTTCTTAATGTGGAACCTTGCATCGTGTAACTATAGGTTGGGGTGTTCTTTCCTAGGTGTATAACTTTACATTTGTCCACATTTATATTTCATCTGCCCTTTGAATGCCCAGTCTTCCTGTTTATTAAGGTCCTCTTGCAATTTTTCACAATCCTCTTAGGTTTTAATAACTTTGAATAATTTTGTGTCATCTGCAAATTTGGTTACCTCCACTTGTTATTCCCATTTCCAAGTCATTTACGAATATGTTAAAAAGCAGCGGACCCAGCACAGATCTCTGGGGTACTCCACTATTCACTTTTCTCCATTGGGAAAACTGGCCATTTAGCCCTACTCTCTGCTTTCTATTTTTAACCAGTTCCTGATCCACAATAGTACACTGCCTCCTATCCCATGATATTTTAATTTCGCCATGAGGGACCTTGTGAAAGGCTTTCTGAAAATCCAGGTATACTACATCGACTGACCCACCTTTGTCTACCTGTTTGTTTATACCTCCAAAAATATATAACAAATTAGTAAGACAAGACCTTCTCTGTTAGCTTTCTCCCATTACCATGACTATCTATATGTTAAGTAATTTTGTTCTTTATAACGGTTTCTACCATTTTTCCCTGGAACTGACATTGAGCTCACTAGTCTGTAGTTTCTTGGATCATCCCTGGAACCGTTTTTAAAAATTGGCATTACATTGGCCATCCTCCAATCCTCAGATATAACTGATGATTTTAATGATAGTTTACAGATTAGTAATAGTAGAGTCTGAAATCTCATATTTCAATTCTTTCAACATCCTTGGATGTATACCATCCAGTCCAGGGGATTTGATATTTTTTTGTTTATCTAATAGTTGTAATACATCTTCCAGGTTTATCAATATTTCTTTCAATTCTTCTGCTGCATCAATTCTAAATATCATTTCAGGCAGGGGTAACTTCCCTACATTGTCTTCAGTAAAGACCGAAGCAAGGAATTCATTCAATCTCTCCACTATGGCCTTGTCCTCTCTTAGGGCCTCTTTTACCCCTCTATCATCCAGTAGTCCAACTGATTCTCTCACAGGTTTTTTGCTACAAACTTGAAAAAGTTTTTATTATATGTTTTTGCTTCCACGGCAAAGGTTTTTTTTTTTCAAATTCTCTTTTTGCCTGCCTTATCAATGCCTTGCATCTAACTTGCCAGTGCTTATGTTGTTTCCAGTTTTTGTCATTTGGCTCTTTTTTTCCATTTCCTGAAAGATACTTTTTTGGCTACGGCGGCCTCTCTGACCTCACCTTTAAACCATGCTGGCAGTTTTTTGGACTTCCTTCCACTTTTCTTAAAGCGTGAAATACAGCTGGTCTGGGCTTTCAAGATAGTATTTTTAAACAACACCCCTGCTTGATGTAAATCTTTAACCTTTGCAGCTGTTCCTTTTAGTTTTTTTCTTAACTGTTTTCCTTATTTTATCATAGCTTTCTTTTGAAAGTTAAAATGTAGTACTGTGGATTTTCTTGCCGTCCTTCCTCCATTTATTAAATCAAGTGCAATCATGCTATGATCACTATTGTCGAGTGGCCCCAACACCCTTGCACCAAATCTTGTGTTCCACTAAGGACTAAGTCCAAGATAGCTTCCCCTCTTGTCGGTTCATGAACCAACTGCTCCAAGAAGCAGTCATTTATTTTATCTAGAAACTTTATCTCCCTAGTATGTCCTGCCATGACACTGACCCAGTCAATACCGTGGTAATTGAAATCACCCATTATTATTACTGTGCTGTAAATATTGTTAGCTTCTTTGATTTCTTTGAGCATGTCATCATCCATTTGTTCATTCTGGCCAGGCGGTCGATAGTACACCCCCACTGCCATTGCCTTCCTCTTTTTACATGGAATTTCAATCCATAGAGATTCTACAGTAAATTTTGTTTCCTGCAAAACTTTAATCCTTTGTGACTCAATGCTCTCTCTAACATAGAGCGCAACCCCTCCACCAATTTGATCTACTCTATCATTGTGATATAATTTGTACCCAGGTATCACAGTGTCCCAATGGTTGTCCTCCTTCCACCATGTCTCTGAGATACCAATCATATCTAAGTTCTCATTTAGTGCTATATATTCTAACTCTCCCATCTTATTTTTTAGACTTCTAGCATTTGCATTCAAACATTTTAGAGACTTTATTTTATTTATATTACTCTGTTTACTGATAGGCATGGGTAATTTGGAATCTTTAAGTTCTGTCTACTCTGTACTTAAGGGCATTTGGGTCAGTTTTGTCTTTATTGGAACCTCTCTGTCGATATGCTCTAACTTCAATCTTTTGCTAGTATCCTTCAAGGATACATTGTTCCGAACCATGTGGTCTTGGGCGACTGTCGGCTTTCCTCTAATATCTAGTTTAAAAGCTGCTCTATCTTCTTTTTAAAGGTTAATGCCTGCGTCCTGGTTCCATCCCAGTTAAGGTGGAGCCCATCCCTTCAGAAAAGTCCCTCCTTTCCCCAGAATTCTGCCCAGTTCCTAACAAATCCAAACCCCTCATCCTTGCACCATCGTCTCATCCACGCATTGAGACACACGAGCTCTACGTGCCTTTTGGGTCCTGCATGTGGAATGGGAAGCATTTCAGAGAATGTTACCCTGGAAGTTCTGGATTTCAATTTCTTACCTAAAAGCCTAAATGTCCTATGTCATTGATACCACCATGCACCATGACAGCAGATTCCTCCCCAGCACTATCTAAGACCTTGTCTAGGTGGCACGTAGGTCTGCAGCCTTCACACAGGCAGGCATGTTACCAGGCGATCCTTATGTCCACCAGCCACCCAGCTATTTGCATGCCTAAAGCTCATGTCACCAAGTATCACGGCTGTCCTAATCCTTCCCTCGTGGGCACATGGCCTTGTAGAAACCTCCTCGGTGCGGGAGGATTTTACATCAACTAAAGGACAGGTCCTAGCTACAGGATCATCTCCTGCCACACCAGGGTGATGCTCTCCTATCACGTGACCTTTCTCCTCCATGGCAACAGGGAATCCCAGACTGGAGGTGGGACTTCAGTACTATGTCTCTGTAGTTCTTATCTAAGTACCTCTCTGTCTTCCTTATGTCCTCCAAATATGCTACTCTAGTCTCCAGAGACTGGACTTTGTTCCCTGAGAGCAAAGAGCTCCTTGCACCTAGTGCACACGTAAGAGAATGAAAGGTTACTAAGAAGAGACAAACATAAATGGAATAAATATCACCTAAAAATAGATGTTTATCATCTACAAATGGTATCTCACTATTGTAATTAGTTGAAGTTGAGAATAAAAAACATTTCACAAAACAGATTAAACGTTTCATTAATAAACCACATGAATTATTTGACATAATTAAAAATATCACTGAAGATCCTACCATTCACTCTCCAGAAACCTTACCCAATTCCAGTACTTTCATGGGCTTCTCTTCTAAAGTTCATAAGTTAACCCACCATAACAGTATAACAACAAATAATTCTTCCACCACTGAACATAACCCTTGACTAACTACTTGGTCTAAATTTGACAATGTGAGTGACGACTTTATTTCCTCATCTCTACAATCAACACAATTACTGCCTACTCATACCCTGTCCAGTAAGCTAGATAAAAATTATAACATTAGAATTAAAACATGTCTATTTTCAACTGATTCTAATAAACTGAGAGATGATACCATTCCTGACTCATACTATCTGATTTCCAACCTTCCTTTCCTTGGAAAAGTAATTGAACGTGCAGTTAACTCTCAATTTAATGACTTTGTCACCTTTTACTTCCCATTTGAAACCATCAACATAGTTTCCAAAATGGCCAGATTTGAAACACTACTCAACAACTTATGGTACAGCCCTGGTACAGCAGTTTTAATGA
This sequence comes from Ichthyophis bannanicus, assembly GCA_033557465.1. Taxonomy (NCBI): domain Eukaryota; kingdom Metazoa; phylum Chordata; class Amphibia; order Gymnophiona; family Ichthyophiidae; genus Ichthyophis; species Ichthyophis bannanicus. The sequence goes on from CM066031.1 coordinate 1,173,355,374, forward strand.
TCTTCTTTAACGTTTCCTCTGCCTTTGACTCTGTTATCTATACTTTACTTCTGGAACATTTGTAATTGATTAACATACAGAATAACGTCCTCTGTTGATTTCAATCCTGTTTAATTGATTGGACATAATAAGTGTGAATAGGTCTTTAGAAATCTGAATCCATACCCCTAACCCAAGGAGTCCCACTAGGCTCTCTCTTTCAGCATATACTGTACATACAACCCAGCTGTAACATCTTCAACAAGCATAAAATTAATTATCATATATATATATACACTCTATGCTGATGATATCTTGCTTTATGTTCCTTTTGATATTACAAAGGCTACTCCTCAACATCCAGTTTTGAATGTTTTCAAGACATTGCTAATTGTGTATTGACTCATGGTTATCTCCTCAATTATTAAAAAAATATAAGTAATGTTCATCACCTGGAATAAATCATTCATTGCCTCAAAATCACTTTCACGTAACTATGAATCCATACCCACCAAAACTGAAATCATATACCTAGAAATAGCTCTTGACCAACACCTCCATTTTTATTAACATATCAAGAACATGGTACAAAAATCCTTATCTGTCTCTTTGAATAAGTTGCTCAAAAACGTCTTTATTTGCTATCTGTGCTTAATATTGTTCCTTTGAAAATTGCTTAATAGTCTATGTATGTTTCTTTTGCCTTACAGAAACTATTGGTGCAATAGAGGAATTATCTAGCTGTAAGAAAATGTTCAGATTTTCAGCCCATTCTGAACCAAAAAAACCCCCCAACAAACAAACTTAAAAAGCTGTGGCCAGTATTACAGTAGCAAATCTGAGCTCTGGTAGTTAACAGTTGCCCAGCCAGGGTTCTCTGGCTCAGGAGGTCAAACTTATTTCCCACTTATTTCCCTCCCTCCCTCTCTCCCTCCCTATCCTTGCCCAACTAGCCCAGGGATGGATTTTCTTCGTCTTTCTAAGACACATAAAGACACATTTTACAAATGACATCAAAGTGCTGTCTGGGATGTCCAAGCCAGAGCCTCAGAAAAAAAGCAGGATGTCCGAGTTCAGGCATGATTTCATAAACATGAAGGTGCTAGACATGGACGTCTGCGAGGCGTCTACATAGTCAACACTGGAATGGTGTTCTCAGCCAGGGACATCTAGGAATAACCTAATGATTAAAGTAGTGGGCTCAGACCAGGGAAGCCAGGGTTCAAATCCCACTGCTGTTATCATTCCGATTGTGGAGAGTGCCATCTACTCTACACCTTCTGGATGTTTTATGGCCAAAACAAGTGCTTTCTCGATGCCTATTCATGCCTGGAGCAGGTATAAACTTGGATGGGGTCGCAGATATCCCCAATGTTTCTGAAATCGGATTTCTGAGTTCATTGCACCATCCCAGACATGCCTCTGCCATGTCCCCTGCTTACTTGGTCATCACACTGGAGACGTCTTTAAAAGCCTTTTGTAAAATGGCTCCAGGGATGTCTCCATGATTTGGATGTCCTCATGCACATTTTCAGACATCAAAATCACGACTAAAGCTTTTGAAATGATCCCCAAAGTCACTTATCCTAAATTTAGTGGAAAGCACACTTGAGTTGCTTTTGACATAACAACTGCCCCATATTGAACACAATAAGCAAAATGATTTTTACTCAGGGCAATAGCAATGGTTCTTTTAATCTTCAGGAAAACAATTTTGAGCCTTCAAGCTTGTCTTATCTGCCTTAAGCTATCTGCTGTGGAAAAAGAACTGATTCAACTAAGAGAAGAATTAGCTGAAATAAAACACATCTCCCCCTAGATACAAACTGAAAACAATCCACAACCATTGCCATGCTCACAAAGAATCCAGGAATAAATGGATCACAGTGAGTTTTGACAGGTTACAACCTATAACTTGGAGACACCCATTCCGCTTAGAGATACTCATGCATAATGCCTTCTCTGTATTGGTAAATGAGGATGCTCCGTTAATGGAAACTGAAATGACCTTAGACAGGAAGGACGACAACTAGTGTACCAGAAATGTGTAGACATCATAAAAAAAAATTCAAAATAGCAAACTCTTAATACTAGGAGATTCCATTATCAGAGGCATTATCTTGGGAACACTGTTAAGGGGTCAGATAAAGGTCAGATGCATCCAGGATTTTCAATCAGCAAAAGAACATAGAATACAAAAGAACATAGGAAATGCCATAATGGGTCAGGCAAAGATCCATCAAGCCCAGTATCCTTTTTCAAACAGTGGCCAGTCCAGGTCTCAAGTACCTAGCAGTTTCCCAAAAAAAGACACACAGGTTCCACAATGCTTCTATCTGGGGAAGCAGTGTATTACCTGGGTCTTCTTTATTAATGATTTATGGACCTTTCCTCCAGGAATTTGTCCAAACCTTTTTTAAATCCAGCTATACTAACACCTTTTACTACATTCTACAGTAACGAATTACAAAGTTTGATTAGGCATTCAGTGAAAAAATATTTTCTCATATTAGTCTTAAACAGATTACACCGTAGCTTCATTGCATGACCCCTAGACTTTCTACTTTTTGATGGTGTAAACAATTGATCTATGTTTACCCGTTCCACTCCATTCATTAATTTATAGATCTCTATCATATCTCACCCTCAGCTGTTTCTTTTCCAGGTTGAAAAGCCCTAACTTTTTAAGCCTCTCCTCATAGGGTTATCCCTCTGTCCCCTTTACCATTTTGGTGGTTCTTTTCTGTACCTTTTCTAATTCCGCTATATCCTTTTTAAGATACGGCAACCAGAATTGCATGAAATATTCAAGGCGCGGTCGCACCATAGAACGATACAGAGGCATTATGATATCCTTTTGTCTTATTCTACATTCCTTTCCTTATGATTCCTAGCATTTTATTTGCTTTCTTGGCTGCTGCTGCACACTGGGTGGAGGGTTTCAATGTGTTATCCACGATGGTGCCCAAATATTTTTCCCAGTTTGTGGTTCCTAATGTGCAACCTTGCATCGTGTAACCATAGTTTGGGTTGTTCTTTCCTAGATGCATAACTTTGCACTTGTCCACATTAAATTTCATCTGCCATTTGAACATCCAGTCTTCCAATTTGTCAAGGTCCTCTTGCAATTTTTCACAATCCTTTTGGGTTTTAACAACTTTTGAATAATTTTATGTCATCTGCAAATTTGACTACCTCACTCATTCCCATTTCCAGGTCATTTACGAATATGTTAAAAAGCAGAAGACTCAGTCAGCACAGATCCCTGGGGTACTCCACTATTTGCCTTTCTCCATTTGGAAAATTGGCCCTCTAGCCCTACCCTCTGCTTTCTGTCTTTTATCCATTTCTTGATCCACAATAGTACACTTCCTCCTATCCCATGACTTTTTAGCTTCGCCAAGAGCCTCTTATGAGGGACTTTGTCAAAGGCTTTCTGAAAATCCAGATACACTATATCTACTGGCTCATCTTCGTTTATTCACACCTTCAAAAAATATAACAGATTAGTAAGACAAGACCTTCCTTGGCTAAAGTCATGTTGGCTTTCTCCCATTAAACCATGACTATCTACATGTTCAATAATTTTGTTCTTTATAATGGTTTCTACCATTTTGCCTGGTACTGTTGTCAGGTTAACTGGTCTGTAATTTCCCGGATCATCCCTGGAACACTTTTTAAAAATTGGCATTACATTGGCCACTTGCCAATCTTCAGGTACTATAGATGATTTAATGAAACAGCAGTTCACAGATTACTAATAGTAGAATTGCAATCTCATATTTCAGTTCTTGCAACACCCTTGGGTGTATACCATCCAGTCCATGTGATTTGCTACTATTTTTATTTTATCAAATAGTTCTATTATATCTTCCCAGTTTATCGATATTTCTTTCACTTCTTCTGATGCATCATCTTTAAATACCATTTCAGTCATGAAGTGTTTGTATTTGCTAAAACGAGATTGTTAGTGAAGTCAGAGAGAAAAGCAATGGTTCTGAAATTGATGATGTTATCTATCTGGGAACAACTGATTTAACTAGAAACAGAACTTCTGCAGTGCAAAGAGACTTCCAAATTTTGGGGAGAGCTATAAACCCATTGAGGCACATTTCACAATGGGATGTCCAAGTGCAATCTGGGACATCAAAGCCAGAGTGTCTGGGGAAAAAAAGCAGGCACGTGAAAGTTCAGATACGATTTAAGAACCAGGGATGTGCCTGATTTGCATGTGTCTCAAACGTCTATATAGACATCCCCAGCATAGCATTTGAGAACTAAGATGTCTAATAGCATAATGGTTAGAGTAGTGGCTTAAGAGCAGAGTGATCAGGCTTCAAATCCCAGTTTGGGCTCTTATGATCTAAAGCTAGTTACTTAATTCTATGTTCTCTTGATGTTTTAAGGTGAAAACAAGCACTTTCCTGATGCCTATTCATGCCCGGAGGAGGTATAAACATTGACGTGCCTGCAAATATCTCCAACGTTTCTGAGATCATACCGGGATGTGTAAGTACATTTTCACTCCCCGGACAAGTCTCCTCTACATCCCTTCACTGGCAATGTTTGCAAATATCATTTGTGGAATGGCTAAGGAGATGTTTCTGTGGTTTTGACATCCATGTGTGTCTTCAGATGTCCAAATCACAACTAAACCTTTTATAATGACCCTCATTATCAGACCTCCAACTCAAATGGAGGAAATAGACACAGACTTGATCAACAATATTGCAAAAATAGCAAAACAGGGAGAGCTGATGATACTGGAGGACTTCAATCTGCTAGATGTGGATTGGAGTATCTCATCTACAAATATAGAAAGAGGTAGAAAGATCATGGATGCTGTAAAAGAGGTTTTGCTTAAGCAACTGATAAAGGAACCCACCAGGGAAGGGTCTGCACTGGATCTAGTGCTCACTAACGGAGACAGAGGAACTGGCAGGGTGGGAGGAGATAAGGGAAGTGGAAAGGCAGTGGGCTAAACTGAGGGGCCATATCAAGGGCAACAGATATATATACATATGTAAAGAAAGTATGCAAAAGTTAGAGGAAAAGGAAAGCAATGTGGGTTTCCAAAGAAGTGGCTGCAAAAATAAAGGCAAAAATGTAGCATTCACAGTTTTCAGAAGATCACAAAAAGAGGAATACAGAAAAGAATACCAGATAAAGTTTAGAGAGAAAGAGAGAAATCAGGATGCCAAAAGGTACAGGCAGAAGAAAAAATGGCTACAGATGTGAAGTGAGGTGGCAAGACTTTTTTTCAGGTACACTAGGGAGGGGAGAAAGGCCAGAGGTGGAATTGCAAGATTCAAAGGGCCCAATTTATGGAAAGTGATAAAGAAAATGCAGAATTGCTAAACAAATACTTCTGTTCTGTGTTCACAAAAGAAAAGCCTGGAGAATTACGCATGACTGACAAAGGTATTAAGGGGACTGGAGAAGATGTCATACCATTCATGGAAGAAGACGTTTATAAACAGCTTGCAAAACTGAACATGGACAAGGCCATGGGACCAGATTAGATACATCCCAGGATATTGAAGGAGCTTAGGGAAGTTTTGGCCGGACTTTTAAAAAACGTGTTTAATAGATCCTTGGAAACTGGGGAGATATTATGAGACTGGAGATGGGTTGATGTGGTCCCTTTTCACAAATGTGGCAACAGAGAAGAGGTGGACAGTAAACCTTATTTTGGTGGTGGGAAAAGTAATGGAGATGGTGATGAAAGAAAGGATAGTGGTTTTCCAAGAATCCAATGCATTACAATATGGCTTTTACCAAGGGAAGACCATGCCAAACAAATCTGATTGATTTTCTTTGACAGAGTTACCAGAGTACTAGATCAAGGGCATGCAATGGATGGTAGGCTACATTGATTTCAGTAATGCCTTTGATACTGTTCCTCATAGGAGATTTGTGAATAAACTGAGCAACCTGGGTATGGATCCCAAAATAGCGAATTGGTACAGGAACTGGTTCACTGACAGACTACAGAGGGTAGTGGTGAAATGAATTTACTCTGAAGAAAGGAGGGTGATTAGTGGAGTGCCTCAGGGGTTGATCCTGGGACTGGTACTGTTCAATATCTTTGTGAGTGATGTTGCCAAAGGTTAAAAGGAAACATTTGCCTTTTTGCTGATGACATGAAGATTTGCAGTAGTGGACATCTCAGAGAAAAGATCTACAAAAATTAGAAGAATGATCTACTGGTAATGCTTGTCAATTGAGTTTTAATGCAAAGAAATGCAGAGTGATGCACCTGGAATGCAGAAACCCAAAGGAAGAGTATGTAACAGGAAGCAGAAGGCAGGTGTATATGGGCCAGGAGAAGGACTTCAGGGTGATTAGTGTCTGAGGAACTCAAGATGTCAAAGCAATGTGACAAGGCAGTAGCCAAAGCCAGAAGGATGCTAGGTTGCATACAGAGAAATAACCGGCCGGGGTGGGCGGGGGATTAGTGCCCCTGTAAAATTCATTGGTGAGGCCTCACTTGGAGTATTGTGTTCAGTTTTGGAGAATGTACCTTGCAAAGGATATACAAAGACTTGGAACGGTTCAGAGGAAGGTGACCAAAATGATATGGGGCTTGCGCCAGAAGGCGTATCAGAAGAGACTTGAAGACCTAAAGATGTATAATCTAGAGGAAAGGAGGACAGAGGAGATATGAAACAGATGTTTAAATCCTTTAAGTGTATTAATGAACAAACAAATCTTTTTTTAAAGATGGGGAAGCTATAGAACTAGAGGACACAAAATGAAGCTGCTAGGAGGTAAATTTAAAAGCAACACTGGGAAATGGAATCCTAATAGGGTTGCCCACCTCTACTCTACTCTAAAGGTTCTTCAGCTCATACAGAACTCTGCAGCCAGGATCATTTTTGGCAAATCCAAATCTGATCACATAACCCATAGCCTCCAGTCTCTGCACTGATTCCCTGTTAAACAGTGCATTTGCTTCAAGCTTACCACACTAATTTTTAAGATAAAATTAGGTCTTTTTGCTACCACTCACCAGAGGATGCCTACTCAATACATTCAACATTCTACTACAGGCTTTAAACTTCAAATCACTCATAATAGAACCTTCTCCTTATATACACCTGTATTCTGGAATGATCTTCAAAACAATCTAAGTGCATTCTCTGATTTGAAAAACTTTCATAAAGCATTAAAAACAAATCTTTTTAGATTCACTTTCAATTTAGTATGAAAATCCTTCAACTATTTATTATTTTCTAATAGTTGTATCCAAATGTTATGTCTAACGTACTAGTTCTGGTGTTTAACTGCTTCCTTTTCCCTGTTAGATTAAATTTATTGCTGTTTTTGTCTTTTATGTAATTGACAGTTTTATAGTTCTTGTAATGCCACCTTGAACCTTTGGAGAATAGGCACAAAATAAATAAATAATTGATTAATGCATAATAAGAAAAAAGGACCTGCAACGCTAAAATTAATAGTGTGCTAGCAGGTCCAACCCCCACGGGGCACCATAAGAAAAGAACAGTGGCATCAAAATCACTGGTATACAGACAGGGACTAAACCCCCAGTGGCACAAGAAGAGATAGCATAAGTAGGACCTGCCAAGGGCCCTCAGTCCCTTTTAGCACTGGAAGAGACTTTTCCTGTGGCAGGAGTAAGAGCCAGTGATGAATCTTTAATCCCCATGACCGAAAAAATAATGGTTCCTGCAGTGTGACCCGGCATAGACTGAGACTGTGTGTGGTGAAAAGCTCCAATCATGCTGACTGAAGAGGGGCTCACAGGACCCGGTTTCAAGCAAGTAATAGTGGCTGAGGAGGGAGAAAGGCTGCAAAAGTGACCACAGAAACAGGAAGGGAGGGGACAACTATCTTGTTGGGGGCTATGGAAGGGCAACTGAGTTTGAATCTTGGCTGTATTCTTTGTTTTCAGGCTTCTTTTCCACAAATTTGAATTGTAATTTTGTTTCTTAGTGTTTGTGTGATTTTATGTTGTAAACTGCTCTGATGTTGTTAATGAAGTGCAGTATAGACAATACTATTAAACTAGGAGAGAAAAGAGCTAGGAGGGGAAGGTGGAGCAGAGCAAGAGGAGAAGGGTTGAGGAAGAGCAGCAGGAGGCTAGGAGGAGGAATAGAAAACATAGAATAGGTCTAAATGGCCAAATTTCTCAGTGGACATAGGTGAATAGTGGAGTACCCCAGGGAATTTTTCGGTGACCAGTGCAGGGCTAGCCCCAGAGTTGGTTCAAGGTGTTGGCACCCTAGGCAGACCTTAACTTCACCCTCTCTCCTTGGCTATAAAAATGTATTGTTTAGATTTGAATTCCTTGCTCTTTGCCACCCTGCAAAAATTGTCACCCTGATTCCCACTAGCACTCCTTGTGGCCTTGGGCAAATCACTTAACCCTCCATTGCCTCGGAAGAAAGGGCTGGCAATCTACTTCCGGTGACACTGTCAAGAAAACCCAGGAGCTTCTGGGTCGCCAGGAGTCAGGACTGACTCGAAGGCACACATTGCATTTTGCAGGTGACTGCCTAGTTTGCTTAATGGTTGGGCTGGCCCTGGACCAGTGCTTTTTACTATATTTATATATGATCCGGCAATAGGAACGATTGATCAGATTCACAGATGACACAAAGTTATTCAGAGTCCCTAAATCACATGCAGATTGTGAGAAATTGTAGGAGAACCTTGCAAGACTGGACATATAAATGGCAAAAACGAAATTTAGGGGGATGTTTACTAAAGTCCAGTGAGCTTTTGCACTTACTAAGTGTTAGAAGCAAAAATTAACAAGCAGTAAGTGCAAAGGATGTGTGCTAAATATCAGGGGCGTGGTCAGCAAAGGTCCTGCAGTTTGCACACACGGCATGCTCTTACCACATGGACCTGCGTTAAATGCATCAGCAAAGAGCAGAAAGGCACCTGCACTATTTGCTGATGTGTTTAATATGGGCCCTGGCGCTGCCCAAATCTAACTAAAAAAGAAAATAACTTGTGGTCAAGGCCCTAGATCTGTTCCCCAGTACCCAATTCAACTGTCTTCCAAATCTGAATCCCCTAATCTGATTCCTCCTTGATCACAACTCTCCAGTCTGTTACTCCTGACCTTCCTCTCAGCTCAGGACCCAACCCTCCCCTATCCTTTCTCTTCCCCCCTGGTCCTTTATCCAAAGGTATCCCTGGTACTCTACCATACAGGGCAGGAACGGTCCCCTCGGCTCCCACCCCATTGCCATTAGGGTTCAAATTATTCCCTAGTGGGACTACCACTGGGGGTCACAGTTGCCAATTTGAACCTGGGCAGCAATGGGACAGAAGCAGAGGGGGATAGCTCCTGCCTCATACCCTAGACTAGCAAGTATATCTTTGGGTAAGTGATGGGGGGTTAGAGGGTGGAGGATGATGAGGTCTTGAGCATAGGAGGGTTGTGAACCAGGGAAATTGGATTGGGAAGGGGTTGTGATCAGGGGATCAGATTGAAAGGATCGGATCAGGGAGAAGATTGAATTTGGTTTTGGGGATTGGATTAGAGGTTCTCTGTGAGTATTTTACATTTCGTTTTGGGCAGTGGCCACACCACCTGACTGCTGGTAGTGTGGATGCACTTAATGACACTTTTTTAGGTGGCATTAACTGCACTTGTGATAGCAGCCGCAGTGACAGCAACTGTACTGTAATGAAGTGCATGCTAGCTCTCGGTGTTAGCCATGGCCTATCTCTGCCCATAACATACTCCATTTCCATCCCAAACCGTGCTAAGCAGTTCACAAGATTTTTGTCACATAGCCATTTTTACTATGTGTCAGCCATTTGCACAGGCTCACGCTAACGTTTAGGACTCATTAAATCCCACACTACCTGCTTACTGCACTTTAGTAAACATGCCTCTTAATGTAGACATTTGAAAAGTGTTGCATGTAGGCAGTGGGGTAGTGTGACTCTAGCACCCCAGGGGCCAGTGTTTACTTTTTTGCTCTACCCACATCTCCTTCGGCCCTCTGCCCCATTCTCTGGCAATCCAGTCGCAGCTGGGAGAGGGAGAGTGGTGCTGGTGGTGCTGCAGGTCCAGTACTTCTCTAATCTGCTCTTACAGTCACTCGTGCTCCTCCTGCCCATGCCATTCACAGCTCAGATCAGCTATTTGAGCTGTCTGATGCTTAGAGATTTTTACTGTTTACCAAGAGAAATGCCAGCAACAGGAAGAAGGGGTTAGAGAAGCATTTGGCCTGCCATGCCTCCCCTCTCCTGCTGTCATCTGGGATCAGGTGGCAGAGTGTGACGAGAAAACTAGAGAGGTTGGCAGGAAGAGGTGATGAAGAGCACCTGTGACCACTGGACAAAAACAATTTTTAGCATTAAATCTCAGCTATCAAATTCTCGACCCTTCAGTCTTCGCTGAATCCCTCCCCCTGTAATCTACCTGCAAATTTTGATATTATCTGCAAAGAGGAAAACCTTACCCGACAGCCTTTCTGCAATATCATTTATAAAAATGTTAAAAAGAATTGGGCCAAGGACAAATCTCTGTGGCACACCATTGCTAATGTCCTTTTTCTCAGACTAAACTCCATTTGCCTATACTTGTTGTTGCCTCCCAGTCAACCTGTTTCTAACCGAGTTGGTCACTTTAGGGTCCATCCCTAGGGTGCTCAATTTGTTTATAAGTCCCCTGTGTGGGACAGTGTCAAAAAGCTTTACTAAAATCTAACTATACCACATCTAAGGCTCTCTCTTGGTCCAATGTTCTGGTACACCTCACTATCCTAGGTTTTAGCATCATTTCCATTAATTTACTCATCACAAAGGTCAGACCAACTGGCTTGTAGTTCCCAACCTTGTTCTTACTTCCACCTTTGTGTAGAAGGATCATATGCACTGTTCTCCAGGCCTCTGGGACCATGTGGATAATTTGTAACTCTCCCCAGAGAACTCATGCTATATTGAAAGTGGAACTTATGAAGCAATAAAGTTTTTGTTTCCTTTGGACTTAAACCTTCAAGAGTCAGTGCCTGTGAGACAGAAAAGCATCCGGGCACCAACATGCAGTCTCCAAGCACAGACTTTACTGAACCAATTATTTGTCTATAGCAGAGGACAGCTTGGATTTATAATTAAGTGTACAGTTTATTGCTGCTGTGCTGTGAACATCTATTTGTTTCTTTGTTGGACCAGTGTAAGAGTCATCTAAGCAGGTAAAATTTCAGAGCCCTCTGAAGTGTGGCTACTCAGTCAGGCCATCACTTCCTGCTTCCTGGAAGTAACCTTAGAGATTTTAACCTACTTTGGAGCTCAGGGATGCTGAGCCAATAGAAACAAGTTTCCTGAGTATGAGTACTACAGCTGAGTAGTATGACCTTGGGGGAGATGGGACAGCTGATAAAAGAACTTGGGACGATATTCATTCCATGGCGGTCAGAGTTTTTTAAACACCAGCTGTGGGCAACAATGAAACTGGATATACAATAGAAGTGCCCAGGTAGGGTTTCGTGTGAGTGCCGTGAGTTATCAGGATAATGGCAATATTTAGTCACTATCCAGTCAAACCGCATAAACTTAGACATGCTTTTTGGCTTAACTTTATGTAGTTTCTTATTCAGTTGGTGAACTGAAAATTGTCTCTAAATGGCTAAGTGCTTGCCCCACTCACGGACCTCCCTGGCGCTGTGCAGATAGGGCCATGGTGATTAGAGGAAATATTCAGTGGCACTAACTGCACGGTGCCACTAAATATTGGGATCAATGACGTTTATCCAGTTGTCAGGTCCTGCTAACTGGATGAACCCTTATGAATATCAGGCCATTCTCCAGTGGAAGTCTAGCGGCCCTCCTTTCCTGGAGACAAGAGAGTGGGTGCACAGACGCTTTTCCTGTGACTTTTGAAATCTGTCTTCATTGAGGACCGCTAAGCTGGCAGATCCAGGGTGCTGCAAAGGAGAATGGGGCTGAAAATGTCTTCCTAAAGTGAATAAAATATCCTTCCGACTGCCACAGCCGTCAATTTACAATGAGCTTCTGCTAGTTCTAAGCACACAGAGATGCAAAGACAATAACACAGAAGCAGTAGCTAGGAGAGTGGGAGGAGATTTAACTAGAGTCCAAGTATAATTGCACCAAATGAAGAACTGCAATATCATTTGTTTAATATGTTGCCTCAATCAGGCATTTTCAGTTTACAGGTGTGCAGTTTAGAGTGCTGCTTAGCTGGGTTAAACATAAGCAGTCATTAATACTTGGAGGAGTCATCCGTCTCATTTTACAGGCCCCAATAGTTAAGAGGAAAAAGGAGAGAACTGTAGAATATTTCCTTGCAAGGAACTGTTTGAGTACACTGGCTGGTTACAAAAAGGCTTTGGTTCTTTTCCCCCAAAGCAGTAATCTTTCCCTGAGTAAGAACATAAGATATGCCATACTGGGTCTGACCAAGGGTCCATCAAGCCCGATAGCCTGTTTCAAACAGTGGCCAATCCTGATCAGAAGTACCTGTCAGGTTCCCAAAAGGTATACAGATTTCATATTGCTTGTCCCATGAGTAAGCAGTGGATTTCCACGGTCCTCTTTAAAAAGGGTTTATGGACTTTTCCTCCAGGAACTTGTCCAAACCTCTCATAAGGCCCATTTTACATAGAAAATGGAGATCAGAACTGTGATGTCCAAAATGAGGCATGTTCAATTCCAGCAGCATTTTACAAAAGAGACTGCTGAATGTGGCATATTTTGTAAAATACATATAGGGGACATGTAGGAGTGCATGTGGATTTACAGCAGGAACAGTCATTTTACAAACATTCAAATGGAAAAAATGAGTGGCATAAACTCAGCAGCTTCCATGTGGCAATGGCACCATTTACAAACCTGCATATATAAGTCTTGCCATTAAGTACCGAGGCTGAAATTTTCATTGATTTACATTTTGGAAGGAGAAATAAACAATTGGGGCCTGAAATTCAGCGCCGGCGGATAGAGCTCCTAATGCGGCTAGCTGCCAGTGCTGAACATTAAACCCGTATATTCAATGCCGGGGTCATATCCCACCCCAGCATTGAATATCCAGGTTCGCCACATAGACCAATCACAAACCGGACAGTGGTGGCGATATTGAGCCATTACTCGGTTAGGGATATGTAAAGGACGTTAGGCCAGTGTTTCCTGTGCCTGGCTTTTGCTGCATATTGCTAACTATGCAGCAGCTCAATATTGCCGCTGCCCGGTTAGTGATCGGTGCCGTTCCTCTCCACCCCAGAACACCCCGATGATAAGGGGGCATGTAGAGCTGGCAGCCGCGGATATTCAGCAGCAGGACCATACCTAGCCCTGTCTGAGCGGTGCGGCCGCACATGGCACAGGGCACAAAGACTTAAGGGGTACATTTCAGCTGTCTGCTGTTGCCTGCCGCCGCCACTTTTTCTTCTCTCAGTGGCAGGAGGCAACGTCAGAAAGCTGAAATGCGCCCCTTAGGCCTTCTCGTGGCACACTAAGCAGGTCTGGTCCTTCCCTCCTCTGATGCGGCGTCAGAGCAAGGAGGGACAGATCTGCTTAACACGCCGGTGACTTGCACATGGGGCGCACCTCTTCTCTCCAGCTGCCATCCAGAAAGTTGCACAGGGCGTGATTCATGCTTGGTATAGCCCTGTTCAGCAGCAATAACTGTGTTAGTGCGACTGAATATCCTGTTTACAACGATTAATACAGTTAACAGCTCTGCTAACCATGTTAATTGCTTTGACTATCAGGCCCTGGGTGTTTAAGGAGAATTACTCCATTAATCCCTTGTGTAACGCCCTGGCCGAAACAAACACTTTTTAAAAATCTATGCATACCTTTGAGCTGAAGCAAAACCCAATGGAGAGAATTTTACCAATATGCATGCATTCCCATTGTAAAATGTGTAGATTTTAGGGTATGCTCAAACCATACCTCCAGCATGGCCCCTTGAAATCTCTGCATGGTGGATCTCCATGTGTAAAATAGCAGTTCTCTGAAATCACCATTTACACATGAATCTGATCTATTTGTGCAAATGCTGCTTTTTACACAAAAAGATGCTTATAATATCTTAAATCTGAACAGTTGGTACTCCTATTTTGTTTTTTTGCTAAGTTTCTTGCTATTACCTGAGTTAACCCCGTCTATATTTTTTCATTAGTCTCCTTTATTTGTTGATAATAATGATAGAAATTCTTCTTTCCCTAAATTTAAGTGTTTCATGTTGCCCTGTGTTCTAGAATATTCTTAACTGTTTAAGCGAACTTTGTTCTGTGATATTACTGTGTGGTCATTGGCTCAGTGTGGGTGGAATGGGGATGGCGCTCTGAAAGGTGGGGAAATTAGTCCTCTGGTTGAAGACCTCCCAGCAACGCTGGTCCCATTTTTTTCCTGGATCCTATTGTACGCTCAAAAGGTATATGAGCTGTAGCCAACTGCTTCCGCCCCTATTGACAAGAAAGTTGGCATCCATCATCGAAGGGAGCAGAAATGCAAACAGCCCCACAGCACCAGCAGTTGAGGTAAACGCTGTGGGGCTGCTTGAAGCCATTGCTGCCGCTGCAAGTCCCAGAGAGGGGCAGCAGTGGTGGCAATGGGCCGCCCCTGAACTATTGGGACTCTAGGCAGCTGCCTGATTTGCCTAATCATTGCGCTGGCCCTGGCTAGGCTCAGAAGCGTTGCCTTCATCTTCCTTCGGGGTAGGAGCTCTGCAAAGGGTGTAAGACCTCCAGGGTTATAAAATCAGTCAATCAATCAATCAATCAATAACATTTCTTTCTTTCATGGCTTTTCATTTAACTATCAAAATACATGTTATTATTATTATTATTATTATTATTACATTATAAATAAGATTTAACATATGTTTTATTTATTTATTTAACAGTTTCTTCTATACCGCCCCTTTCAGAGATCAAGGGCGGCTTATATTGAACAGTGAACAAAACTTTGTATACTTCTGTATACTTTACATGGAACATGGTTTTAACTATATACAAGTGTTATTACAGGGAACATACTTTTATACGTTAGCTGGAACAGTGTTTTTAAACTATATACAGGTTATATTACATGGAACATAACATAACTAATTACAAGTAGTTATTTACAAGAGCGATAGAACAAACAGGTTGGGTAAGTCTTTTGCGTGTTGGGTGGAGTATGTAAGGTTTTCTTGTGTTAGTCGTTTGTTCTGTCTTGAGTACTGTGGATGTGTTTCTGTGATTGTTGGGGAGAAGTTTTTTGTTGATAGGGGATTTCAAAGTGGTTTGTGGAGAGGTAGGTTTTAAGTTCTTTTTTGAATTGATGAAGGTCCTTTATCATGCGGAGGGTTAGTGGTATTTCGTTCCAGAGCGTGGGGGCAGCAAAGGAGAAGGCCCTATCACTTGTTGTTGCTTTAGTTTTTCTGAAGGTTGTTTTTATGTTGAGGGAATGGGTTGCATTTTGTCTGCGCGTTCTATTTTCTGATGGGGGGTGTATTAGAGTAGATAATTGTGAGGGAGAGATGTTATTAAGGAGTTTGAAAGTAGTTAGGAGGATTTTATATTTTATTCGGCTACTTATAGGGAGCCAATGCAAGTCTAACAGTATTGGGGTCACATGGTCTGTTAGTTTAGCTTTTGTGATCATCTTGGCGCATATATTTTGGGCTCTTTAGTGGTAAACCATTTAGGAGACTATTACAATAGTCGAAGTGGGGGGTGATGAGGGTATTGACTACTGATCTAAAATCTTGTGTGTTAAGTAGGGGTCTGAAGTGTTGTATTGTCTTGAGTTTATAGAATATGGTTTTTTGCATTTTGCATATAATTGTTGCATTATGGTTTTTAAATCTTATTTATAATGTTACATTATAAATAAGATTTAAAATCATAATGCAACAATTATATTATCATAATAAGGGATATGATTTAAAATCATAATGCAACAGTTACATCATAATAAGAAGCATGTTTACTAATCTGGTTTAACCGAGGCAAGCGTACCCGGTGCTCCGGGCCCTGCCACAAATTCTCCCCCACCTTCACCACCAACCCCCACTTCCAAGAAAACACCACACCATTATTATGGGAAAATAACTGGTCGCAGCTTTATTAAGTAATAATTATTAACAATATTCAACCACAGAAAACAAACTAGGCCCCCTAGCGGAGTAGTGCCACACCAGCCATGCCTTAGCAAAGTGCCTACCACTGCTACGGCCTGACACTTGCCCCCGGCAAATTTTCCCACCCTTCTCCTGACTTCGCCATGCCCATAGCAAAAGCCGGCCAGGGTATATCCGGGTCAGGGGCACCCCAACCCCCGCCCAAGTGTACCTTGAGGCACCGGACCCCGGACCTCCGGGATCCCGCCACCGGCACACGACAATCTGTCGATGCGCCGCCCCCCCAAGCCTAAAGCTGTGACCAGCGTCTATCCCGCAAAACAACATACTCTAAGGCCTCCTGCCAGTCGTTAAGGAGTAGGTCCATGCCAACTGGGGACAAATGGACGCCATCACTCCTATAAAGACCAGCGCAGCCGACCTCCACCCATGCGTGCATGATCTGATAGCCACCATTAACACAGACCCACCGACCGATCTGCCGGTTTATCTTAGTCAGCCCCCTCGACCAGCGCCGCTGGCCCCAGCATGCTGGTCGAGGGATAATGTCCGACCACAACAAAATTGTCCCAGGGAGCATTTGCAAAACCACAGCCAAGTCGTCCTGTACTGCCCTAATCAGCTGCCGACAGGACCAC
This sequence comes from Ichthyophis bannanicus, assembly GCA_033557465.1. Taxonomy (NCBI): domain Eukaryota; kingdom Metazoa; phylum Chordata; class Amphibia; order Gymnophiona; family Ichthyophiidae; genus Ichthyophis; species Ichthyophis bannanicus. Next base: position 1,173,372,069 of record CM066031.1, read on the forward strand.
GAGACAAGGTCATTGCCCCCCAAATGCAGCAGCAGCACCGCCGGTTCCCGCGACGTCCTCATGTGGTGACGGAGCAAAGGAAGCAGCTGCAGCCATCGTAGTCCTCTCTGTCCCAGCCATGAGACCGACACCACTGCAGGATCCATGCGCAAGTTCAGTCCCCCAGGTCGAATGGCAGCGCGCTGACAGGCCCAGTGGACAAAGGAATGCCCCACCACCCAGGCAATACCAGGCTCGATGCCCCCATCTGAAAAACAAATAAACAATCAGTATACCCCCAACCCCAACCCAAACAAGCCCTTATAACCGTATGTAACCCTGGAAAGCACGCGATCGCCAACGACCTATGCACCGGATGTCATCATCCGACATTCCAGTCCCCGCCGCACTGGTGGCCGCACCTATTCGAAAGGAGTGAGAGGCAAAGCAGCCGGGGTCCTCACCCAAGGCACCGAGAGCCAACCTCAGCACAGCCACTACCTGGAAACGAGTCAACACCCGAACATTCTCATGTCGAAAGAGAACCCCGGCCCGCTCTGGGTGCACCCGCAAGTACCTCCGCACCGCCTGCACAGGGCAAGTAACAAGACCTGCGACCTCCCGCAACACAATCCACAAACCCCGACCTCGCTGATCCGTCTTGGACTTTTCCAACAGGATCCGCATCTGGCCGTCCTCCAAATACACGTGGCGCCTGTGCAAACCTCCCCCAGCCCCCAACCTACCCGAATTGGCCACCAGCTCGCCCATGCGAAAAGCCCCAAAAAAAAGCGAGACAAAAAACGGCCCGGAATAGCACCACCTCAAAAGTTGACGAGGCCACCCGGGGCAATACCTCTAGGAGGCGCACTAGCAACCCATGCGTAATGGGCTTGCGGCGATCCGTGGGTGACGGCCGAAGCCGCTCCCACCCACGAAGCAGGCGACGTGCCAAAACTCCCCCAGCAGCACCACCCCAGCCCACGGCGCCGGCAAAAAAGTTAAAACCCGCCAGCTGCGAACGCACCAAGGTGCGGGACAACCCGCGACCCTTAGCCTCCGCTATATAACTACCAATGAGGGCATCAGGCACCTTACCCGCCAACCAGCCCCTCCCCCTCAAAAACTCCGCCACCTCGTCGCAGCCACGCCGGTACACCGACCACGTCCCGGGCGTTACCGAACTTCGCAATAAGCTCAGCATCTCTCCAGGCCAATGCTCCACAAGGAATCAGGGACCATGGCTCCCTCCGGGTCCGCCTCCGGGGCCAGCTCGTGAAAACGATCCCACTGTAAACGAGAAAGTGCATCAGCTATGTGATTCTTGCAACCAGGGATGTGCCTGGCACGAACAGATACATTCAAGGACAAACAGGCTAACACCACTTCGTGCATCAGTGAGTCACCCGCAAGCATTTTGGCGAGAAACGATTAACCACGCCGACCACGGCCTCATTGTCACACCACCACACCACCCGCCGGTCCCGCAACCGCTCAGGCCACAACTTCAGCACTACCAAAAACGGAAACAATTCCAGGAAGGTGATGTTGGAGGTCAAACCTGACTCATGCCAGTGCTGAGGCCACCGCTGCGTGCACCAAGCCCCCCCGAAGTAAACCCCGAATCCGATGCTCCCGGCAGCGTCCGTAAACAGCTCCAACTGCGCACTAGACACCTCTGCGCCCAACAAAACTGAAATCCCATTAAACTCCTCCAAAAATTGGCTCCAAACCCGAAGATCCGCCCGCATCGGGACGGTAACTCTGATCTGGTGGTGCGGCTTCAGCACCCCGGCCGTCGAAGCAGCAAGGCGCCGGGAAAAAACTTGTCAGACGGCTGCCTAGGGTGAGAACTTACACAATCTTGACGATGCATATATTCATATGATTCTTGCAAGGTATTGTGGGTAATGTAGTTCATTCACTCCCAAACACAGCTGAAGACAATAATTGAGTTGTGAAACCAAGTGGTAAAGCCAATAAAATACTTCTTTTATTGATGGGGTTTAATTCACCCAGCACAAGTATGCTTGGTAGCAATATAAATGAGGTTACTTGCTTGCAGTGTTTAAATGGATAACATAAAGTCACAAAGCAAATCAGAAAACAACCTTCAGCTTGTCAGGCAATTAGCTAATGTTTTCTTAGCAAATAATTACCAAATAAAAAGGCACAAAGAAATAAATAAACTTTGCTTGTTAGGTTAACTTCTGCTTATTTTCCACACAGTTCCAGCAGTGATTCTCCCTTGCTCACACACACAATCAGGTGCAGCTTTAATTACTATCAATTGTCCAGCTGAAACCCTTTAGCTGGCTGGCTGCTACTACTGTGTGAACCCAAATCCTGCTTTAAGAGCTGTTTGCAGTGGAAATAAAGAACAAAGTTTGGTTTCTTTGTGATGGCTGATGTGTTTGCTCACAGAAAGCTAGCAATAGCACTTGGATAAAGAACAGTCCATGTAATCAATAGTTTCATCTGCTGTATCTCCCCCTTCATCAATCAGCATAGGGTCACTATCATACATTGGCACAGACGAGTCTTTCCATAAGGCACTATCATGAGAATGCTTATTCCCTTGCTGCCATTCACTATTATAGATAGGGTCTGGATCAGTGTTCATACCTGAGCCTCTCCTGCTATCATAATTCCTCTCTGTATAGCCTGGCCAGTATGTAATCCAGTTCTGATGTCCAGCCTTCCAATCTTGATCCCTGGACACTGGATCTTTCCTCACATACCTTCTGGCATAGGTCTGAAAGTCCTTTCCACGTGCAGTCTTCTCTCTTCCAGGTAGCCACTGGTGATTCCTATCTCTGCCATTCCATTCCTCTGGCTGACTCCAGTCCAATGGACTCTGCTGGCATTTGGAATACCTCCCAGTATAGGTACTGCCTTGGACTCTCCCAGACCTTCCAATGGCCTTCCTTCTCTTCCTTCCAGAGAGTTTCCTTCTCTCTCTATCCTCTTGGCTTGGCTTCTGCTTCTCGAGATGATGTTGGTGCTTGAGCTTGAAGCTGTTGCTGTATCTGTGTCCATAGCTGAAGCTGGGCTGGAGCTTGTAGCCGTTGCTGTCGCTCCCCTTGAAGCTGTTATCTGTAGAATCAGCTCTATTCTTATTCTGTCCTAATGTGTGCTCCTCCCTAACACAGCGCAGCTGTGTTGAATCAGGCCCTGCCCTTTGAGATGAGTGCTTAGGGATTACCTCATAGCTCTCTTGATTGCACACACGTTTTCTCACTTCAGCCCCTCTCATGGCTGCTGGAAACCTGGTGAATTCTGGGACTGGTAGTCTTTTATGTGAAAACTCTGTTTTCTTACTTCTACCAAAACTGACAGGTTGCTTGTTCAGAGTCACATCATCTTTTCTATAGCTCCTACCTGAGCTATGATAAGCTTCCTTATCACAAACTCTGCCCATAGGGATCACCCGACACACAAAATTCAGAGAGCCCAACAAGGCTTGCATCTCACGCAAGGTGATCTTAGCGGACGCAAGGACGTTAGCGACCAACGCGCATAAATCAGCCACCTTTTCCGGGGCAAGCGCGCGATAAGCTCCACCGAGTCGAGCTCCATGCCCAGGAAGGTGAGCCTGGTCGTAGGCCCTTCCGTCTTCTCTACCGCCAATGGTACACCCAACTCCTGCGCTAACTCCTGGAACCCTGCCAACAACGCCTGACACTCATCGGAATGGGCCGAACCTATGAACAGGAAATCGTCCAAGTAGTGGACCACATTCTGCAACCCAGTCTTCTGACTCAAGGCCCACTGCAAAAACGTACTAAACTTCTCAAATAAAGAACAAGAAACAGAGCAGCCCATCAGCAAACACTTATCAAAATAATAGCTCCCCAGAAAATGAAAACCCAACAACGGAAAAGAAGAAGGATGCACTGGCAGCAAGCGGAAGGCAGACTCGATATCCACCTTCGCCATCCAAGCGGACCGCCCAGCCGTCCGTACCATCTCCTACGCCCTGTCAAAAGACGCATACCGCACAGTGCAGAGCTCCCGCGGGATATGATCATTCACAGACGCACCCATCGGACAGGACAGATTATGAATGAGCCGAAACTTTCCCGGCGCCTTCTTCGGCACAATCCCCAGAGGGGAGACCACCATACCTGGAAAAGGCGGCTCCAGAAAAGGCCCCGCGATCCGGCCCAAGCGCAATTCAGCCGCCAGTTTGCTCTGCACCACGTCTACAAACCTCCGAACCAAAGGGGAATTCCTTGACCGCTTAGCCTGCACTACCCCCCGAACCGGGATAACGAAACCAAATTGGAAACCGGATCCCAACAGCTCCCGATCACGCCTCCGCGGGTATTGCTGCAGCCAAAACCGTAAGGATTCCGCCCAAACCGGAGTTGGGGCCACATCAGCCCACTCACTGGGCCTTTGGCCCTGGCCCGGCGACGCCCTCGGGCCCGCGTCTACCACACTTAACGGCGGAGTGACCCCCGCTGCAGACAGAACAGAGGTGCTTGAATTTACAATCAGGAAAGGGGCAGGTGGTCCTATTGAAGCACCAGCACACGTCGCTGCCACCCCCTGACACGATTTTCTGCTGCACTCCACCCCCCGCCGATCGAAAGGAGCGGCCCCCACCCGAAGGTCCCGCTGCGCCCCCTCTCCTCCCGGAGGCCATGCCCGACCGAGCAGACATTTGAGTCAACCATAGGTTGATGTCCTGCGTGCCCCATGACAAGAATCTATTCTCCTCCATCCTATCCCGAAACTTCTCGTCATAATTTAGCCACGCCCAACCCTCGTGCGTCTGCGAGGCTTCCAAAATAGAATCGGCATACGCCAGCAACATCCCATAATGCTCCGGTGAAGAATGCCCCCACACACTGGCCAGGCGCAAAAACACCCGAGTCCAGTTGATCACATTGCGCGCCACCTTCCGAAGCTGACCCGCCTTCTCGTCCTCCTTCCGCTTCTTCCGGCTCTCGCCGGACCTCTTCCTGCCCTCCAACAACCTAAAGATATCTATGTACCGGCGCTTCCGAATCTTACTCCGCAATTTCTTTGGAACCCCTTTCCACAACTCCGGAAAAGCTACCACCGACGGGGCCCCCCACCCGACCGAGAACCCACCTCTTCAACCTCCACCTCGCGACCGGAGGAAGACGAAGACGAATCCGCTGAAGAAGAGGAAGAGGAATCAGAACTGCGCCGCCTACGACAAGATCGACGCCGCTTCCTCCGCGACCTGCGCTCCGCACTGTCGAGGGCCAACCGCCGCGACCCCTCCCCACCCTGGTCCCCCAACAACTCACCTGCAGCCTGTCCATCCACCCCCGACGGCAAAGTCGCAACTTGGACCCTCCGGCGACACCTTCCTCGGGTTGCGGTGTCATGTACTCCAGCCTCCAACACCTCCGCGGCACTGCTCAGCGCCGCCACACTGCCATCCGCCGCTGGAACCAGATCTGGGCTCGCAGCGCCAAGCTGCGCCATCCCCTGCACCTGCGGAGACAAAAAAGGAAAAACAGGGGGGGCACCCGCCGCAGGCCACATAGGGGACCAAGGCGCTCGCCAATCAGCTGACGAAGTGCCCTGCCCCGCCCCCCACTCACCCAATGGTCCCAAGGCGAAGTACCCCTCACCGGCATATAGCCCCCCAGAACAGATGGCCACAGTGCAGCAGGAGGCGCCCCAGGAAAACCAGGGGCCCCGCCTACCGGCAACGCACCGCACTGCCCCTGCCCCGTTCGGCCAACAGCATCGGCCCCCCCAGCCCCACCTTCCCCCCCTCCACTATACTCCCCCCGGCACCCGCCCCCAGATCCTGCCCCCTCCCCGGCATCACAGCGCTAGCCCACCGCCCCCCCGTTGCGTGCTCACCTTTCCCCGCGCTTTTCCCTTCCGAGCCCCCCCAACAGATGCCCCCTGCTCCCCCCCGAGAGCTCCCATGCCCTCGCGCCAATCCCCGACCCCTCGAGACCCCCCTCCCCACAGGCACCCCCCCACGCAACCCCCCCTTCCCCAGCTGTAGTCCCCACCACCCCTTCAACCCCCCCTACACCCCCCCCAGCTCTAGAAGGCAGAGGCCGACGACATGCAGACCTGCTCGGCCCCCTTTCCCTGCCCCCGCGCCCCCCACGTGATGGCATAATTAAACAGACAAGCAATTCCCCTGCTTGAGATATCCCCTGTAGGTGCTATGCCGTTTAGCACCAATCCCCCCCAAGAAGGACTAACACCCACCGCTCAGCACAACCACGTGAGAGGCACTAGGCCCGCACCCCAGTCCCGCGCGTAGCCCCACTCCCACCACCAAAAAACCCCCAGCTCACCAAGCAAAGAAAAGCACCTGCCTGCCAGCAACCACGCCGCCGACAAACCGCCCGAGACGCTCAGCCGCCACGGAAACAGCAGGAACAGCAGGCCCCGAAAAACAGCACTCCTCCAAAAGCCGGCACTCTGCAGGTCTCCAGCGACGACTGAGCACGCGGAGACCTGCAGCAGCCCCACAACCCGCCGCGCTCCACACCAGCTGCACCCCCATTGGCTCCCGAGCGATCGCATTCACCGGGAGCCAATGGTTTCAAACCATAACCACCCCTCCCCCCCCGGCCCCAGGACGCGGCCGCGCGCAGGGTCCCCGCACCGGGCCGCGCGCCCGGTTAATGCCGGCCGTCGGGACCCTGCCCGCGGCCTTGCTCATAATTGTTAGCACGGACTATTTGTAACTAGGCCCCATGTTATTCAATGGGACCTAATTACAAATAGCCTAATCTAATTATTAGCCCAACTTAGTAAACATGCCCCTAAATTAGAACCCAATACAAATCAGACTCCAATTGTAACTAAAAGAAGTTTTGTGTAAAGGACCAATACATTCACCCTGTGTGAAGTTCAAAAAGTCAATTACCAACCAGATCCACCTTAATGAAAATGCCAAATAACAAAAGTATTTATAGCGCTTAACTTTTGTTATAAGGCATTTTCATTAAGGGGATCTGGTTGGTAACTGACTTTTTGAACTTCACACAGGGTGAATATATTGGTCCTATACACAAAAATAGTTTTAGTTATAATTGGGGTCAAATTGTATGGGGTTATTTTGATTAGACTGCACTTGTATTTTTTGGGATTGTTATTTTTCCACTAAATTAGAACCACTATCAATATTCAAAGCAGTTTTAAAATCACAGTTCTAATATAATCCATCAATATTCTACATTAAAATAAGGGCAATAATTCTAAAATCACGTCTTACAAAAAATATAAAATTACTTTGTCATGAATCCACTATCAATAATAGCAATATTTATCCTTATCATAAAAAGTTAGTTAAAAGTCCTCTGAACCATATTTTAATCAGTTATCAAAAGTCACAATTTTCACCATGTAAACATGCTTCCCCAGGTCTAAGAATTTATAGAGTAGGAAAGTTGCCGAAAAAGCTCTAGATGGTTTAAGCAATGACCATAGGAGTACAAAGGTTGCAAATTAATTAGACAGAAAGACAGTTGAGGTACATGGGAGTGCTGTGTCCTACTTCACAGATGGCCTTAAAGAGCTTTACCCTTTTCCACCACTTTTTCTGTATTGTGAAAAAGACATTTTTATGATCAATCAAGATGGGTGGCTACTTAAATAGAAGAATGTATCTCATACACTCAAAGTACCTTGGGAAACATACAGCTATAAAAAAATCCCAATATTAATGTGGGTTTTCTTTGCAACATTTGCTGTCAAAACAATGCTGAATTGCAGGAACAAACCCCACAGTGCAGAATGAAAAGCAACGTGCTACTCATAAATAATTTTCAATTCTCTTAGAACTTATCTAATCTCCTGTACTAACATTGCTCACCGTCTTCCACACATGCACTAAAGGAAGGCTTCTGAAGATGTGGAGGGGAATTGAGTAGATAAGAAAAATGCATTCCTTTCTTTCACATATCCAAATCTTTTCTGGGAACCCATAATTACATCTGAGACCATTGTTAGCCAGTAAAATAGCCACACTCAGATAAAAACCAGTCAGACAACTATGTTGTTGGAAGATAAAATCTTTTCTGTTCAGCTGGATTCTACTCGGTCTCTTTCAGTATTCTCTTCCAAAGTTGCCCTGGGCTGAAAGATTAAGGGAGGCTTGACATCTCCTTCAATGAGCACCAAGGAACAGACGCACTCTAAAAGCCACAGGAGGGCACCTCAAAGACGCACCCATTTTAGAGCACTTGGAAAGCTGTAAACTGTGACAAATGATCACAGGCTGTATTTCTACAGGTTGCAATAATTTTTGAGCCATTTTATCCTTTTCTTTAAATTATGTTTTATAAATATGCCATCAAATGCAATGCAATGTGTGCCTTCGAGTCAGTGCTAACTCCTGGCGACGCAGCAGCTCCTGGGTTTTCTTGGCAGTGTGACCGGAAGTAGATTGTCAGGTCTGTCTTCTGAGGCAATGGAGGGTAAGTGTCTTGTCCAAGGCCACAAAGAGTGCTAGTGGGAATTGAACTCTGGTCTCTTGGTTATCAATAAGAATATATACAAGAACTATATATACATATTCCAAATTCATTGGGCGCGAGAAGAAAAGAAATTTAATCTGAACAAGTCTCATAACCCAGAATATGGATGGGCGAGAAAGACAGAAAATAAAAGAAATCAATCAAACAATTCCAATACCATTACAATATTAGCTGCGGGAGAGGCAGAGTCAATCATTTTAATGGTGGTTAACCTTGCACATTATAATCAAGAAATATAACTAATTACCATGATTGTGGATTTATTTTCAAGAAATTGCTTTAGATGCTCTGTTTCCCAAAACAATAGATATTTACCTGCCTGAAATTAAATCAAGAACTTGCAGGGAAAATTTAAAGCAAAATTGTGCATCCTCTCAGCGCAAGGTTAGTTGTCATATAAACAGAAACATTTTACATTTCTCCTTAGGGGCCCTTTTACTAGAGTACAGTAAGTTTTTGCACCTACAGTTGTAGTCAACATTATTGGCACCCTTGAAGTTCAGTCCTTAATGTCCAATACCTCCTAAAAAAAAGTATCCAGTGAAATGGCTTTGGACTATATATGCAAACATATTTGACACATAAAAGAATCAAATAAAACAAGACCAACTCCTACCCACCCCATGTGAGAAATCTTGCTATATAGGGCAACTCCCTAATTAGCTTGTTGACGTAGGCAGTAGATTTTAAGTGGTTGGTAGGGAAAATCTAGGAAGGGAAAATCTAGGAAACAAATAGTTCCACATTTTGATATATACTAAAAGTAAACAATTTGCCATTTGTCAAGAAGCTTTGATTAGGTAATTTTACAAAGGGGATCCATTAATCTATATACTTCCGACACATAATATGAAGATTTACTAGTGTAAGGTAATAACTGTTTAGCAAGGAAGCAGGGCTACACACAAGAATATATAACAGCCTGCTAAAGCACACATTATAAAGGTTTGCTAATTTTTTGAAGGACTAGAAAGGGGGACTGTTACTTCTGGAGAGAAATCTGCAACTGTGAGTATATACTTCTGGTAATTTTCTAAAAAGAATTCTTTGTATTAAAGCTACTTAATCTGTGAACCCACTGTTTTTTGTTGGATCAGTTAGGGCCTAGTAGCAGCAATTAAAGTTTGAATTTAAAACACAGAGGAGAACGTTCTGGTTACATTTCATACCCAGCAGAGAGTTTGTAGTTTAAATTTAATAGTCACTCAGGGCCAAGTAACAGCAAAGTACTTTTAGTTTAAATTTAACACACAGAAGAGAGCTTTCGGGTTACATTTGGAACCCAGCAGAGAGCTTGTAGTGTACATTTAATAGTCACTCAGGGCCTAGCATCAGAAAAGTACTTTTAGTTTTAAAACACAGAAGAGAGCTTTCTGGTTAAATTTAAAACCCAGCAGAGAGCTTGTAGTTCAAATTTCATAAGAAGTTAGAGCCTAGCAGCAGCTAAGCGCTATAATTTAAATCAAATCAGAATTTAGCTTACCTCAGCAGCACAAGACAGGGTACTTTGTAGCAGCCCTCTTTTAATAAGTGTTATTTCCCTCCCTCCCTCCCCACACCCACGCACCCCTGGGATAATCATAGCTTTATAGGTACTTACACATCTTAAAAGACAGGAGGTGCTTTCAGGTGAAGCTCATTACCCAAATCAGTCATACACTAAGGACCTGAGATTAATTAAGCTTCAGGTGAGCAAGGTATATTAAACATATTAGGTACAGTTTTATTGGTATAAATACCTATAGCAACCCCTAGTAAGTAAGAACTTAAAGATCTAGACACAAACTTAAAACTAAGATGCAGACAGCAGTCCAGCAGCGGGATGGGGGCTTTCCAGTCTTTTGCATTGAGTGTCACATGTATGATTTTCTCCCAGTTGGTGAGAGGTCTTACGTGTGCACTAGGTGCAAGGAGCTCTTTGCTCTCAGGGAACAAGTCCGTTCTCTTGAGGCTAAAGTAGCAGACTTGGAAAACATAAGACAGACAGAGAGGTACATAGACGAGACCTACAGGGATATAGTCCTGAAGTCCCACCTCCAGTCTGGCAGCACCCCTGTTGCCATGGAGGAGAGAGGTCACGTGACAGGAGAGCATCACCCTGGTGTGGCAGGAAGTGATCCTGTAACTAGGACCTGTCCTCCAGGTGATGTAAAACCCTCTCACACCGAGGAAGTTTCTCCAGGGCCATGTGTCCATGAGGGAAGGGTTAGGACAGCCGTTATAGTTGGTGATTCGATCATTAGGCATGTAGATAGCTGGGTGGCTGGTGGACGTGAGGATCGCCTGGTAACATGCCTGCCTGGTGCGAAGGTAGCGGACCTCACGCGCCACCTAGATAAGGTCTTAGATAGTGCTGGGGAGGAATCTGCTGTCTTGGTACATGTCGGTACCAATGACATAGGAAAATGTGGTAGGAAGGTTCTGGAGGCAAAATTTAGGCTTTTAGGTAGGAAGTTGAAATCCAGAACTTCCATGGTAGCATTCTCCGAAATGCTTCCTGTTCCACACGCAGGACCCAAAAGGCAGGCAGAGCTCCGGAGTCTCAATGCGTGGAAGAGACAATGGTGCAGAGATGAGGGTTTTGGATTTGTTAGGAACTGGGGAACATTCTGGGGAAAGGAGGGGATCTTCCGAACGAATGGGCTTCACCTTAACCAGGATGGAACCAGGCTGCTGGCATTAACCTTTAAAAAGGAGATAGAGCAGCTTTTAAACTAGATATTAGGGGAAAGCCGACAGTCGCCCAAGAGCAGATTGTTCGGAAGAATGTATCCTTGAAGGATACTACCAAAAGCAGAGGGGTTCCACAAAAGAGTAAAGTAGCCCAAATGCCCTCAAGTATGGAGCAGACAGAGCTTAAAGATCCCAATTTACCCATGTCTAACAATTGCCAAATTAACATGAATAAAATACATTCTCTAAAATGCTTGTATGCAAATGCTAGAAGTCTAAAGAATAAGATGGGAGGGTTAGAATATATAGCACTAAATGAAAGGTTAGATATGATTGGAATATCAGAGACATGGTGGAAGGAGGACAACCAGTGGGACACTGTGATACCTGGATACAAACTATATCGTAATGATAGAGCTGATCAAATTGGTGGAGGGGTTGCGCTCTATGTTAGAGAGGGCATTGACTCAGAAAGGATTAAAGTTTTGCAGGAAACAAAATCTGCTGTAGAATCTATATGGATTGAAATTCCATATAAAAGGGGGAAGGCAATGGCAGTGGGGGTGTACTATCGAGCACCTGGCCAGAATGACCAAATGGATGATGAAATGCTCAAAGAAATCAAGGAAGCTAACAAAAGTTACAGCACAGTAGTAATAATGGGTGATTTCAATTACCCCGGTATCGACTGGGTCAGTGTCACGTTAGGACATGCTAGGGAGATAAAGTTCCTAGATGAAATAAATGACTCCTTCTTGGAGCAGCTGGTTCATGAACCGACCAGAGGGGAAGCCATATTAGACCTAGTCCTTAGTGGAACACCAGATCTAGTGCAAGAGATAAGGGTGTTGGGGCCACTTAGCAATAGTGATCATAGCATGATCGCCTTTGATTTAATTAGTGGAGGAGGGATAGTAAGGAAATCCACAGTACTACCTTTTAACTTTTGAAAGGGAGACTATGATAAAATGAGGAAAACAGTTAAGAAAAAACTAAAAGGAGCAGTTGCAAAGGTTAAAGACAAACATCAAGCTTGGGTGTTATAGAAAAATACTATCTTGGAAGCCCAGACCAGCTGTATTCCACGCTTTAAGTGGAAGGAAGTCCAAAAAACTGCCAGCATGGTTTAAAGGTGAGGTCAGAGAGGCTGTTGTTGCCAAAAAAGCATCTTTCGGGAAATGGAAAAAAGAGCCAAACGACGAAACCTGGAAACAGCACAAGCACTGGCAAATCAAATGCAAGGCATTGATAAGGCAGGCAAAGAGAGAATTTGAGAAGAAGCTTGCTGCGGAAGCAAAAACGCGAAATAAAGACCTTTTCAAGTACATTCATGCTTCGGTCTTTACTGAGGAAGATGTAGGGATGTTACCCATGACTGAAGTGGTATTTAAAGGTGCGGAAGAATTGATGGAAATATCGATACATCGGGAAGATGTCTTACAACTATTAGATAAACTGAAGAGTAGCAAATCACGTGGGCCGGATGGTATACATCCAAGGGTGTTGAAAGAACTGAAATATGAGATTGCAGACCTGCTATCAGTAATCTGTGAACTATCATTAAAATCATCTCTAATACCTGAAGATTGGAGGATCGCCAATGTAACACCAATTTTTAAAAAGGGTTCCAGACTTCCGGTGGCATGGTGAGCTGAGTAGACGTGCTCGTCTCGGCTCTGGAGCCCGCGCCCTCCCCCCAGCCGAAAATTTGAGTTAATCTACCTATCTTTGTGATATTGTGGGGGCATCGCTTTACGGAGCCTTGGAGGATCTCTCAGCTTCCCTCTTTGCCTGACCTCTGGTGCATGGCCACGAAAATCCCCCGCAGAACTCGGGCATGAGGTGGGGAAGACAAGATGGCCGAAGGTGGACAGGAGCCCCTGAGACAGCTTGAAGCCCCAGCGCTGGTAGCAGAAGTGTCGCGGGCGGTGGTGGGCGCCCTGGAGGAAAGATTGGGGGGCCTGTCCACACAGATGCAGGAGGTAGTACAAGCTGTAGCTGAATTCAACAAACGGGTTGAGCATGCCGAAACTCGCATCAGCTCCCTGGAGGATCGGCATGTGCAAGACCTTGCCAGGATCTGCAACTTGGAGGCGACGTTGACACAACACCAGGAAAAATTGGAGGATCTCGAAAACCGAAGTCGCCGCAACAACCTGCGGTTTATTGGAGTGGAGGAATCCATAGCGGACCGGGACCTGCGACACCACCTGGAACATTGGATTACAACTACCCTATCTCTGCCGGAGGATATCGGACAGATAACACTGGAGCACGCCCACAGGCTGGGGCCCCCACGGGCGGGTGATCGTCGGCCTCGGGCGGTGATAGCCCGGTTCCTAAACTCCACACAAAAGGATGAGGTGTTGAGGGCCTCCAGACAGCTGCGGCGAACGGGCACCTCCTCGGACCTGATACTGCTTTTCCAGGACTATTCAGTTGGGGTATCGTTGAAGCGCAAGGCCTACAAAGACCTGTGTACTAAACTTATTGACCGGGGAGTCCGTTTCACACTAGCGTACCCGGCGGTCCTGCGTGTTTACGGGGAGAAGGGGAGTCGGGTGTTTCACTCCCCTGAAGAAGCCCGGGACTACTGCAACAGTTTGGGCTAAGGCCTGGTGAGTGACCAACGTGCAACATTTTGGAGGCTTGCGGACTCCCATCTCCAGGTTTAGCCGGGACTGGGGGCCTTTCGGCTCCCCTGATATTGGGGCAACAATGATTACGTTACTGCACTAACGCCCGCCATCACTGCCTAGCACCCGCGGAGAATGGGGGACAGTAGAGTTGTTACACTGTAATGGAAGAGCTCACTCTGCTATTTTGTTTTCAGGCCCTGTTATTCCAACACGTGTTTATGGCTGGCTACTTTTTGAAACTTTCAATTGTTTCACTGTTACAAGTTGCAATTTTGTTGATGCATGTAAAGAGTTGTATCTGACTGTTTTGCGGGGATTAAAACTTAAGGGGAGGTGGGTATAATAGGGTGTATGATTGAAGGGGATTGATTGATTGATTGATTGATGGATGCTATGGGGTGGGGGGGGGTGATATTTGTTCCGAGAGCTTGGGGAGTGGGTGATGGAAGGAGGAGGGGGGCGGGAGAGGTAGCTAGGTCACGGTATATTTGACAATGTATGTACTTTGCCTTGGTTCACTGGAGCGTGGTTTGCGGTGCTACCTTGGGAGCGTGAGAAGGGGATCTTTCAATGCTCTGTGGCTCTGTGCTTTGATTATGTTAGCACAATTGGCGGTGGAGGCAAATTGCTGTTTCTCACAGGCGGGGTTTTGGAGTTTTGGCGCCGAGTGAGACATGGTAAACTCCCCGGGTCTTATTTCATTCCATCTCAGCGCTGATTAATAATAGCAACAGCAGTTGATTGGCGGTAGTGAGGCTGGGATGGGGTGGGGGGGGGGGGGCCGGTTCAGCCGTAGGCTGGTTCTGCCTGCACGGACTTCTTTCTTCACTATACTCTATAGGTCTTGGCAGGCTGATGTATTGGGGGGGAGAGACTGGTTTAATGTCGGGAGCGCCTGCTGATGACGGATGAGTGGTGGTCACAATTCACCCCGGGTTGAGACAGCCTTGGGGTGGTGGGGGGTTGGAGCCGACGGTGTCTGAAGTTGGGAAAGGGGAGGGCCGGGGGCCTACGTGCCATAGAAGTCTAGGTGGGGCCAGCTCAAGCTGGTGAGGGGTTGGAGGAAGTGGTAGAATGCAGGGGGGAGGGAGTGGGAGAGGGGACGGGAGGGGGGTTCTGGGTAAGTGGGGGGAAGGGGAGGGGGGATGGGCTGGGTGGGCAAAGTGCCGAACTTGTCAGCATGTATGGGATGTTGGGGGAATAGGATTCACTGAGTGGGGGGGGGGGGAGGGGGTGGGGAGGGGGAGGGGAGAAGTAAAATGTCTTTGTTGGAGAGTAAATAATGCCCGGAACTTTCATACCGGGTGGTCGAGAATTAGGGGAGTGGGGGCTCTTGGCTGGGGGGGCCCCTTCACTGTGACTCATCTGGCGAAGAGATTGTGGCTGTCTACTTTCCTAACTTGCTATGGCTAACACCACCCGAGTAATTTCCTGGAATGTTTGTGGGTTGGGCTCCCCGGTGAAGCGCTCCAAAGTCCTGCAACACCTGAGGCGTCACCGCGCAGAGGTTGTCCTACTGCAGGAGACACATCAATCGGGGGGTGGAGCACCAGAAATTGGGCACTGGGTTCTAAGCTCATGTCTATGGGGCCCCGGCCGTGGGGAAGAAGCGAGGGGTGGCTGTGCTGGTGACAAAGTCCACTACCTGGGAGGCTGAAAGAGTTGCTACCGACCCACAAGGTCGATATGTTGGTGTGTGGGGGAGACTAGTCGGACGAAAAGTGTTTCTTTGTTCGGTGTATGGCCCTAATGAATATGAGGCTAATTTTTTCCAGGGCCTCTCCAAATTGATGGCTGAGGCCAGAGGGTACGAGATAATCCTGGGTGGCGATTTTAACATTGCTCTGGACACTGGTCTAGATAGATCTAGCCCCTCGGAGAATAGGAATTCACGAGCGCGTCGTCGTCTGCGGGGCATCTGTGAAGCGTATGATCTTCTGGATATTTGGCGGGTGATGCACCCTGGCGATAGAGACTATACGCACTTATCTAGGGCGCACGGCACTTGGTCACGTATAGACTTTTTTCTAGTTGCGGAGTCACTTTTCAATTGGGTTTCCCAGGCCGGTATTGGCCCTCTCGTTATTTCAGATCATGCCATGGTTGTCCTGGACTTACGGGGAGGTCGCCCTCCCTCGGGAAGGGTGTGGCGCTACCCCCTCGAGCTATGCGGTGACGCAAGATTTGATTCCTTTTTGAAGGAGCGCTGGAAGGAGTACGAACTCTTCAATGCCTCATCGGATATATCTCCTGCATTATTCTGGGAGGCGGCTAAGACAGTGCTGCAGGGTGATATCATTAGCTATCAAAGCCACCGGCGCCGGCAATTAAACCAGCAGATATTGGGGTTGGAAAGGGAGCTGGGCCGAATTCGTCGGCTGGCGGCTGGCTCCCCTAGCAGTGTACACACGCACAGGCTCCGGGAGGTGCGGATGGAACTGGAGGCACTGCTTCACCAGCGAGCACATAAATCGCAGTTGTATTACCGCTATAAGCTTCACCGGTTTGGAAACAGGGCGGGCAAGATGATGTCGTCCCTATTGAGACCCCCGGTGGCTCCCGACAGATTGGGGCTATTCGGCGGCCCGATGGCACCGTTACTCGGGATTCGGCCCAGATCGAGCAGGTGTTTACAGAATTTTTTCAACAGCTATATGTTGATGAGGAAATAGGGGTCTCGGTGGGGCGTTCCTTCCTTGAGGGCTGTGGGCTCCCTACATTGACAGAGGAACAACGGACAGTTTTGAACATGCCCCTGTCAGGTCAGGAGGTTCAAGCAGCAATCCGACATCTCAAGAATGGGCGTGCCCCTGGCACTGATGGATTTCGGGGTGAATTCTACAAAACCCTGAGGGAGGTGATTGTTGTTCCCCTTATTGGGTATTTTGAAGACCTAGTGAACCGCGGGAAGTTTCCATTTGAACCTAATAAGGCTCTGATTACTATTCTGCCCAAACCAGGGCGGGACCCCCTTTCGCCGGGATCCTACCACCCTATTTCCTTACTCAACGTTGATATTAAACTGTTAGCTAAGATTATGGCGGATAGGTTAGCACTCCTTTTACCATCCTTGGTCCACCAGGACCAGGCGGGGTTTGTTCGGGGGCGTCGGGTGGCCTACAACTTACAACGGATCCTACTATCTATTTGCGCCGGGCGACTGACCGGGGAGGCCTCGCTGATCATCAGTTTCGATGCCGAAAAGGCGTTCGACCGAGTCAGCTGGAGTTTCTTGCACCAGACGTTAGAAAAGATGGGCTTCGCAGGTTTCTTTGTGGACGTGATTAAATTGTTGTATGCAGACCCTAGAGGGGCTATTCTGGTTAATGGAGTTGTGTCTTCTACATTTGCTATTCAGAAGGGGACTCGTCAGGGCTGCCCTTTGTCGCCTTTGCTTTCTGTCCTCTCGCTAGAGCCCCTGCTTTTGAGCATCAGAGCCGCTTCTCAATTTAGAGGCATCAGGCTAGGAGACGGCGAATTTCGGGTTGCCGCCTTCGCAGACGACTTGCTTGTACATTTGGGGGACCCTCAGACGGGTTTGCCTCACCTGCTGGACCTTATTCGGGACTATGGTGCGCCCTCTGGTCTACGGCTTAACTTAGATAAATCCGAGGCACTCTACCTGACTCCTGAGGGACACCCGGGCTGGCAAGGACTATTTCCGCTGCGATGGGCGACTGGGCATTTTAAATATCTGGGTGTTTACTTACCGGCGCGCCTCGAGGACCTCTATAAGCTAAACATTGGCAAGATTCTAGGTGAGATCGCAACCTGTGTAGACCGCTGGCGGGACTTACCCTTGTCACTGGGGGGCCGGGTGGCTTTATGTAAAATGACTCTCCTCCCCAAAATTCTTTATCCTCTTCAGATTCTCCCGTTGACTCTTAGGAGGACGGACCTCCGGCAATTGGATCGCCATTTTAACTGCTTTCTGTGGCGAGGGCGCAGACCTAGGGTTCGACTAGCGATACTACAACAACCTAGGTCCCTTGGGGGGATGGGTTTTCCGGACATTCGGAGGTACAATATGGCTTGCCTACTGAGATATGTCCGGGATTGGCTGTGGGACCTCTCTGATTGGACCCCGACAAGACAGTTTGAGGTCATGTTGACACCTTTTCATCCCCGATACCTTTTACATGCTAGTAAGCTCCGGGGAATCCCACCGATCCTTTGTGATCTTTTCCTAACACCCTTCCGGAGGGCATGGCGGTGCTTTTGCGCGGGGCGTCAGATTTCCGCCTCTTATACACCCTACCTACCTCTACGGGGAAATGCGGATTTCATAGCCGGCCTTGGGCAGACCCGTTTTCAGTTTTGGGAGAGTCTTGGATTGGTGAATTTGGAGCATCTGTTGACAGCGGGGGGTACACTTGTGGCGTTTGATGAGCTGTGTCGGCAATACTCACTGGGGCCTTGGGATGCTTTCCACTACACACAGCTCCGGAGCTATCTCCGCACGATCCCGGATGGGACGTTACGTAGTTCGGTATGCTCTGATCTTGAGCTGTCTCTTCTGGGGGGTGGTCTTCAAACTCGGGTATCGGTGCTTTACAAGATGTTGTGGGATGGGACGGCACCTAGTGCTATTGCTGCATTGGCGGCGGCCTGGACGGCGGATCTAAGAGAGCAGATTGCAGAAGATTCCTTTTTGGAGGGGTTGGTGGCCATTCCCACTGTGAGTATCCAGGTCCTACATCGCGACACCCAATACCGCCTCATGCGTCGCCTCTATTTTGCCCCAGTTCGGGCGTGGAAAGCCGGAATTGCGGTGAGCCACTCTTGCCCCAGATGTGGGGCTGATAGGGCTACGCTGGGCCACATGTTTTGGCACTGTCCCCAGATCCAGCTGTTTTGGAATCGGGTGCAATTGTATCTTCGCCGCTGCCTCCCGCTTTTGGAACCTCTCACTGCATGTCATTTGGTCCTAGATCTCTGGGAGGATGATAGGGGGTCTATGCTAGGGGGCTGGGCACTGCGTTGGTTGCGCTTGATGCTGATGTCTGCCCGAATGACAGTGTTGCAGCGGTGGTTGGATGCAAGGGGTCCGGTTTATGGGCTTTGGCGAGTTAAAGTCCATCAGCTCCTCCTTATGGAACAGCTCGGGGCGGCAGGCGACGAGCGTCGTTGGGCCAGATTCCTGGGGGGTGGGGACCCCATTTACAACTTCTGCCTGCTGGGACGCGTCATAGACTTTTGCGGAGTTCCTGAGTTTGTAGACTTTATTGGAGACAATTCTAGTCGATTACCTCAACTGCCTGCACGGGGGCCGGAGGGAGGGACTCCCAGGATTGGAAGCGCTACAACCGGGGGTTTGCTCCCCTCTTCCTTTCCTCCTTTCCCTTCTTCTCCACTACCTCTATTTGTTTTTCTCCCTTCTTCTCCTTTTTTTTTTTTCTTTTTTCTTGCTTCTCTCCTGTTTTCCACTCTCATCCCAGGTGCAGACCGTGTAGGACTTGGGGGGGGGGGGTGGTTGGGATGGGGGGGGGGTGGTCGGGGTGGGGGGGGGTCTGGTTAAATTTGCTATGTAAGGTGACAGGTCTGGGAGAAGAGTGCACCCTGGATCTGTTTGTGACTGCATAGGTGCTTCGGTGATCAAGGGTTGGGTGGATGAGGGTTGGATAACTGAACTTAGTTACAGGATATGTACTTTCTGTCTTCTCTGTGACAGGGGCACCCTTATGGCGCATGTACTTTGTACTCATCGTTGGCTTGTGATGTTAACACTTTGTAACATCTGAAAAGGCTTGTAAATGGGTTCCCAGTGGAATTGTACCTTAAATGCTTGTGCTGTTTGTTTTTGAAGGGCTCCCATCGACTTGCTTTGATATATGTATTGCCCCCTTTTCTTGTCTCCTTTTTCTTCTTCTCTCCTTTTGTAATGTAATGTACTTCCTTTTAATGTACTGTACTTCCTGTACTAAATAAAACAGATTTAAATATATAAAAAGGGTTCCAGGGGTGATCCGGGAAACTACAGACCGGTGAGCTTGACGTCAGTACCGGGAAAAATGGTAGAAACCATCATAAAGAATAAAATTACTCAGCATGTAGATAGTCACAACCTAATGGGACTAACAACACTATAAAGCCATATTAATTTTTTGAAACAACCTAATGGGAGACAACCAACATGGCTTTAGACAAGGAAGATCTTGTCTTACTAATCTGTTATGTTTTTTTGAAGGAGTGAATAAACAGGTGGACAAAGGTGAGTCGGTTGATATTGTGTATCTGGACTTTCAGAAAGCCTTTGACAAGGTCCCTCATCAGAAACTTTTGGCAAAACTAAAGAGTCATGGGATAGGAGGCAGTGTACTATTGTGGATCAGGAACTGGTTAAAAGATAGAAAGCAGAGGGTAGGGCTAAATGGCCAATTTTCCCAATGGAGAAAGGTGAATAGTGGTGTACCCCAGGGATCTGTGCTGGGTCCGCTGCTTTTTGACATATTCATAAATGACCTGGAAAGTGGAATAACGAGTGAGGTTATCAAATTTGCAGATGACACAAAACTATTTAAAGTTGTTAAAACCCAAGAGGATTGTGAAAAATTGCAAGAAGATCTTGATAAATTGGAAGACTGGGCATCAAAATGGCAGATGAAATTTAATGTGATCAAGTGCAAGGTTATGCACCTAGGGAAGAACAACCCAAACTATGGTTACACGATGCAAGGTTCCACATTAGGAACCACCACCCAGGAAAAAGATTTAGGCGTCATTGTGGATACCATGTTAAAACCCTCGGCCCAGTGTGCAGCGCCGGCCAAGAGAGCAAATAGAATGCTAGGTATGATAAGGAAAGGAATGGAAAATAAAACAAAATATATTATAATGCCTCTATATCGTTCCATGGTGAGACCGCACCTTGAATATTGTGTGCAATTCTGGTCGCCGTATCTTAAAAAGGATATAGCGATTTTAGAAAAGGTTCAGAGAAGAGCCACCAAAATGGTAAAGGGGATGGAAGGATATTCCTATGAAGAAAGGCTAAAAAGGTTAGGGCTCTTTAACCTGGAAAAGAGACGGCTGAGGGGAGATATGATAGAAGTCTATAAATTAATGAACGGAGTGGAACGGGTAAACGTAGATCGATTGTTTACCTTATCAGAATATAGAAAGACTAGGGGACATGCAATGAAGCTACAGGGTAAACTATTTAAGACTAATAAAAGACAATATTTTTTTACTCAACGTGTAATCAAATTCTGGAATTTGTTACCGGAGGATGTAGTAAAGGCTGTTAGTGTAGCTGGGTTTAAAAAAGGTTTGGACAAGTTCCTGGAGGAAAGGTCCATAAACCATTATTAAGAAGTGACGAAGATATCAATGCTTGACCCAGTACAAGCATTGTGGAACTTGTGTCTCTTGGGGATACTGCTAGGTACATATGACCTAGATTGGCCACTGTTGGAAACAGAATACTGGGCTTGATGGACCCTGGTCTGACCCAGTATGGCATATCTTATGTTCTTATGTTCTTATGTTTTGCTTAAAAGACAGCTGAGGAAAAGTTAGCAACTTTTGTAGGTGTCTCTTTTTTTTACTTCAACAGGCACCAAAGCTCCACCAACTGAATGATGGCTGGGAAAAATCATACTGCTAAAGATATTACCCCTGTTACACCTTCTGCCAGTCGAGGGACCGGTTCCATGTGAAAGATGCCTGAAAGCTGATGCCCTCATGAAACAAGTGGAGGAGCTCAGAGGAGATGTAGTGAGGCTGAGAAGGTATTCGAGACAGCAAGAAGTATATTGATGAGTTGCTTCTTGAAGCATCCAAACTCTCTGACGGAGGTGAAGATGGGAGGCTACAGAATGAAGAGAGCTGGACACGAGTCACCAGAGGCTGCAGAATCAACAATCCAACTCCTCCAGCCCTCAAACTGAAGAACCAGTATGCAGCCTGGAAATGGATGTGGTGAAAGCACCCCAAAGTTGCGTAATCCATGACCACTAGGAAGCAAAGGGTAGTGGTGGTCGGTGATTTTCTTCTGAGAGATACTGAGGCATTCATCTGCCAACCAGAATTGATGACCAGAGAGGTGTGCTGTCTGCCAGGTGCCAAAATCCGAGATTTTACGGAGATTTTGCCAAGACTCATCAAGCCTACTGACTATTATCCAATCTTGCTCATCCATGTTGGCACAAATGATACTGCTAGGTATCCCTTCTAGCTTATGAAAAGTGACTTCATGACTCTGGGACAGAGGGTGAAGCCCATAGGTGCGCAGGTGTGTTCTCTTCAATCCTCCCTGTTGAGGGTAAAGGCTGAGGCAGAGAATCTTGCATCCTGGAGATGAATGTATGGCTGCATGGATGGTGTCATCAAGAGTGTTTTGGTTTCCTGGACTATGGGATGATTTTCTAATGGCTGCAGACAGAGATGGTGTCCACCTGTCCAAGAAGGGTTGAAGTATCTTCCACAGCAGACTGGCTAACCTATTGAAGAGGGCTTTAACTAGATTCATTGGAGATGGATGAAGAAAGCTCTCAGATAAGTGAAACATTAAATACCTCTGTAGAAATTGATAGAAGGGGCAACATTTGGAAAGCAGTGTGCATAAATTCCCATAGCATGGGAAATAAGATCCCAGATGTTGAAGTTGCAATGGAAGAGGCTGACTTGGATTTAGTGGCAGTTACAGAGACATGGTTCACAGACAACCATGACTGGGATATAATTATACCAGGCTATACTTTATTTAAGAAGGACATGGTAGGAAGAAGGGGAGGAGGAGTGGCACTATATGTAAAAAATCAAAGCTTTAGAATTTCAGGGTTTAAAAGGGAGTGAGAAGGCACTGTGAGTTAAACTAGAAAGTGGAAAAAGAAATCCATTTGCATTGGTCTGATATACAGAGCTCCCTCAAAGGGAGATGAAGTGGAGGCAGATTTAATAGAAGACATACGCAGTATTGCCATGAAAGGAGAAGTGCTACTGATAGGAGATTTCAATATGTCTGATATTGATTGGCACATCCCTACTGTGGTGTCATCTAGGACTAAGGAGATCCTAGAATCTCTTCAGGGAGAACTATTCCAGCAACTGGTAACAGAACCCACACATGAAGGAGCCATACTGGATTCAGTACTTACCAATGAGGAAAGTGTTTCTGATGTCATAGTGGGAGATCATGTCACATGCAGAGATCACCAGATGGTGTGGTTCAGTATTAGAACTAGGACTGATAAAATCATTCAAAAGTGAGGGTCTTAGCCTTTAGGAAAAGTAACTGTGCCAAGATGGGACAATAACTCAATGGATTGTTAGTGGGATGGGAACAGCTGAGGGATGTAGAAAAGCAATGGGAAAAATGGAAAGAGAATATTTTAAGGGCAACAAACCTTTATGTTAGGTAAATAAATGTAAAAGGAAAAGGAGGCCACTATGGTTCTCAAATGAAGTAGCTTAAAGGTGAAGAAAAAGAGGGTGGCCTTCATAAAATAGAAGAGATCACAGAGAGAGGAAGACAAGTATCAATATTGGGAAAAACATAGAGAAGCTAGGAAAGTAGTCATGAAAGCAAAGATACAAAAAGAAGAAGAAATAGCCAATGCAATAAAATGGGGGGACAAGACATTTTTCAGATTTATTAGTGAGAGGAAGAAGTGCAAAAGTGGTATTTTAAGACTCAAAGGTGAAGGGGAGAAATATGTAGAAGCTGATAAGGATAAAAAGGAATTGCATAAAAAATATTTTTGTTCAGTGTTCACAGATAAAGGGCCAGGAGAAGGACATCAGAAAACACCCCAAAATAGGAACAGAAGTGAAGGGGATCTTGAACAATTTTCAGAAGACTGTGTTCGTGAGGAACTAGCTAAGATGAAAGTAGATAAAGTGATGGGACCAGATGGGATACATCCGACAATATTGAAGGAACTTGGGGCCATTCTACTTGCTCCACTGACTGACCTTTTCAATGCTTCTTTAAAGTCGGGAGTGGTCACAGAGGACTGGAGAAAGGCACATGTGATCCCTTTACACAAAAGCTGAAGTAAGGATGAGGTTGAGAACTACTGGCTGTTTAGTCTAACCTCTGTGGTGAGTAAATTATTGGAAATGCTGTCAAAACATAGGACAATGAGGTTTCTGGAATCCAATGGATTGCAGGAACCGAGACAGCATAGATTTACCAGAGGTAGGTGTTGTCAGACAAATCTGATTGACTTCTTTGACTGGGTGACCAGGAGTTGGACCAAGGGAGAGCCCTAGATGTGGTATACTTAGATTTCAGTAAAGCCTTTGACACTGATCCGCACAGGCGACTTATAAACAAATTGAGCACTCTAGGGATGTACCCTAAAGTGACTGACTGGGTTAGAAATTGGTTTAGTGGGAGGCAACAAAGGGTACAGGTAAATGGAGTGCACTCTGAGGAGAAGGATGTTACCAGTGGTGTGCTGCAGGGATCTGTCCTTGATCTGATTCTTTTTTTTTTTTTTTTCAAAATTTGTTTATTAAACACCAGTTCAACAATACAACCATTTTAAGAACATAGATACTTATTTTCGTGAGTTCTTCCCCCCCCCCCTTGTCCCTCCCCCCTCCCTCCGAAGGTTATAGCAAGAAAGGCATCCTTCCTAAACAATTTCCTGGACAGGGTTGTGTCTTATCCCCATCCAAGAGCCCTCGAGTCCCAGAGAGAAGAGAGAAGAAAGAGAGAGCAGAAAAGCCCCGAGACTCATAGAAGCCCGCTAAGGACTCTTTCCCTTGTGGTATACTAAAGGAACCCTCCCCCCCCACCCCCACCCCCCAACTCCCCTTACCCTCCTCCCCCAAGCCAGAGCCAAACCGCTACCCACTGGGAACCCATACATCTCCTATCCCAGTCAGCCACCAACTCCCTCCCCGCACCCGACAACCCTGAATTGCAGAATTACCCCATAGCTAAAACCTCGCTCCTAGCTTTGGGACCTAAACTCTGGATGTAGGGCGTCCATATCAGCAAGAAGGAGGCCCAACACTGAGGATTCCCCCTGGCCGCTCTACTCTCCTGTAGCATGAGATGATGAAAGCTAATACGCCACTCCCAGAAGGTAGGGGCTGACTTCTCTCTCCACTTACGAAGAATGGGGCCTTTCCCCACCAAACAAGCTTTACGCGCTAAGATGCGCCCCCATTTCCCTTTAACCTGTAGGGGCCCCAAACAGTCCAAAGCAACCAACAAACCCGACCACGGGACGGGTTGACGTAATAAGACGCTTAAATAAGCCTCAATACGCGCCCAATACGCTTTAATGCGCCCACAACCCCACCACATGTGGCCCAAGTCTGCCAAAGGTAGGGCGCACCTAGGACAACCACCACAGTCAGCCTCGTTCGCAGCGCTCGCCTCGGGGAGAAGTAAGCCCGTATTATACACTTGAATTGCATCTCCCGCCATCTGGTACCCTCAACTAGTCGAGCAATCCGCCGTAAGGCCGCTCCAACCGCGCCTGGAGGGACCTCACACCCTAGTTCTTGCGCCCAAGCCGCCTCCTCTTTGGAAAAGTCGCGGGGGGTGCCACATTGATGCAGCTTACGTTTGAAACACCGCTACCCGAGGTGGACAATCCGTCCCCAGGGCCAAAAAGTCGATAATTCTCGCAGAATGAGCCTCATGCAAACCCGTCTGTGGTAGAGATTCCACATAATGCCGAAGCTGGATATACGCAAAGCGGGAGGTACCCTGATTCAAGTCGCATTCTTTACAGAGCATATCCAAGGGTTTACAACAGCCCTCTAACGTGACCACATGCCCGAGACACTTTATCCCCTTCCCCCTCCACTGCCTAAATACAGCGGAATCCGTACCCGGAACAAAAGTAACATTTCCCTGCAGGGGAAGCCAACTAGACACCCGGGGAGAACTGCCCCAAATAGTATTCAGCCTCTGCCAGGTACGCCGAAGCGGGGCCACCAAAACACTATTCCTCACCCTAGGCGGCAACAGCGCACCATCCAGGTGCACCACGGCCTCCAGCGCGTGGGGGGTTAGCAAGGCCGCCTCTAGGGACCTAGGCGTATAATAATCAGTGGCACCCAGCCAATCCCCCAAATGTCTGGCCTGACATGCCAAAGCATACTGAGACAAGTCGGGAAGTCCCATTCCGCCCCTTTTCCAACCACCCCTCAATCTAGACAAGGGTATCCGAGCTCTAACTGCCCCCCAAAGAAATTTCCGGACTTCCCTTTCTATCTTTTGAAGATCCTTATGTAGCAACCACACCGGTAGTGTTTGCAGCCAATACAGCAGCCGAGGAAATATAACCATCCCTATAGCCGCCAATCGGCCAGACAATGACAAGGGAAGAGGGGTCCAGGCCTGCAGCTGAGTCTGTATCTTCGAAAAGAATCGGTCGAAGTTAAGTTTATAAAGCGTCTTGGGATCCCGAGGCAGCAGAATACCCAGATACAAGAAAGCCTCCTCCGCCCAACGAAGAGGGAAAACTCCCCGCCAAGTTCCCCTTAGTGAACCCACAACATCCAGCGCTTCAGATTTGTCCATATTTATCCGCAATCCTGCAAATGCTCCGAAAAGGACAAACTCCTCTAGTAGGTTGGTGAGCGATCGCTGGGGTGAGAGCACATGTACTAATAAATCATCAGCAAATGCCGCCAGTTTGAATTCTTGAGCCCCAACCCTTACCCCTCGTATACTTGGAGAAGACTCAATGCTACGCACCAACGGATCTAAAGATAACACAAAGAGCAATGGGGAGAGGGGACAGCCCTGTCGCGTACCCCGCTCCAATGGAAAGGAGTCAGAAAGCACCCCATTACAAGAAATACCTGCTGTCGGATCCGTGTAAAGTAAGTCCACCATTTTACAAAACATCTCCCCGATACCATATTTAGGCAGGAGAAACTGCAAGTAGTCCCAGTGAACCTGATCAAAGGCCTTCTCGGCGTCAAAACTGATTAACAAGGATGACAAATTTCGTTCTCGGACCCATTCTAATGATGCCAATATTTTACGCAAATTACGGACAGCGTAGCGTCCTTTTACAAACCCCACCTGTGACTCGTGTACCAGCTCGCCCAGGACGTCCGCCAATCGATCAGCCATAATTTTAGCTAACACTTTCAAGTCAAAGTTTAGTAGGGAGATAGGCCGGTATGAGGCAGCTTGAGTAGGATCCTTCCCTGGTTTAGGTATCAGAATGATGTGGGCATGGTTGTTTCCCCACGTAAACGTGCCTCGGTCGATCCGGTTTCGATACATGTCCACTAGAATCGGAGATATCTTCTCACTGAGCAGCTTATAAAATTCTGCCCCAAACCCATCAGGGCCCGGAGCACGGTAGCAATTAGCACCACGTATCCCTTTGATCACCTCTTCCACGGACACAGGCGAATCAAGATGTGCCCGCTGAGCATCCGTAATCTTGGGGAGCTGTAGCTCCCGAAAATACTCCATCATATCCAACGGGGACCCCTGTCTTCTAGCATAGAACTTCTGAAAATAAGTACGAAACACCTGTGCTATCTCCCGACTGTCCTTCCGTAATTGCCCCTGATCATCCCGCAAGGCAACTATCGAACGAGTCCCTCTACTTCCCCGAAGACACCTCGCTAGGAGCTTCCCTGGCTTATCTCCAAAGCGATATAGTTGGTAGCGAAAATACATGTGGGACTTTTTTGCCCGTTGATGTATGAGCTCATTGAGAGCCACCTGGGCCTCCCATAATCTTTTTCTATTAACCGGGGTGGGATTACTTGCACACCGTCTGCGCTCTTTCACGGTCTGTTTTTCCAAGTAAAGGATCCGTGCTGCCAGCACTTTGCGTTTCCTAGCTGCATATGCTATTATATCTCCCCGCAACACCACCTTCGCTGTCTCCCATAGCAACTCTGGGTCAACCTCATGATTCTCATGATTTTTCCGGAAATCCAGCCAACATTGCGTGAGATAACCCTGGAAAGCCTGATCACAATATAAATCCATGGGAAAGCGCCAAATCCGTGATTGCGGGGCTCGAGTTTCCCAAGTGAGACTCACCCAAATAGGAGTGTGATCAGATATTTCCATGGGGCCAATCTGTGCTTCCTCCACCTGCGCAAAAAGCCTTTCAGAAATAAGAGTGTAATCTATCCTGGCATGCGAACCATGGGCCCGGGACTGGTGTGTGAAGTCGCGTTCCATAGGATGTAATAAGCGCCAAGGGTCTACCAGCCCCAACCGAGTACGTAAGGCCTGCAGAGCCTTGATCTGATTCTTTTAACATCTTTGTTAATGATTTTGCGGAAGGGCTGTCAGGTAAGGTTTGCCTCTTTGCAGATGATACCCAAACCTGCAATAGAGTAGACCCCCAGGAAGGAGTAGATAACATGAGAAGGGATCAGGCTAAGCTTGAAGATTAGTCAAGAATTTAGAAGCTGAGATGTAATGCTAAAAAATGCATTTAGGATGCAAAATTCCAAGGGAGCGGTACTTTGTAGGGGGCAAAGGCCTTCTCTCTGCAAAAGAAGAATGAGACTTGGGTTTGATTGTTTCTGATGATCTTAAACTGGCTAAACAGATAGAAAAGGCAACTGTGAAAGCCAGAAGGATGCTTGGGTGCATAGGGAGAGGAATGGCCAGCAGAAAAAAGGAGGTGTTAGTGCCTCTGTATAAGTCTTTGGTGTGACCTCATTTGGAGTATTGTGTGCAATTCTGGAGACCACACCTTCAAAAAGAAATAAACAGGATAGAGTTTGTGCAGAGGGTGGCTACTAAAGTGGTTAGTGGTCTTCATTATAAAGCAAATGAGGACAGACTTAAAGATCTTAATATGTATATATTAAAGAAAAGGCAGGATGGAGGAGATATGATGGAGATGTTTAAATGCCTCCATGGCATAAATGCTTAAGAGGAGAGCCTCTTTTTGATTCAAAGCAAGCTCTGCTACGAGAGGACATAGGATGAGGATGAAAGGGGATAGACTCAGAAGTAATATGTGGAAATATTTCTTTACAGAAAGATTTGTAGATGCGTGGAATAGTCTCCCAGTGGAGATTGTAGATACGAGGACAGAATCTGAATTCAAGAAAGCATGGGACAAACACAGAAGATCTCTAAAGGAAAAAAAGGGACTATTGGAGTTGATATGGAAGGGCAAACTAGATAGACTGTATGGTATTTGTCTGCTGTTATTTTTTCTCTGTTTCTAAAAAATGAAATTGTAGGAAACTATAAAAACTGGGACATTGCTAGGACATGATTATTGGCATCCTTAAACAATTCAAATCATTTTGAACAGGATAACCATATTCCTGTGGTTTAATTCCAGTACAATTAGACACACCTCTGAACAATTGTCAGTACCCACATGATTTGAATCAACCAATAAATGATGGCTCTAATATTTATAATGGCCACATTCATTCCCTGTTCAAGTTTCACAGTGGTGAAGACAAGAGAGCTGCCTCAGACCATCAAAAAAGCCATTATCACCAAACATCAAACTTCAAAGCGGTACAAGGCCATCTCCAAAGACCTTGGGATTCCTGTGTCTACAGTTTGCAATGTTATTAAGAAGTTTTCTTCTGTCAAGAACCTCCCAGGAGGTGGTGTAAGGATTCGTGCAAACTGTTGGAAAAGCACCATGTATAACATCCTAAGAGCTTAAGACTGATCTGGAGTGATGGTTTCAATGCACACCTTATGCCACACACTAAACAAAGAAGCACTTTATGGGTGACGGCCAAGGATGACGCACTGCTCAAAGACAGACATAAAAAGGCACACCTGAACTTTGCCCAAACCCACCTTAAGAAACCACAATCCTTCTGGGAAAATGTTCTGTGGACAGATGAAACCGAATGAGCTCGTTGGCCTTGCAGACCAGCAATATATTTACAGGCAAAGAAATGAAGCATATAAGGAAAAAAACACCCTTCATTCAGTTAAATACGATGGAGGTTCCATAATGTTGTGGGGCTGTTTTGCTGCCTCAGGAACTGGTGACCTGGAATGTATTAAAGAAATCACGAAGTCAGAAGACTACCAAGGTATTTTGAAGCAAAATGTGCTACCTAGTGTCGGAAAGCTAGGTCTGTGTCTAAGGACAATTACCCAAAACATACATCCAAAAGTACAAAAGAATGGTTAAAATGGAAAACAATGTACTGTTTTAAACTGGCCAGCAATGAGTCCTGATCGCAATCCAATTGAGAACCTTTGGAAAGAGCTGAAATCTGCCATTGGTAAAAGGAATCCTGGTAACATTCATTAGCTGGAAGAAGTCACAGTTAAAGAGTGGGAGAAATTACTAGCAGACAGATGTACAAAACTTATCGATGGCTACAAGAAACATTTAGGGGCTTGTTTACAAAGCCGCGGTAGCGGCTTCCGCCTGATATCGGAGCCGCGGCCCCATTGGGCGGAAGCCGCTACCGTGGCTTTGTAAACAAGCCCCTTAGAAGCTGTCATCACTGCGAAGAGTTGTGCAACCAAATATTAGTGAAGAGTTCCCTTAATCTTGTCCAGGTCACATTTTGGTTTTTTTTTCTCAGAAATTACTACGTCTAAGTTGCACTGACATCTTTTTTTTTGTATCCTTTGAACATAAATTTTGGGACATGGAACGTATGAAGCATGAATCAAGCGAATTTGGAGGTGGTCAAGAATGAAATGGAATGTGTATAGCTCGATCTGTTGGATGTCAGCGAATTGAAATGGACTGGCATGAGGCACTTTGCATCTGATAATCACATGGTCTACTATGCTGGAAATGAAAGAAGAAACTTGCAAGAATCATTTATAATCAAGAAGAAACTTGCAAGAACTGTAATGAAATACAGTGCAATCAGTGAACGCTTAATTTCTTTTCATCTACGAGGATCAGCACAACTATAATTCAGGTATATGCCCTAACAACAGTTGCAGAAGAGGATGAAGTTGATGAGTTCTAAGAACCAAGTACAAGCTGAAATTGACAGAACATGCAAACAAGATCTCCTGATAGTCATGGGTAACTGGAATGCAAACGTTAGCAACAAAGAAGATGGCAAAGTGGTTGGAAAATATGGACTTGGCAACAGAAATGAAGCTGGAAAAAGACTGATAGAATTCTGCAAGACCAACAATCTATTCGTCTCAAACACCTTCTTCGGGAAACACAAGCATTGACTGTACACATGGACACTCAATGGATTGTACAAAAATCAAATTGACTACATCTGTGGAAGTGAACGATAACATCAACAAAGACAAAACCTGGAGCTGACTGTGGTACAAATCACCAACTACTAGTTTGCAAACTCAATCTAAAGTTGAAAAGAGCACCGGAATTTAAAGTCTGCCTGCAAAATCGATTTGCTGCTTTAGATACAATATAGAGCTCCAGAAGAGTTATGGGATGACATCAAGAAGGTTGCTTTGGAAGAAAGTGAGAAGTCTCTATAAAAGGTAAAAAAGCAAAAATGGCCAAAATGGATTACCAAAGAAACTCAGAAAATTGCCCAGAAACGTAGAGAAGCTAAAGCCAGAGGAGAAAGAAAGGCAATCACAGAACTCAACAGAGATTTCCAATGTGCAGCAAGACAAAGCAAGGATAAGTACTATAATGATGCATGCAAGGAAATAAAATCAGAAATTATTAGAGGAAGAACAAGATCAGCTTTCCTAAAGCTACAAGAGTAAAATAAAAAATTCCAGCCTCGAATTGTAATGCTCCAAGATGCTCAAGGATCCATGTTGAATGATGCTGAGAAGATCAAGAAAAGCTGAAAAGAATATACAGAGTCATTATACCATAAAGATCAATTGGACCAACAGTCCTCTCAACCTGTACCTTATGGTCAGGAACCATTGTTGATGAAAGAAGTCAAAACAGCATTGAAAACGTTTTATCAAAGAACAAAGTACCAGGCATTGATGGTATTCCTATTAAAGTATTACTGCAGTCAGGTGCAGCTGTTACCATACTTATAAGGCTCTGCCAAGAAATTTAGAAGAAAACATCATCGCCAACTGACTGGAAAATATCTCTGTTTATACCAATACTAAAGAAAGGTGATCCAACTGACTGTGGAAATTATTGCACAATTGCTGTGATCCTATATGCCAGCAAGATTCTACTCAAAATTATTCAGCAGAGACTGCAACCATACCTGGAACAAGAACTGCATGAAGTTCAAGCAGGGTTGAGGAAAGGGCAAAGAACTAGAGACATCATCCCGGATGTGAGATGGATCTTTGAAAAGACAAAAGAATACATCGACTACATCAAACCATGAGACCTGTGTAAATCATGAGAAACTCTGGGTCACATTAAGAAGCATGGGTATACTAGAACACCTTATAGTTCTCTTGCTTCTTGATCAATGTAATGATTGTGCAACAGTTCGAAAGAAACAAGGAGAAACTGAATGGTTTAAAATCAGCAAAGGTGTATGACAAAGCTGCATACTTTACCCCTACCTGTTTAATTTATATGAAGAACAAATCATCAGAGAAGCAGGACAGTATGAAGACAACTGAGGTGTGAAGATTGGTGGAAGACTCATCA
The DNA here is from genome assembly GCA_033557465.1 of Ichthyophis bannanicus. Taxonomy (NCBI): domain Eukaryota; kingdom Metazoa; phylum Chordata; class Amphibia; order Gymnophiona; family Ichthyophiidae; genus Ichthyophis; species Ichthyophis bannanicus. The sequence goes on from CM066031.1 coordinate 1,173,404,331, forward strand.
ACAATCTTTGCTATGCTGATGATACCACATTATTGGCTGAAAGTGAAGACGATCTGAAACAATTGCTTCTCAAGATCAAGGAACATAGGGGTATGTTTACTAAACCGCACACACGTGCGCGGCACACAATAGCGTACGGTAATGATGCACTTAAGTGCTCTTAAGTGCCGCGCACGTGTGCGCATCACATTAACGGGCCGGCGCACGTGTGCGGGGCGCTGATGTGCGATAGAGGCGGGGAAAGGCTTATGGAGGGCGGAGGAAGGCCCCCGAGGGGCGGAGGGACGGGGTCAATGGGTGGAGAGTGGGAGAGGGGAGTGGCTCCCCGCACAGGAGCGGGGCTGAATTTCGGCCAAAAAAATACCGCGAGTGAAACCCTCGCGTTAGAGCCGATTTAAAGGGAAGAGAAACCATTTCCGTCAGCAATGTACAGCAAAACCGGGGAAACCTGAAAAACGTGAGCAGTGTGATAAATGTGTACAGAACAAAATAGCAAATATAAATTGAAAATGACCACAACAAATTCCAAATAAATTATAATCCAGCTGGGCAACGGTGATATTAATGGGCAACCATAAAAAACACTCCCAGGAAAGCACCAAAAAAAAGAAATGAGTTTTGGAAGGGTCTACGCTCCGTAGACACGTTCAAAAGCACTGCATTTTAATGGAGCTTTCCTGGGAGTGTTTGTCATGTTGCCCATTGATATCACTGTTGCCCAGCTTGGTTTTGTTTTTTTTCCCCTTTTTCGGAGGTCATCTTTGAGGTTTAATTGCACCTTTGTCCCCATACAAGGTAAACGAGCCCACAGTAAAATTGTGCAGAGCAGGGTGTCTGACTCGTGCGGCCAGGTTACCTATCTCCAGAGACTGCACTGCCTCTGTGGCCACAGTGTGGTGCAGCAGACATAGCCAGTGCCTGTAGGACCAGAGAGTCACAGGTTCAAATCCCAGCTGGGGCTCCTGCCAACCCAGTCCCCATAGTTTTACCCACCACTAAACAGTGATAGTACAGACACTCCTTTATGGCAGAGAACATAAGCATGTTTCCAACACCTATATTTTACCCTACACCGCACACAAACCATAACAATGGGCATTACCTACAGCCGAGTCCCCCAAATTCAGTCCTGGAGTGCCACAACTCAATCAGATCATATGCTTTTTCCCAGATAGGGACATGTCTGCATGTTGGCGGAAGGGTACAGGTGGTGGAGGGGGCAATGGCTGCAAACCACAGCAGACAGTGGCCTAGGCCTGTGCAGGCTGGCACCGTCCACCGCAACAGACAGACTCTGTCGGATGTACAGTCATGGACTCCCCAGGGAACACAGCATATCTGTGGCAACACAGTGGTGCAGTGCACACAGACAGTGTGTGCAGCAACAGAAGGTCACAGGTCCAAAACCCAGCTGGGGCTACTGCCAATCCAGTCCACATATTTTTCCTACAATTAAACCGTGATAGTACGGACAAACCTTTATTGCTGAAAACATACGTATGGTTCATACGCCTATATTTTACCACACCAAACAGACACCATGAACAGCCGCATTACCTAGAGCAGAGTCTCCCAAATGCAGTCCTGGAGGGGTTCACAACATTCAGGATCCATGCTGCCTCTAATAAGGATGCCTGTGCCGCATATCTATGCACCACCCCCATGGTATGCTGATGTAGCTCATGCATATCTATGAGGGACAGCATGAAAACCCGAACAGTGGTTGGAACACCAGGACTGGAGTTGGGACACTCTGCCGTAAAGCAGCAGCCAACAGGGCCAGACCCCCCCCCCCACCCAGGCCCCATTGGCCAATGCCTCCTGGAGAGGCAGGACATTGGGCCCTGCCTGTATCCCCCAATACTAGCAGTTGCATACCTTAGCACTGCCACCCTACACCTGGGTATATGGTACACAGCTATCAAACGTTGCCCATGATAACTGGCAGATATCAATTCCTATGTTAAGCACATTTTGCTCATTGATCTCCACCATAACAATCATTGTGATGTCTGCGGTGTGCGCTGCAGGTCTGGTCTCTGACAGTGTTTACCACCCTGGGGAGTGACCCCTAACAGTAGTGCGTACCATATCCATGCCTGTACTGTGCCCAGGACTGGTGTGGTGAGTAGGGCTGCTGGACTCCTCTATAGTAGCACAATGCTGGCATAGGTGTGGGGGTGGCTGTCTGCCTATCCAGTGTGTGGTGGCTGCAAACACCTTCCACAGCCCACACTGCCAGCAATGTTGCCAGTATTGGGCTGCCAATGTGCATAATGAGGAGCAAGGTACCATGGGTATAGGCCGGACAGGGTGGCCTGGCCAGGCCAGGGTGCATCTGCACAGGGCATAGGGCACTGACTGGGACATTTCAGTGCCCGGCCACCACCTACACAGACAGGGTGACCTCAGTATGTCCTGCTGAGAGATCACTCTCACCCTGCCTGTGCAGTGACCACAGCATGGCTAGGCACCCCCATAGTGCCATATAGCAGCGATGGCGAACCTATGGCACGCGTGCCAGCTGTGGCACGCGAAGGCCTTGCAGCTGGCACGCGGGAAGGTCCGCCATCGAAAAAAAAACAACAACCCTGTCTGCTGCCGTTGTCGGGGCCGCCGCGGCAGAATCGAGCGTGCCGCGGGGCCCCCCTGTACCCACCGGCAGAGCCTGTCCTCCCCGTAGCAGCTCTCTCTTTGGAGCTGCAGTCAGACGCGCCGGCTTGCAGAGCGCGAAGGGAAGAGTTTTCCCTTTCGCGACTCTGTTAAGCCCGCGGGGGCTGATGGGAACTTCCCATCAGCCCCCGCAGGCTTAACAGAGCAGCGAGGGAACTCTTCCCGCGCGCTCTGCAAGCCGGCGCGTCTGACTGCCGCTCCAAAGTGAGAGCTGCTACGGGGGGGACAGGCTCGGCCGGTGGGTACTGGGGGGCCCCGCGGCACGCTCGATTCTGCCGCGGCGGCCCCGACAGCGGCAGCAGACAGGTTTTCTTTTTTTTTAATTGTTCCCGGGGGTGGGCTGGGCTGGGGGTGGGGGTTAGGAGTGGTGATGGGCTGGGCTGGGCTGGGCTGGGGGGCTTAGGAGTGGTGATGGGCTGGGCTGGGCTGGGCTGGGGGGGGTTAGGAGTGGTGATTGGCTGGGCTGGGCTGGGGGGGGTTAGGAGTAGTGATGGGCTGGGCTGGGCTGGGGGGTGTTAGGAGTAGTGATGGGCTGGGGTGGGGGGGTTAGGAGTGGTGATGGGCACTGTGCTGGGGGGTTAGGAGTGGTGATTGACACTGTGCTGGCTGGGGGGGGGTAAGAGTGGTGATGGGCACAGGGCTGGCTGGGGGGGTTAGGAGTGGTGATGGGCGCTGGGCTGGGGGGGTAGGAGTGGTGATGGGCGCTGGGGGGGGTTAGGAGTGGTGATAGGCGCTGGGGGGCTTAAACTAAAAATTGAGTGATGGGGGATTCGGACTGGGAGTGGGCTGATGGGGAGGTTAGGACTGGAAATGGGCTGGTGGGATTAGGACTGGGAGTGGGCTATGGGGGGCTAGGACTGGTAATGGGTTGGGGGGTTGCTAGGACTGGAAATGGGCTGAGTGGAAGGGGGCTTGAACTGCAAATAGCTGTTGGGGATGGGGCTTGGAATGGAAATGGGCTGAGGGGAAGTGGGGGGCTTGAACTGCAAATAGCTGATGGGGACGGGGCTTGGAATGGAAATGGGCTGAGGGGAAGTGGGGGGCTTGAAGAAGGGAATGGATGCTGGGTGAGACTGGAACTAGAAGGGAGCTGATGTTGGGGGAGGATTAGAATGGGATGGGGCTGGGAGAGTAAAATGGAGAGGGGAAAATATTTTGTGTAGGAGGGATGAAAAATCTACAATTGGCCAGGTATTGGGAGAGTAATTGGGGATTGAGGATGGAGGGGTAAAATTTGTGTGGATGAAATAGGAATGAGGAAAGAGCAAAAGGAGAAAGATTAGTATGTTAAAGCAGATGTAGAGAGAGAGAGAATGGAAAAAAAAAAAAAATAGAAGAGAGAAGAAAGGACAAATGGACAGCAGACGATGGAGAGAGTTAGCAGAAAACATGAAGAAACCAGAAGAAAACGGCTGGACCAATTGCAACTGAAAAAAAATGCACAAAGGGTAGAACGATATCTCTTTATTTTGAATTTATTAACTGGAATATGTCAGCTCTGGGAAATGTGCATCATTAACATCTGCGCTTTGTTTGGTACAAGAGGAAATTCCTATTTGACGTTGCCACTTGTTCTCTTTCCCCAGTATTCACTGAAATGTATTGGTTTAATATTTGCAGTGTTGCCTTTTGATAGGTAGGGACTGGTGCTTTGTGAGTCCTGGTAATGCTGTCAGGATACAGCGGGTTTGCTATGGGTTCTAAATGGGCAGCGTTTGTAGTAGTTCCTAATGTGCCTGGCGGTTGGCACTGGATTATAGTAATGTAGAAATCTTTTAGTCTTTCTTTATCCATACACTCATTAAGAGACATGTTTACTAAAAGTTAGTGTATGGTAACATTATGCAAATATTTATGCAAATAAGACCACTTATGCAAATGACGTGCTGGCACTTTGAGGAAATTCTTTGGTTTTGTGCGGCAGTTTGGGCACTCGGGCTCAAAAAGGTTAGCCATCACTGCCATATAGTATTTCTCTCATGTGATAGATATGGGTTTCCTTTTGGGGCCCAGTCACTGATTTATCTGCTTGCTGTGTATGCTGACATCCCAGTTCTGGGTGCATGCATCTCCACTGGGAACATGCACTGTGGACTAACTAGCACACTGTTTGCAGCTGGTATGTGTTGTGATGGAGCAGCTTGCAGGGTGCAGTGGCTGATGACTTGCTGCAGGAGAATATCAGATAGTGGTGGGGTGCAGCTCACCATATCCAGGCCTAATATCTGTCTGCTATTGTGTTATGGATGTGTATAGAGCTGCATTGACTGCCTTGTGGGGTGTCTGTTCCTCAGCAGGACCGGGGTTGATGGTCCCCTCTACTGCCACCTATGCAGGGAGGTAGAATGTGGATCTATTGATGGGAGACCCTGTTTGCCGCCCTCGGCCCTGGGGGGGGGGGAGGTGGTGGTGGTGGTGGTGGATGGCCCACCTGGGGATCCATGGGGGCTACACCTGACTTAAACAGACAGAGATATCCAAGGTGTTTGTGCAGCAACTACCTATCTCACACATTAACACTGCTTTGGACCTCCAGCATGGCCTCATTCAGCCATGGAAGGTGTTGTGGACCTGGTCCTGGGCGCCTCACCGCATCCTCAGGGTGAGCACAGTACCCGCACAATGTGATGGTGTGTAGCTACTCTGTGCCAGTAAAACACACGGTCAGTACCCCCTACCAGGCCGAGGTGGTGTGTGGGTGCACATGGTCACTTCCCTCTACCAGGCCGAGGTGCTGTGGGGGTGCATTGCCCATCTTGTGTTCATCTGTGGACAGCTGATTTGCATGTGCAGTGCATCATGGGTATGGGTGGGCTAACCCTATCCTGGTGACCACAGCAGACTGTCTGTGTTGACTTGCATGCTCTCTGCAGCCAGCCAGGGGCTTGTTAGCAGCTGTAGCCCAATGGTTACGTCACTGCTTCTGAAGCCAGAGGTCATGGGTTCAAACCCACAGTGGGGTTATTTGATAGGGTTGTCCAACGCATTATATTTTTTTAATGTACATATTTTGATGCCAGCAAAAACACCCTCAGCGTACTGTACCGATAAGGTGCCTCTGAGGGTGCTTTATAGGGCGCCCTATAGGGCACCTTATGGTTCCCATCCATATAAGGTGCACTATACATTCTCCTGTGACGCAACCTAAAGGGTGCCCTATGGCCCTGTGACGCAACCTATAGGGTGCTGTGGCAGACAGTGCAATTTATAATATGCCCTATGGAGTGCCTTATAGGGTGCCTTATACGGCACCTTCAATTACGGCACGTGAGGGTGTGTTTGCTGGCAGCAATTAATAGCATAAAAATAAAGTGCTGCAGGACAAAATATGTACAATGCAAAGCTGATGCCATAGCCAACCTTATGTATTAGGCACACTGGGGAGCAAACTCATGACCCCTGTATCAGCAGTCAGTGCCTTAACCATTGTGCTCCACTGCTGCTCCTCCTTGCCTGTCAGCGCACCTACTTATGCTTTTCATTCCTTAAACTGCACAGTGCTGCCATAAAAAACAGTACACTGACCTTGCGGTACCTCATACGGCACCCTCTAAAGCGCCCTATAAGCAAGATTCTAGGGTGCCTTGGCTGACAGTGCACTGTAAAATGTGCCTTATAGGGCGCCTTATGTTAACACGCTTTGAGAGTGCGTTTGCTAGTAGTGATAATTAAAATATGAATAAAATGCCTCCTAAAGCAATCTTCCCCATAATATGTTATGTTTCAGCCAGCCTTGTTCATTGGGCAGTTTGGGGGATTGAACCCCTGATCTCTGCACCATTGGTCAGTGCCTTAACCATTGTGCTGTGGTTTTGTTCCTGTGTTTGTACATCAGCGCACCGCCATATGCCTGTCAACATTAAAATGCCTCCAAAATCATTAGCGTGCTGCCTTATGCCGCCCAATATTACACTGTCTCCTAAAGTAATGTCTCAGCTAGCCGTCTTCATTGGGCACTATGGGGGATTGAACCCCTGATCCCTGCACCATTGGTTAGTGTCTTAATCATTGTGCTGTGGCTCTGCTCTGCTTCCTGCACATCAGCGCGCCACTTATACCGCCCAGTATTATAATGCCTCCATAAACAGCGCGCCGCCTTATGCTGCCCAGTATTAATATGCCGCCAAAAACATTAGCTCTCCGCCTTCTGCCGCCCAGTATTTCTGCACCTCATAAATTAATGCCTCAGCCAGCTGTCTTCATTGGGCACTGTGGGGTTATTGAACCCCTGATCCCTGTACTGTTGGTCAGTGTCTTAACCATTGTGCTGTGGCTCTGCTCTTTTTCTTGCACTTCAGCGCGCCACTTATGCCTCCCGCGCAGCTATCTCATGCGCTAAGGTGCGGGGTGCACATGGGCGCCGCGCACCTTAGCGCATATGTAAATTCCGCCTTTCCTTTTTCAGGACGGAATGTCCACTCCTTATATGGCACCCGCACACTACCGGGGCCCGCACTTTAACGGGGTTTTAGTAAACATACCCCATAGTTTTAAAATGGGCCTGCACCTTAAGGTAAAGAAGAGAAAGATCTTGACAAATGTCAAAAACAATAAGTTCATCGTTGATAGAGAAGAAATTGAAATAGTTGACAACTTTAACCTACTTGGATCAACTATCTAAAAAGAAATGACAAGCAGTCAAGAAATCTGATGACGCATTGCTTTTGGCAGAATGGCTATAAAGGACCTAGACAAGATTCTCAAGAGCAAAGATGTCTCTCTCCATACAAAGATTTGACTTGTTCAAGCCATGTATTTTCAGTAGCATCATATGAATGTGAAAATTAGACAGTGAAAAAGATAGACGGTGCTGGCGACGAATATTGTGCATACCATGGACTGCCCAAAGAACAAACCAGTCAGTACTAGAGGAGATCAAACCTAAGCTTACTTTAGAAGTTCTGATGATAAAACTTTGACTCTCATACTTTGGACACATCATGCAAAGAGAGAGAGATCATTAGAGAAAGATATCATGCTTGGCAAGGCAAAAGGTCAACACAAAAGAGGAAGGCCAGCAATGAGATGCTTGGAATGCGCTCCCGATGGAAGTAGTGGGGGCAAATATGGTGACGGAGTTCAAAAGGGCATGGGACAGACACAGTGGATCCCTTTACAGCAATAAGAAAATATCAAAATAATCTGAACCCTCTAATTCCTTAACAAATAGGGGTGTCCTACATGGAGTGGTGGGATCACCCCTAAACAAAGACATGGGGAAGGGGGGCCTGCACAGAGCAGCAGGTGTACCTACTCTTGACATCGTACTGGGTAGACTAGATGGACCATACTGGTCTTTATCTGCCGTCATTTACTATGTTACTATGTTACTATGAGATGGATCGATACTATAACAGAAGCTATGGGTGTCACTCTATGAACAATGAATCACCTGACTGAATATCAAACACGTTTTAGGACAACTGTCCAGAGAGTCGCCATGAGTCGACACCAATTCGACAGCACTTAGAAACAAGAACAGTTGGAATATTTCCAATTATTTTTCAAGATATTGTATACAAGATACCTAAAATGCAAGGGTGCCAATAATATTTGCCACAACTGTACTTAATACTTCCAGCACAGAACATGGGCCTTCAGTGCTGGAGCTCATTGATCAGTGTCCCTTTCCCATGGCATTCCATGGACCTGGAGAGCTCTTGCAGTCTTCCCATGTCTGGTGGACCTTTGGGCTGTTTGGGAATCACCATCTCCATTTAGTGTTCTCTCATTCTCCTCCCAGTAAGAGGGAGCATAGGGGCTTTCTGTAGGTGGATGGCCTTTCCACAGCCCCCACTCCACCCCACCCCATCCCATCCCATCCCATACCATACCATATTTTACATTGTACAGTAGATGTCAGGCCACAGATGTGGTGCTCTAAATGGTGGGCCATGGGGGTGTTTATGGACCCCATATGGTAAAGGTGCTCATTGTGCATGGCCTCTAGACCTACAGCCTCTAGTACCCTTCTTCTCCTCACATGGGGGACAGATGCCACAATGCTAATGGTGTTGTCTAAGCCATATGAGAGGAGTGACTGATGGGGGATTCCCTCACCATGCACTAGCAGCCTTGCACTGTGTTCTCTGCAGCCTAGATGAATAGGCACCCTGGGGGCCTCAGGGTGAGGGAGTTCATATACCTCTCCCACATGATGGATACTATGGACACCCTGCCTGATTGCATACAAGCCCCCTGCATCTGCAGATGCCACATTTACATCCTATCTCCCACAGTTAGGGACACAGGGTAGACTTGCTGCATGTTTTTGCTTTCCTGATTTGCATGCCCTGCCCTCTTGTTCTTGGGCCTCATTGCTCTGAGCTGTGCAGTCAGCTGTGCCTATTCCCGGTCATCCCTCTCTATTCTGAAATGGCCAGTTGCTACTTTTCTGTATGTATGCTTGGGGCACATTTCTTACTGTCTGCAGTAGTTCCTTTGCCCACAGCTGCCTTATTAACACATTTGTGGCTTTCCTTTGCTGGAAACCTCATTGGTTTTGTCCCCTGTTCGGGGATATGGGAGCCCTCATCAGGATCTATGTATTTTATTGTCTGTATCCTCTCGATGCTTGAAACTAGGGCAATGGCAGTTACAATTTGGCTCCCAATTCTGGACATTTTGGGACTCTTTTGAGTGTGTTTAATGATGGTTTTTAGTAGCAGTTTGCTGTTCAATTCATGACAACAGTTTATGCTATATGATCGTCTACGTAGTGCATGCCTGTTGCCTACAACACATTTTTACACATCCCCTCCCTTTTTGTTTTTAAATTTGTTTTTTACATGAATAATAGTTTAGCTCCCGATTTTGGCCATTTTGGGACTCTTTTGAGTGTGTTTAATGATGGTTTTTAGTAGCAGTTTGCTGTTCAATTCATGTCAACAGTTTATGCTATTTGATCGCCTATGTAGTGCATGCCTGTTGCGTACAACACATTTTTACACGTCTCCTCTCTTTTTCTTTTTAAATTTGTTTTTTACATGAACAATAGTTTTTCTTAATTGGTTTTAATACCATTTCAATTTTTAGTGTCCATTTATTTTTTAGTTCCTCTTATTGGGCACTGGAGATGTCAGTGGTGTGTTTTGCTCCAAACTATCCAACTTTGTTTTGTTTTTATTGTCATGTTATAGATTTTTTACTAATTTGAATAATATATTGTCCTTTACAGTGGATTGCATTTACATTTCTACTGCGGTAACATTTTTTCCTATAGGTCCAAGCATTTCGAATAGGTTTGTATGTTGCCCCTCCCTCCATACTTTTTCTGCCACTTATGGTTCTTTTCTATTATATACACAATGCACTTTGCACTTTTTCCTCCCTCTGCCCAAACTTTTTTCGAACATTTTAAGTTCAATTTGTCTTTCTATTTTTTTAAAACTTACTGCTGTCCTGCTCCTTTCCATCACACTTTTTATACACGTATTTTTATAACTGATTTATGTTTTTTATTTGCATGTTTAGGATTGACTTCCCACATGACCTGTATTGATTTATTTTGCTAAGCCTTGGGTTTTATGATTTAATGCTTAATGTTTTGTTTTACTATATTTATTCTTATTTATATTCATTGTTCTAGATATATGCTGTTTTATGTGAGTCTTGTATATATGCTGGTTCTTTTTGAGGCACCTTCTGATGAAGGCTAGGCCAAAAAGCGACCATGTAGGGATCTATTAATAAAGGACCTTTTTACTTTCTTGCCCCTGTGTGCTCTGTGATTTTCAGTGAGACAGTATGTGTGTTGTTTTATGTACTACTTCTCTACACACAATGTCCTCCCCCTGGAAGGAAGTTCTAATTTACAGAGAGAATGTCCTACAATGGATGCTTCCAGAGGACTCCTTTTTCACTGAGGAGAAATATCATCCAATTAACGTGATAGAACAATTATGGGAGGAGTTGGTCTGTTCGACTCAGAAGAGTATCAAGGAGGACATGCAAGCTGCTTCATTGTTGGAATATTGCTGACACAAAATCATCCCTAGGGGCCTTTGGGTTCCCAAAGCACCAAGGATGTTCACAAATGATGTGGACGTCATGAAAGTTGGAAGGCTGTATTAAACAAGAGTTCACAAGATCTTATGATCCTCCTGATCAATACTTCTAGGAAAAAGGTTGATATATTACAGAAAGAGATAGATAAACAGGTCAGCCTATTACAAGAAAAGGAAAGTCAATTTGAATTCAACAAGATTGAGTTTGATAGGAATTTATGTAGTTTCAAAATGCTTATCAAAGACAAGAAGTTAAAAAAATACAAAAGAGATGAGACAGATTACAGGGCTGGATATCCCACCGAGCCGCAGGGCCTGGGTCCCGAGGCCGGTAAGTAACCGGGTTCCCGGGGCCCAAATCCCTTGCGGCGGTAGCACGGGATTCATGGGGTGGAGGTGGGGTGAGGAGGTGAGCGCGGCGACGCCGGCACCAGCGGCCCGCGTCAGTGACGCGGGGGCTGGCGATTGGTGCTGGTGCCGGCTTGGGGGCGTGGCGTCGGCGTAAGAGGGAGATCGCGGTGTGTGATCTCCCTCTTTCTTGCTGGGCGCCATGCGAAAAGGTGTGTTGGTCCGCTCTTGGCGGCGATTGGTTTTCCTTGGTGGGGGGCCAGGCCGCGTTGTGCAGGGGGGCTGCACGGGGGTGGCTGGCATTTTGGGTGACTGGCCTGCTGCACGTGGGGATGGCGGGGGCCTGTGTGCTTCTTGGGGGGATTTAATGGGAGCCGTTGGGCTGGGTCGGCAGGGCAAACGGGTTGGGTTTAGCGCGGAGGGGGAAGTTCATTTTACAAAAAACAAAACAAAACCAAAAACAACAAAACTTTTGACCACAGAAATGAAAGGGGCACTAAGGGGATTTACATTACATAAAAAAAAAAAAATAAATAAAAATAAAAATAAAAAGAGACAGGGGCACGGACTGAGCAAGGCTTTATGGGCTGAGTTGCTCTTTGGTTACGGACGCAGGGCGTTAGGCCCCGCTGGTCTCGCCGGCTTGGAGTCGGAGGCAGGGTGGGGGCCTCGGGGGCGGTCGCTGGTCGGCCAACCGGCCGGGCAGCGTGGGCGTGTGGCGCTAGCACGGGGTAGCTTGGCGGGGGGGGGGCATCCGCTGGCGGAATGGCCAGGGGCGCTCTGTAGGGGCATGGGGGGGTGGTCCAGGGGTGCTGGGGTTGGGGTACAATTGGGCAGGCCCCGAGGGGTGGGGTAGGTGCGGCCCCCCCTTTTCGTGTCCACGGGGCGTGGGGAGACTTGCTCCCGTCACCGTTGATCGGCGGTACGGGGGGCCAGTGGTGCTTTGGGCGTGCCCGGGGCTGTTGGTCTCGTTGTGAAGGGGGTAGCGGGGTCAATGACTGGTTTAGGTGGTGCAGAGGCTGTACCCGATGCGGGGTTGTGGCTGGACGCCTTGGTGGGAGGGCCTCTGGGTGTCTCCCCTCCCCCTGAAGCACTTCACTAGTACGCTCTCGGGTTGGGGGCGAGCGTTTTTCTGCACCTGACTTCTCTGCGTCCCCGGGTCCACAGGCAGGTGGTGCCGGGCCCTGGGCGGGAGTGGGGCATTTTGGGGGGGTGGCTGGGCCGACTGGATGGGGGGCTGGGGGCTGGTGGGGGGCCATGGGGCATTGCAGATGATAGGGGTAGCGGGGTCACTGACTGTTTTGGCGGTGCAGACACTGTACCCGATGCTGGGTTGCGGTAGGGCGCCTTGGTGGGAGGGCCTCTGGTTGTGTCCCCCCCTTACAGCATTTGGCTTGTACGCTCTCGGGTTTGGGGGCGGGCGTTTTCCGCACCTGGTTTCTATGCGTCCCCGGGTCCTTGGGTTGGTGGTGCCGGGCCCGGGGCGGGAGTGGGGCATTTGGGGGTGAGGCTGAGCCGTCTAGATGGGGGCTGGGGGCTGGTGGGGGCCAAGGGGCATCACGGGTACGGGTTCAACGGCCTGGGCGGCTGCTGGCCTCGGCTCCTCGACATGGGGTGGGGCTGGCGGGCCGGGTGCTGCGCCTAGCACTTTGGGGGCAGTTGCTGCTGGTTTTTCTCCTTTTTTCCTCGACAGGTTCCGCTGAGTACCACCTGGGATGCCCTCGACTGATACGGGTTGGGCTGGTGGTGCGCGGCCCACCAATTCTGCGGCGGAGTTATCCGGTTCGGTGGTGGGGGTCCAGACCGTTGGCGTGTCGGTGGCGCCCTCCTCCACGCCTGGCGAGTATGTGGGTGATGGGGGTGTCGTCGAGAGGGGTGCGAGAACCCTGGGGGCGGGGCTCCCGATGGCGAGCGAAAACGGGGCATGGCGTGAGCATGGGCGCCGCTGCCGGCGTGCTCCTTCTTCATCCTCGTCCTCGACATCATCGGTGGAGTCATCCGGTGATTCTGTGGGGGTGGTGGGTGAGAAGGTCGAGGGTAGGGGGGGCCTCGGTGGTGCACTGTGCCGAGTTGGGGGAGGGCATGCCACGAGCACTGTGCTATCGGGTTCAGCGTCGCAGATATCTTGACGATTTTACGTCCTGGAGGGTCGGAAACGCGCGGGGGACCGGCATCCTGTAACACTCTGCTTTGGACCTGCGCTTTTCTGCGCTTAGCCAGTGTGTGGGGCCATTCATTCCCGGTGCAGTATGGGGGGGGGCTGCTGGCTTATGGGGATACGCTCCTGGCTGCATCCCAGGCGCGCGACGGGTGGGCCTGGCTATATTATGATGAGGAGTTCGGGGATCTGATGGAGGGGTATGGTAGCTTTCGTGGGGGACGACGGACATCCGTCTATGGCTCTCCCTAATGTCTGCCAGGAGACGGGTTGGGGGGGGGCAGGTGGGGGGAGGCAGCAAGTTGGGTCGGCCACGGCGCTGGTTAGTTTCGTGATCCTTTCGAGGGCCAGCCCCCGGGGCGTCCCAGGCCAAAAGGGGGTGATGAGGGAGACGCCTCTTGGCGTTTGTTCAATATGTCATCTTGCCCCTTCCCCGACGGTAATTTCAATTCCTCCCAAGAGGCAGCCGGGCAGGTTATGGTTGCCCCACTATCTGTCTTGCCCTCCTGGGGTTTCCATGACCGACCGTATCTCTGGGTCCAGAGCAAGGTGCCATGCTTACTTCGCTGCAGCGGTGGCTTTGATGCAGTGGTATGAGGCCGGCATGCTGTTGGAATGGCTGACATCGAATTTGCTGTCCATTCGTTGCCGGTTCACCCTTCGGCTTTTCCTTGTTTGGTTTCCAACTTGATTTGCCTTCGGGCCCGCGATGCGCCTTACCTTTCTAGGGATCGAGATCGTTGCTGGCTGCATGGTGGTGCGCCTGTCCGAGCGAACAGCGTCGGGTTGTTAGGTAAGACCGCACTCTGGGGCCTGCAGTTGTTGGTTGGACATCTTACCTTCGCTGGCAGATTTTGCCAGTGGGGCATTTTTGTGCGACGGTTGGCGCTTTCCACAGTGGGTGTTCATCGCCCACACCACTGGTTGCACGTGTCGGCGGGACTGCGCAAGGCTTTGCGTGTGTCGGGGGGCTTTCTTGACAGCTGCCGGAGCTTTCATATGCGTACTTGCTTCTGCTCACTGATGCTGCCAGTGGTTCGGGGCCCCACATTGTGGTGGTGTGTTGGGTTTGGCCGGGTCATCTGCGTGTTTGGCGGTTGGTGTTTTGGTGTGACACTGCCGCGGTTATTGAGGTTTTTACCAACATGCCCCTCGGTGCCCGGGGTTAGCTTCCATGATGCAGATCTTTGTGTTTGTTTGTCTGCCTCGGAATGTCTCTGCCAGGGTGTGGCTCGTGCCCGGTTCCCCGAATGCTACCGCTGATGCGCTGTCCCGTTTCATGGGTACCGTTCCAGCTGTTGGCTTCAGTAGTGGAAGAGAGGGTTGTGCTAGTCCCGGAGCATCTTTGGAGGCTTGGGTCCCAGACTTGCTGGCGTAGCTGTCCTTGTCGGTGGTGGCATTGCTGTCCTTGTCGGTGGCGTGGCTGTCCTTGTCGGTGGGCGGCGCTGGGGCTCCGTATCGGCGAGGAGACTCCCAGTTGGGTGTGTTTGTAGGTGCGTGTGGATGGCCTGGAGTGCGTGTTCCCGATGGGCTGGTCGGGCAGTTCGTGCTGGGGGGGCCCCAAATAAATTTAAAAAAAAAAAAAAAAAAAAAGAAGAATAACATGGTTGGTTGCGGTCGGCGGTCACAGCTACCTTGCCTGGTTTTTCCTTCTTGCACGGTGGCCAGTTGGGGGGAATCCCGGGATATCGTTTGGTTAAACGCCTGCTGGCAGGATGGGCGCGGGTGCAGACGGATTGTGGGACTGGCGTCTCCCGGTTTTCCTCGATCTATTGCTGCAGATTGGCAAAGCCTTACCTCGCGTCGCGGCCTCTTGTTTGGTGGCTGCCTTGTTTCACGCACCTTTTGCCATGGTACTTTTGTGGGGGGTTCGCGTGTCTGAGCTTATGCCGTGCTCCTCGAGGCGGGGTGCGTTTGGCGGTCTTGCTTTTGGGCATGTGTCGGTGGAGACATTTCCAGTACGTAATTTTCTCCCGCGGTTCAAGACAGGTCAGTTGAGAAACGGGGGGGCTGGGTGGTGTTTGTGCGTGCCTGCGGTTCTTGGGTCACAATGAGCGGAGAGACGGGTCGCACTCTTTCCATTTTTGGCACAGCCAGGTGTGTGGGGGTGGCTGGTCTTGTCAGGTGGGTCATGCCGCAGATCGGCAGGTGGCGCTCCCGTGCGTCTGAAGGGTATTTTCACCTTAGGTGGTGTCTGCTGGACTGGTGTGGGGGGTGGTGAGTGCTTGATGCAGCTGTGCGGTTGCTGGGGGGGGGCTAATGGGGGGGTACTAACAATTTCTTTCCTATTGCAGAGTTGCCGGCTGTTGGCAGCCTGATTTGTCCTTTCAGATGGCGCCTGCTCCGACGATGGGTGGATCATCGGCCATTCCTTCATCTGCTGGTCCGAGCGAAGGGCGGCTGTGCGGCCGTTGGCCTTCCACCGCAGTGGCAGGTGCTGGAGGGCGGCTGTGTTGGCGACGACAGTGTGGCATGCTGTGGCAGCTTTGGGCTTCGTTCAGGTGAGGCTCGCACAGCGACGGCGGCCAGTTGGGCTGCTGCTTCATCTGGGAGGCAACGACTCTGTGCTGGACCTGCCTGCAGATCCTTAAAGCCGTTCAGAGAGACATTGGTTTGGTGTGGGACTTAATTCCGCTTGTGGCCATCATTTGGTCGAACATCCTCCCACGCCCTGCCTGCTGGACGCAGCGGCGGTGGTCGCGGGGCCTCGTCCGGTTCAACCGGCGGACAAGGCGCTGGGTTCAGCAAGTGGGCGGGTTGCAGGTGCTTTACCCTTGGGCGGAGGTCCGTTGTACTGGCTTGTACCATCTCAGCGGGGTTCATCTGGACCCGGTGGGGTCGAGATCTTTGCTGTATGATTGGCAAGAGGCCTGGAAGGTTGGTGTTGGTCGCAGCTTTCTTTGGTGGGGGTGGCGCAAGGATAGAGGTCTACCTTGCGCCGGTGGTGGGGTAGTGAGCTGGCGCTCGTCGACCCGGCGGGGCATTTGAGGCTGATGCCGCATTGCAGGAGAGCGGCAGTGCTCCTTGGTTGGGAGAGACATCCCGGTTGGGGTCTCTGCCCGGTGGAATGCAACCTGCCTGCCTTTGCTAATACATGGCGAGGCGGGCGGTAGGGGAAATGGGGGGTGGATGATGCACCACTTTGCTACAAATGGCTGTTGGGGGGCATCATCCGGAAAGGTGTGGGGGGGGGGGGCAGTGTTGGGATTTAAGAATGTTGAGTTGGCCCATGTTGGGGCCGGTTTTATAACTCATTTAATAAAGCTGCGACCAAAATTATTTGTTACCAAATTCCAGTGTGTGTGTGTTTTGTGGTGGGGATGGGGAGAGTGGTGGCAGGCTGTCAAAGCTGATAGCAGGCAAGGGATTGGCATCCGGATACCTCGGTTAATGTCTACTCTTGGAAGAAACCTCAACCCATTAGAGATAGGAGTGAATCTGTTAGACGTAGATCACCATGGAATGATAGTCCTAATAGAAGCGATGCAAAGACAACTGTATTATCAAGCACTATGGACATATCTCAGCCCAAAAAAAGAATAAGGAATAATTCTAAAGACCCCCTTGAGTGCTCTTCTTACATTTTTCCATCAGGACAAGTTACTCAAAAACAGGGCTTCTCAATGGACAACCTATTGAAGGGAAGAGGTCTAAAGAAAGATTCATACGCTCAAAGAACATTTTATCTCCAGAGGTGGACGTGACAGAGGGAGGGGCACGTTCTTTCTGAAATTGTCATACCACGACTAGAGAATAACATTTTTAATTTATCTACCTACTCTTAGTGAGGTTGTGGAATGCATCCTTTCCAAAGGATTGTCGTTCATCCCCACTAAGAATCATGATCCTTTTAACACACGTGTTGAACTTTTTAAGTTTTTCAGGAAATTATGTACTAGACATTTTTTTGCTTCACGGTCAGAAACCACCACTGACATTTCGGTGATTAGAAGGAACTCCACGTGAGTTCCGCCAAATGCTACACATAGCAATGGATCCAGGACTTATATGCCCGGCCCACTAAAGTATATGAAAATTTAACAAGGCATACCATGTGGGAACTCAGAAGTAATTTGGACATTATTATAAAACCAGCAGATAAGGGTGGGGAAATTATGATTATGAATAGGCAAGATTATATAGTGGGGGTTGAACGTCAGTTAAAAGACAAAACATTTTAGGAGCATCAAGATGGAGATCCCACTGCCGCTTCGAAAACTACTATAGCTACTGATGATAGGCCGTGATGCTGGATTTTTAACACCCCATGAGTTTGATTTTCTTACAGTAAAACATCTGATCATTCCTACTATCTATATATTTCTGAAGATACACAAATCCCTTGTGAATCCTCCTGGCCGACCAATCATTTGGACCATTGGATCATTATTTGAGCTAATTTCCAAATTTTTAGACACTTTTGTGAGGCCGTTTGTTTCCCAGACACCATCCTATGTCAGAGATACTATACATTTCATTCAATTTTTATCTGATTTTGTTGTTTATCGTGACAAATTGATTATGGTAACATTGGATGTGGCATCACTACAGTATACTAATGTTCCACAACAAGCAGCTTTAGACATCGTTGAAGATGTACTTTTACACAGACCAAGACCTACCTGTGTCCCATCACATTTTTTGGTTATGTTGGCGTTCCTTAGTCTTGAAAGAAATTTTTTTTAATCTTTAGAGGTTTGTTTTATAAGCAAGTGAAAGGGGTCGTTATGGGGTTTTTCATGGCCCCCAGCATGGCCAGTTTGTACGTCTCAGTTTTTGAAAGGAACTATCTAGTTAGAAATCCATTTGTTTCCAATGTTCTTATGTGGAAATGGTACACTGACGATATATTCGTGATTTAGGATGGAAGTTTGGCGTTATTACATGACTTTCATTTCTGGCTTAACACCCTCGATCAGAATTTACAATTCAAAATGACTTTTAGTGAGAGTATGATTTTGTATTTAGATGTACTGATGAATAAAAGTCCTACATGTTTCAAGATTGAGTTGTTCCGGAAACCTACTGATCAGAATAATTTTTTGCATTATAGTAGTTTTCATAATTGAGCATTGAAACAAAATTTACCTATTAGCTAGTTTTTAAGAGTGGAGAGATGGATCTGTTACAGGGAAGCTACCTTTGAAGATCATGCCTTGAATATGGCAAATCACTTTTGTGAGAAAGGTTATCTAGAAGAATGTATCTTACCAGCTTATTCTCAGGCAATAAAGACTGAATGTGCCTATCTTCTGGAGAAGAGGTCAGTAGATAAATCTGACTGTTTTGTTTGTACTCTTACTTTTTCCAATTTGTCATGGGACATTCAGAAGATATTATGGGAGGGATGGCATATCCTTGTAACTGTACATTGTTTGGCCAATAAAAGATTGTTAGTAGTATACATGAGGAACCAGAATTTGGGTAATGTGTTGGTTCCCTTGGCCCTTTCCATTCCCCATCCAAGAAACAAAGTTGTGGGACACTTTAAATGTGGGCACTGTTCAGCTTGTGACCATGCTTTAGTGTCCAAGAACAGCTTTGTCCTTCGAGCATCTCAGTAGGTATTAAAACTATTTGATTATTCAAACTGTGAAACTACTTATTTTATTTGCTTGATTGTGTGCCCAGGAAGATTGGTATATGTTAATAAGACCAACCATATGGTTAGGATCGCATTATAGCACATTGGAGTTGTTTGAAATGGAAGGTCATAGATAAACCATTAGTCTCACACTGGAATGAAGCTGGACACACCATCATAGATTTAAAATTCATGGTGATTAGGGTGGTCAGACTTCATTGGAGAGATCAAGGTAAGAATCTGCTACACTTGGAACAAACGATACATCTTTGAACTGAATACAATGGTTCTTAATGGCCTGAATGTAGACCAGGACTTTTCGATTTTCTAGGGGACTAAGGACATATGGTCTGTTTTTTCTTCTGCATTGTTTAAGTTATTATTTTACACTCAATCAGTTTTATTCATTTTAATTCATTTTCCCCTTTCCCTTCTCCTTTCCCCCTTTCCCTTTCCTTTCTTTCTCCCCTCTTCCTCCTTCTCCCTCCACTTCTCCCCCTCCCTCCCCTCTCTCCTCCCTCTCTCTCTCTCTCCCCTTCCCCCCTTTCCCCTCCCCCCTTTCCCCTCCCCCTTTTTCTATCCCTTCCCTCTTCCCTCCTCCCTTTCCCTTTCCCCTTTCTCCTCTCTCCTCTCTCTCCCCTTTCCCTTCCCCTTCCCCTTCCCCCTTTTTTCTCCTCTCCCCCCTTTACCATTCCCCTTCTTTCCCCTCCCTCCTTTTCCCTCCCCTTCCCCCTCTTCCCCCTCCCTTTCCCTTTTTTTTTTTTACCTTTCCTCCTTCCTCCCCATTCCTTCCCCCTTCCCTCTCAAACCCTCCACTTCACTCCCTCTTCCCCACCCCTTTTCCCTTTCCCCCTTTCCTGTCCTCCTTCCTCTCCCTTCCCCCTTTCCTTCCCCCCTTCCCTCTTTCCCCCTGCCCCCTCCTCTCCCACCTTTCTAATTACATTATGGTCCTCTTGGACAGTGTTTCTTTTATTCATTTATTAATATGTTCTTATTATTAACCTTTATATTATGCTTAGGGATAGTACTCATCAGTATTACTCTCCTCTTATTGTTCCCCTTATGTCTCATTGGATAAGCCCCACCATTGTGCTTATTTATTTATTTAACCTGTTTTCTATACCGCCTTATCCTTCAATCAAAGCGGTTTACACTATGTATTCACTACATCAGATACTGGCTTCATTCCCTTCTCCCCAAAGGGCTCACAATCTATGTGTATCTGAGGCAACGGAGAGTTAAGTGGCTTGCCCAAGGTCACAAGGATGCCTATAGGACTAGAAACCCCAGTCCCTCCAGCCTATTTGTATTTGTATAAGGTGTTCGGGTTTTCATGACTGTCCAGGTAGGGTGCATCTTATTTTATTAAGTTTATTTTTCTTTCTGGTTATGTTATATTTTAGGTTTTATGGACTGCCATGATATTAATGTTGTAAAGGATGGTTCTCAGCATTTTACGTTTTAGTGGATTGAATCTCTTAGTTTACTTTTTGTCATGTGCTAGCAACTGTAGTTAACAAGGTCACCCTCTGCATTTGATTTATTGGCTGCTCCCTTGAGTCTGCATTAGTTTTTTGTTATGTTCTCCCTTGAGTACTGCTGGCAATGTAAGTGTTTTTCATGTCATGAGGTTTGATGTCCATAAGGTCTCTTATAGGTGTGGAAGTCCATTCTTTGGTTCGCTGAGTGTCAACACGATTGTGACTCTGTGATCAACTTTAAATTGCATTAACTGTCATCTTTCGGAGTGTTTTTTGCCACAATGGGGTTTTACTGTTATGATCGTCATTGTGCATTAGCGCCCTACAATTTGTTTTGGTATCTTCCAAGGTAGTGTGTCGTATATTTCTCTTTCTGGTTGTTGCATAGGTTCACATTGTTTTCACTACATTGATTTTCAATTGGGGAATTCATTTAAGCACTTTCCACTGTCATATCCTTATTTTATTGCACATGTATTGCTGGTCAGGTGTAGTGTCCGCAATTTCTATTTATTCAGATTCTCTTAAGATTATTACCCTCTCTGATAGGTCTGCGGCGCTTTTGGTGGTCTGTGGGACATTTAAATGGTTCAGAGGTCAACATCTTTCTTTTCCTGTACAACAATCCAGATCTCTGTGCTATTATTGTTCAGGCAAGTGGCTTGATTCTTTGATAATAGATTGCTGTCCATATGTTTTAGCACTTTTCCAATGTAATTGCTATATCAATATGCTCAATATTTACACGTTGTAATTTTTACTCCTATACTTTGCCCTTAAACCTCATGGGTTTTGTCCCCTGTTCGGGGATATGGCAGCCGTCAGGATCTATATATTCTATTGTCTGTATCCTCTCAATGTTTGAAACTAGGGCAATGCCAGCTACAATTTGGCTCCCAATTCTGGACATTTTGGGACTCTTTTGAGTGCGTTTAATGATGGTTTTTAGTAGCAGTTTGCTGTTCAATTCATGACAATGGTTTATGCTATATGATTGTCTACGTAGTGCATGCCTGTTGCCTACAACACATTTTTACACATCCCCTCCCTTTTTGTTTTTAAATTTGTTTTTTACATGAATAATAGTTGTTCTTAATTGGCTTTAATACCATTTCCATTTTTAGTGTCCATTTGTTTTTATTTAGTTTCTCTTATTGGGAACTGTAGATGTCAGTGCTATGTTTTTCTCAAATCTATCCAACTTTGATTTGTTTTTATTGTTATGTTATTTATGTTTTACTAATTTGAATAATATTTTGTCCTTTACAGTCCATTGCGCTTACATTTCTATTGCGGAAATGTTTTATTCCTATAGGTCCAAGCATTTTGAGTAGGTTTGTATGTTGCCCCTCCCTCCACACTTTTTTTTGCCACTTATGGTTCTCCTCTATTACATGCACAATGCACTTTGCACTTTTTCCTCCCTTTTCCCAAATGTTTTTCGAATATTTTAAGCCCAATTTATCTTTTTATTTTTTTAAACTTGCTATTGTCTTTCTCCTTTCTATTACACTTTTTATACACGTTCTTTATAATTGATATGTTTTTTTATTTGCTTGTTTAGGATTGACATCCCACATGACCTGAATTAATTTATTTTGCTAATCCTTGGGTTTTATGGTTTAATTCTTAACTGTGTTTTATTGTATTTATTCTTATTTATATTCATTGTTCTGGATATATGTTGTTTTATGTGAGTTTTGATGTATACATTCTTGTTCTCTTTGAGGCAACCCTGATGAAGGCTATGCCGAAACGCGGCCCTATAGGGGTCTATTAATAAAGGACCTTTTTACTTTCTCACCCCTGTGTGCTCTGTGATCTAGCGAGACAGTACGTGTGTTATTTTGTGTCGCTTGGCAAGCCCGCCATACGAGTACTCACTATTTGCACATTAGCTCCACGTTACCATCAAGCCTTTAATAAACATGCCCCATAATGTCCCAACCCAGTGCTGGCATGTATGTGTGTGTGTGTGTGTGTATACCCAGCACTGGGTTGGGACATTATGGGGCATGTTTATTAAAGGCTTGATGGTAGCGTGGAGCTAATGTGCAAATAGTGAGCACTCGTATGGTGGGCTTGCCAAGCGACACAAAACAACACACGTACTGTCTCTCTAAAGATCACAAAGCACACATATAAACACATAAACACACACACACACACACACACATACTTGGGGTAGTCTTTATAAAACAGACAGAAAATTGAATAGGGATAAGTTTTAAATGTTATATAGGCGCCCTGTTATAAAATTTTTACTGCAAGACCCTAAAATAATTTCCCTTTATGATGAAAGAAAACATCCAAAAGAAAGTTTCTGTGAGTTTCCAGTACAAAGCAGACTAGAAGCATTGTTTGGAATATTTTCATCTTCAGTGGATGTTTGTAACATCTGAGTTACTTGGATAGCTGGCTGTGCCTTGTGCACATTTTCCTTTATTCTTCTGCAGTAAGTAGCAATTTTACAGTTGGAGGTCTCAGAATATTCCAGAATTTCCAAAAGATATCATCACTGCATTTTATGGAGATGTAATATTCTTAGATTATATCTCTTCTGGGTATGCCCCACGTTCTCAGCCTTATGATCTTTCATGATCCGCTGCTCCAAGGATTGCAGTTTCCAAGCATGGTCCGTAGTGTCATAAATCAAATATTTCACTTGAATCTTTTTTTGAGAATGTGGAAATCTCATCAAAATGTTCAGAGGTTCAGTCACTAATCAAATGGAATCTAAAGTCACCACCTTCATTCAGTCTTAACCAACCGCTCTGTCTTCCCTACTAAACTGAAATGCAAGAAGATGCTCCTCTTGCCTGTGGTTTCTGCCCAAACTTAGCCGTGAGTTCCACACTGGTGGTGGCTTTACTTCTACTGTTTATTTATTTATAATAGTTATGCGCTATCTTTCTGCACACCAAAGAAGCGGCTCACCAAAGTTATATGGCAACTATAACTACAATCAATCAAATAATCATAATACATACAAAGAGCATGTATACTGTTGGTCACTTGATCACTTTCCAATCTAGGCATGGTATATTTCAAAGGGAACAAATCATCCCATAGAGTTAAGTTCATTTTTGGGGGTGGGGCTGTTAATCCTAGTTTTCCTTTTCTGCCTGTCATGATTGGATGCACCAGTGATGATGTGCCTCCTATGGGGACACAAGTGGCTGACAGTCCTCTCTATATGGCACAACACTGGTGGCAAATGCCTTACCATGGCAGTCATAGATGACTCTAACTTTGGCACTCACCAGATACCACCCAGAAAACCTCTCACACAACCCAGTGTTTTGTAGTTGAGAATGACAGCAAAAAGCATGCATTTCATTGTTACTAAAGACATTTAAATGCTATGTCAGTCTGGCACTCAGTATCCGTTTTTGCCTCTAACTGTTTTTGCTGTCTATTGATCAAATTGGGTGACTTTAATCTACCTGATGTGGATTGGAGTGTTCCTTCTGCAAATCTGGAAAGAAGTAAAAAAATTGTGGATGTCTTCCAAGAAGCATTACTTAGACAAATGGTGATGGAACCAACCAGAGAGAGCTCCGTGCTGGATTTAGTACTTACCAATGGAGATAGCGTATTGAATGGGTGCCCATGTGAGCAGCAGCAATCATCACATGGTGTGGTTTGAGATAAAAGCCAAGGTAGAATCCAATCACAGCAAGTTCTAAGTCTTAGTGGTATGTTTACTAAACTGCGCACACGAGCATACGCTAATGATGCACTTAAGTGCTCTTAAGCGCCGCGCACGTGTGCGCATCACATTAACGGGCCGGCGCACGTGTGCGGGGCGCTGATGTGCGATAGAGGCGGGGAAACGCTTATGGAGGGCGGAGGAAGGCTCCCAAGGGGCGGGGGGATGGGGTCAATGGGTGGAGAGTGGGAGGGGAGAGGCTCCTCGCACAGGAGCGGGGCTGAATTTCAGCATAAAAAATACCGCGAGTGAAACCCTCGCGTTAGAGCCGATTTAAAGGGAAGAGAAACCATTTCCGTCAGCAATGTACAGCAAAACCGGGGAAACCTGAAAAACGTGAGCAGTATGATACATGTGCACAGAACAAAATAGCAAATATAAATTGAAAATGACCACAAAAAATTCCAAATAAATTATAATCCAGCTGGGCAACATTGATATTAATGGGAAACCATAAAAAACACTCCCAGGAAAGCTCCAAAAAAAAGAAATGATTTTTGGAAGGGTCTACGCTCCGTAGACTCGTTCAAAACTCACTGCATTTTAATGGAGCTTTCCTGGGAGTGTTTTTCATGTTGCCCATTGATATCACTGTTGCCCAGCTTGGTTTTGATTTTTTCCACATTTTTTGGAGGTCATTTGTGAAGTTTAATTGCACCCCTGTCCCCAAACAAGGTAAACGAGCCCACAGTAAAATTGTGCAGAGCAGGGTGTCTGACTCGTGCGGCCAGGTTTCCTATCTCCAGAGACTGCACTATTTCTGTAGCCACAGTGTGGTGCAGCAGACACAGCCAGTGCCTGAAAGATCAGAGGGTCACAGGTTCAAATCCCAGCTGGGGCTCCTGCCACCCCAGTCCCCATAGTTTTACCCACCACTAAACAGTGATAGTACAGACACTCCTTTATGGCAGAGAACATAAGCATGGTTCCAACACCTATATTTTACCGTACACCGCACACAAACCATAACAATGGGCATTACCTACAGCCGAGTCCCCCAAATTCAGTCCTGGAGTGCCACAACTCAATCAGGTCATATGCTTTTTCCCAGATAGGGACATGTCTGCATGTTGGCGGAAGGGTACAGGTGGTGGAGGGGGCAGTGGCTGCAAACCACAGCAGACAGTGGCCTAGGCTTTTGCAGGCTGGCACCGTCCACCGCAACAGACAGGCTCTGTCGGATGTACAGTCATGGACTCCCCAGGGAACATAGCATGTCTGTGGCAACATGGTGGTGCAGTGCACACAGACAGCGTGTGCAGGAACAGAAGGTCACAGGTTCAAAGCCCAACTGGGGCTATTGCCAATCCAGTCCACATATGTTTCCTACATCTAAACCATGATAGTAAGGAGGAAACCTTTATTGCTGAGAACATATGCATGGTTCACACGCCTATATTTTACCACACCAAACACAGACACCATAAACAGCCGCATTACCTAGAGCAGAGTCTCCCAAATGCAGTCCTGGAGGGCCCCACACCATTCAGGATCCTTGCTGCCTCTAAAAAAGATGCCTGTGCTGCATATCTATGCACCACCCCCATGGTATGCTGATGTAGCTCATGCATATTTATGAGGGACAGCATGAAAACCCGAACAGTGATTGGAACACCAGGACTGGAGTTGGGACACTCTGCCGTAAAGCAGCAGCCAACAGGGCCAGACACAGCCACACACACACACACAGGCCCCATTGGCCAATGCCTCCTGGAGAGGCAGGACATTGGGCCCTGCCTGTATCTCCCAATAGTAGCAGTTGCATACCTTAGCAAAGCCACCCTACACCTGGGTATATGGTACACAGCTATCAAACGTTGCCCATGATAACTGGCAGATATCAATTCCTACGTTAAGCACATTTTGCTCATTGATCTCCACCATAACAATCATTGTGATGTCTGCGGTGTGCGCTGCAGGTCTGGTCTCTGACAGTGTTTACCACCCTGGGGAGTGACCCCCAACAGTAGTGCCTACCATATCCATGCCTGTACTGTGCCCAGGACTGGTGTGGTGGGTATGGCTGCTGGACTCCTCTATAGTAGCACAATGCTGGCATAGGTGTGGGGGTGGCTGTCTGTCTATCCAGTGTGTGGTGGCTGCAAACACCTTCCACAGCCCACACTGCCAGCAATGTTGCCAGTATTGGGCTGCCAATGTGCATAATGAGGAGCAAGGTACCATGGGTATAGGCCGGACAGGGTGGCCTGGCCAGGGTGCATCTGCACAGGGCATAGGGCACTGACTGGGACATTTTAGTGCCCGGCCACCACCTACACAGACAGGGTGACCCCAGTATGTCCTGCTGAGAGATCACTCTCACCCTGACTGTGCAGTGACCACAGCATGGCTAGGCACCCCCATAGTGAAATATAGTATTTCTCTCATGTGATAGATATGGGTTTCCTTTTGGGGCCCAGTCACTGATTTAACTGCTTGCTGTGTATGCTGACATCCCAGTTCTGGGAACATGCACTGTGGACTAACTAGCACACTGTTTGCAGCTGGTATGTGTCTTGATGGAGCAGCTTGTGGTGTGCAGTGGCTGATGACTTGCTGCAGGAGAATATCAGATGGTGGTGGGGTGTAGCTCACCATATCCAGGCCTAATGTATGTCTGCTAATGTGTAATGGATGTGTATGGAGCTGCATTGACTGCCCTGTGGGGTGTCTGTTCCTCAGCAGGACCTGAGTTGATGGTCCCCTCTACTGCCACCTTTGCAGTGAGGTAGAATGTGGATCTATTGATGGGAGACCCTGCCCGGGGGGGGGTGGGGTGCAGGACCCATACCTGACTGAGACAGGCAGAGATATCCAAGGTGTTTGTGCAGCATAGCCTCATTCAGCCATGGAAGGTGTTGTGGACCTGGTCCTGGGTGCCTCACCGCACCCTCAGGGTGAGCACAGTACCCGCACAATGTGACGGTGTGTAGCTACTCTGTGCCAGTAAAACACATGGTCAGTACCCCCTACCAGGCCGAGGTGGTGTGTGGGTGCACATGGTCACTTCCCTCTACCAGGCCGAGGTGCTGTGGGGGTGCATTGGCCATCTTGTGTTCATCTGTGGACAGCTGATTTGCATGTGCAGTGCATCATGGGTATGGGTGGGCTAACCCTATCCTGTTGACTGCAGCAGACTGTCTGTGTGGTGACGTGCAGGCTCTCTGCAGCCAGCCAGAGGCTTGCTAGTAGCTATAGAGCTGTAGCTCAATGGTTATGTCACTGCCTGTGATGCCAGAGGGCATGGGTTCAGACCCACAGTGGGGTTATTTGATGGGGTTGTCCAAAGCATTATCTGTTTTTTACTGTACATATTTTGCTGCCAGCAAATACACCCTCAGCTTACTGTACCCATAAGGTGCCTATGAGGGTGCCCTATAGGGCACCTTATGGTTTCCGTCCATATAAGGGGCACTGTACATTTTCCTGTGACGCAACTTATAGGGTGCCCTATAGGGTACATTTTAGGGTGCCGTGGCGGACAGTGCACTTTAAAATGTGCCTTATAGGGCGCCTTATGTTAACATGTTTGAGAGTGCGTTTGCTATTAATGATAATTACAATAAAAATAAAATGCCTCCTAAAGCAATCTTCCCCATAATATGTTATGCCTCAGCCAGCCTTGTTCATTGGGCACTGTGGGGGATTGAACCCCTGATCTCTGCACCATTGGTCAGTGTCTTAACCATTGTGCTGTGGCTCTGCTCTTCTTCCTGTACATCAGCGCGCCACTTATACCGCTCAGTATTAGTATGCCTCCATAAACATCAGCACGCTGCCTTATGCTGCCCAGTATTAATATGCCACCAAATCATTAGCATGCTGCCTTATGCTGCCCATTATTTCAATGCCTCTTAAATTAATGCCTCAGCTAGCCATCTTTATTGGTCTCTGTGGGGATCAAACCCCTGATCCCTGCACCATTGGTAGGTGCCTTAACCGTTGTGCTGTGGCTCTGCTTTTCTACTTGCCCATCAGCGTACCACATATGCCTCCCGCGCAGCCATCTGATGCGCTAAGGTGCGGGGCGCACAAGGGCGCCGCGCACCTTAGCGCATATTTAAATTCCGGCTTTTCTTTTTCAGGACGGAACGCCCACTCCTTATATGGCATCCGCACTCTACCGCGGCCCGCACTCTACCGGGGTTTTAGTAAACATACCCCTTAGACTTCAAAAACGCTGACTTCAGTAAAATGGCCAAGTACTTGAAGCAGGGTGGGAGGGGATAAGGGAAGTGGAATTACAATGGGCTAAACTAAATAAAAGATGCAACGGATAAATACGTAAGGAAAGTAAATAAGAACAAGAGGAAAAGGGAACCTATTTGGTTCTCCAAAGAAGTAGCTGCACAAATAAAGGCAAAAAACACAGCTTTCACAAAATTCAGAAGCTCACAAACAAAGGAACACAGAAAAGAATACAAGATCAAACTAAAAGAGACAAAAAGAGAAATAAGGATAGAAAAATCAAAGGCAGAAGAAAAGATGGCTAAAGATGTGAAGTGTGGTGACAAGACTTTTTTTCAGGTATATTCGGGAGAGGAGGAAAATCAGAGATGGAATTGCAGGACTCAATTGTGCTGGGAATGGATTCGTGGAAAGTGATATTGAAAAAGCGAAAATGCTAAACAAATACTTCTGCTCTGTTTTCACTAGAGAAAATCCCAGAGAAGCACCTCCTGTGATTGACAGATATACAAATGGGAATGGAGTAGATATCACACCATTCACAAAAGATAATATGTTAGAACACCTGGCAAAACTGAGAGTGGACAAGTCTATGGGACCAGATGGGATACATCCCAGGATACTGAAAGAGCTCAGAGAAGTTCTTGCAGGGCCTTTAAAGGATGTTTTTAATAGATCCTTGGAGAAAGGAGAAGTTCCACAGGACTGGAGAAAGGTTGATGTGGTACCTTTCCTCAAAAGTGGTAATAAGAAAGAAGTGACAAACTACAGGCCAGTAAGCCTTACCTCGGCGGCGGGAAAAGTAATGGATGCACTACTGGAAGATTGAATAGTGGACTTTCTCGAAACCAACAGGTTGCATGATCCAAGGCAACATGGTTTTACTAAAGGATGGTCTTGCCAAACAAATCTGATTGAGTTCTTTGACTGTGTGACCAGAGAACTAGATCAAGAGCATGCGATGGATGTGATCTACCTCTACAGTATTTCAGCAAAGCTTTTGATACTGTTCCTCATAGGAGGCTTATCAATAAACTCAACAGCTTGGGGATGGGTTTCAAGATGGTGAACTGGATCAGAAATTGGTTGACTGAAAGATGACAGAAGGTGATGATAAACAAACTCACTCGGATGAAAGGCAGGTTATTAGTGGTGTGAACATAAGAACATAAGATATGCCATACTGGGTCAGACCAAGGTCCATCAAGCCCAGTATTCTGTTTCCAACAGTGGCCAATCTAGGTCACATGTACCTAGCAGTTTCCCCAAGAGACACAAGTTCCACAATGCTTGTACTGGGTCAAGCATTGATATCTTCGGTCACTTCTTAATAATGGTTTATGGACCTTTCCTCCAGGAACTTGTCCAAACCTTTTTTAAACCCAGCTACACTAACAGCCTTTACTACATCCTCCGGTAACAAATTCCAGAGTTTGATTACACGTTGAGTGAAAAAATATTTTCTTTTATTAGTCTTAAATAGTTTACCCTGTAGCTTCATTGCATGTCCCCCTAGTCTTTCTATATTCTGATAAGGTAAACAATCGATCTACATTTACCCGTTCCACTCCGTTCATTAATTTATAGACTTCTATCATATCTCCCCTCAGCCGTCTCTTTTCCAGGTTAAAGAGCCCTAACCTTTTTAGCCTTTCTTCATAGGAGTATCCTTCCATCCCCTTTACCATTTTGGTGGCTCTTCTCTGTACCTTTTCAAAAATCGCTATATCCTTTTTAAGATACGGCGACCAGAATTGCACACAATATTCAAGGTGCGGTCTCACCATGGAACGATATAGAGGCATTATAATATCTTTTGTTTTATTTTCCATTCCTTTCCTTATCATACCTAGCATTCTATTTGCTCTCTTGGCCGCCGCTGCACACTGGGCCGAGGGTTTTAACATGGTATCCACAATGACGCCTAAATCTTTTTCCTGGGTGGTGGTTCCTAATGTGGAACCTTGCATCGTGTAACCATAGTTTGGGTTGTTCTTCCCTAGGTGCATAACCTTGCACTTGTCCACATTAAATTTCATCTGCCATTAAGATGCCCAGTCTTCCAATTTATCAAGATCCTCTTGCAATTTTTCACAATCCTCTTGGGTTTTAACAACTTTAAATAGTTTTGTGTCATCTGCAAATTTGACAACCTCACTCGTTATTCCACTTTCCAGGTCATTTATGAATATGTCAAAAAGCAGCGGACCCAGCACAGACCCCTGGGGTACACCACTATTCACCTTTCTCCATTGGGAAAATTGGCCATTTAGCCCTACCCTCTGCTTTCTATCTTTTAACCAGTTCCTGATCCACAATAGTACACTGCCTCCTATCCCATGACTCTTTAGTTTTGCCAAAAGTCTCTGATGAGGGACCTTGTCAAAGGCTTTCTGAAAGTCCAGATACACAATATCAACCGACTCACCTTTGTCCACCTGTTTATTCACTCCTTCAAAAAAACATAACAGATTAGTAAGACAAGATCTTCCTTGTCTAAAGCCATGTTGGCTGTCTCCCATTAGGTTGTGACTATCTACATGCTGAGTAATTTTATTCTTTATGATGGTTTCTACCATTTTTCCCGGTACTGATGTCAGGCTCACCGGTCTGTAGTTTCCCGGATCACCCCTGGAACCCTTTTTAAAAATTGGTGTTACATTGGCGATCCTCCAATCTTCAGGTATTAGAGATGATTTTAATGATAGTTCACAGATTACTGATAGCAGTTCTGCAATCTCATATTTCAGTTCTTTCAACACCCTTGGATGTATACCATCCGGCCCAGGTGATTTGCTACTCTTCAGTTTATCTAATAGTTGAAAGACATCTTCCCGATGTATCGATATTTCCTTCAATTCTTCCGCACCTTTAAATACCACTTCAGTCATGGGTAACATCCCTACATCTTCCTCAGTAAAGACCGAAGCAAAGAATTCATTCAGTCTCTCCGCTATCGCCTTGTCGCCTCTTAGTGCTCCTTTAACCCCTTTATCATCTAATGGACCAACTGACTCTCTCACAGGTTTTTTGCTACGAATGTACTTGAAAAGGTCTTTATTTCGCGTTTTTGCTTCCGCAGCAAGCTTCTTCTCAAATTCTCTCTTTGCCTGCCTTATCAATGCCTTGCATTTGACTTGCCAGTGCTTGTGCTGTTTCCAGGTTTCGTCGTTTGGCTCTTTTTTCCATTTCCTGGGACCGGTACTGTTCAATATATTCCTGAGTGATATTGCTGAAGGGCTGAATGGAAAAGTCTGTCTTTTTACAGATGACACTAAAATCTGCAACAGAGTGGACTCCCCTGAGGGAGTGGGAAACATGAGTAAAGATCTACAAAAGCTGGAAGAATGGTCTAATGCTTGGCAGTTAAAAGATTTAATGTGAAGAAGTGCAGTGTCATGCTCTTGGGAAGCAGAAATCCAAGGGAACTGTACACGATAGGGGGCAAGAGATTGGTGTGCATGAATTTATTTTATTTAGACAGTTTTGTATACCACCTTATCCTTCAATCAAAGTGGCCACAACACAATTGGGGGATACATTTTAACACAGGGGGATTTGAGACACATACACTAATACTTACAGGGAACATAGGCAATGGAGGGTTAAGTGGCTTGCCCAAGACCACAAGGAGCACCCTGTGGGACTAGAAACTCCAGTCCTTCCAGCCCAAGGTTGCTGTCCTCTAGTGGGATTTGAACCCCTGATCTGAGGTAACTTGCCCCAACCACTAGGCCACTCCTCCCTACGAATCAGGAGAAGGACCTTGGAATGATTGTTTCTGACAATTTCAAGGTGGCGAAACAGTGTGGCAAGGTGGTGGCAAAAGCCATAGGTATTCTGTGTTGCATACAGAGAGAAATTGCCAGCAGAAAGGAAGAGGTACCAATGCCACTGTGAGGCCTCATTTGGAATATTGTGTTCAGTTTTGGAGACCGTATCTCGCAAAGGATATAAAAATGCTGGAAGCATTTCAGAAGAAGGCAACCAAAATGATTTGGAGCTTGCATCAGAAGACATATGAGAAGAGACTTGAAGACCTAAATATGTACACTCTGGAGGAGAGGAGGGACAGGGGGAGATATGATTCAGACCTTACTTAAAGAGTATTAATGGACAAACAAACCTCTTCCAAAGACGGGGAAGCTGTAAAACTAGAGGGCATAACATGAAGCTGCAAGGGGGTAAACTGAAAGGCAATGTCAGGAAATACTTTTTCACTGAAAGGATGGTGGATGCTTGGAATGCCCTCCTGATGGAAGTGGTGGGGGCAAATACAGTGACAGAATTCAAAATGGCATGGGATAAACACAGTGGATCCCTTTATAGCAACAGGATAAAATCAAAATAAGCATAACTATCTCTTATATCTGAACAAATAGGGGTGACCTACACAGAGCGGTGGGTACACCCCTAAACAAAGGCATGGGGAGGGCTGACCTGCACAGTGCAGCAAGTTCACCTACTCTTGCCGCTTTGCTGGGCAGACTAGATGGACCATACTGGTCTTTATCTGCCGTCATATACTATGTACTATGTAGTCAGATGCAATATTTTTGCCACTAACTGGATAAAGTTAGGACAGCCATTGAACTGATGGGACTGCCCCAGCCTCCCCTTGGGCCACCCTGGCACTATCTGGTTAGTGTCAAGGCAGTCTATGGGGATATTCAGTGGCATTCCAGTCCTCTGGGATCACTTCCAACTCTAAAGATCAACCAGTGGAGCTGCCAATACTTCCCTAAGTTCTTTCCATGTCCTCGGATGAATCCTGTCTGGCCCCATTGTTCTGTCCACTTTTAGATTTGCTAGCTCCTTAAAAGCACCGTCTTCAGAAAATCATTTTGAGTTCTACCACATTTTTCATTCCTATTTTCGCTTGCTTTCTGAGGTCTCATTCCCAGTCCTTTGTCTGTTAACACAGAACAGAAATATTTGTTAAGCAATTCTGCTTTATCCTCATCTGCCTTTATGGATTTCTCCCTTTCATCCTTGAGTCTAACAATGTCACCCTTGCACGTCTTTCTGTAACTAACATACCTAAAAAAAAGTCTTGTTCCCATGTTTTACCAAATTGGTTATTTTTTCTGCCATTTGCATCTTTGTTTTCTAACCTCCTTCCTTTAGCCTCTCTAGATACTGATGTTTGTCTTCCTCTTTCTGCAATTTCTTATAGTTTATGAATGCTAGCCTCTTTTTCCTTATCTTTTCAGCTGCTTCTTTTGAAAAGCATAGTGGGCCTCCTTTTCCTTTTTCATCTATTTCCTTTCCTGACAAAAAGGGTTGTTGCCCTTAAAATATCTCCTTTCAGTTTTGCCCAGTGTTGCTCTACTTACCCCAGATGTTCCCATCCAGCTAATGACTCCTTGAGGTATACCCTCATCTTTGCAAAGTTAGTTT
Organism: Ichthyophis bannanicus; assembly: GCA_033557465.1. Lineage (NCBI taxonomy): Eukaryota > Metazoa > Chordata > Amphibia > Gymnophiona > Ichthyophiidae > Ichthyophis > Ichthyophis bannanicus. The sequence goes on from CM066031.1 coordinate 1,173,437,881, forward strand.
TCTTGAAGTCTAGGACTTCACTTTTGAATAAGCCATCTCCAACTGTGTCCTAATATTCAAATTCACCATCCGGTGAGCACTTCATGCCAGGTGACCACCCACTATAACATTAGAAAGCACCCATTTGTAAGCACCAAGTCCAATATTGCCCTCTCTCACATGGGGTCTGTTATTAGTTGCCAGAAAAGTTCTCCCTTAGACAATTCAGGATCTCCCTACTTCTAGATGACACTGTAGCTGGGATATATCAATCAACATCTAGAAAATTGAAATCTCCTACCAATAATACTTCTCCCTTCATAGCAATATTGTGAACGTCTTCAAATAACTCTCTATCTATTGTGATGTGCAAAAGTGCACATCAAGGCCATCCCAGGCTTCTGTCAATAGAGGGAATTCCTGTAATGTGCAAAGGAGCACATCTGGGCAGTTTCCTGCTTATATCACTAGTGGGAGCTCCTGGGATCTGCAAAGGTGTACCTAGGGGTGGAGCCTTGCTCTGATCACTAGAGGAAGCACTCACTGGCTCCAGCCATGAGCAACTACAGGTCAGAGAAGTCAGGCTTCCTTAAAAACCCCTTTAAGCAGGGGCTACCATGACAGGGAAGCAAGGGTGAGAAACCAGGAAGCAAGTCTGACCAGCCAGGTAGCAGGGTATAGCCTAGTAGTTATGGCAGAAGCCTGGGACCAGAAAGACAAAGGTTCAAATCCCACAAGTACTCGTTATGGCCTTGAGCAAGTAATTTAACCCTCCACTGTCTTGGGTACAGACTATAAGCCTTCTGAGACAAAGAAATGCCTTGTTCCATGAGTGGGAAAATGTGAGCTAAATTTAAAAAAAAAAAAAAAAAGTAGGACAGGAGCAGTTAGGAAGAAGTTGCAAGCTTCACAGTCTTCTCAGGTTTGGGACAGAGGTAGTGCTACAAAGTAAGCAGGGAAGAAACCTCCAGGCAATAGCCAAAACAAAAGCAGAGGAGGGCATTGCTCCACAGTCTCTGAGAGAGGAAAAAGAAGCAGCCTGGAATATGTTCTGGAATATTTAAAAGTGCACAGTTCATTCTACATTTTGTCTACTGGATTAAGAAGTCTAAAAGAAGAACTTGTAGTGGAATTGAGAACCAGGCAGATGTTTTTTCCATTTGAACTACTGTAGGGATATGTTGCTGCTAGTTCTGAAGTTCTCAGTGATATTATAATCTGTATGAGGCGTCCATCTTATATACCGGAGGAATAAAAGTTTATGTTATCTGTGTGTAAGCAGTGGATCCATTTTCCATCCATTTTGCATTCCTGTCTTCCTATCCTTTTTCTTTTCATGGAGAAGCAGTTATGCTCTACCTGAAATCCTATTAAATCTGGCTTTGCATCCTTCAGGTGTCATTCATTTTTAGGCATTCATTTTAATAGTGTAAGAATGCAATGTTCCTGTCTGCATCCTTTCATCTGAGCCTATGCTTAAGTGCCTAAGCAGGCTGCATAGATAGAGGAGGAGGAAGCTCAGATGACAGGGCCAGTGTGTCTGCTGTGGATCTCCAGGCTCTGCCACCTGAAAAATGAGGAGCTGAGAGAATGCTGGGGATGGGGGCTGGTACATGATGGTTTTTTGTTTTGTTTTCCCCAAATCCACTGAGTAATGGAGACAAAAGAATGTCTTTGGAAATCGTTTGCCTGCCACAAGTATACCTTTCACATCTTGTTTCCCTTTTTCCTTGTACTACTTCACCCAGACTAATCTTTGGGCTGGAGCAGTGTCTAGTACAGTTGTGGTCAACATTATTGGCACCCTTGCATTTTAGGTATGTTGTGTACAATATCTTGAGAAATAATTGGAAATATTCCGACTGTAAGTCAGCATAATATTTTAATAGTATGTTCAAAGCTATAAAACAATAAAAAGATGTCTAAAAAGCAGAGGGTAGGGCTAAATGGCCAATTGTCTCAATGGAGAAAGGAGACTAGAGGAATATCCCATGGATCTGTGCTGGGCCTGCTGCATTTTAACATATTCATAAATGTCCTGGGAATGGGAATAATGAGTGAGATGATCAAATTTGCAGATGACACAGAATTATTCAAAGTTGTTAAAACATAAGAGGATTATGAAAAATTGCAAGAGGACCATGATAAATTGTAAAACTGGATGTTGAAGTGGCAGATGAAATTTAATGTGCACAAGTGCAAAGTTATGCACCTAGGAAAAAAACAGCCAAAATATGGTTATATGATGCAAAGGTTCCACATTAGGAACCACCACCCATGAAAAAGATTTAGGCATCATCGAGATAGCACATTGAAACCCTCCACCCAGTGTGCAGCAGCAGCCAAGAAGGCCAATAGAATGCTAGGAATCATAAGGAAAGGAATGGAGAATAAAACAAAGGATATTATAATGCTTCTGTATCGTTCCATGGTGCGACTGCACCTTGAATATTGTATGCAATTCCGGTTGCCATATCTTAAAAAGGATATTGCAGAATTAGAAAAGGTATAGAGAAGAGCCACCAAATTTTGTAAAGGGAATGGAAGAATACCCCTATGAGGAAGTCATTGACTATCTTACTATGTTATTGTGTAACTGTATACAGCCAAGTCAGCAAACAAGGTTAAACCTCTGTGGAAGGGAGTGAGCCAGCCTTGCTTAGCACCATTAGCATTTAGTGAGGGAGAAGAGGGCTTGATCCTGCTATAGGAGGGTCTTTGATTACTGCTGAAAGAGATTAGAGACTCCTTTAAAAAATATTTATAATTCAAAATTATAACACTCTTACATACAAAATGAGGAGAAAAGGAAAAATTAATAAAAAAAACGAGTAATATCTAAAAAGGTTTAAAATAGAACAAGCATATTAGTTCACAATTAAGGAGGCAAGATATAGATAATTAAAAGAAAAGAAAACAAAAGGATGCCAATGGAGAGCAAATGTTAAAGTATGCTACATCAGACTTGTTCAAATTCTCTGTAACCACAAGAAAATCTAAAATGCCTGTATACAAATGCTAGAAGTCTAAAAATTAAAATGGGAGAGTTAGAATATATAGCACTAAATGAAAGATTAGATATTATTGGCATCTCAGAGACCTGATGAAAGGAGGACATTCAGTGGGACACTGTGATACCTGGGTACAAATTATATCGCAATTATAAAGTAGATCAAATTGGTGGGAGGTTGTGCTCTGTGTTAGAGAGGGAATTGAGTCATACAAAATTAAAGTTTTGCAGGAAACAAAATACACTGTAGAATCTCTATGAATAGAAAGTCCATGTAAAAAGGGGCAAGGCAATAACAGTGGGGGTATACTACCGACCAGCTGGCCAGAATAAACAATGGATGATGAAATGCTAAAATAGATCAGGGAAGCTAACAAAAGTTAGGTGACATTTTACTTACCATTTTAATGGCCTTTCTTTGAGTCCTGCTAGACCAGTCCAGACAAGTGGATTGTGTTCCCCTACCAGCAGATTGGTGGAGACAAAGAATCAATGAAATGCCCAGGTTTCAATGACATCAGTATCATGGCTGTTCCATATGTAAACAAGAAAAACGTTTTAATTTACCTGGCAGGGAGTGCAGATCCCCAGGAGCAGCCCCAGGCAGTGTGGGGCCAGATAGCAACCCCAGCAGCAAGAAAAGAGGAAAGGTAGCACCAGAGCCTGGATTGCCCAGTGTAGAGGTTGAGCCCTGAACAGCTCCTATAGGAAAAGGGGCAGAAGTTGACAGCAAGCCAGAGTAAGAAGAGACCTCCCCCTCCCCATTGGAGGGCTGGACACAGGAAGAAACTTCTTGGAATCTTGGGACAAGAAAAGCTCTGACATCAGAGAAGCAAGAAGACCCCCCTCCACCACCAGGAAAGGAACAGTGACATCAGCAACCATATATGGAACCTGAAAGAAGAAGATGAGGATGAGGCATACCTGAATCAAAACCTGCCGTGGAGAATACAGGGGGCAGGAGCTGAAGAGAGAGATCAAAGGATCCATGTGCTCAGAAGACAAAAGCTCATGAAACTGGAAGGAGCTGAGCTGAAGCAAGATAAGGAGCCCCTCACCCGCCCTCCTTGGGGAGAGAGAGAAGAGAGACACCAATAACAAATGCAGAGGAGTAAGTGAGAGGGTCAAAAACAAGCAGGGAAATGGTGGGAGTCAAAGAAGAAAGTTTAACCCAGCAGAAGGAACACAGACAAGCTAGAGGAGAACAGCCAAGAGTGCAGCCTCAGTGAAGTCCTGAGTGAAGAAAGCAGACCCAGTGAAAGGTAATCTGAGTGCTTGAAGAGGAAGCTTAGAGCAGAAGGTAAGCACCAGGTGTGTTGTTGACCAGAGCAGACAATGAGAGTTCAAGGAGAAAATAAACTGCAGGAGGGAGAAAGAGGTGACAGAAGAAACCAGCAGCTGCTAAGGGCAAGAACAGACCAGAGGCCAGAGGCAGAGCCAAGGGACAGCAGAGGCTGGGAGTGAGCTTCGAAAGACAGAGGCAGGCTGTGCAGGATCCCAGTCAGGAACTCTCATAGGAAGCTGAACCCAGCAGAGAAGGAAATAGAGAAGACACACCTCAGAGCTAGTGTCTGCCGTGGAACCACAGCCAGAACTGCATTAGAGAGTGACGGCCTGCCAGTAGACAGGAGCAGCACCACAAGAGCTACTACTACTACTACTGAGCATTTATATAGCGCTACAAGTCGTACGCAGCGCTGCACAGACATGTAAGAGACAGTCCCTGCTCATCAGAGCTTACAGTCTAGTCAAGACAAACACAGGAGGTGTCGGCAGGGATAAAGCAAGGGGAAAGAAAAAGGAGATCAGGTGAGTCAAGAGCTAGCCAGGAGAGGGAGCAACTGTACAGTTTGGGAGCCACTGAAGCTGTGGTGAGCTGCAAAGTCCCTGAGAGCTCCTACCACCCAGAAGGACAGTGGCCGCAAACTTTGTATGTCAGTTAGGGGCAAAACAGCAAAGGGATGATATAAAACAGCTGTGGAAAGATAAATTTAAGAACTATAGGTAGGTATTATGGGAACTGAAAAGAGATTATTTTACTAAACGGCTTTTGGTGGCGAAAGATGCAAACAGAGAAGTGTTTTCTATTGTTGGAGAATTATCTGGCGAAGGTTTCCAAAATCGAATAATATCAAAATTATCGGGTTATAAATTAGCTCAGTTTTTATGGATAAAATTGAAAATATTCAAAAAAGATTTTCCACTAGTGTCAGTATCTGAAGTGAAGGATGTGATTGTGGAAAATAAGATGAATTTGTCAGAGTTTTATCTTCCTGCAGATGATTGCCTGTGGAAGTTAATTGGGCAGTTTATGGTGGGAAGCAGTGCTGTTGATCTTTGTCCTGCGCAGCTTTTGAGAACTTGACTGGAAAGTTGTTTTTGCTATCCCCATGCGATGATAGCTCAATCTCTACAGGAGGGTGTCTTCCATCAAAGTTGAAACAGGCCTTGATTTGGCCTGTGTTAAAAAAAACCCTCTTTGCCAATATAGAATGTGAAAAGTTATAGGCCAGTGTCCAATTTGCCATCTGTTGTGAAGATTTTGGAATCTATAGTGACCTCTCAGTTGCAGGGGTATATGGAAGAGATTAGAGGGTTAGTTGAATGCCAATCAGGATTTGGGGCTGCATTTAGTACTGAGATGGAGAGATTCTGGAGGCTGTGGATTTTTGGTCTTGCTAGACCTTTCATCAGCCTTTAATACTATTTCACATTCTTCGCTTGCAGCCAGGTTGAGTTCAATGGGAATACAGGTGTTGGCTTTAAATGGTGTGAGTCTTTTTTGACTAACAGATCTTTTAGAGTAGAATTTAATGGGAAAGTGTCTAAAATATTTTCTTGTACAACAGGTGTACCTGAAGGATCATCTTTATCTTCTTTATTATTTAATATACAGTACATTTTAGTCCCTTAGCTCAATACATTAGAAAATTAGGGGTTTCCCCATATATATATATGTGGACCATGTCCACTATTTTATACCAGTGAAGAGTTCTTATCAGGCTTTGGTGGATCAATTAAATTCCATATTTTGTGCTTTGCAGGATTGGTTACTTGGAAAAAGTTAAGTTTGAACCTGGGAAAAACGAAGGTTTCATGGGTGGGTAAGGTAATGATTTCAGATGATACCAAATTTGTCCAGCTTTTGGGACAGAAAGTTGAAATATCTTCAAAAGTATGTACCTTGGGGGTCATCATTAATTCTAATTTGACTTGAGCCATATGTACAATATATTGAAAATAGAGCTTGGCATCAGTTGAAGATAATGAGACAATTGTGGTCAGTGTTGAGTAATGGTGGTCCAATTGACAGTTTTGAGTCATTTGGACTATTGTAATTCGATATTCTTAGGCATGTCAAAAGTGTCATAAATTGCAACGGATTCAAAATATTGCTGTGAAGATACACATAGTAGTCATAAGGATAGGGCTACTTCCTTACTGTTAAATCTTCAATGGCTGCCAATAGAAGCTCATGTTTTTTTAGTGTTGTGCCTGGCTTTTAAAGCTATTCATCAGATTGACCCTATCTGTCTATTAACTATTTTGTTGTTCATCAACGAAATCACTCTGTTCATCAACTCATTGGACATTGATATTGCCCTCCTTTTCTGCCTTTCAACAAAAGAGGATCAGGGAAAGGTGTTTATCAGATGTGGTTTCAAATTGTGAAATGATTTGCCCATTATAATTAGAGACATTGAGGATTTTGTGCACTTTCAAAAAGTTTTAAGAACGTGGATATGGGATAAATTTTTAAATCATACTTAGTGCGAATTGTTTATACTTCAATTTTGTACTTCGCTTTGTATGTCTGTAGATTGTAAACACAGACTATAAACATTGTTATTAAATTAAATTAAATAAAATAATAGAGGCTCTAGTTAGATAAAGCATGCTATTTCTGTTTGATTTCCAGTTTAGCTAGAATACAGTTTAGAGGCAGTGCACACACTGAGGTTATGCCTACTTTTTGGTTAGGGCTTAGAGAGTTTTTCTGTTAATTTTGTAGATAGGTGCACTGAGGGACAAGAGGATGTGATTGCCCACAGCAAGGGAGTACTGCAGACCATTGTGGGACCCTGAATCACCCATCAGACAAGGACATTCTCTAAGCAACAGAGCCTATGCATCAAAGGTGAGCAGTGGTGAGACCTAAGCCTGCACCATTACATTTCTGGTCAGAACACTAATTTAATTGAGCTCAATTAACACTATAGTGGGTACACACTGAACTGGGGTCACAGGAACACAGACACACTCATTAAGGGAACTGTATACATACAAACTATGGTGTGACATTGGAGGCATACAAATGCACACTTCTTTCAATGAGCGGGGAAGGGTCACTTAAAGTGGATACAGAGGGAAAAAAATGAGAGTTGAGTTTGTGAGAGAAAGTATACAATTAGTTGAAGATTAAGAAGAATGTTTTCTCAAACTAGCTCCATTTGCTTGTATTGTTTACATTTTTTCTAAAAAAATTTGGTTCCCTAATTCATACTCACTATTCTCCTCCTTCGCTTAAACAAAATTTTATTAAATACCTCACTTCTGTCTAGTGTTTCCTACTACCGCTCCCTCCCCTTTGCAATAATCTTAACCAAATCTTTTCGCGCCAGCCTCTTGTCCTAACCTCCAGGGAAACAGTTTGTAGGCATAAATTGCAACTTCACGGTGTGTCTCACCCAGCAGGAAGGATCAGGGAACTGAGAGGAAGCTCTGCCACAGGGGGGTGAGCAAAGAAAAAGGGGAGCCTGAACTGTCGCCCTGCTTAGCTCGGCATGACGGCCACACACATTCCATCTATAAAACATAAAACACAAATAAAATGAACTTCATTGCATCAAAACACGTTCATCCCCTGCAGCTCCCTTTATATACCTTCTACTGTATTTGCTTGGAAAAGTACATGAGTGTATAATGGATCGAAAAATGGTTGAAACTTGTGAGTAGTAGCACCAGTCATCACGGCTTCAACTTTTCCCTCTGCTGGTATACACTTAGAAGTCATGAGACGCACACCTCGTACAACACAGAGAGGGAGGAGGAATAGCCTAGTGGCTAACAGAGCATGCTTTAAACCAGGAAAGCAAGACTTCAGATCCCACTGATATTTCTTGTGGCCTTGCTTGAACTGTCACTTCATTCTCCAAGAGTCTCAGGTAGAAGTTTAGATTGCAAGTCTTCTGGGAACAGGGAAATACTTACTGGAGAGCTACATAAAAATACATTTTCCAAACAGCAAAATTGTAAGTGAGTGAAAATTGTACTTTGACAAAGTTGTGCTGTTAGAAAAATCCAAGTTATCAATGTCCCTGTTTAATGTACGTTTACCAAGTTTAAGTTACAATGTAAACTGCTTTGATTGAAATGATAAAGCGGTATAAAAAACTGTTAAATAAATAAATAGATCCCATAGCCATGGCAGATACCGTCATGAATAATGCCCTATTAAAATCTGCCTACAGAAACAAACAGCTCCTCAATCTTAATCACCGGATACGCTGGCCTGCCCTTCTAGAAACTTAAATAGCGTCAGTAGACTTCTCTTGTTGGCATGTCCCCGAGATATAGCTGAAAGTCAGACAGCAACACTGATTTCACACAGAATGGTGATTAATGACATCTTAATGAATACCCAGGTGCTGTAGTTTCTATGGAGCTTACCCAGAAAGAAACCTCCACCTTTGTCCTGTGAGCTGTTTCTTTTGTTACACATTCTTAGACACATGTTCCTACTAAAGCAATGTATATTTACTTTTGGATTTTGGTAGGAAAAAAATTGAAGTGTTGGCAAAATAAAAATGCTCCTAGAAGCCAAATGTCAAATTCAAATGTTGTCCAGTATGAAGCGTCATGAAAATTACTACTTAAAGCTTGGATTAAGGGAAGATTTGAAATAGTCAAGGCAAATACCGTGAAAACTGCTTTGGAAAAATAGGCCATTTTGGTTTTGTACTTTTTAAAACTTTGGTTAACATATTTATTTATATTCTCTTATATACCACACTATTCAGCATCAGTGCGGTTTACATTGAACAAACTGAAATTGCATTGAACAGGGCATTATAACTTGGAGATAACTATTTTACAGGGAACATGGGCTATGGAGGGTTAAGTGGCTTGCCCAAGACCACAAGGAGCAGCTGTGGGACTAGAAACCCCAGTCCTTCCGGCCCAAGGTTGCTGTCCTCTAGTGGGATTTGAACCCCCGACCTTCCGGCCTGAGGTACCCTGCCCCAACCACTAGGCCACTCCTCCACATCCATATGATGTCAGGTGCAGGCAGCCCTAGAAACCGTCACTCAGTCATTGCGGATCCATGAAATAAAATGATCAGAATTGTTCTCTCACTCATCCGAGCATACAGAAGACTGCTACTCTCCTTTACTAGAGCACGTTAATGTGACTTAAGGCATGTTAAATAACGTAAACCCATTATTCTCAGTGGGGTATTTTTAACTATGGGGGTCATTTTGAATGTCCAGTGGGGCATTTTTAACTATTCGTGCTTTGGATGTCTGAAAGCGGGTATAGAGACGTATTTCCAGAAACATTTTAGAAGCTGGCTCTGGGGATGTCCAAGTCTGAACAGGAATGTGGTGGAGCTGTGGCCGGGGCATTCCCAGGAACCCGGACATCCCACCTGCTCTCAGAAACGTCATGGATGTCTGGTCTAAACCTGCTCCAGGCACCTGAAAAGTGCTAGTTTGGGCTGAAAAACCATCCAGAGAGCGTAGAGAAGATAGTATTCCATCATCGCCAGTGCTCAGCACAATGTCAGTGCTAGCAGCAGTAGGCTTGCAATGCTGACTGCCCTGTTCCTAGCCCACTACGCTCACCATTAGGCATCCAGGTTCTGGGGATGTCTGTGTACACACGTCCCCTTCCTCCACAGATGTCCATATAAGGCTCTTCCACGTTTGTGGAATCGTGTCTGCACCTGGATGGGCCAGACATTCTGGCTTAGACGTACCAGATTGCACTTGGACATTCCTTCTAAAATTCCCCTCCACGTGCTTAATTTAATGCATGCTTAAAAATCAGGTCCTGAGTGTTATGTCCATTTCAGGCTCCGTACCTTATTATAGGTGTCAGGGTTGTTTTGCAAAGAATAGGTAAGTTAGGGCAATAATAATTTAAAAAGAAAATCCCAGTCAAACTTGGTGTTTTCTTTAAATCCACAAATGACTTTAAAAATCTCATATCTCACAAGATAAGCAGTCACCCATGTCTGACTGTAATACGTAGGGACAGATAATACACTGTGTCTGGTTTAGGATAAGTAAAATCTAACAATTCAGAGACTTCTCCTTTATCTCCAGGACTGCAGAAGCCAAAAGCAATACAAGAACAATGTAGGACCTTTCCAGATTAGTGCATTAACATATTTGATATAAAGGATGGTATCTAGGAAAAACCTTCAGCACTGAGATATGTTACCCTCTTATTTCTTGGGAATTATTCTCCAGTGATGGAAAATTTAGTATACAGATGGTAATATTTTTGGTATGAGGGCAATACTGCCATCTACTGATTTCACTATGACTAGTTTTTCAGTTTACTGTCAAAATAAATCCCAGTGCTGATTTTGTGTGTGCAGATGAGATAGCAGTAAACACTTTCTCTGACTTATGGCTATAAAGTAAAATAGAAGACACAAAGGGAGCACCGAACTCGCAGAAGTCCAAACAAAAACCAAAGGGCGAGCAGGATAAAGGTCACTGGCACTTTATTAACGAACAAAATAAAATAGGGCAGACATTGTTTTAAAGCCATTCACAAATGAATGTTTGTCATATACATGTAGCCAGACATCTGAAGAAAGAACCAATGCAATAGAGATGGGCTGCCATTTTAAAATAACAAGGAAATAAAGGAAAGAAATTAGTTTTAAAAATGAAAGAAAAAAGGAAGTGAAAAAGGGGATTATTCATATATATTGGTCTCAAACAGTCATAAGACCACAAAGCAGGGCTAATTAATCATCATATGCTCCTCAAAAAAGTACTTCCAAAGAGTGTAAGAAGTTCAAAAAGCAAGAACCGACACAAAGATTTGCTACAGAATGGATACCTCAGGGGGAGTACAGAACATGAGGTCTACAAAAATTATAAGAATGGTCTAATACTTGGCAGTTTAAGATTTAAGTGAAGAAGTGCAGAGTGATGCACTTGGGATATAGAGATCCAAAGAAGTCCTATACGATTGGGGGCAACAGATTGGTGTGCATGGAGCAGGAGAGGTATCTCAGGGTGATAGTGTCTGAGGATCTCAAGGTGGTGAAGCAGTGTGACAAGACAATGACCAAAGCCAGAATGATGCTAGGTTGTATAAAGAGAAGAGTGGAGTGGAGGAGTGGCCTAGTGGTTGGGGCAAGGTACTTCAGGCTGGAAGGTCAGGGGTTCAAATCCCACTAGAGGACAGCAACCTTGGGCCGGAATGACTGGGGTTTCTAGTCCCACAGGTGCTCCTTGTGGTCTTGGGCAAGCCACTTAACCCTCCATAGCCCATGTTCCCTATAAAATAGTTATCTCCAAGTTATAATGCCCTGTTCAATGTAATTTCAGTTTGTTCAATGTAAACCGCACTGATGCAGAATAGCATGGTATATAAGAGAATGTAAATAAAATAATAAATAAGAATAATCAGCAGAAGGGAGGAGTGGCCTAGTGGTTAGGACACAGTACAGGGGGGCAGGGGGTTCAAGTTCCACTTGGGGACAGCTATCTCAGGCCAGAGGGACTGAGGTTTCTAGTCCCATGGGCAAGCCACTTAACCCTCTGTTGCCTCAGGTGCACATAGATTGTGAGCCCTTTGGGGAGAAGGGAACATATCCAGTACCTGTTTGTAGTGATTACATAATGTAAACTGCTTTGATTGAAGGATAAGGCAGTAAGGAATACCAGTTAAATATTAATTATCTTGTATAAATCATTGGTGAGGTCACACTTGGAATATTTGTTCAGTTTTGGATACTGCACCTTGTAAAAGATATAGAAAGACTTGAAAAAAGTTCAGAGGAAGGCAATCAAAATAATACAGATCCTACAATAGAAGACGTAAGAGGAGATACTTGAAGGCCTAAATATGTATACCCTGGAGGAAAGAAGGGATGGGGAGATATGATGCATAAGTTTAAGTACTTAAAGGTTATTAATGAACAAACTAATATTTTTCAAAGATGGTGAAGCTCTAGAAGTAGAGGACATGAAATGAAGCTGCAAGGAGCTAAACTCAAAAGCAACATAAGGGCATACTTTTTCATGGAAAGGGTGGTAGATGCCTGGAATGCCCTCCCAATGGAGATTGTAGGGGCAAAAACAGTGACGGAATTAAAAAAGACATTGGGCAGACACATAGGACCCCTTTATAGCAAGAAGAGGGAATCAAAGCAAACTTAAATAACTTTTACATCTCAAAAAAATAGAGAGGGGCAACCTGCAAACCCTAAACAAAGGCACAAAGTGGGGTAACCTGCACAGAGCAATGGGTATAACCCTAAACAAAGACACAAAGGGGGCTAACCTGCACGGAGCAGCACGTAGAACCCTTGCCACCTCTCTGAACAGACTAGATAGACCATGCAGGTGTTTATCTGACGACATTTACTATTTTCACTATTTTATTTTTAAGAAATGTTACATTCACAATAAGAACAAGAGAGTCGAACACTTTGAAAATGTTCACTCCTTGTCCAGAGAGCATCAAAGATCCAGGGGTATAATGCACTGATATGAACATGGTTGGCCTTACCATTAGGCAGACTAGGAGTATGCCTAGGGGGCATATTCATAGGGCATTGGTGTGGCATTGGCATCGGTGCCCCAGAACAGCTGAATGGCACATGCTCAAGGCCTGTCCCCTTCAACAGGAAGGTTGCATTGGAGGGGGTGCTCAAGGACCCCTATGTCTGCTTGAATTGCTTTTTAGTGCTGTGGGGCAGTCGGGCAGAGAGAAGGTGGTGAACTGCATTTTTCCCAGCGAAAAAGGTGTTGGTACTCATATGCAGAACTCGTTCATTAATACATGAGAATCATCGGTCCGTTTTAGTAAGCAATGAAAAAGATATCTGTATTCAGTATCACCTTTTGAGGGGGTACTCAGTGATATTGAAAATACTGACCCCTGTCCTTACACTCTGAGTCCAGTCAAACGTGCAGGATTAGGAGTCAATAAAGCGCATGTGTGGCATTCTCTGTTCAGATAAGCCACATTTAATGCTGGAGGGTACTAAGCTTTTATTGTTTTTTTACTGCCAATCGAAAACTTGTGATGTGCACATATTGAGAGCATACCTCTGTAAAACTGTTTTTGTATTGTATCATTTTAAGAGCTAAACAGTTTTGAGAAGATCTTGGGTTTTAAGATGATAATATACCAATAATATGGGAGGTTTTCCCCTTTATCTATTCAATACCTGTGCCAATAGACACTGTACGGTTCATTTGCTCTAACCCAGACTGTTGTGTAACCATAGCTGTGAGGGTGTTGTTTCTTGTGTTTTGTTTTGCAGAAGTGTAAACTCCCTAAAGCAGCCAGCGTGAAACACTGTCAGGGTTGGAGTTGGAGTAAAACGTTGAATTGTCATGGAACATTAACAAGATAAGAAATGACAACATTACTCTGGTTTAGAGTCTTTTTTATGAAACATTGTGACATTAACATTGTGGGATATTGAATACCGAAAAATGTAATAAGTTTGTTTATGAAGCAAGTATGCTTAAAGGAAGGTTATGTTAGACCCATGATGGAGCTTGAAAGTGTACCCTGTTGAAGGGTTAATAAACACTGAGGTCTATTTTCCTTCCTATAAGGACATAAGAGAGTAGTGAATTATTAGGTAGAAGTATATCATTTCTCATTGCTATGATATAAGTTTTAGTACCCATATGTTATACTGTATATAATTCAGGGATTTTGGACAGTTTGTATATTTCCCTGAGTTTTGAGGAGGGGGGGGGGGGGAGTTTGAGATTTTAGAGTTCATGCCATGTAGGAGTAGTTTAGTGGTTAGGGCACTGGCTTGGTAACCAAGAGACCAGGGGTCAAGTTGTACTGGCACTTCTTGTGGCCTTGGTCAAGTCACTTAACCCTCCATTGCCTCAGAAGGCAGGGCCTGGCAATCTACTTACAATCACACTGCCAAGAAAACCCAGGAGCTGCTGGGTCGCCAGGAGTCACCATTGACTTAAAGGTGTCATTGCATTTTGCCAATGACCAACTTTCTCCTAGAAACTCTTTGGGCTGTGGGGTCCTTCAGGACTCCATTTTGGCCCCCACTTTGTTTAATATTTTTCTTGCCCTCTTTTGAGCTTGGGGTAAGAAATATTTCTTTGCTGATGGCATTCAGTTGCTTTTTACCAATGATTTGGGGTTCTGGTTTTCAAACTTCTTCTGAGCTCTCTGCCAAAGATTGGCACTGGCTTCTTGCCAATAAACTTGTTTTGAATCCACAGAAATGCAAAGCATTATGGTTTTCAGGAAGGCAATCCTGACAGTCATTTACTCCTTGCATAGTGGGTATTGCAGTTTATATTCACATGGCCATCAAATCCTTGGGAGTCATCTTGGATGGTGCCCTTACTTTGTCTGCCCATTTTTTAGCCTTGATAAGAAAGTCCTTTTACACATGTAAAGGCACATTTTACAAAGGACGTCCAAGTGCAATCTGGGACATCAAAGCCAGATCGCCTAAAAAAAAGCAAGCAGGCACATGCAAGTTCTGGTATGATTCCACAAACATGGACATGCCTGATATGGACATCTATGGAGACACCTACATAGACATCTCCAGAATAGCATTTCAGAATAGGGATGTCTAATAGCATACTGGTTAGAGTAGTGGGTTAGGAGCAGCATAGCTGGGGTTCCAATCCTAGTGTGGGCCTTTGTGATCTTAGGCTAGTCACTTAACTCTCTATGCTCTCTGGATACTTTAAGGCCAAAACAAACACTTTCCTGATGTCTATTTGTGCCTGGAGCAGGTCTAAAGGTAGACGTAAAGAAAGCAGAAATGGAGTTGATCACAAGGCCAGATCATCTTTTGGAAGTTTTTTCTCTTCTATTTGGATTTCTAAAGGTGGACATGCCTGCAGACATCCCCAACACTTCTGAAACCAAACAGGGACATGTAAGTCCATTGTACCTGCCCAAACATGCCTTCACCGCACCCTCTGCCTACCTGGACATCCCCACACTGGTGACATCTTTAAAAGCCATTTGTAAAATGGTTCTGGAGATGTCTCTGTGATTTGGACATGCACGTGCACATCTTCAGATGTCCAAATCACGACTAAGACTTTTAAAATGACCCCTGTAGGCTTATTCCATCAAATCCCTTCTTCACCCTCAGGCATTGCAGATTCTTATTCATGAGCGTATATTGAGCTGGCTTGACTATTGTAACTCCTTTTATGTGGGGGTTACTCAATATCATTGATGTAGATGGCAACTGATACAGAACGCAGCTGTTAAGCTCTTTTTTAATGCTGGATATACCAACCATGCTTCTCCTCTGTTGTTTCAGAAACATTGATCGCCCATTCCTTTTTGCTCACAATTCAAGTTGTTGGTCTTGACTCCCAGAGCTTATTATGCTGGCCTTCCCTGTTCATCTCTTCACTGATGGTTCCCTACTGTCCAATTTGATTTTCCCAGTTAGTGCTGCTAGCCGTTCCTACTTCTGTTCCATGTTTGGAGGCTACTTGTCGAGCTTCCTTTCAGTTTGTAGTGCCCTCGCTCTGGAACTCCTTGCCATCGGAGATTCAGAGTGAGAGTTCTCATTCCAGATTTAAAACTCAGTTAAAGATGGGCCTGTAAGAATTTGGTTTAAATGGCTGCTACATTCTTGTCTTTCTCATTAGCTCTACCTAATGTGTTCTGAGGTTGTTAATCATTGTAACTGGATTTAGATATTGCTGTATAACCCCATCCTCTTCCTTTTGTATTAGTGATAAACTAGGGTTTGTTTTGTATCTGTGTTTATTCTATATATTTCTTACTCATTTTGCAAACATCAACAATGTTTGAGTTGTGGTATAGTAAGTGCTGGAGTAAAGTCAAAGATAAAAAGATAAAGCTTTGAGAGCACCTTCCACTTTGGGAGCCTTGGAGAGGGGTTGCCATCACATCCCTTGCTTCAGGCAGCAGAGTGCCTTGAGCAGGCCATGGGATGAGTGTTTTCCCGGCTGAAGGTTCGCCTAGAAAGTCGGATACCTTGGGACAATCCTGGACATGAAGTGGCAGGCTGTATCAAGGAGCAGCAGGTACAGCAGGTGCTGATCTAAAGCAATGTGCTCAAATTCACTTATTACTATAAACTGTAACAAAATATTCAAAAGACACTCGTATAAATAAAAAAGATTGATTAATCCAATCTCCTGAAAAATCAAGGCGTGCATTTTTGAGCACTGCAGCAGAATTAGGGTCTCTTGGAGGCATTTTCTTCAAATGAGTTAGTTTTGCGTTTATCATGACAGTCAAGAACGTCATTCCTAAAACAGGATATGTGTAGTATGATCTCTCTCAAATTTACTACTAACACTCACTGTAGTACTTACATTGTGCCAAAGAGAGCTTCTCTCTGGAGTTCATAAGATGTAACATGTATGGGTAATTGTCAAGATTTGACTAGAAGTTCTTCTTTATCAGGCCTGTGGCTACCAATACGATGGGAAATATTTCTGTATCTTTCTGCCATATTTTCTTTGTCTCTGACTGCATTTCTTGCTATAACATCTCCTCCCTCTCCACATGATTCACAGAATAATCCCTTGGAAACAATACCTCTATTACCGTGTTTCCCCGAAAATAAGATCTATCCTGAAAATAAGACCTAGCACATTTTTCTGTGATTACCCTAATATAAACCCTACCTTGAAACCAAGACCTGGTGCAGATCATGTCTGACAGATTCGGTACCGGGGGGGGTCATCGGGGAGGAGCTTTCCTCCTGCCCCACTCCCCGACGCCGATCGGGTGCCGGTGCTGTGCTGCGGGCCACTTCCTTCGCGTCAAGGGTGCTCTCTTTACAGTACAGTTGGTGATGTTGTGGCCTGATTGACTTTGGCGGGTGGACTGTTGTATATGAAAAAAAAAAAAAATAAGGCATCCCCTGAAAATAAGCCCTAGTGCATCTTTTGGAGCAAAAATAAATATAAGACCCGGTCTTATTTTCGGGGAAACACAGTATGAATGCCATTCTGGTATTTTTCTCCTTTTACCACTATGTCAGGTTTCCTCACATCCAGTTTCTTATCCATTGGAATGGGAATGTCCCAAGTGATCATAACTTCTTCATTCTCTGTAATTCTCTTAGGGTCATGATCCCAGTGCTTTTCTGGTACAGTAATGTTGTTGTGCTTACAAAGTTTCCAATGGATGAGATGTGCTACTTTGTTGTGCCTTTCTGAATAAAAATTTTCTGCCATCAGAATTTCACAGCTAGCTATAAGGTGAGTAACTGTTTCCAGCTCTTTCTTACAGAACTTGCATACGTCTGTTTTTACCTGTGCATTTCTAAGCTCACTGTGAACCTTCTCATTTGTAATCCACTGTCCAACTATCAATCTCTCATCCTTAGTTTTCATTTTGCCTCTCCTTACCACTCATGTGTCCTTGTTTGATCAACAAAGGGCTCCTGGGGTAATGCTTTGTATTTCTCACTGTATTTATGAATTTGCCACTTTTTGTTCCTTGTTTGCCAATCTAATTATTTAAAGAGTTTTTTTCTGTTGTTTTACAAATTCTGTTGCTTCCTTTCCTGTATATACTGGAGGATTCTCATCCATTCCTTCTGTTCATCAGAATGCCTGTCCTAGTTTAATAATGGATACAGACTCTGGCCATTTACTTTCATATTGCAACACTTTTTGTGCATTTGGATCTGTTAATGCTGTTAAGTAGGCCTGGAGGCTTATGATGGTTGCTCTCTATATATAATTAATTTCTGAGAAGTCTATTCATCCTTCAGCTCTAGAGATGTACAGTCTCGGCATACACTGATTCTTATAAACCACCTCATAGGCATGGAGGAGTTTTCCTGTTCATACATCTAATTTCTCAAGATATTTCAGAGGCCAGTCTACAATTCTGAAGCTATATGAGAGTATAGGGATTGCAAGCTGATTGATGGCTTGTATCTCTCGCATTCTTTGATGTTAGTGCACTTTTCAGAATCAGCTTCAGTCTCCTGTAATACTCTTTGCTGGTCTTTTCTCTCAATATTTTATGCTGAATTGTTGCTCCTTTCTCTACTCCTAGGTATTTATATATGCCTTCATTTTCAAGTTCTTTTATGTTACAGTCATCAGTTTAACAGATGTTTTCAGTTGTCCTCAATCTTCCTCCAATGAATGTTGCCTTAGCACATTTGTCCAGACCAAAACTCATCCTGATGTCATCAGAGAAGTTTTTTACTAGATGGAATTGTTTAGCTAAATGTTTATCACTGGAACTATAGAGCTTCAAATCATCTACAAACAGTAGGAGTGATGTTATCTCTGGGTCTTTGCCCACTTTAGGGTAAAGGCTAAAACCATACCCAAAAGACTTAAGAAGTGCACTCAAAGGATTAAGGGCTATACAAAACAAGAGTGGTGACAAGGAGTCTCCCTGAAATATTACTTGCTGGATCTTGATATTAGGAATGGTGAAATGTTCTTCTGCATAGTACAGGTGGAGTGTGGTATGCTATATTTCATGGTGAATTTGATGTACTCAGTCACTTTAGAATTTATTTTATAAATTTCGAGGCAATTTATGATCCAGGAGTGTGGGACACAGTCAAAGGCTTTCTTATAGTCAACCAATGCTACGCTGAGATCTCTACTTTTCTTAGCACTAGTCATGATAGCTTTGCTTAGTAGTGGTCGGTCTTTGGTTCCATATACTCCTCTTTTGGTACCTTTCTGTTCTATTGCCATGATATTACAGGAATCATTATGGTTATAAATTTTGTTAGCATCTATTGCAGTGACTAGCTTGTAGATTGTAGGCAGACAAGTTATTGGTCTGTAATTTTTGGGAATGTTACTGTAGTTTCTTTCTTTGGAAGAAACGTTTTTCCTATCATTAGCCACTGTGGCTGCTTAGTTGGCACTCCATCACCGTAAGGAGGAGGCTTTTGTATTTCTTGCTGTTGATCATCTAATGTTTGACAGAGGGGTAATATATAAAAATCTCTTGTGCAGCAGCAGCAGAAGTGGATTTTTACATGCTTGATTGTTGCTCCATTGAATCTTAAACAGGTCAATGATTGGAGAGTGCTTTTGTAATAATTCTGTATTTGGGACTGCATTTTGCATGTACTGTAACATAGTAACATGGTATATGATGGCAAATAAAGGCCACTATAGTCCATCTAGTCTGCCCAGTAAAGTGGCTAGAGTAGCTGTAACTGCAGCTCCATGCAGGTCACCCCCCTCTACTGAAAGATATTTAAGTTTACTTTGATCTTATCCTCTTCCTACAAAGGGATCCACTGTGTCTGTCCCATGCCATTTTGAATTCCGTCGCTGTATTTTCCCCCACCACCTCCGTCGAGAGGGTATTCCAAACATCCACCACTTTTAGTGAAAAAGTATTTTCAGATGTTGCTTTTAAGTTTACCACCTTGCAGTTTCATTGTATGCCCTCTAGTTTTAGAACTTCCCCTTCTTTGAAAAAGGGTTGCTTGTTCATTAATACCCTTTAAGTATTTAAAGGTCTGTATCATTTCCCCCTGCCCCTTCTCTCCTCTAGGGTATACATATTTAGGTCTTCAAGTCTCTTCTCGTACGTCTTCTGGCACAGTCTCCAAATCATTTTGGTCACCTTCCTCTGAACCATTTTAGGTCTTTTTATATCCTTTGTGAGATATGGTCTCCAAAATTAAACACAATACTCCAAGTGAGGCCTCACCAATGACTTGTACAAGGCATTAATACCTCTTTCTTTCTGCTGGTTAGTCCTCTCTGTATGCAGCCCAGCATCCTTCTGGCTATGGCTATTGCCTTTTCACATTGTTTCACCACCTTGAGATTCTCAGATACTATCATATCAAGGTCCCTCTCCTGGTCCCTGCACACCAACCTCTCTCCCCCTATTGCATGCGAATGATTCTTTTGGATTTCTGCCTTCTTTTGTATATCTGCCTGGCTTATAAGTAAGTGTACATAGTGATTTTCACTGATTTATACCTAGTTTTGGTGTTATCTGTCCTATACATATGCTGCTTGTTTTCTCACTTGCATGTGTAATTTGTACTTTTTCCTGTCAGTTATAGATATATTTGGATACATTGATGTCATTTGGCTCATGTATAATGATGAACTCACTCATGATTGGCTCTCTTTTTTTGGCAAGTATTCCAAGGCTTATCAATATCTTCCTTTCTTAAGTACCCCCTTATTCTTTTTGGGCTTGCTTCAACATGCAGCAAGGTCCAAATGAACTTTAGGTATATCCTATGTTCAGCACAAATGCACATGGCTGAAGCTGATTTGGACCTTGCTGCATGGTGGAGCATTTTATTGTCCAGTCTCTTGCCACATGAAATGTTTGCTCAGTCTAAATATTACTTGGATTAATAATGCTTGATTTACATGTGCTCCTGTTTGAGTGTTTTGTAATTAGTGAATGTGACCACATTTCTTGAGACCAGTACACATTGTACAGTACCAGTTGCGCCTGCATACAGCTTGCCTAGTGAAACACAGTTCATGCCACAGCATGATACCCCGGAACTTCGATGGCGCTCCCTGGCCAAGGAGTGGACCTTTTCCACACATCTCACAGTGAGAAGCATTTCTTGCTTTTTTTAGATATTTTACAAATGTTTGGAAGTATATTTTGGGGAACATATGATGATTAATTAGTCCTGCTTTGTACTCTTAAGATTGTTTGTTTGAGATCCATATGTATAAATACCCCCTTTTTTCACTTCCTTTTTTGTTAGTTTGCAAATAATTTTTCTTCATTGTTGAAATTATTTTTTTGATACAGACTCTTTGAGAATTGCATTTTTTGTATTTTGCTTGGCTCAGTGGATGGATATACCATGGGGGTTTTCTAAGTGGAAAATCCAGCATTTGCATGTAGAAACTGCATCCATATGTAAATGGTGATTATAGACCGGGATAAATTTACGCATGTCTGTAATAATTAGAAATTTCAAGGGTGCATGTCAGGGAGTTGGTTAGGGTGTAGCCTGGGCAGGTCAAAAATCGACACCTTTGTTCCTATTTCATATAGAGAATGTACATGTATGACCAAAAATATCAGTCAGGATTTACAGCTGTACCCTGGCATATATAGGTTTATAAAAAGTGCTCATTTTGGCCACCCCTTTATAGGAGGAATTATGGGGGTTATCATCCTTAATCCCCCATTGTTTATTTCCCCCTCCAAATTAAAATTAAATAAAGATAGTGGCCTCTATAGTCAATTGGTGGCATTTATACATACATGTTTGCAAAATGTTCTACATACATGTGTAAGATGCCAAGTTGCCTCTTGATTGCGCCCACTATAGATTTGTAAAATGGTTCCTCCAGGAGTAGACTTTCGAATTTGCAAGACACAAAATGAGAACTGAAAAACATTTTTTCAGAAAGACATAGGAAAAATGTTATCTACTTTCTGAAGACCACTTGGCACAAATGATCATAATATGATCAAATTTGACTTAACTGGAGCGAGTACACAAAGAAAACCTACTATGTCAGCATTCAATTTTCAAAAGGGAGACAACCATTTAATAAGGAAAGTGGTTATAAAAAAACTAAAAGGAGCAGCTGCAAAGGACAAGAGTTTACATCAAGCATGGACATTGTTTAAAAATACAATCTTGGAAGCCCAGAACAGATGTATCCCATGCATTACGAAAGGCAGAAGGAAGGCCACCTGACAACCAGCATGGTTAAAAGGTGAGGTAAAAATGGGTATTAGAGCAAAAAAATATCTACTGTGCTATTTTAATGTGTATGTTACTAGTGCAGTATCATATTATTGCTATCACTATTGTGACCCAGTTGTCATGAAAAATTCCTGTTCACGCTGCTGTGCTATTTTTGGGATACTACCAGAGGAAGTGTGTGCCCTGGAACAGGCATGACATGCCTGGGATATTGATGGGGGAGAAGTAAAAGCTCAGGCCAAGGGGAAGGACATTGATTTTTTAGCAGGAGTATAAATGTCCAGACATTTGGAAGGAAAGCATGGTCTGTGAGCCCTCTAAGCAGCCCGATCACCCACTTGGTGTCAGATGTATATAGTTCAACCCTATTATCATGTATATAGTTCAACCCTATTATCCAAGTTGATATTCCTGTTCTATGTAAAACCAAACAGTTTGTGTTTAGGTTGTTTTTGTTATACTGTAAACCGCGCTGATACCGAATAGTGCGGTATATAAGCAACTGTAATAAATAATAAATAAATAATAAGATAAGAAGGAGAGTAAGTATAATAGGGGTCTGTTGGAGGTTAAGTTCAGGAAGTTATCCTGTCTAGGGGAGACTGCTGCACCTCTGCCGTTATCTGTGAAGCTGTCGCCAGGTACAGAGAGTGACTCTGTTTCTATTGATCTGGTCCTAGAATTTGCTCAACCAGTAGGAAGCAGAGGGATTTCCAGTATCCAGAGGTCTGGAGGCAAATGAAACCACACTAGAGGAGAAAGGAGATAGGGTGTATGGCCAAGGGAGAGTCTGGAGGAGAACCTGCATGAGAGAGGTCCCCCAGGAGAAGAACCTTGAATCAGCTAACACAGCTAATGGCCTTTGGGATACTACTGTAGGTGAGTTTCTAAGCAGTGGCGTGTGTGGAGAGAGTGAGAGAGAGCGAGATCAAGAGAGATCAGTGAGGGCATATTCAAAGGGATTTACAGCATGTGGTTTGCAGACCTACAAACAGAATAAATCCTGTTCACTGCTATCATGGTTAGTGCAGCTGAATATTCCTTCCTAACCTGGTTAAACGCTCTGTTAGCGATGGGGTGTTCTGGGGCAGAGTGGGAGTGGCATCATTAGCTAGCCAGTCAGTGGTGATATTCAGCTGCTAACCAGTTAGCTAGAATGACAAAAGTTAGAAGGGGTGAAAAAATGCCGTAACTATAGGCGGTTTTGCAATCTGGCTAGCAGGGGAATATTGCCTTTGACGAGACTGCCAAAGTGTAATCTGGGCAAACCAGCTATTCAGCAGATTGGGCTGACGCTCAACATCCGGCTTTATTTTAACAGCGCGGGCATCACTGCTGAATGTCTCCTAAGATCTTTTGATTTGAAGAATCAAGTGAAGCACAAGTAGAAAGTTTGTGTAATATTAACTTATCTACCTACCTACCTCTGGAAGCTGCCATTTGCAATCCTGTTGTGTTGAAGAGAAATTATATGACCCCCACTGGGTTTCGGTAAAGTTTGGCTTTTCTTAGCTGGTGTTCTGTGCATTGCGTGAAGGAGCCTCACTGGGATGGAGGGACTCTAAATTCAGCTCACTAACTATTGCCTAGTAGTAGTCAGTTGATGTACCTCTGGCCTTGTCCGCTCACAACTCACAAGCATAAACTTTAATCTTGAGTGAGTACTGCAAGGGTATTGGGGCAGAAAAAGGCTCTGACCTCTTGTCCTGGCTACACTATAATTTAATTTGTCTATTTTAAATTTACCGGACTGTTCTAATTGTATATTTAGTCACTTTCCTATAGTTACACTATTACCATAATGTAAGTTGCCTACATGAAGCTGAACCCCTTTGGATGAATCTCTTTATAAGGTGATTAATAAATCTTAACAAATGAATATATGAGAAGTTGGAAACACTTTAGAATATACATAGCTAAGAGCCTATATGCAACAAAGAAATCCCTGGAAAAATACAGTCTCCAAGTAGAAACTACAGTTACAATTATTTGATAGTAAGGTTGCAGGTAAACCTTGGACATGCACTGGAAGTGTGGGGAGGAGGGAAGGGACACCATAGTTCTAGGTTTGAGCAACAAGGCATGCAGGAGGGACGGGGAGTCATTATTAGGGCCGGTGCAAGGATCAGAGGCACCCTAGACAGGCCCTCCAGCCTGCTATCTCCCCCCCCCCTCTATTGCACTGCTGCTGCCCCTCTGAGAAGTCTGCGTTGGAGGGGGCAGAAGTGGCAGATAGTGGGAGGAATGGAAACACAGCACTGGAGAATTTAGGTAAGCGCTGTATCATGGTTTCCATGCTATTGCCGCTGTTGCTGACCCCGAGAGGGCCCCACAGAAGGTCAGCACTCTAGTCAACTGTCTAGTTCGCCTAATGGCAGCACCGGCTCCAGTCGTTACTCTGCCCCCTCCCACATCTTTCCCATGACAGCGACAATATCACTTAGAAGCAGAAACATTGACAGAGAAATAGAAGAAAGGGATGCATTTCCCCCATACTGTGCAAAATTTAAAGATAATGGGGGTCATTTTAAAAGCCATAGCTACAATTTGGATGTCCAAAAAGGTGCATACAAATGTCCAAATCATAGAGTTGTTCCCGAGCCATTCCACAAATGGCTTTTAAAGACATCTCTGATTCAGGGATGGCCATGGGAGCATGGTGGAGATGGTGAAATTGACTTAAATATCCCCAATGTCGGGAATATCTGTGACCTTGTCCAAATTTAAACCTGCTCCAGGCACGAATAGGCATTGGGAAAGTGTTGGTTTTGGCCAGAAAATATTCAGAGAGTACAGAGAAGATGGCATGTCACCGCCTCCAGTATTCTCCACAATCACAATGATAGCAGCAGTGGGATTTGAACCCTGGCTTCTCTGATCCTAGCCAATTGCTCTATTAGGCTGTTCCTAGACGTCCCTGGTCTTGACTACTCTTCCCACAGACATACATATCAGGTAGGTCCACATTTGTGAAAACGTGCTTGAATTCGGACGTGCCTGTTTTTTCCCCAGATGTTCTAGCTTGGACGTTCCCGATTGCCCTTGGACATCATTTGTAAATTGTGCCTTAATGGATGTAAATTCTAAAAATTGACATATTCCAATCACTAAATTGGAAATATTTTTTTATCCACCCTCTGTCCCCACTGTTTGAATCGGAGACAGGAGGCTGCCAAACAGATGGGAGTCAGGGACACAGCTCTAAAATTCCCCAAAAAGCAGGGACATCTGGTAACTTCATTTGCTAGAATCATCCAACCAATCCTGTTATACAGAAGTGAATTCTGAGGTCTGTCATTAACCCCAAATTACAGGAAACAGGATGGAATCCCAACAGAAACCTTTCATCTCTAGCTCTGCCGACACTCTGCCTACATGGAAAGATCCCTAATAAGGACTGCAGAGCAGGGTGCTCGCCTTCTACTCACTATATAAAAGAGAACAATAAAACGTAGGTGTCGTGTCATGTCAATAACAGTGGCATGAACTCTCTTCACTATTAGGCACTCTAGGTAGTGACATAAAACCTGGACAAAACACACTTAATACATAAATAGCAAACCTGTCCTACCGAACCAAGATTGGCATCCAATCCAAACAACTACAACCTGACCTAAATGCAGACAGTGCAACATGCCCGACAACACCAACAGACTTCCTATCGGGAGTCGCAGATCGGAAAACAAAACAAACTGGGCTGCTTCAGATCTCTGCACAGAAAATGCAAACTAGCAGAATAGCTGACCTCGGTCACAGATGCAAAACATACACAGAGCCTCACCAAAGACAGAGTAAATGACCACAGACTAGAAATAGAACGATGCAGACAAAGACTGACCTAGGAAGCCCGACTCTGCAGGCAGTGCAGTATGGGAGGAACAGAAACAGTAATTTCTTCTTCTACTGTGAAAAATGTGAAGATATCACAGATGCAGATTTCCCCAAACTGAGAGAGAAAACCAAAGGTTTCCCACAGAAGAGTGAGCAGAGGAAACTCTATTTAGTCCTGGGGGAAAAGGGGAGAAACGGCAGCTTGAGTGGCAAAATATGTTGTATCCTGTCACCAAATGAGAAATATAACCTGACCAGGGACAATACAAACCAGTTACAGAACCTAGCAATTGTCCTCTCTGTCCTCTTCAAAGGGAATGATCTGGATAATTCCCTTAGGCAGCACTTGCCGTGGATTTTCAGGCAAACTGTGCCAGTGGGATAGCAGCTGAATATCACCACTATCAGGCTAATGCTGCTGCCGACTGCAAAATCCAGATTTTATTTTACCTGCAGTGGCTAACAGCTGACTGCTGTGGGCTAAATAACACCCCAAAAGAGTTTGTAGAACTCTTTGCCTCTCGGGAACGTGTCCATCATGATCATAGACCTGGGAACAGTAGTAACACTATGTTTCACTTTGTATGACCCAAAACAGGAAAGGAAAATTAGGAAATATTACATTAAGTTTCTGCATATTGATATTCTTTGTCATATCTAAGGTCCTGGCTTGTGTGTGTGCATCTGTGTGACTCTTTTTCAGTCGAGTTGGAGTGTAATGAGAAGTCCTGGCGGGTCAGCATTGGATGTAGATCCAGCGTGAGGAGAGTAGATCCTCTTTTCCTTCTGTCCTCGGAGCTTTTCCTTTCTTCATCCTTTCTTTCTCTTCCTTCCTTCACCTTTCAATAATCCTGATCCTTCATTTTAGCCTATTCTCAGAGACATGTTTACTAAAGTGTGCCTCTGGGTAGTGGGGGGTTCAGCGTGTGCTAAGCACACCACGGTAAAATTTACCGCATGCTAATAAGTCAGCCACGCTAAAACTCCTGCACTACAGACAGAGCATTCCCATCGCAGGTAGTGCGGGTATTTTTGGCATGTCCTCCCTGCACTTAGCGTAGGTGTACCTACTTCCACCTCAGAGGGTGATATTCAGTATACCAGCGCCAAACACAGCATGCGGGGGTGGTGTGAAACCTGCGCTACTTACATGCTTACATGCCAGGCATGCCTCCATTTTGTAGTGCGGATTAAGCTCCACCCCTACACTTATTTTTGGGGCTGAACGTGTGCTATCAGCATGAACATTAGTAAATATGCCCCTTACTACACTCCTGTTACTTCCTCTATTACGTGATATGTCTGTCTCTGCTACCTTTGACTCTCTTCCTTAATTTCTTTTTCTATGTTGTTTTCAGTCTTTTTTTCCATTAATATTTATCTTCATTTGAAGTTTCTATACGCCTTTTTTCTCCCTTGTCATATATCCTTTCTTTCTCTCTCTCTCTGTCTCTCAGTTATTCCCGTTTCTCAAGTTCTAGAAAGCTGAGCTTGCTGCCAAGACAACAAACTGAAGCCTAGTTAACTTTCACCGTCTACACGTGCCGTTTTAAGGCTTTACGCTGGAAAACAGTTTTGCACAGGCAATCTATTAATATTGCCTCCTTGAATCGGAGAGCTGCTAAGGCATTCTCATAAAGAACAGTGATAAATAGCTTATCTCAAAAGGATAAGAAAGATCCCATGCCTGTCAAACAGATAACATCTAAAAGGTCAAATTTAGGCCTCCCCCCTCCCCATGAAGCATTTCCTCCAGTTAAAACATCCTGTCCAGACAAGGACACAATGGGAAAGTGTAAAAGGTGCAGTGAGACACAGGAAAGCCATGATGTCTGTGAATAAATTTGCAACTCATTCTATCCTGTCCAGAAAGCAGCTTTCTGGGCAGCACCAATTGCTCCAATGGCATAAGAAGTGTAATTACTTTATCGCATTCGCAGTTCACCAAAGAACTTGCTTTGGAAGGTTGACTGGCTGACATCCAGCCACGAAGCTGGAAAAAGAGATGCAGAAGGTCATTAAAGTCTCTTACAAAGTCTCTTAGAGGCCAGCTCCGGGAAAGTCAATGGAATCTAACTAGAAAGAGTAAATCTTATAGAAAACTGCTAAATGTATTAGATTGTAGCAGATTATTTTATACTTATATAAATATTTTAATTTGTTTTAGCTACAACCGTCAGCAATGCAGGCAGGGTTGGGCCTAAGCTAGGGTTATCAGATATCTAGATTTTCCTGGAGATGTCTGAGCAGGGTTTTAAAAACTGTTCAGGTTAGGCTAGTTCTGCTACTGAGTGACTACTGGGACAAGTATTTATTTTATTTATTTATTTAAAAAGGATTTATATACTACTTTGTCCTGAAATTAAAGCGGTTTACACTTCAAAAATCAGTGTCAGTAGGGGTAGGCATGCAGTGTTTACACGGGTGAGTATTTGTGTGAGTGAAGGCGATGATTTCTTGGTGTGCTATTTACGGGATGAGCTATGTACAAGGGATCATATATAGGGAGGGTAGGAGGGTACATAGGGGGTCAAGCGGATTGGTAGGTAGCCATGGGGCTATAGGACATAGGACTATCGTGTTCAATGAAGAGCGTAGTTTTGGGCTGCTTCCTGAAGTCCTTGAGGTCCATAGTTGTTCGTCAGTCGTCCGGGAGGGATTTCGATGCAGTTTAAATTAACATTAACTTATACAAAGGACATCAAATTTAAACAATAACTTATACAAAGACCTTTCAGTTGTAAACGGTAACATCATATTTTAACAACTTAAACAGACTTGTAAATTCATGCTCCTGTTACTAGGAACATTCAATGCAAGGGTCACATCCAGCCACTGGCATTGAACATCCGGGTTGGCCAGATAGCAAAGAAGCTAACCAAGGAGTGGTGATATTCAGCCGTTGCCTGCTTAGCTTCAGCGGCGAAGGTTAGGCCAGTTGTTCTGGTGCTTAACGTTCGGTGCTTTGCAATAACTGGGCAGTGGCTCAATATCAGCACTGCCCTTTTAAGGCTGGGTGTCGCCCTGGAATGTCTTGACGGTAGCTGGTTAGCAATGAGGCATGCAGCACCACCTGCTAATATTCAGCGTCACTAACTGTTACCGGAGGATGTAGTAAGGGCTGTTAGTATAGCTGGGTTTAAAAAAGGTTTGGACAAGTTCCTGGAGGAAAGGTCCATAAACCACTATTAAAAAGGGACCCAGGATATCACTGCTTGACCTAGTACAAGCACTGCAGAACCTGTGTCTTTTGGGGAAACTGCTAGATACATATGACCTAGATTGGCCACTGTTGGAAACAGGATACTGGGCTTGATGGACCTCGGTCTGACCCAGTATGGCATTTCTTATGTTCTTATGTTCTTATGTCGCTGAATAACCCAGTCAGAGCAATTAACGTGGTTAGCAGGTCTGCTAACCACATTAATCATTTTGAGTATCCCCCTCTAGATAATTTAACTAGGCATCCCTTATAAAATTACTCTTCATATGCTGAAGAGAGAGGAAGCCGAGAAACTAAAAGCCGTTTGAAATGCAAAGCCGAGATGAAAGTCAGAAGACTTTCATCTCAAAAGCATACGAGGATCAAATCAGTTGAAAAGGTTGCAAAATGTTTTATTTTTGTGAGGATGAGCAGTTTATTTTTCTGTGCTGAATAATTTGGTTGAGTTCCAGTGTAAGGAGAGTTTCACTTTGGGACACCACCCCTCCTGGGTGAGGGCTCAGCACTGTTTTGGAAAGGGACCTTTCTCCCAGGTGCTTCCTTCAACTCCCAGTCAAAGAATTGATTAATATACTTTGGTAACTCTTTTTAAACCTGCAGTCTTGGGGAGGAGAGCAAGTGAATCCCTATTTCATTTCTCCATACCGGAGATGTACCTGTCATTAATGAGAGGACTAAAGGCAGTGGTGTTTTAATGTCTAGGGTCTATAAATATACTGATGGGGATTGAATCAAGTTCCTACAAATATGAAGGAGAAGCTACTGTCTCTCCCAGGAGAACACCAGATTAAGGAGGGCGAAGAGAAATATACTCACCTGTAGGGCTGGTCCTGCCACCAGGTGAACTAGGCTTCTGGCTAGGGCAGCGGGTTTGGAGGTGGCAGCATGGCTCCCATGCAGTATAAGCGCAGCACATTAATGCTGCTCTCAGCATGGTGTGGGCCTTTTCATTGCAGGCCTACACTCAGCGGATGCCATGTCCTGTCCCCTCTGATAGAAAGTCCGCATCGGAAAGGTGTGGGATGTGGCATACTTGAGCTCAAGGCCTCATGCTGCTTTTGATTTTGCTGAGGCTTGGCTGGGTGGAGGGTGATGGCAGCAGTAGGTGTAAGTAAAGAGGAGTGAGATGGACATGGATGGGGGAGGGGCATAGGGAAGGGAAGAGAAGAGAAGAAGCGGGACACAGGTGGATATAGGGAGGGGAAAAGGAGATGCTGGACACCTTAGGGTTAGGCAGAGGAAGGGGAGATGCTGGACAATTGAGGGAGGTTAGGTAAGGGAAGATGCTAGACATCTGGGGTATAGAAGAGAGCTACTTCACATGGGTGGCGTACAGATGGAAGGGGAAGGGGAGGGGAGATATTGGGCTATAGGGCCTTGAGGTTCCTGGAGAGGGGGGACAAACAGTTTTTTGCCTATGGTGTCAAATAACCCCTTAGACCAGCGCTGCCTACCCAGGAACCCACCTATAGAGGAGAATACAGAGGAAGAGCATGAGGAGAACTTCAAGTTCAGAGACTTTGACCAACCACTTATAAGGTGCAATATCTGCTTCATTTAATGGGCTGCAAATACTTCCTTTGGGTATCATCTAATAAAGGGACTTTACTTAAAAATGCTATTTTGTCTTTTGTATACTGCTTTACTACCTAGTGATTTTTGTACAGTACTGCTGGCTTATATTTTTTCCAGATGTAGATTATGCCCTAGATGTGGTGTATTTAGATTTCAGAAAAGCTTTTGATGCCATTCTGCACTGGGAAGTTATAAACAAACTGAGCACCCTAGGAATGGACCCTAAAGTTACTGATTGCGTTAGAAATTGGCTGAGTGGGAGGCGACAAAGGGTACAGGTAAATGGAACTCATTCTGAGGAGAAGAAGGTTACCAGTGGAGTGCCGCAGGGATCTGTCCTAGGTCCATTTCTTTTTAACATCTTTGTTAGTGACATTGCAGGAGGGCTGTCGAGTAAGCTTTGCTTGTTTGTGAATGATACCAAAATCTGCAATAGAGTAGACACCCAGGGAGGAGTAGGTAACACGAGGAGGGATCTAGCTAAGCTTGAAGAATGGTCAAGAATTTGGCAGCTGAAATTTAATGCTAAAAAATACAAGGTCATGCATTTGGGCTGCAAAAATCCAAAGGAGCGGTACAGTGTAGGGGGTGAGATACTTCTGTCCACAAAAGAAGAGCGGGACCTGGATGTAATTGTGACTGACAATCTTAAAGTAACTAAACAGGAAGAAAAGGCCACTGTGAAAGCCAGAAGAATGCTTGGGTATATAGGGAGAGGAATGGCCATTTGAAAAAAGGAGGTGATAGTGCCTCTGTATAAGTTTCTGGTGCGACCTCATTTGGAGTATTGTATGCAATTCTGGAGGCTGCACCTTCAAAAGGATATAAGCAAGTTGGAGTCAGTGCAGAGGCTGGCTACTAAAATGGTTAATGATCTTCGTTATGAAGCGTATGAGGACAGACTTAAAGATCTTAATATGTCTACTTTAGAGGAAAGGCGGGATAGGTGCGATATGATAGAGGCATTTAAATACTTCTGTGGCATAAATGCACAGAAGGGTCTCTTTCAATTGAAGGAAACTCTGCTACGAGTAGACATATGATGAGAGTTAAAGGGGATAGACTCAGGAATAATATGTGGAAATATTTCTTTATGGAAAGAATGGTAGATGGGTGGAATAGTCTCCCAGTGGAGGTGGTGGACACAAGGGCAGTATCTGAATTCAAAAAAGCATGGGACAAACACTGAGGATCTCTAAAGGTTAAAAGAGGACTATTGTAGTTGATATGGAAGGGCAGACTAGCTGGGCCATGTGGTCTTTTTCTGCCGTCATGTTTCTATGTTTCTATGCAACTTTATATTTTGTGGTTACCAAAATTAACCTTGAAATCATTACAAATTCTACAGAATGCTGCTGCCAGGATAATTTTAGGATTATCATGGTTTGATAATAGTACTCTTGGCCTTATTGACCTGCATCGGTTACTGATAGATGCTAGAATTAAATTTACGA
Source organism: Ichthyophis bannanicus (assembly GCA_033557465.1). Taxonomy (NCBI): domain Eukaryota; kingdom Metazoa; phylum Chordata; class Amphibia; order Gymnophiona; family Ichthyophiidae; genus Ichthyophis; species Ichthyophis bannanicus. Next base: position 1,173,469,854 of record CM066031.1, read on the forward strand.
TTTTGATGTTTAAGGTTATACTTGGATTATCTTCAGCTACTGTATCTTCATTGTTGAAGCTTCATGCCTCAATCAGGCCTGTAAAGTCGTGTTTACGTGATTCTTATGCTATCCCTGATACAGCGGTTATGAGAAAAGAACTGCGCAAGCTTGCATTTTTACAATAGTGGCTCCTCTGTTGTGGAACGCTTTGCCTGATGATTTGCATAAGATACATGATAGTATGTCAAAGATGATATCATGTTTGTTAGCTATTTAATTTTTCATTTTGTTATAGTTTTTTATTATTATGTATGTGTTTACTGTAACCTGCAGAGAACATTGTGAATTCTGTGGGCTTTAAATGTGTTAAACAGTAAGAGTACATTCCAATGTGGCCATCTTGGCCCCTGTGCATCCGATCAGAATTGGGATGCCCAGAGGTAGACCTAATTCTTATCCTCTAGAGGGCTAGATGTGCCTGTGGGATCAGAATTGGGTCTAGGGCCTGAATATGCAGGCTGGGCCCCGATTCCGATAGGCCTGCATGCACAGAAGATCATCAGCTACCTCAGTCAGGCTCCTGAAAGGAGCCGCAGTGCGATGGCATCCTGTTGCCAGGGCACCATGGCTCCATTCAGGAGCTGCAAATGCCAGCCGCTGCTGATGTTCTTCGTTCCCCACAGCTGGACCCTTGATCCAGCCTCCCATGCACCCCTACCTTTCCGTTGCGGCCCGGCAACAGGATCCCCCGACGTCCAGGGGGACTTATTCCACCTCTGCAGTGGAATAAGTCCTCCATCTAAGTTCACGGCTCGGACATACAGGCCCTGTACGTCCGGGGTCGTGGACCACCCATGCCCTGCCCTTGCTTCGCCTCTAGAACGCCCCCTCCCGCCCCATCTAAGCCTCCCCATACAAACATGTTGTTCATACGGAGAGGCGTTTGCCCCCATAGCTAAATATTTTGCTTTGCTCCAGTATAAGCCTTGAGCTCTGTTTTCACCTATCCACCAGGATGTTTTATGTTAATTTTGGTGCAATGCTTTGCTTCCTTTCACTAGTTTCTTGTTCTTTAAAGCAACAGACACACCTGTAAGTTTGAGAAGGCTTTCACTGAAGACGGGGAGGTTCAGCCTGGTTAGGATGGGCCATTGCTGGTTAGTAGTACTGAGGGGTCTTGTTATGTTTTCCTTGTTCTTTATTGTAAGCCGCTCTAGGGTCTTAATTGGCTATGGTTGGACCATCATAAACCAGCAAATGAATGAATGAAGAAAAAAATAAATACATTTTTTTATGTAGGACCTCCAGGGCTACCTTAACCCTCTTTATGGGATAATGCCTCCCTTCTGCCAAATAAAGGACTACTTTCCTTCTAAACAGGATCTCCCAGCAACATGAAATAAATTAGCAAGATCAGTTAAATACTGGGTTTTCTCTTGGTTTCCCTTTTTACCAGAACAAAGTAACCCAAGACCAGGCTTCTTTCAAGTAAATTCCTTTTACCTTTATGTTTTTCACAAAACCCTTCCCAGCTTCACTGGAGGGAGAGGAAGAATGTAAAGCAACTGCCTGTTCTCAGATCCAAGTAAGTATATGCCAAGTATTGTTTTCTCTTTTGGGCATATCCTAAGACATTCTTCTCAAAAAATGTTCAGCACTCAAATGTTAATTAAATATAATGTTCTGATCAGGTTTGTGTCAGTGCATAGGGCAATCTCATTGGCGGGCGCCTTGATGAATTCTCTGTGCTCAAGAGCAGATATAGTTACTTAGTAAATGACAGCAGATAAAGGCCACCATGGCCCATGTAGTCTGCTTAGCAAGGTGTTTAGGGTTGTAGCTGATTCCCTATGCAAGTTATCTGTTCTTACGCCTTTTACTTTGGGTTGCAACTGTTACTCAATGCAGGTTACCTCAACTCTATGCTTTTTACTTTGGGTTGTAACTGCTGCTCCGTGACAGCTACTCCTCCTATCCTTTTTTGACGCGTGAAAGTAATTTAAATTTTGCTTTGAACAGGAGAGCCTCTCATCCTCTATAGGAATCCTCTGTGCTTGCCCCATGCCTTTATGGAATTCCATCACTGTTTTTGTTCCCACCACCTCCAGTGGGAGAGCATTGAAGGCATCCATCACCCTTTATGTGAAAAAGCATTTCTTGATGCTGCTTTTAAAATTTCCAAGGGGCAGTTTCTCCAAATGGGTGAGCTGTGCATATACCATGATGGTCATGAACCTCATGTCTAAGTCAAGGTATATGGAGTATGATCTCAGTCTTTCAAATTTACTGCTAATGCTTGGCATAGTACTTGCATCCTGCCAAAGAGAGCCTCCCTCTGGAGTCAGTAAGATGTTACATGTATGTGTAACATCCTCCTTTCAGATTCATTTCATGTCCTCTAGGTTTGTAGTTTCTCTGTCTTTGGAAAAGATTTGTTTGTTTATTAGTATTTTTTGAGTATTTAAATATCTGTCCTTCCTTTCCTCTGAGGTTTACATTTTCTGGTCTTAAAATCTCTTCCCATATGGCTTCTGGTGCAAATCCCATAAAATTTTGGTCGCTTTCCTCTGAACTGCTTCTAGTCTGAACTGCTTCTAGTCCTTAGTGAGAAATGACTTCCAAAACTAAACACAGTACTCCAAGTGAGGTCTCACCAATGACCTGTACAGGAGCATTATCACCTCCTCCTTTTGGTTGCTTATGTCCCTCTCTATGCAGTCTAGCATCCTTCTAGCTTTAGCCACTTCTTGTCATATTGCTTCACAACCTTGAGGTCTTCAGACTCTATCACCTCTAGGTCTCTCTCTTGGACCATGCACATCATCATCTCACTCCCTATCGCATACTGCTCTTTTTGGATTTCTGCATCACTTTGCAGTTCTTCAAGGCAAATCCAAGATCATATAGACTCTGCTGCTCCGCTAGATCACTGCCAACATGGGTTCAGAGAATATCATGGAGTTGAGACCCTCCTCACCATCCTATTCAATAACATAATCACAGGCATTGACAACATCCGACAAGGTTTTGTTCTCATCTTCTTAGACATTGCCGTGGCATTCGACTCGGTGAGTCATGAACTTCTCCTCGGGCGATTGAAAGAGAAGGGAGTCTGCAACACTGCGCTCGCATGGTGCAAGTCTTATCTAGATGGAAGATGGCAACATGTAAAATCCGGATCAGAAGAATCAAAACGCTTCCATCAAACACAAGGTGTGCCGCAAGGTTCCTCTTTGTCATCTCTCCTATTCAATATATACATGCAACCCATCTGCAATATCATTAGATCATTTAACGTGAGCTGTTTGATATATGCTGATGACATACTCTTATACATGCCATTCTCAACAGATCAAATGGACCTTACACCCCTGGCAGACTGTTTCAATGCGGTCTCCGAATGGCTCCAATCTCAAAACCTCCGCATTCAGCACAAGAAAACTGAGGTGCTCTTCATCGCGAGAGACCCCAACTTTACTCCTCCATCCCATGTAAGAGTCAAGGAAGCTGACCTGCAAACTAAAGACACAATAAGATACCTTGGAGTCACCTTGGACCAATGTCTTGATATGAAATCACACATAGGCAATATAGTAAAAGCTGTATATTTCAAAATCCGTACGCTCAGGCATCTGCGCTCCTTATTGGATCCGGATGATTTCCGGACTATATACCAAGCACTAATCTTACCCCATTTCAACTTTGCCAATGCCATCTTACAAGGTCTCCCTCAATCTACACTGAGTCCGTTACAGCTGGCCATGAATGCTGCAGCAAGGGTCTTCCACGGAGCCTCCAGAAGTGACCACGTGACTCCTATCCTGAAGCAGCTTCACTGGCTCCCTATACACGGAAGGCTTATCTTTAAGACCTTACTCCTCTCATTCAAGGCCATCAATGGCCTCTCATCTTCTTCACTCACAGAACTCATTCACACAGTGCCTCCCAACAGATCCAGAAGAGCAACAGCTGTAAACTCACTAATAACCATGAAGGCCTTGACAAAATGTAGCAGTACAACGGCAAATAGGGCCTTCAGTCTTTGCGTCCCCAAATGCTGGAGTGCTCTACCATCTGACATTCGTGCCATTGCAGACCTGACTCAGTTCAGGAAGGCACTCAAATATCACCTTTTCCTCCAATACTACCCAGTCAGCAATGAAATCTAGGTAACCCCATCTAAGAAAGTAGCCATATGTTAATTCTGATATAGTGTCAGCATCCCGCCTGCAGATTTATGTACATATTTTACTCATGTTATCTTAGTTTTTACTCTTGTTCTTTGTAAATAATTTATGTATATAGTTCACCCATGTTATCCAAGTTTATACTCCTGTTCTCTGTAATACCGAACAGATTGTTGTTCTGGTCATTTTGTTATACTGTAAACCGCGCTGATATCGAATAGTGCGGTATATAAGAAAATGTAATAAATAAATAAATATAAATATTACATCTTAACTGCCAAGCATTAGACCATTCTTCTAATTTTTGTAGTTCATTTCTCATGTTGTGAACTCCTGGGGTGTCCACTCTTGCAAATCTTTGGTGTAATCCACAAAAATGGCAAACTTTTCCTTCTAAATCTTTGGCAATGTCACTTACAAAGACGTTGAACAGAATCGGTCCCAGTTCAGTTCCTTGAGGCACTCCACTACTCACCTTTCTTTCATCTGTCAGTAGACCAGTTTCTAATCCAGTTCCTTATTCTGGGTCCTAGTTCTCTGGTCATTCAGTCAAAAAAATCAATCTTCTAATCTTTCCTTTAGTAGCATTTATTTTATTTGTTTTTCCATACGCTTAGGGGGGTTTTCTGAGCCACGAATAGTGGGGATGGACAGCCTGATGGGACGTCAATCCCCGCTATTCATGGCTTCACCTGCCCCCGAATAACTTCACAGTCGATTGTGTGGGGAAGTTAGACAGGGGTGGGGAATGGGCGGCATGGGGGCGGAGAGTGCGCAGGCAGTGGACAGTCGCTGGACCTGGACATACAGGGCCGATTCTAATGTCAGCTCTGTATGTCCGGGGCTGGCGAAATGTTGGGAAGTTATTATAACTTCCATGGACGTTTCATTTTGGAAGGCCTGGGGCACAGATGGGGCAGGGGGTGGCCAGGGTTTATTACCCGCAGCCTGATTGGTGGTCAGGCTGTGGGAAATAAACTCTTGTTCTTGGCGGCCGGCATCGTGGCTTTTAAATGTAGTCGCGGTGCCATGGCAACATGATGCTATGGCGCCATGGCTCCATTTAAAAGCCCTGACTGAGTTAGCCGGTTGCAGTCCTGAACGTGCAGGCCGGACGGAATCACTGTCCTGGCTTGCACGTGCAGGACTGTTCGCAATTCTGATCCCATGGGGCTAGACGTGCCCCGCGGGATCAGAATTGCGATCCCCTCTGTGCGTCCGGTTCAGACCGGATGCACAGAGGGGATCTACATACAGGACAGAATCGGACCTTTAATCAATGAATCAAAGTGGTTTACAAGGAACAAGAAGAAGATACAAATGTATTTATATATTTATTTAACTGCATTTATATTCCACTTTTCACCGGGTCAAAGTGGTTTAACAAAAAAGGGAGGGAGGACAGTAATCAATTCACAGAGAGGGGGGGCCGTCACCAAGGGGGCCAACATTGATGATCCGAACAGAAAGTAACGACTTAGACAATTGACATGAGTCTCTTAGTAGGTAGTTCTGGGGATATGTCAGAAGGTCTGGAAGGGTTGTCAGTGATGGATGTCTGTTTTTGGTCCAAGGTATTCATGAAACAGGATGGTTTTTAGTTGTTTCCGGAATGTGGAAAGGTCACCGCTGTTTCTGATTTGGCTCGGTAGGGAGTTCCAGAGGGAGGGTGCATACAGTTCGAAAGCTCTGTTGCAGGTCCGTTGATTGCACTTAGTTCATTCGTGGGGGATAGTGAGGGTGTTGTTGGTGGTCTGTTGGGTTGTCCTGTTGAGGGTGGACTGGAGTAATAGAGAGCAGAGTTGGGAAGTCTGCGTTTGATAGGGGGCTTTGTGGATAAGCAGGGCAGATTTGTATTTGATCCTTGCTTCGAGTGGTAGTATGTACAGTTCTCTCTCTGTTTTTTTGCTTTCTGGATGATTCTTACAGTGGTGTTTAAGGCAGTTCATAGTGGGTGGTGGGTAGGCCATGATAAATTATATTGCAGTAGTCCAGGTGGGGGAGCGTCATAGCCTGCATGACTGTTCTGAAGTCCTGTGGATCAATGAGTGGTCTGAGCCGTTGTACCATTTTTGCTTTGTGGAATATTGTTCTGGTAGTCTTTTTAATCTGTTGATTAAATGTGAGCACCTGGTCTATGATGATTCCCAAATATTTTATGTGGGGTTGGATTTGTATTTGGGTGGTTCCCAAGATGAGGTGTGGTGGTGGGGTGAAGTTTGGGTCCTTGGTTACTATGAGGGCTTCTGTTTTTTTAATGTTGATGGAAAGATTGTTCCTTTGTAGCCAGTTGGAAATGTCAATGAAGCAGTCTGACAGGATTGTTTGTTGGGTTGGTGGTTGTGATTGGCCCATAGAGCATTAAAACCACATAATTATTTACATTCTCTTGTATACCATGCTATTCTGCATCAGTGCGGTTTACATTGAACAAACTGAAATTACAATGAACAGGGCATTATAACTTGGAGATAACTATTTTACAGGGAACATGGGCTATGGAGGGTTAAGTGGCTTGCCCAAGACCACAAGGAGCACCTGTGGGACTTGAAACCCCAGTCCTTCCAGCCCAAGGTTGCTGTCCTCTAGTGGGATTTGAACCCCTGACCTTCCGGCCTGAAGTACCTTGCCCCAACCACTAGGCCACTCCTCCACTTGGATGTTGGGCATATATATGGTAGTTGATGTTATGAGCTCGTTTGATCGAGCAGAGTGGTTGCAGGTAGATATTGAAGAGCATAGCGGATAGTGTGGAGCCCTGGGGTACTCCTTGATGCTGTTGAAAGGGGGGGGGGGGGAGATTGGCATGTTCGTGCAGATCAGCTGTTCTCTATTGGTCAGATAGGAGCGGAACCATTGAAGTACGATGTCCTTAATGCTGATTTCCTGAAGTCTGTGTAGGAGAATGTTGTGGGAGATGGTGTCAAAAGCTGTGGATATGTCCAGGAACAGCATAGAATATCCAGAGTGTTTGGTCTGCGTGCCTTTGATAAGGGTGTTCAGTAGTGTTGTCATGAGGGTCTCGACTTCATGGAATGGGCGGAATTCGTGTTGTTGCGGGTCCAGTATGATGTTGGTGTCTAGGTGGTCTTGGAGTTGCTGTTGAATTATCTTCTCGATGATTGTGGTGGTGAATGGGAGACTTGCTATTGGTGTGAAGGAGGCGGGGTCGAGGGGGTCCAGGTTGTGTTTTTTTAGGGTTGGACGGATGACGGAGGTTTTGAGGATGTCTGGCATGTGTCCACATAGAACTTAACTATATATCCATACTATTTAGCAAAGTAAAACTATAACATAATTATAAGTTAAAGCAGGTAACAATTGCAAGGAATTGATAGAATGTAACTTGAACTCTGGTATTGATGCAATACAACATAACATTCAGGTGAGAATCAAACTAGTTCATATTAACTGTGGATATGGATAATATAGGATTTTATTGTACAAGCTATTTTCTCGTATGTTGGGCTGATATATGGGCATTCTTGATTCTCTCTGAAGTGCTCAGTGAATAGGTGTTTTTTGTTGTTTTTGTAATGTTGCAAAGTCTGATGTGCTTCTTAACGCATCTGGAAGGGAATTCCAAAGTATTGGTGAATGAAGAGAAAAAGCCCTTTTGGATGTAGATTGATTCTTTTTTCTAAATTTTGTAGGTATCGTTAAGGTGTTCTGGCTGCAGCCTCTCCTTGTTCTGCTGATCAGGGTTTTTTGTATGAGGGATTCTAGATAGGTTGCAGATAAATTGTGTAAAATCTTGAAAGTGATTATTAGGACATTAAATTGTATTGTGCTTGCAATTGGTAGCCAGTGTAGTCGCTATAGGATAGGCATGATTCGTTCATATTTTGGTGCTTTGTGGATGATTCGTGTGGCAATGTGTAGGGCCATCTGTAATTGGCTTAGAGTCTGTTTTGATGGATCTTGAAATACACTGTTATAAAAATCAAAGAGTGGGAAAATCATGGCTTGAAGTACTGTGTGGAAATCCTGTGGTGATAAGAGTGGTCCTAGGTGCTGAGGGGTTCTTATCTTATTATAAATTGCTCTGGTCATATTGGCAATGTGGGTGGTTAGGCTTAGGTTCTGGTCCATTGTTATTCCAATATCCATTATTATTATTATTATTTTTCCAATCACTGATGTAAGGTTTATCGGCCATTTTTGGGATAAGGACTGCATCAGTCCTTCTCCAATCTTGAGGAACCTCTCCCATCTCTATTAAACACATCCTTAAGAGGACCCACTGGAATCTCTTTGAGCTCCATTGGTATCCTGGAATTCACCTTGTGTAGCTCCATAGCTTTGTTAACTTTCAGTTTTTCAAGTTGTTCATAGAAACATCTACTCCATTTCCACATATATTTTTGTCAGCCATCTGTGGTCCTTCTCCAGGATTTTCTTCCATGAGCACAGAATAGAAGTATTTGTTGGCATTTCTGCTTTTTCCTTATCAATCCTTAACATCTTTTGATCTTACAATTTCACTTATGGACTTAGAAACATAGAAACATGATGGCAGAAAAAGACCACATAGTCTATCTAGTCTGCCCTTCCATATCAACTGCAATAGTCCCCTTTTTATGTTTAAAGATCCTCTGTGTTTGTCCCAAGATTTTTTAAATTCAGATTCTGTCCTCATGTCCACCATCTCCAATGGGAGACTATTCCATGCATCTACCACACTTTCCATAAATAAATTTACTCCTGAGTCTATCCCCTTTCACTCTCATTCTATGTCCCCTCATAGCAGAGATTGTCTTCAATTGAAAGAGACCATCCTGTACATTTATGCCACGGAGGTATTTAAAGGTCTCTATCATATCGCCCCATCCCGCCTTTCCTCTAAAGTATTCATATTAAGATCTTTAAGTCTGTCCTCATATGTTTCATAACGAAGACCTCTAACCATTTAGTAGCCACCCTCTGCACTGACTCCAACCTGCCTATATCCTTTTGAATGTGCGGTCTCCAGAATTGCACACAATACTCCAAATGAGGTCGCACCAGAGACCTATACAGAGGCATTATCACCTCCTTATTTCTGCTGGCCATTTCTCTCCCTATACACCCAAACATCATTCTGGCTTTCGCAATGACCTTTTCCACCTGTTTAGCTACTTTAAGGCACAATTACACCCAGGTCCTGCTCTTCTTTTGTGGACAGAATACCTCACCCCTTGCACTGTAGAGCTCCTTTGGATTTTTGCAGTCTAAATGCACGACCCTGCATTTAGCATTAAATTTCAGTTGTGCCAAATTCTAGACCATTCTTCAAGCTTAGCTAGACTCCTCTTCATGTTATCGACTCCTTCCTGTGTCTACTCTATTGCAGATTTTGGTATCATGTGCAAACAAGCAAACCTCACTCGACAGTCCTTCTGCAATATCACTAACAAAGATGTTAAACAGAATCAGGCCAAGGACAGATCCCTGCAGCACACCATTGGTAACCTCCTCCTCAGAGTGAGCTCCATTTACCTGTACCCTTTGTCACCTCCCACTTAACCTATTTCTAATCCAATCAGTAATTTTAGAGTCCATCCCTAGGGTGCTCAGTTTGTTTATAAGTCGCCTGTGAGGGAAGTGTCAAAGGCTTTACTGAAATCTAAATACGCCATGCTACAGGCATTTATACACCCCACTTTCCAGATGTTGTCCCTATTACCCATTTCTATAGAGGTATTTAATGGTTCACTTACCTGGCCTTCCTCCTCTTTCCAACATATGTGAAAAAGGTCTGTCCTGAAGCTCCACCTTTGGTACTTCCTCATTTTATTAAAGTCAATCAACCCCATATTCAAAGGCATTTACATGATTTTCAGACCTGCAAACTGTGTAAATGCCAGTTTGGAGGATATTTAGCAGCACTAGTACGGTTAGTGCTGCTGAATGTCCGTGGGTGCCACCACTACAGTCCCCAATGCTATACAGTTAGCATCATGGAATGTTGTGGGCATTCCAGGATGGAATGAAGGTGGCACTCATTGCAAATTGGACAGCAGAGCTATTGAGCCGCTGCCCAGTTAGCAACCAATGGGTAGAGTCAGGTGTGGAAAATGCTGGCCTAACTTTACCCATGGAAGCTAACTGGGCAGCAGCTTAATATTGTCAATGCCGGTGGCTGGATATGGCCCCAGCATTGAATATCCACAGTTAAACTTCATTGGCGATGCCTATGTATTTTAGAAGCGCTAGCCACCACCGCTAAATATCCCCTCCAATATTTCTGAAATCCAGGACTTTGAGTTTTGTGTGTCTGGACTCCACATTAACCCTTATATTGCGTGATGATCATTGCTGCCCACGTGGGCACCCACCTGGACATTAAACACACTGGGGGTTATTCTGTGCCACGAATAGCGGGGATGGATGGCTCGATGGGACATCCATCCCGGCTATTCATGCCTTCTCCCCGCCATGACTAACTTCCCCGCTGGTTGTGCGGGGAAGTTAGACGGGGGTGGGGAAGGGGCGGAGTCTAGGCGGAATCTGGGTTGTCGCCAGCCCTGGACGTACAGGGCCAATTCTAATGTTGGCCCTGTATGCCCAGGGCTGGTGATATGTGCAGGGAAGTTATTCCACCTCCGAAGTGGAATAACTTCCCTGGATGTTTTTAAGGTATGTGCCTGGGGTGTGGATGGAGCGGGGGGAGGGGGGGAGCAGGGGATATTCCCCACAGCCTGACTCTGGCATAAGGAGGCCAGATCGGGGGTCAGGCTGTGGGGAATACTCTTTATTTTGCAGCAGTTGGCATCACGGTTCTTCAATGGAGCCGCGGTGCCATGGCAACATGATGCCATGGCACCGTGGCTCCTTTGAAGAGCCTTGATTGAGTTAGCTGGGGTCAGTCCTGCACATGGAAGCCAGACAGAATCACAGGCCTGGCCTGCACGTGCAGGACTGTTCGCAATTCTGATCCCATGGGGATCGACGTCCGGGACGGAATCGAACCCACTGACTCCATTTGTGAGTGCTAGATCCAGCGTTGCCCCTTCTTGCATGAGTTCCTTTACCATTTGTCTGAGCGCATGGCATGCATGGCATCCAGAATCACTCCATTTCTTTCTGATTCTGCAGGTGGGATATCCCAATCTACATCTGGCAGACTGCAATCTCCCCTTCCATTCCCAACTTTTAGATATCAATGGCCAGATCTTTGTCCGGTATCTCTGTTTGAAAAAGAGGTCTTTAGATGACATCCACTCAATGGCACCTAATAACAACAACAACAACACCTGTGTAATAGAAGTTCCATCTTCTCTTTCCAATATGACCAACATTACTTCCTCCTTTCCCCAAACCCCCTGCATTTCAGTTGCTTTAATACTGTTTTCACATAAAGGGCTACTCCTCCACCCTTTGGACTATCTCTGTCCCTCCTAAAGAGATTATAGCCTGGTATGGTCATGCCCCATTCATGGGACTTGTTGAACCATGTCTCCATAATAGCAGCAATATGAAAGTTTGCCATTACAACTTTTAGATCTGGAACTTTGTTACCTAGACTATGAGTTTATGCTCCTTGCTTTTTCGTGTTCTTTACAGGCTTTTGCCTAGTCTCCTGTCCTACTTTTTTGTTGAGAAATGAGTTTCTAAGATGGTTTATTTTGTTTTCCCCCACTGCTGTCTTACTTTTGCTGGGGGGGGGGGGGGGCCATCAGTTTCTATGTGCCACACTCATCCTTTACTTTAAATGCCAGTAATATATTTTCTGAATTTCTCACTTAGTATCCTTTTTCCTGCCATAGAAAGATGTGAGCTATCATTGGAATATAGTGTTTTGTTTTTCCATGCATTGCCTCAGTCTTCAATATATCCAAAACCTTACTGACAGCAGGTTTTGAGCCACTTATTGAAGCTGTCTGATGTAGCATTTCCTTTCCCTTTCATAGGCAGATAGTACTTTTGAAAAAGCTACAGTCCTTACCATGGACTTTAGCCCCTCTCACAACTGGAAATTATTCTGTGGTACGAGAGTGCTGTAACTTGCCAGTTAATTTGTCCCCATGTGAACTATAACATCTATATTGTCCTAACTTTCTTCCGGATAATGCTTAGTATTTGGTTTGTATTCTTTTAGCTGAGGATCCAGGAAGTCATTTCACTTCGTTGGAACCCTTGGATGCTGTTCCTAAGTTAGTGTCTCTGATAATGCAGTCTCATAGCAGTAAGACTTTTCTGTTGTGATGCTTTGTCAGTGCTTTGTGGATTTTGTTTGCACTGAATAATCTTGTTATCTCTGACTCCACTTCAGCTTTCCTTTCATGAGCATCATAATGTTCCAGTGCAGCAAAAGGATTTTGTAGGGGCAACAGTTGGGAGAAGGAATGACACATTGCTCTGGTTAAAGGCAGTATAACAAGCTAAACTACAATTAAAGCATTAGCCATTAATAATACCCATGTAACACAGGTCCTAATCAGCATGAGCCTACTGTAGTCCCTCTATTCCTGGGTTGGTTTATTCTTTGTGGGAGTGGGGGTAAATTGTCTGGATACTGTATAGTCCAGGAACACTTTTGATAGCAGCTAATTCATGCTTGAGTTGAGCGAATTTTTTTTTTTATAGCAGAGACTTGGAGACAGATGGGGCAGATTCTAAATCTCCAGATGGTCTGCCTTAAGATTAAGGCATCACAATGATTGCATTGAATTATGCTCATGATTGGTTGGTTGATTAGTTAGTTGATATAAGTTAGAGCAACTATATTCCAATGATGATTTCCAAATAGCAAGATTACTTGATTGCCAATTAATACAAAAAAATTAATTACGTGAATTAAGAAACCTATGTAAGAAACTGAAGCTATCAGGTAGATAGGTGAGGGGTAGGGTAGGAGGGCATTTAAGTGACAAATTCTCTTGGATCCTCAAAATATAGCAAAGAAAAATGTTAATAAGCTATATGTTTGAGCTCCTCAGCCAGAGACACTGCAGGGCGACTGTTAACTACGAGGGCCCAGCCCTGCTACAGCAAGTGCAGACCAGAGCTATTCCTTTAAGCAACTATTTCCAAAGGCTGAAAATTTGATCAACTTTTCTATTGCAACAGATTTATGAAAGGCAAAAGAGCTAGGCAATTTCTATAGCGCCAATTATCTCTATAAGCAACAGGAACCCACATAGACAGACAGTCAAGGAATTTTTAAAGGAACACGGTTAATTGAAGTCAGCAAATAAGGCAATAGTTGAGCAATGTATTCAAAGAGACACGTGGAGGCTAATTCTGATTTGCATGTTCTGCTCCTGTATGGCCAGTCAGAATTGGGGCGTGCAGCGGTAGCACCCAATTCAGATGTGCCTGCAGGATCAGAATCAGGTCTAATGGCCTGGATGCGCAGACTAGGACCCAATTCTGATTGGTTGCACACCCAGCTACATACCTGGCTAACTCAGCCAGGCTCCTGAATGGAGCCGCAGTGCCATGGTGTTCCATCACCATGGCTCCATTCAGGAGCCACAATCCCCAGCCGTAGAAAATAAACTTCTTTCCCCACAGCCCGACCCCCAATCTGGCCTTCCATGACTCCCAAAAGGTATAGGCAGCTAAACACAATTCAAAAAATTGCTGACTGCTGCTGTTGAATATTGAGACAATTATTTTATTTCCAGTTATTTAAAACAGTACAGAGATATGCATATACAAAGCACAAGTGGACTTCATCATCAGACACCCAGAAGATGGTGAAGTCTGCCAGTCTGATCTAGAGAGGTTTTCTGTTAACTTGTGTAACTAATGCGTTGATGGATAAGAAGGCATTTTAGTCGACAGTGTATATCCTATTATTGCAGGACTCTCCAGATCACCATGAAAGGTTCTCCATTCTGCAATGGAATTTAAAGAGAATTAAGATGAATAGGTTAAAAAAAAGCTTTAAATGCCTTCCCAAATGATTTTAGTGTTCTACCTCTAGAAAACCAAGCTGCATAGAAACACAGAAACATAGAAACATGACAGCAGATAAAGACCATATGGCCTCTCCAGTCTGCCCTTCCATACCAACTACTAAGCTTTACAGTCCCTTTCTTTCCTTTAGAGATTTTCTGTGTAATCCCAAGCTTTTTTAAATTCTAATACAGTCCTTATATTTACTACCTCCACTGGGAGGCTATTCCATGCATCTACCACTCTTTCCATGATCAAATATTTCCGTAAATTACTCCTGAGTCTATTCCCTTTCACCTTCATTCTATGCCTCATCATTGCAGAATTTTCTTTCAAATGAAAGAGGCTCACCTTCTATGCATTTATGCCACAGAGGTATTTAAACAGCTCTATCATATCTCCCCTCTCCCGCCTTTCTTTCAAAGTATACAAATTGAATGTTTACATCTGTCCCCAAAGACTTATACAGAGGCACTATTACCTCCTTCTTTCTGCTGGCCATTCCTTTCTCTATGCATCCAAGCATCCTTCTGGCTTACACCATCTCTTTTCTACCTGTTTAGCCATCTTAGGTTAATCAGAAATAGTCACTCCCAGGTCCTGCTTTTCTTTTGTGGACAGAAGTACTTCACCCCCTATACTGTACCGCTCCTGTGGGTTTTTGTAGCCCAAATTCATGACCCTGCATTTTTTAGCATTAAATCTCAGTTACCAAATTCTCAACTGTTCTTCAAACTTCGCTAGATCCCTCCTCATGTTATCTACACATTCCTGGGTGTCTACTCTATTGCAGATTTTGGTTTCATCTGCAAAGAGACAAACCTTACCCAATAGCCCTTCCACAATATCACTTACAAAAATGTTAAAAAGAATCAGACCCAGGGCAGATCCCTGCAGCACACCACTGAAAACACTCTTCTCATAGTGAACTCCATTTACCTGCACCCCTTGTCCCACTCAATCAATTTCTAACCCAGTCAGTCACGTTAGGGTCCATCCCTAGGGTACCCAATTTATTTATAAGTAGCCTGTGCGGAACAGTGGCAAAAGCTTTACTGAAATCTAAATGCACGCCACTACCCACTACCTCATGGTCTACCTCACACTCCTACATATGTTTGTACCCTGCACACACAGCATCAGACTCAACGAGCAAATCCCCTTGTTTAACCCCCATACCACCCAACCCAGATGCACACCAACATCACGCCTATCCAAAGAACGCCAACAACCAAAGCATACAGCCCACAAACCATACAATGCCACATGTAATACACCCACACATAACACAAATAATGAACATACAGACCCAATCATAACAACAAACATCAGGTATGCTTTTCTAACGCTAGATCTATCAGGAACAAACCAAATACTATCCTTGACCTAATCCACGACAAGAAGTTTGATATAATATGCATCACTGAGACCTGGCTAGAGGACTCGGACCAGGTCATATTAAACCAAGCAACACCAACAGGATACTAGTCATTTAACTGCATCAGAGCACAAATTAACGCCCCAACGCATCAGCATGGTACAACGCCAGACATGGTCTTCATGCCAATGCAATTAGTGGAACAGAAAAAGACCACAAAACCAATAATCACGCCAGTCCCCTGGTCAGACCACCATGTGATTGAATTCACCATGACCCTGAATAACCCCACCCAACGCAAAGAAGATGAAAGAATAACTAGACGGTTCAAAACATTTAACAGAGATTCATTCATAAACGAAATCACTCCACAACTTCAACAGGAACACAACACCCTGGACCTAAACATAGAAGAATGGAACACAATAATATCCAGTGCAGCACAATAATATCCAATGCAGCTACCAAAGAACCATAAACACGCAAGAGATCCAATGCCCCATGGTACTCACATGAAATCAGAGTTGCAAAATGCACACTCAGAAGACTGGAAAGAAAATGGAGACGGAACAAATCACCCAACCTCCTAATCCAATACAGAGACAAACAACGAGAATATAACAATCTAATAAATGAGCGTAGACAGCAACACCATACCAACCTAATCATGAAAGCTACTAATAGACCAAGAGAACTCTTTAGCATTGTCCAAAAGCTCACCAAGGATGACACACAACAAAGCACCCACCATCTTGACCCACAAAAATATGCAGACTACATGAAGTCAAAAAACACTAACCAAACATGCTCCACTACACCACAAACAAACGATCACATGATAAAAAAACATCAAACATGGGAGAGCTTCAACATACCAACAGAGCAGCAAGTAGAAGACATTATATCCGGACTAAACACAACAACATCACCGTCAGACCCATGCCCAGTGACGTGGCTCAAAGCTACAAAAGGCCAACTCTCTCATCACATTCAAAAAATTGTCAAAGATTCAACAAGGATATATGCTGCAACCCCTAAAGCACGCAATGATACAACCAATACTTAAAAGTAGCAATCTGAGCCCCTCCATACCGTCCCATCTCCAGCCTTCCATTCCTTTGCGAAAATCGTGGAAAAAGTAGTGCAAAGGCAACTTCAGGACCATATTGATATAAATGCCCCACTGGACATACATCAGCATGGATTTAAGCCCCAACACAGCGTGGAAACACTACTAACCTCCCTCTTTGACAACCTCCTAAGAGGCATGGACGACATAAAAAACGGTTTCCTGCTAGTGTTCATGGACATCTCAGCAGCCTTCGACACTGTGTCCCACACCAAGCTATTGCAACGCTTACAACAGACAGGACTATGCAAGAATACCCTGAAGTGGTTTACATCATACTTGGAAGGGTGAACGCAACAAGTCAAATGCGACCAAAAGAAATCACTACAATTCCCTGTCACACAGGGAATACCTCAAGGCTCAGCCCTATCATCAATCCTCTTTAACATCTACATACAACCCATATGCAACATCATCAAGCACCACAAACTTCACTATCACATCTATGCTGACGACATTATGGTGTACGCTCCAATCAACCTACTAGCACTAGACACCACAACAATAACCAAATGCCTCGAAGACATGAATGACTGGCTCATAGCCAACAACTTAACGGTCAACTACGATAAAACTGAGGCAATGTTCCTCACCAGGAACCCCACCTTCATACCTCCACAAACTATCAGCATCCTAGACAAACACATAGTAGTCAAAGAAGAAGTTAAATATCTGGGCATCACACTAGACAGAGCTCTAAACCTGAAATCCCACATCACCAAAATCGCAAACAAGGCCTATCAACGATTGAAAATAATTAGACAAATCAAACCAATGCTCCGTCAGGGCCACTTCCGCACAGTGTGCCAAGCACTCATTACACCACTGCTTGATTACGGAAACTCACTATATCAAGGCCTACAGATGGTACAAAACACCACAGCATGCATCATTACAGACACACCAAGGACCGAGCACATCACTCCCGTCCTACAGCAACTGCACTGGCTCCCAATGGTGACGAACTAAATACAAAACAATCATGATCATCTTCAAAGTCATCCACCATCTCTCAGCGGACGCACTCCAAAATCGTTATAACAAGGGATATCAGCAATAGACCAAGAAGAACCAATAACGACAACATGATCGGTACGCCTGCAGGCTATCACAAAACCAAACAAACAACTTCAAAAAGAGCACCATCACTACTGGCATCCACATTATGGAACTCCTTCCTAATGAGCCTGAGAGCATTAGATGACCTCACAGAATTCCGCAAAGACCTCAAAACATTTCTATTTATAGAAACATATGAGCATCCAGGCAACACCCCATACCTAAACTGAAATACTACTTATGCTGCCAGCTAAGTATACACCATCCTATCCACACACACAAATTTATCATACCATGTTATTAAATATCCTAATATTAAATGTAACCTTTAAATGCACTGTCTAAATGCTGTTATGTAACTGTACTGTCTAAATGTTTACACGTACCCTAATGTTAAATTTAACCCTCCAATTGTAATGTGACATGATGTGACTACCTTGATTGAAGAATAAGGTGGCATACAAATATGTCTAAATAAATAAATAAATGCATCACATCTAGGGCTCTCCCTCACTCCCTCTCTGGTCACCCAGTGAAAACAATTAATGAGATTTGTCTGACAAAACCTGCCTCTAGTAAGACCATGTTGCCTTGGATCCTGCAATCCATTGGATTCCAGAAATCTCACTATCCGACTAACCGGCCTGTAGTTCCCATCCTCATCCTTACTTCCACTTTTGTGTAAAGGGACCACATGTGCCCTTCCCCAGTCCCCTGGCACCACTCCTGACTCTAAAAAAAGCATTGAAAGGTCAGACAATGGAGCCGCTAGAATTTCTTCAAGTTCCTTCAATACTCTCTGATCGATCCCATCCGGCTTCATTGCTTTGTCCACTTTTTTTTTTTTTTTTTTTAGTTATGTAATATACCTTTATTGGGACTTTCAACAACATTACAAATCATAAACCATATCAAAATACAATAACACCTTTAGTTCATATATTCAGATGCCAGTTGTTATTTAACTCACATAAGAAAAGAACAATCTTAACAGTCATCCAGCACCATCACCATACCCCATTTTTTTTTTCAAATAGTCTCTACCCTTATAAAAACCTCCCCCTCAACCATCCCTCTCCCCTTCCTCTTAAGCCCCCCAAATCCGGAGTGATTCTCCGATGCTTCCTCAGCTTGTTCAGTCAGTATCCTAGAACTGTCCATATAATCCATAGACAGCATGCAGGAACCCCGCTGTGTGTCCTAATACCAAACCAATATTCAGACTGAACAAGAACGTGTGGGAGTTGGCCTATGTTCCAACCTCTTCCTTTATTTAGGTATATACTTTCATCCTCTCTCCATCTTCCCTCTTCTAGTCCCTTCCCTATTCCTCCCCCCTACCCTTACCCTCTTCCCCCCCTCCCTATATCCACCCCCCTCCTCTCTCTCAGGCAGCACAATAAAACAACTATAATCCACCATAGTCAAGCTTGGGCACCCTTTCCTCCTCCCCTGACCCCCAACCCTCCTGTAATTATACCATCACTGAGGCCTCTCTCCCTTTAAAAATCTCACGAGCAATAGTTGACTGCCCGACTTCGAGCTCGACTGGGTAACATTTGAATATAGGGCTCCCACACTGCTAAAAGTCTTTCCCACTGTTGCGCCTGCCCACACAACAGTAATAATGCATAAGCAGATACAAAGACCTCTTCCACAAGAGTACTGAAGGGCCTTCTGGAGTTAACCTGGTCTGCAATATACTTTTACGAGCTAACAGTAGGGAGAGACAGACCCATAAAGACTACTGCCCCCACCAGTCCTTCCCTCCACTTTCATCTTGTGGTAAATCCAGTACTGCCTTTCTTGGGTCTTGGTGCACCGGGCTCCTCATTTTCTTGCCCATGTACTTTCTTATTCATTCCCAGAATCCCCTTATAACCAAGCACATCCAAAACATATAGCCCAATGTTGCCCCAGGAGTTTCACAACAGGGGCAATTTCCTGTCCCTATTATGCCTGCTTTGTATGCTCTTAGAGGGGCATAGTGAAGGCGCCGCAACACCCAAAACTGCATTTCTCTAAGATCTGCGCTTGTTGTGAGTTCCAATGTCCTTGCCAGTGCATCCAGGATCTCTTCTCCCTCCACTGACATCCCCAACTCTCCCGCCCACTGGGCCGCCACTTTTGCCATATCTAGTTGGGGGTCCAATTACAGCAGATTTCTACATAGTTTTGCTATACATGCTTGTCTCTTTGACCCCGCCATTAGTACTTCTTCAACCCGCGACACAAAGTCATGTTTGATAGCCTCCTGTGGAAGCGAATGTACATAACTCCGCACCTGCAAGTAAGAAAATACATCTTGCTCCGACAAGTTGTAGCACTCACATAATTTATTTATTTATGTACAGTTTCTTTTATACCGTGCTATTCGACATCAGTGCGGTTTACAATGAACATAAAAACCACACGTCTCAAATAATTGACCTGCCATTTCTTCCTCTACAACATTGGCAAAATCCGCCCCTTCCTCTCTGAACACACCACCAAAACACTTACCCACTCCTTAATCTCTTCTCGCCTCGATTATTGTGACCTACTCCTTGCTGGTCTCCCCATCAGCCACCTCCTTCCCCTTCAATCTATACAAAATCATGCTGCTCGAATAATCTTCCGCCAGCCTCGCCACACCCATATTACTCCTCTTCTCAAGTCGCTTCACTGGCTCCCTGTCCAGTTCTGCATCCAATTCAAACTTCTCTTACTGACCTATAAATGCATTCACTCAGCGGCCCCTCAGTACCTCTCATCTCTTATCTCTCCCTACATCCCCTCTCGGAACCTGTGCTCTGCTAGCAAATCACTTCTATCAATGTCGTTCACCTGCACCGCTAACTCCCGACTTCACTCCACCTTGCTGCACTTCACGCCTGGAGCAGCCTACATGTGTCTATACGCCAGGCACCCTCCCTGACCCTCTTCAAATCCAGGTTGAAGACTCACCTCTTCACCATCGCTTTCAGATCCTGACTTCTATCCTTATCTTATCTTAACCCCGTCAACTCTCATGACCATATGGTTTCAACCTTACTGTGCCTTGCACTTATCTGATCTTTACCCTGTAATGTTCTGACTAGATTGTAAGCTCCAATGAGCATGACTCTGACGGGCATGACTCTGATGGGCAGGGACTGTCTCTTGCATTCTGGCTAACTCTTGTTGGTTAGCTGTACAGTGCTGCGTGCGTGGCGCTCTATAAGTGATAAATAGTAGTAGTAGTAATAGATATCAGAAGTTCTCTCCATCTTCCAACTTTCAACTCTAAGTCCTTGAGTAAAGTCCCAATATTGACTTTGTATAGTTGCTCTGGCTTCACTATTATCCAAATCCCCAGATATTTCAGCTGCCCCTCCACCCACGTCAGCGGGAATTGCCCAGGCCAGTTCCGCTGCACCTCCAGTAAAAGTGTCCAGCAAAAGTTCTGTATTTCCGAAATTCCTCTAACACCCTCATTTTATCGACGGGGTAGCCTAGACACACCAAAAGATCGTCTGCAAAGGCTGATAGTCGAAATTCTTCTTTCCCTAGTTTTACTCCTACAAGAGAAGGATGAGTTTGAAGATGCTCTAATAATGGTTCCAGCTGCAATACAAACAACAGCGGAGAGAGAGGACACTCTTGTCGAGTTCCCCTCTCTAAGGGAAAAGTCTCTGTGACATGTCCATTAATTATTAATGCTCCACATGGCCGCGAGTACACCAGGCGAACTGCCTCAACAATTTGACCTGCTATTCCAGCCCGTTTCAATACCATATACATATATTCCCATTGGACCCTGTCAAAAGCTTTCTCAGTATCAAAACTAATGAAGAGGGCTGGCATTTCATGCTTAATGATTTCATATTGTGCCACTAACATCTTCCTCATATTATGAGCAATGGCTCGGCCTTGTACAAATCCTACCTATGAATCACCAATAAGCTGGGGAAGCAGTGGGGCCAATTGTTCAGCCATGACCTTAGCAAGAATTTTAATTTCAACATTGAGTAAGGATATTGGTCGGTATGAGCTTGGGAGTAAAGAATCTTTACCCGGTTTGGGGAGTACTGTGATATAGGCCTTGTTAGGCTCATATGGAAATTTTCCTCGCCTGACCATGTCCTCAAAGTAATCTGCCAATGGTATGGCTACTTTATCCGACAGCAATTTATAGAAATCTGCTCGATATCCATCTGGCCCAGGGACTTTCCCTTTCTTCAGTTTCTGAATACATTGTTGTATTTCCTGGGGTGTTACAGGGCCATTTAATCCTTTCACATCTTCTTCATTCAACTTTGGGAGGTCCGAGCCTTCCAAAAATTTCTTTGCCTCTTCTTTTTCGTAGGGGTCTGCCTTATACAATTTTAGGTCCACCAAGAAGAGCACCACACCACGTTGCTCAAGAGACACCCAGTCAATAACACGTGGTGGTTTGTATGGAAGGATACTTTTATTCAATAATATAAAAACCTGAGAGCCCGACACAGGCCGTGTTTCGTTTTTCTACTTCCTCAGGGGATTCAGGTATGCTGCAAATAATAACCATAAATACTATAATACATTAGTAGAAAAACGAAACACGGCCTGTGTCGGGCTCTCAGGTTTTTATATTATTGAATAAAAGTATCCTTCCATACAAACCACCACGTGTTATTGACTGGGTGTCTCTTATACAATTTTAGGTAATAGTCCCTAAAGATCTCTTCCAACTTCAATTGAGTAGTGTGAGTTCTCCCCCCTTCATCACACAACGCACTAATTTTGGCCCCCCTCTGTTTTTACCAGGGATGCTAGTAGCTTCCCCGTCTTGTTCCCATGTCTATAAATGGTAACGGAAGTAAAACATTGACCGACACACCCTCTGATGCAGCAAGGCCTGCAGTTCCGCCTCTATAGATAGCATATTCAGTTTGTGCTTGTCTGTTGGTTGGAGCCCAAAATGTTTCTGAGCTCTTCGTAACTCTCTTTCTAGTTGGAGTAGTCTCTGATTCTGTGCCTTCTTTTTAGCAGAGCAATACCCCATTATGTGCCCTTGCAACACCACTTTGGCCGTTTCCCAAAATAGAGCCGGGTTAGCTTCATGTAGTACATTGTACACTTCAAACTCCTCCCATTTGGTCTGTAGAAATTCTTGAAAAGCTTTATCTTTTGCTAAGTGCAGCGGGAACCTCCATGGGCCTTTGACAGGATCCCCTCCCTAGTCCAGGTCTAGTATAATCAAAGCGTGATCTGATAGGACAATGGGTCCTATATCAATCTGGTAAACTCGTTCAATCACAGTAGTTGCCACTAAGAAGTAGTCCAATCTGGCACTTGTTCCATGGGCCCGAGATATGTGAGTATAGTCTTTTTCCAGGGGATGTAACACCCTCCAGACATCTACCAAATCAAACCCTTCACAAATCTCTGTCAATCTATGGGAGCTACGGTGGTTTCCCCTACCCCTCTGACCTGTTCGGTCTATAGGGGGATCCATTATGCAGTTAAAATCTCCCCCCAGGATAACTATAGAAACATCCTCTCCTGTTAACTGTTGCACCACTTGTTGGAAAAAATGGCCATTGTATGTATTCGGACCATAGATATTCCCAATCACAATTGACTGCCCATGTATTATGCCCTGAAGAAATAAGTAAAGGCCTAAGGGGTCCACATTGATGGTCTCCGCTTTCATCTCCACTTGCTTCCGGACTAGAATAACTACTCCAGCTTTCTGATTCCCTGAGGATACCCCAAAGACCTCTCCCACCCACCAGCGCTTTAATTAGTGGTGTTCTGCTTCCGTGAGTTGCGTCTCCTGTATAAGAGCGATATCCGCTCTTTTGTCTTGTAGCATTTTTAGGATCTTATGTCTTTTGACAGGATTCCCAATACCACTCACATTCCAGGAAATGATGCACAGTGACTTACCCCCCGCTGCCATTTATGCCTAGTTCTCCTATAAGACTTACAATCTCCTTTCATACCCATTTGTTGGGACCCCTCCCAGCCTAAAGTCCCCTAGCCCTTTTGTTTCCCTTTCTGTCAGGTTGGGGAGCAGATATTTTAGTATTACCCCCCCCCATTCTGTGCTCTCATCTGTCCAATACCCACGTTGATTTCCCTGTGCTGCCTGTATCCCTCCCCCCTGTTCCTGCCCTCCCCCCACTCCCCTTTAACTTTCCCTCCCCTCCTAATTGTCGCCTTGTAGTTAAACTAGATTTCTGTATAATAGCATAGGACCCCTCTCCAATCCCCCCACCTATGGGTCCAGTCTTATAGTCCCCCACCTACACCCGATGCACAGTCCACCTTCTCCAATTTTGCCCCTTCTTGTTGTTAATCGGTCTAATCCCTTCTCTTCACCACCCACAGTACCCATCTCTCACTCCCCTCCTGCTTCCACCTCCCTTCCTCAAATGACCCGCATGAAAAGTTCTCGCCTACTTCTACTTCCCCCTCATCTGCTTCCCATCCCCTCCCCTACCCCTTACTACCCCGGATGCTTAGGGATAAATCTTATGGTTTGTGACTGGCACTATTGCCTATCCCAAGTAAGATCTTTCACCTGAACTCCTACTCCTCCACCTCCTTCCTTGTAGTGGGCTTAACTCCCGATTTTCCCGATCCCACATCCAGTGCACCCGTATAACTATGTCCACATTTACCACCACAAATACCTTGGACGTTGAGAAGGACATAACTCCCTTGTAGCAAGAAAAACCTATTTTTTTCTTAATATTGTCCACTAGTTTAAACAGTTTTTATCATACCCTTATTGTGATTTTATCAAAACATGCACCCTCCCTGCTAGCGAGTGTACACCCCTCCTCCCTCTCCCCACCACCCAACATCCAATAACCGGCGAGAGACTTCACAAATAAGAGAGAGAAAGAAGTGCAGGAGAAGAAGAAGAGTAGGCAGGAAAATACACAAAAGGAGGCAGTTAGTCCCCCGCCCCCCAACACTGGTCTCATTCCTCTATCCCCGCCCTTCCCACCCTGACCAACCATCAGTTCCTGCTCCCTCCTAAATGATGGTCACTTTATCTTCCTTCACGCTTCCCTACCCATAACATGATAAGTATTCCAACCCGCCCCCTTTTAACAGTTTTAATTAAACCAGGGAAGCAAATTGAATAAAAAAAGATCCAGTCACACACTGAAAAACTTGGAGATGGCATTCCCCCAAAAATACAAACCTACATTCCTTCGTCTTGTTGACCCTTTACCACTTTAGAGTTCACTTTAATGCCTATCACACAGTCTCTGGTTGCTGCTGTTTCTTCACCAGGTTGTCCCCAGCATTCGGGACCCATGGAGAACACATCCTCCACTGCACAACTGTAGCGCTCGTCTTGTTCAGGTCTGCCTGCTTTGGAAAATACTATAGTGCATCAGTCTGTGCTGGTCTCAACTTATAGATCGCTTGCTACTAGCATCTGATGACCAATATGCTCTTCACCTCATGCATAAAATTCTTCTTGACAAAAAGTCCTAACATTGAGGGTAATTAGAAGAAGTCTCTCTGCAGGGATTTAATAAAGTAATTTTCAAAACCATCCAAAGTTACCACCAAACTGTGAGCGAGAGAGTGGGCACTCCACTATCTCTGGGTGCCATAGTATCTTATAATTCGATATCTCCTTGTATCTTTTGTCGTCTCGCTGTCCGCCGTTCTACGTTTCACTAGTTCATGCTGGATCCTTAAAATGTCTTGGTACAGAAAGCTTGCGCTGCCTCCGGTGTGAGACACACTCGCGGCTGCCCATTGAGAGTGAGCCTTAAGTTTACCAGGTACAATAAGGTGAAACTTATGCTCTTTGCCACCAGATGGCTGCACACATTGCTGAAGGCTTTGCATTTTTGGGTCACCACTGCGGAGAAGTCCTGGAAGCACAACACCTTTCCTGCCTTCATACTTCAGTGCTCCTTGTTTCGGGGCCATGCAAAGAACCATTTCTTTCTGGCAAAAATGAAGGAATCACACCAGTACTGCCTGCGGTCTTGAATAGCCCTTTTTCCAGGAACCTACTCAGTGCACATGCTCAACACTCAGTTTCCCAGCCAGATCCTGGAGATGTAGGCTCGAAGGCAACCAAGTCTCCAGAAATCCCCGGAGTTCTTGGTCTTTGATAGTTTCAGGGATGCCTACTAGCCTAAGATTTTTCCTTTGGTTCCTATTCTCAAAATCGTCTACTTTCCTGCTTAGTAATTTGCTCCTCCAGATGGTGGATCCGCTGCTTCAACTCCAAACTGTTGTCATCTACACTGGAGATGCGCAACTCTGCATGCTGTTTACAGTCCGTGAACTCAACTAGTGAGCCTGTCAGTTGCTCGAGTTGTGCAGCTATACTGGTGAATCTATCACTTAGTGCCTTCACCACCTCTGTGGACACCTCTCCACTAGAGCCACGGATGAGGCCTCAGGACTTGAGGGAGGGGAGGCATCCGCCATCTTCCCATCGGTTCCTCAGACTCTCTCCTTCCCTCCTTCCTCTGTTGTTTGGTCGTCATCCGGTCTAGTGTGTGGGGCTAGCTAATGTAGTCACCTGTCCACAAAGTGTTTTATCCTGCTGCCCCAATATAAAGGATTTCTTCACATATTGTGAGGAGATTAATGCGGGGGGTCCCGGAGCTATGGCATGCACGTCTGCTTCACTTCATCACCATACTGGAAGTCCGCTTTGTCCGCTTTTAGTTTAGCTACGTAGATCTTTGTGAACACAGTTTTCTGAAAATCGTTCCTATGTGGGTGTTTTCTGAGGTCCTGCTCCTGGCTTTTCATCTATGAACACAGAAAATAAATATTTCTTAAACAATATTTGGCCCCTTCACCTTTCACTAACAAATACCACTTTTGCATGCTCTCCTCTCTACTTTCTCCCTTTTGCACCGCCTCTTTCCAGGCACTCTTTCCACCTTTGCACTCACACTCTTCTGTTTCCTATCACACCTGCTCCTTTTTGCCTTCAAGAAACTATTCTCAATTTTAGCTCTCTTTCTCTTTGGAGGGTCTTCTCACCCTCTCCTTCTAGAGCAGCGGTTCTCAACCTGTGGGTCGCGACCCCCATGGGGGTCACCACAGGATTTAGCGGGGGTCGCCTCGTCTCCGCCAAGTTTAAAAAAAAAATTAAAATGCGCACAAGTTGCTGCCGCTGCCGAGTCTGCTTCTCGGCAGCGGCAAACTCACCCCCTAATACAGCCGTGGCTCCCTGCCTCTTAGGGAACTGCGGCTGTGCCTGTAAAATCGTTGTGGAGCCTTCCTGTCTCTCGATGGGCTCCTTGCAGCATTGTCCCACCTCCAAAGGAAGTGGTAAAGAACTTCCTTTGGAGGTGGGACAATGCTGCACGGAGCCTGTTGAGAGACAGGGAGGCTCCGCAACGATTTTTCAGGCACAGCTGCAGTTCCCTAAGAGGCAGGGAGCCGCGGTTGCATTAGAAGGGAGGCAGACATGGGGAGAGGGGATGAGGAAGCAGAGAACCTGCAACACGGCTGACATGGACAGAGGGGGGGCTGACATTGACATGGACATGGATGGGGGGGAGGGGGCTGATTTGGATGGATGGGGGCTGACATGGAGGGATGGAGGGAGGTGGGGCTGTCTTGGACGGAGGGAGCTGATATGGATGGATGGAGGGAGGGGGCTGACATGGACAGAGAGAGGGAGGGAGGGAGGGAGCTGATATGGATGGATGGAGGGAGGGAGGGAGGCTGACATGGAGGGAGGGAGGGAGGGGGGCTGATATGGATGGATGGAGGGAGGGGGCTGACATCGACAGAGGGGGCTGACATGGAGTGTTGGAGGGAGGAGGGGCTGACATGGATGGAGGGGGGCTGACATGGAGGGAGGGAGCTGATATGGATGGATGGATGGAGGGAGGGGGGCTGACATGGACAGAGAGGGAGGGAGGGAGGGGGCTGACATGGATGGAGGGAGGGAGGGAGGGGGCTGATATGGATGGATGGAAGGAGGGGGGCTGACATGGATGGAGGGAGGGAGGGAGGGAGGGATGGGGGCTGCCATGGTGGGTGGGTGGGAGGGGGCTGATATGGATGGATGGAGGGAGGGGGCTGACATGGACAGAGGGGGGCTGACATGGGGGGATGGAGGGAGGAGGGGCTGACATGGATGGAGGGGGGCTGACATGGAGGGAGGGAGCTGATATGGATGGATGGAGAGAGGGGGCTGACATGGACAGAGAGGGAGGGGGCTGAGATGGATGGAGGGAGGGAGGCTGACATGGAGGGAGGGAGGGGGCTGATATGGATGGATGGAAGGAGGGGGGCTGACATGGATGGAGGGAGGGAGGGAGGGATGTGGGCTGACATGGAGGGATGGAGGGAGGGGGCTGATGTCGATGGATGGAGGAGGGAGGGGGCTGATATGGACAGAGGGGGGCTGACATGGAGGGATGGAGGGAGGAGGGGCTGACATGGAGAGAGGGAGGGAGAGAGGGATGGGTGCTGACATGGAGGGATGGAGGGAGGGGGCTGACATGGATGGATGGAGGGAGGGGGCTGACATGGACAGAGCGGGGCTGACATGGAGGGATGGAGGGAGGAGGGGCTGACATGGATGGAGGGGCTGACATGGAGGGAGGGAACTGATATGGATGGATGGAGGGAGGGGGCTGACATGGACAGAGAGGGAGGGAGGGAGGGGGCTGATATGGATGGATGGAGGGAGGGAGGCTGACATGGAGGGAGGGATGGAGGGAGGGGGGCTGACATGGATTGAGGGAGGGAGGGAGGGGGCTGATATGGATGGATGGATGGAAGGAGGGGGGATGGGGGCTGACATGGAGGGATGGAGGGAGGAGGCTGATATGGATGGATGGAGGGAGGGGGGCTGGCATGGACAAAGGGGAGAGACAGGGGGACATACTGGACAGACGGGATAAATGCTGGACAGAGGTGAGAGACAGTGCGGATTAGGATTATAATGGGCTGATGGGGGAGCTAGCACTGGTAATGGGCAGATGGGGGGGGGCTAGGACTGGTAATGGGTTGATTAGTGAAGGCTAGGACTGGGAATGGACTGATCAAGGGGGGTTGGGACTGGTAATGGACTGATAGGGGGGTAGGACTGGTAATGGACTGATGGGTGGCTAGCATTGGAAATGAGCTGATCGGTGAGGTTAGGACTGGAAATGGGCTGAGGGGGGGGGGTAAGGACTGGTAATTGGCTGATTAGGGGAACCTAGCACTGCTAATGGGGTTGAGGGGGTACTAGCACTGGAAATTAGCTGAGTAGGGGAGGCTAGGACTGGTAATCGGCTGAGGGGGGGGGGTAGGACTGCTAATGGACTGATGGGAGGCTAGCATTGGAAATGAGCTGATCGGGGGGGGGGGGGGCTATGACTGGAAATGAGCTGATTAGTGGAGGCTAGGACTGGTAATGAGCTGATGGGGGGTAGGACTGGTATTGGGCGGATTAGGGGAGGCTAGCACTGGTAATGGGGTTGAGGGGGGATTAGCACTAGAAGTGAGCTGATTGGGGGGCTTTGACTGGGAATGGGCTGATTGTGGGGAGGGGAGGATAGAGCTGCTGGCCCTGGAAGAAAACTGGGGGCTAAGGCTACAAATGAGCTGATACGAGGCGATGGGAGAATGGAACTGGAAGAGAGTGCATCTGAGAGGTGCTGCCATGGTGTTTATACTAGAAGGGACTGGTCATTGGGGAAAGAGGGGGACTGGAAGGGAATGGACACCAGTGGCAGTCATGGGAATGCAAGTTGACATTGGAAGGTACTGGGAGTGAGGACTGGAAAGTGGCTGATACTGGGGAGGGTTACTAGGACTGGAAATAGGCTGATGGAAAGAAGTGAAGAAAACGAAAGAAAAGATAAGAAATGGTAGATGGACCATAGATCACAGAAAGAGAGCTAAGAGAAGACAGGAAAGCAGAAGCCTCAGATCAGGACCAGCATGATCAGAGAATAAATTGGTCAGACAACAAAGGTAGAAAAAATAATTTTATTTCATATTAGTAATTTGACTACAAAATCATAATAATTTTGAAATCAAATATTGTTACTTGTTATTGTGATTAATTATTGTGGTTTAAATAAGTAAATTTTATAAATAAAAACATATTGCAAAGGCCTATAATATATTAATAATTCAACAAATGATTACAGCGACAATGCGTTAACAGTAAAGGAAGAGAGACACATTTGATTTTATCATTGGGGGTCACCACAAGTTGACCGATGGTAAAAGGGGTCACGGTACAAAAAAGGTTGAGAACCACTGTTCTAGAGACACATTCCAGCTTAAGAACATAAGATATGCCATACTGGGTCAGACGAAGGTCCATCAAGCCCAGTATCCTGTTTCCAACAGTGGCCAATCTAAGTCACAAGTACCTGGCAGTTTCCCCAAAGAACACAGGTTCCACAATGCTTGTATTGGGGTAAGCAGTGGATTTCCCGGGTCCCCTTTAATAATGGTTTATGGACCTTTCCTCCAGGAACTTGTCCAAACCTTTTTTAAACACAGCTATACCAACAGCTTTTACTACATGCTCCGGTAACAAATTCCAGAGTTTGATTACATGAGTGAAAAAATATTTTCTCTTATTAGTTTTAAATAAGTTACACTGTAGCTTCATTGCATGTCCTCTAGTCTTTCTATATTCTGATGGCGTAAACAATCAATCGATGTTTACCTGTTCCACTCCATTCATTAATTTATAGACCTCTATCATATCTCCCCTCAGCCGTCTCTTTTCCAGGTTGAAGAGTCCTAAACATTTTAGCCTCTCCTCATAGGGGTATCCTTCCATCCCCTTTACCATTTTGGTGGTTTTTCTCTGTATATTTTCTAATAATACTATATCCTTTTTAAGATACGGTGACCAGAATCGCACACAATATTCTAGATGCAGTCGCACCATGGAACAATACAGAGGCATTATAATATCCTTTGTTTTATTCTCTATTCCTTTCCTTATGATTCCTAGCATTCTATTTGCTTTCTTGGCCGCCTCCGCCGCCGCACACTGGGCGGAGGGTTTCAACATGTTATCCACAATGATGCCTAAATCTTTTTCCTGGGTGGTGGTTCCTAATGTGGAACCTTGCATCATGTAACCATTGTTTGGGATGTTCTTTCAAAGGTGCATAACTTTGCAGTTCTCCACATTAAATTTCATCTGCCATTTGGATGCCCAGTCTTCCAGTTTATCAGGGTCCTCTTGCAATTTTTCACAATCCTCTTGGGTTTTAACAACTTTAAATAATTTTGTGTCATCTGCAAATTTGATTACCTCACTCGTTATTCCCATTTCCAGGTCATTTATGAATATGTTAAAAAGCAGCGGACCCAGCACAGATCCCTGGGGTACTCCACTATTCACCTTCTCCATTGGGAAAATTGGCCATTTAGCCCTACCCCCTGCTTTCTATCTTTTAACCAGTTCCTGATCCACAGTAGTACACTGCCTCCTTATCCCATGATATTTTAGTTTCGCCAAGAGTCTCTCATGAGGGACCTTGTCAAAAGGTTTCTGAAAATCCAGATACACTATATCAACCAACTCACCTTTGTCTACCTGTTTATTCACACATTCAAAAAAACATAACAGGTTAGTAAGACAAGACTTTCCTTGGCTAAAGTCATGTGGGCTGTCTCCCATTAAGCTATGACCATCTACATGCTTAGTAATTTTGTTCATTATAATGGTTTCTACCATTCTTTCAGGTACTGATGTCAGGCTCAGCGGTCTGTACTTTCCCGGATCACCCCTGGAACCCATTTTAAAAATTAGCATTACATTGGCCATCTTTCAATCTTCAGGTATTACAGATGATTTTAATGATATCACCTTTAAATACCATTTCAGTCATAGGCAACATCCCTACACCTTCCTCACTATAGACCAAAGTAAAGAATTCATTCAATCTTTCTGCTATGGCCTTGTTCCCTTTTAGTACCCCTTTTATCCCTTTATTATCTAATGGTCCAACTGACTCTCAGAGGGTTTTTTTGCTACAAATGTACTTGAAAAAAGTCCTTATTATGCATTTTTGCTTCCACAGCAAGCTTCTTTTCAAATTCTCTCTTTGCCTGCCTAATCAGTGTCTCACATCTAACTTGCCAGTGCTTATGTTGTTTCCAGTTTTCGTCATTTGGCTCCTTTTTCCATTTCCTGAAAAATGCTTTTTTTTGGCTACAACAGCCTCTCTGACCTAATCTTTAAATCATGCTGGCAGTTTGTTGTACTTCCTTCCACTTTTCTTAAAGCCTAGAATACAGCTGGTTTGGGCTTCCAAGATAGTATTTTTAAACAACACCCATGTAAATCTTTAACCTTTGCAACTGCCCATTTTAGTTTTTTCTTAACTATATTCCTCATTTCAAAAGTTAAAATGTAATAGTGTGGATTTCCTTACCGTCCTCCTTCCCTTTATTAAATCAGTGCTATGGTCACTATTGCCAAGTGGCCTCAACACCCTTATCTCTTGGACCAGATCTTGTGTTCCACTAAGGACTAGGTCCAAAATGGCTTCCCCTCTGGTTGGTTCATGAACCAGCTGCTCCAAATAGGACCCATTTATTTCATCTAGAAACTTTATCTCTCTAGCATGTCCTGCCATGACAGTGACACAGTCGATACTGGGATAATTGAAATCACCCATTATTATTACTGTGATGTAACTTTTGTTAGCTTCCCTGATTTCTTTGAGCATTTCATCAACCATTTGTTCATTCTGGCCAGACAGTCGATAGTACACCCCTACTGCCATCGCCTTCCTCTTCCCCTACATCTATGGAATTTCAATCCATAGAGATTCTACAGTGTATTTTGTTTCCTGCAAAACTTTAATCCTGTGTGACCCCATGCCCTCTCTAACATAGAGCGTGTTGTGACCCCCTGCCTGGGCCAGTGGCTCAGAGGCAAAGGGCTGCCATATTTGTCCTTAAATAAAACTATTTTTGTCTCCAGCAAGGAATCCTGGGACTTGTAGTTCTTTTCATTAAAGACAAAGTAGTGTGTGACCACTGGGGTTGTTTAAGGTAAAAACAAGAAATTTATTTTTTGGGTTCTTTCCACGCATTAAATTCAATGACAATGCAGGCAAAAGGATTATTCTCCAAAACAGAAAAACTTACAGGAACAAAAGTACATGTGAAGTTAAAGAACTGAAATACTTCTTTAAACACAGCAGCTGTTTTCAGTACACATCTCAGCATAGGTAAATTCTGGTCATTTTCCAATAATGCTGCTTTAATTCAAACTCTGTTCTTCGCAAAGTTCTTTAGGTTAAAGAAGGTCTTAGCACTTTCCTGGCTAAGGAAAAGTTGTTCTTCAAAAGGTTCTTTTTACAGTCCTTTCTAGCAGCTTTCAATTTCCCTCATGCATAAAGAACAATCCATCGGTGATTCGTCATACACTGAATCTGACTCGAGTGTCAATTTGCATACCTTCCTGTTCTGCAAATTGCTTATCTCTTTCAGGATTTTCAATAATGTTTTCCAACTTACTATTCTGTAGAAAGTTCAAAAGTCCTTTCCAGAACTGCTCTCCCTGGTAAGCATTGGCTGTATCAGGAGTGTGGGGCTTCTTTCCCTGGAACAAAAGCTTAACTGCTTCACCTGTGTTCAGCCTTACGTCTCTGCCTTTGGCTGGGTCTTGGTTACGTTCGCTTGTAACAGCTTTCACCCCCTTCTGGCAGCTTGGGTTTTCTGAACTGTCTCTTGCACACACTGCACTGCACTTTGTCCCAGCTCTTCAGCAACCTCCCCAGCTATACATCTGCTGGTCTCTGGCTCAAACGTACCTTCCACTCAAGGGTTGCTTCCTTTGCTGTTGGAACTGCTTCTCCCATGTGGAGTTAAACTTCCCCCATCTCCTTGCTCCTTCCTGTTGCTGCTCCTCTCTTCTTCCTTCGTCCTTCCTCCTGCTCTCTCTCTCTGCACTGAAGCAGGTTTAAAAAGCGGCTTCCTAGCTACCACACCCTTCTCTCTGTGCAGGTGGTTGTCATTAGAGTCCAAGCCTGCACTCACATTGGGGCTTGGGCGTGGCTTAGCCTCAGCAAGTAGGTGTTTCTTTTTCTTGGATGTAGCTTTAGCCCTCTGAAAAGCTTGCCTGCCTCTTGTCTTAAAGACATAGTCACTATTATCCTCTGTTTCCATTGGGTCATCACAGCTCTCATTGTCACAAGCGCAACCACTCCACCATTTGATCTACTCTATCATTATGATATAGTTTGTACCCAGGTATCGCAGTGTCCCACTGGTTGTCCTCCTTCCACCATGTCTCTGAGATTCCAATCATATCTAACCTCTCATTTAGTGTTATATATTCTAACTCTCCCATCTTATTTTTTAGGCTTCTAGCATATTAATCCGGTTATCGGTAAGCAGCTTTTTACCCCTCCCTCCTGAAAATATTGCCCACTTCTAAAAAGGCTCTTCTGTCCTGACGCTCTGTTCTCCTATCAAAATGCTATTTCTGCTAGCCTGTCTTTCCTAAGCTCTTACCTTTAAATTTCTCCTTCCTTCCTTCCCTTGATTCTCCACCTCTCCTACTTTCCCGTTTGGACAGGCTACTGAGCGAATACCCACATTTGATCCCTCTTTCACCATACACCCCTATAGGACAGCATCAGGAGATGCTTTTAATCTGATTTCATCTCCTGCTGCAGTACGGCCACATTGCTTTTAGCAAGAGTTTTGGTCCTGAGGCAGCAGGAAATGATGTCAGATTAAATGCATCTCCTGTGCTGGCCTGTAGGGAAACATGATGTGAGGGGGATAGAGTGTGAGTAACCCATGGTGGCCTGTTCAATCTGGGAGGATAAGGAGAGAGGAGAACTGAGGGAAGAAGGAAAGGATGAAGGAAGAAGGGAAATATGGGAGAGTGTTGTCTGATGCACCTCTCCAGTTCTTGGGCTGGTATATTTACCTCTGTTGCCCACAGCACATTGCCTATGCTGGTAGAAAAGTAACTGTTGGAGAAATCGTCAAGAAGATGATAACAGAGACAACATGAAAATGGTTTAACTTATGTGTCATAGTTTGCCTTAGTTTTTATCCGAGACACATTCTTGGTCCATCTCACATCTGGTAACATTAAGCTAAGTGAAATAAGCACATTTATATGTTACCAAGCCCTACCCAGGAAGCACAGTCAACCCAACCCAGCAGAACAGCTGAGGTGAAATGGCTTGTGCTATGTGGTCGAGCTTTCCTCCAGTGCCATTTCCAGGCCTCTTCCACGTCAGCCAGCAACTTAAGCTTTCAGACACAACAGTCAACTTGTGCTACAGGTTGCCTTGCCAGCATGGTGAGACTAACATTGTTCCTCGACAAGGCTGGACGTGGTGTGTAATTGGACTGTTATGAGGATCATGAATGGGAAGAGGGAAAGGACAGAAATAGACGGGATGCAAAAGTGAGAGAGTAAATGGATGAGGGAAGACCACAAGTTGAGGCGGTCAGAAAAGGGGAGATAATAAAAGAAGAGAATTCAGAGAAGGTGAAAGAATTCTAAGCAATGAGATTATCACTTGTCTTCTGTTGCTGTCTTGCGGATGGGCTGACGGCTTCCATGTGGGAAACAGAAGCTAATGGCTGGCACTCTATATTCAAATTAAAAGCACATAAGAGTACAGAGTTGTTAGCTGTGTTCTGAAGGCTTGTCAGCTTTATTTGGACAAACTTATTGAGTTGAAAACAATAAAACTGCAGATAAATCACGTAGTGTTGTTGCAATGTAAGGCAATAACGAAAAGGAGAAACTTTACTATGTAGGCTGTGTTAAATGGTTAATAAAATGCATAACCAAAGAAATTTTGTTATAACTCCTGCATATACAACACCTGCAAAATAGTATCTGGAGTACGACGTACAGAACAAAAGATGAGGTGTGGAGGAAGTGTTCTCAGACCTTGGGGTGGGGACTGGGCCAGTGCCGCCATTAGGTGAACTAGGCAGTCGCCTGGAGTGCTGGCCCTCTGGGGGCCCCATTGCCACTCAAAGGGACAGAAAGCAGTGGTGATGCTTTTAGAAGACACCGAAGCGCTGGAGTTCACCTCTGGCACTGCGATGCCATTCCTGCTTCCGCCCCCTCCTATTCCACAGCCTTTTGCATGAGGGCAGAAGCAACTTCTGCCTCCACGCGAACGGGAAATGCAGTCAGAAAGGAGTGGGAACAGGAACAGCACCACAGTACTGCAGCTAAAGGAACTCACGCCCTTCAGTGCCTTTTAAAAGCATTGCCACTGCTTCCTGTTCCTGTGAGGTGTGGCAGCGGCAGCAATCGTAGCAGGGGCTGATGCGGGGGGGGGGGGGGGGTGGGCGCAAGGGATGAGGTTCATCTAGGGCGCTTCATACCCTTGCCACTTATCATACAGCAGTAACTTCTGCTGGTCAAACTTGGGGTAGAATGGTTAGACCAGGGGATGGTTGTTTAACCTTTCAATCTGCGCAAGAGGATTTTCCCTGACATTAACAGCTAGCAGACTCAAAACAGATTATAGAAAGTTATTTTTTCAAGCAGGGCATAAATAATCTCTGCAATCTGTTGTTAGAGGATGGGTAAAAGTGACTAACATAGTGGTTTTCAAAAGAAGTTTGGAAACGTTCTTGGAGGACAGATCCATAAGAAATTATTTGAGAAAGCTGTCACTTATCCCTTGAGATGAGCTCTCAGAAATTTGATCTAGTATTGGGAATCTGCCGGGTTCTTGTGACCTGGACTGTGCACTGTCAGAGACAAGATGCTGTGCTTGATGGACCT
Source organism: Ichthyophis bannanicus (assembly GCA_033557465.1). NCBI lineage: Eukaryota > Metazoa > Chordata > Amphibia > Gymnophiona > Ichthyophiidae > Ichthyophis > Ichthyophis bannanicus. Next base: position 1,173,506,186 of record CM066031.1, read on the forward strand.
TGATCTGACTCAACAGAGTTGTTCTCATATTCTTAGTTTAGTTTATTTGTACTCCCTTTCATTTATATAACAAAGCGATTCACAATTAATAAAATAATTATCCATGTGCTATCATATCATACAGTAAAATACTAACATACAAGTAAACAAACAACGGGTCATAGATTAATAGCATAATAAAAAATTCTTTAAAAAAATCCAGTAGCATAAACAGTATAATGACACAAGAAAACATAAAAAAAATTTACACAGCAAATCAATAAATAACCAAATAAACAGATTCAACCAAAAAAAAAAACACATATCCTCAGAAACACACACCATACACTAGTGCAGGGTTTAGAAGGACCTCATGATCTTTGACACCTAGCCAGGAACTGTTACTTTGGTGACTGGCCCAAAATAGAAAAGGAGTTAAATATGGGAGAAAGAGTCTAGGGAGACTCCATATAATTTTGAATTTAAGCTTACAGTGCTTGCTGTAGCACCAATAGAGGCAGATCCCAGTTGAGCTGTGAGCACAAAGAAGCAGAATGATCCTGCCAGGAACCCCACACCAAATAATCTTGTCAGAAGGAGTCTGTGAGACAGAAGGCTGCAACCTCTATTCTCCTGTGAACACCAGTCTATCTGAAATATATTGATTAGGGATGTCTTAAAAATGTGAGCAGATTAGTGCCCATGGGGACTGGAGAATGCCTATCACTGGGCACCAGGCTCGGGAGTGCTAATTTTATTTATTTGCATTTATCATACTGATATACCACCTTTTTGTGAGAGACTACTTCAAGGTGGGTGCATTGGCAGGTGGTGCAAGTGCTTACACAGACTCAAGCCAGCTTCACCATCAGAGAACCAGATGATGACCTGTCCCCTTCAGCTCCATGGGCAGCTGACCAGAGCTCTGGAGAGGTCACCCCCTCCTCCCAGAATGATTGGGGCACTAGTTAGTCCGATAACAGGTCTGCATAACTTATCATAGTCCTGCGGTTTGTTATAAGTCATTCTGTCTTTAAGAAAAATATAGCCTAGTAGATACTTTATAAATGTTTTGATTGTTTTTATTTATTATTAGCATTTAGCTGACGCCTTTCCAGGAAAAGATCAAAGTGAGTTATTTTCAGATTCTGAACTTGCTCAAAAGTCTGTGCTCCATCTCGGCTGCCCACACACACATATATTTCTGAGGGTAGAAAATGCAGAAAAGTCTACCAGACTAAAGTTTCCATGTTAGGTTTTTTTAATCTTTCCAAACCACCTTTTAAATAATTTACCAGGCAAACAAAATTTCTGGCAGCAACACATTAAATATCATGGTATTGAAACAAACTCAGAAAAAGGAAAAAACAGAAGCCAGAGGAGTTTTTCAGAACTTGGTGCTCTAATTCAGAGAAAACAGGAAGAAACGTTTTTCTTTTTTTTAATAATAGTATTCAAATCAGTCATAATGCATTTCCCTCTACTACTAAAATCTAGCTGCAGCAGAAAACCTGAGACAGATAGAGCTGCCAGCTGGATCCACTTGTTCAGAAGAGGCAGATCCTGTTCTAGTTTTACCCATCGCATGCAGGGCCTACTTGCAGTCTCTGTGTCTCTTTACAGAAAATCAGAACTACCAATCTGAATGCAATAGGGTAAAACCAGGACTGGATTCATCTATCTGAAAAAGCCAGTTAGCAATCCAAAAGGGTTGGTGTAATCTTTCCCTTGCAATATGCACTATAGTAATAAATAAACCACTATTATTCAGTCAAAAGCACAATGTATGTCCTGCAGCACAAAATAATTACAATAACAACAACGAGAAGAATAGTTTTGCTTGAGGAGAGTCAGTTTTCATTCTCACTACCTAAGATAATCTCCGCATGCTTGGCTTTTTCTATGGTTATTACTGTATCATGATGTTAGAACATAAGAACATGTTTGGAATGAAGTAGTGAATTGTAGGCACATCGGTGTGTGTCAGGGGTACCATGCACTCCAGCCCCTTCCCCCTCCACTCCTGGTTTCAGTCCTTCCTCTGGCCCCTTCAACTCCTACTGTGGTAGGCTATGGCCTATAATAGCCTGCAAATATGAAAGGCCTGTAAGTTAGGCCCTGATTCCAACCCCCATCTTAGTAAAGAACCAAAAATCTGTGAAAGTCTGAGAAAACCGCTTTAAACTGCTTAATAAGAAGTTTCTTATGAATTCATAATACTTTCATTATTCTCTTGTGTTCTGAAGATAGAAATGTTTCAATGCTTGCATTCCTAGAGCTAGAAATGACCTTGCAGTAAAATTGTATCCATACCTAGAAACTGTGCCATTGTTAGAACAATCCTAGAGGAGGGAGCTGGGTGCTAGACCCAGGAGGGGTCTCTGATTGGACAAATGCAGGGGGCGTTGGAACCAATAGAAAGTCTGCATGTATCAAACTGAAAAGAAATGTATAAAATGAATATGTTTCTGTAAGAACTTTGCTCAGTCCTTTTTGAAGCTTGACTGTCTGGTCCTTGTGCACAATAAATTGGCTTGGACCCTGCAATTGACTCCTGGATTTATTCATTGTCTGCACTTCGCTGCTTCATATTCTTGGTGCGTTGGCCGGAAATGTGCGGATAGTGAATGGTATTCAAGCGAATATTCCACGTAATTTGCCTCCAGGTTTGGCCCGGTTGGAACCGTGTCTGTCCGACCGCAGGGGAAACCTCAGGCGCCACCGGTCCTCTTGTATCGGGGAGGGTTCCGCCTTGCCTCGGCGGACCACTGGGTCCGGCCGGCCAACACCTCCGAACCCGAGGGAAGTCCAGGATCCAACCCAAGAACTGGTTTGGTATCGGGAACCGGATCCGGTGAGTAGATATTTTCTTGTTCAATAGTCAGTGAAGCCTGGGGAAAAGTCTTGCATGAGTATATGAGACAAATTTGGTATAGACTAACTGGGAACGTCTTGCATAAGTGCGCAAAGACAAGAGAGCTTGATCACCTCTCATAAGGGTGGTCCTAGTACGCTCCGCATAAGGGTTAGCGGAAGCCAAAGCCACCGATCCTTTGGTTGGGATAGTCAGTTAGTCAGAAAAACCTTGGGCATTTGAAAAATAATTTCTTGTGATGGTATGATTGCCTGTGTGATTGAGAGGTCTTGAGATACAGACCGAGTGAGAGCGGACTCCTGAGTAGCGCAGTTCCTGGCCGGGCGACCGCGCCCAGGTTGCAAAAAGGAGGAAGCGTGTGGTGTTTGTCCCCCCCCCCCCCATTGTTCTGTGGGCTGTACGACCCCTTACCTACAGCCATACTACCTACCCTTACTGTCTGTTGTTGTGTACGTCATTACGTGTACACCATTACGATTATGGGAGGGGCGGAGTCCACCAAACTCTGTTGGAATGTATGATCAAGAATTTCCGTAAAGGATTTTCAGGAGACTACAGAATAAGAATGTCTCCGTCTCGATTAAGAATGCTATGTGATAGGGAGTGGCCTGTGCTAGCTACTTCATGGCCCCGTGGGGGCACCTTTGATGTGGAAATAGTTTCCCGTGTTCATCAGCTTGTACAAAAAGCACACCCTGATCAGTTCCCCTACATAGATTCCTGGTTAGGTGTTTGCGAAAGGCAGCCCTTTTGGATAAAGCGCTGTTATGAGGAACAGTGTAGAATACTAGTAGCAACCACTAGGGGGACCCGGAAGTTTGAGGAGGGGAAGCCACCTGTGTATTCCACCTCAGAGTCCCCAGAAATCCTGGCCCTTTACCCCAGTACCCATATAAGTTAGTTCCACCAGCTCCACCACCTGAAGCTGAACCTGATGAGGTACCTCAGCAATTACCGCTGCAGCAGCAAAAGAAGCCCACTTCCCCGAGTGATAGCCCCGAGTCTGGCCCAAGTACACCAGGGGAACCAGGGTCCTCCGACGATACTGGGAGCGGAGGCTCTCCTGCCAGTTCAGGGTCACCCGCCAAGGAAGCCTATACCTGGGAGCCCTATGATTTAAGAAGTGTAACCCCAAAGAAGAGGGAGAAAGCAGGGCGCCTAATGCCATTGCGTCAAGTGCCTGGTCTACCTATCCTAAATGAACAGGGACAGATGGCGCCAGGACCAACCAGTCTAATCTACGTGCCTTTTTCCACTACTGATTTATTAAAATGGAAAACGCATTATGCATCCTATACTGAAAAACCCCAAGAATTGACAGAGTTAATGTCTAGTATAATGCAAACACATCAGCCTACCTGGACTGATTGTCGCCAGCTCCTGTCCACTGTCTTTACTACTGAGGAGTGAGCGCGAATTGTGCAAGCAGCCATCCGCTGGTTAGAAGAGTATCCCGTAGTGGTGGGGGAAATGAATCTCCCACAAGCAGCCGCCGCAGCTTTCCCAAACGAAGATCCTAGATGGGATCCAAATGATGAAAGGGGGGCGGCGGCCCTAACTCGATTTCACCAGGCCTTGCTGCAGGGCCTGAGGAAGGGAGGCCAGAGGGCCATGAATATCGGGAAGGTATCAGAAGTTATCCAGGGTCCAGATGAGAGCCCAGCGGCCTTTTATGAGCGGTTGTCTGAAGCCTATAGATTGTATACCCCATACGATCCAGGAAAATTTGCATATGGTAAATGCAGCCTTTGTCAGTCAGTCCCAGAGAGATATAAAACGAAAGTTACAGAAACTGGATGGATTTGCGGGCATGAATACAGCACAGTTAATGGAAGTTGCTCAGAAAGTGTTTGTGAATCGTGAAAATGAACATAACAGAGAAAGTGAACGAAAGATGAAGAAGAAAGCAGATCTTCTTGCTGCCGCTTTAGTTGAACGACGTGAAGGAGGTTTTCCTAATCGAAGGAGCAGAGGACGTGGAAGGGGTCGTGAGAATAATTGGACCCCACTAGGTGCGAATTAGTGCGCCCATTGCAGAGAAGAAGGACATTGGAGAAGTGAATGCCCGCATCTTGACTCCACCCCCAGGAGGGGAGGAGGGAGTCCCTGGAGAACAGGAGGCCGATTTCAGAGTCGTGGAGGAATGACTCAAGCACAGTTCCAGCGAGAGAGGGAAGAAGCTATTGAGGGTGTGGCAGTGGCAACGGGCTATGACGAGGATGAAATGGATGAAGACTAGGCCAGACCGGGCTCCAAGTTCACCCTGGGTCCCCAGGAGCCTATGGTCAGTTTGAAAGTAGGGGACCAATATATGGACTTTATGGTGGATACAGGAGCTGAACATTCAGTGGTGGCAAAGCCAGTGGCTCCTCTTTCCTCCTGATCTGTCACCATTATTGGGGCCACTGGGGCCAGGGCCACCAAGCCTTTCCTGAAGAACCGCATGTGTGAACTAGGAGGACAGAAAATAACGCACCAGTTCCTGTATATGCCTGAGTGCCCTATTCCACTTTTGGGCCAAGATATGCTTGCTAAGCTTCAGGCGCAAATATCCTTTGCTGAAGGGGGAGAAATGCAAATGACTGTGAGCCCAAAGCCTGTTGGATTGATGGTGCTGACTGTTCCCCGAGAAGAAGAGTGGCGGTTCTACAGCGTATCTCCAACCAAGTCAGCCAGTTCCTGTATACCTCCTAACCTTTTAGCCCCGACTGGAATATGGGCAGAAGATAATCCACCTGGCCTAGCGAAGAACATAGCCCCTGTCATTGTTGCCCTCAAGCCAGGAGCGGAACCAGTGCATGTGAAGCAGTATCCTCTTCCTTGACCAGCTATTGAAGGTATCCACTGCCATCTGATGAAACTACTGAAGTATGGACTTCTCAAGGAGTGCCAGTCCCCTTGGAATACCCCCCTTCTCCCAGTCAAGAAACCTGGGACAGGGGATTACCGCCCAGTACAAGATTTAAGGCGAGTAAATGATGCAGTTGAAACTATACACCCAGTGGTACCAAATCCTTATACTCTCTTGGGACTGATCCCCGCTGAGGCTACTCATTTCACCGTCCTGGACCTGAAAGATGCCTTCTTCTGCATACGCCTAGCCCCCACCAGTCAACTTTTGTTCGCTTTTGAATGGCAAGACCCCACAACGGGAAGGCGGGGCCAACTTACCTGGACTCGATTACCCCAAGGATTTAAGAATTCACCTACTCTCTTCAGTGCTGCTTTGAATCGAGATCTCTCAAGCTACTCAGTGAACCCAGGACAAAGGGTTCTTCTTCAGTATGTGGACGACCTGCTCATAGCCACAAATTCAGGAAGTGAATGTCTACAAGCCACCAGTGAACTCTTGCACCTTCTAAATGAGGCTGGATACAAAGTCTCAAGAGCAAAGGCGCAACTATGCCAAACTAAAGTTAAATATCTAGGATTCCAGTTGTCTAGCGGAATTAGACGCTTGGGACCGGAACGCAAAGAAGCTGTGTGCAGAATTCCCACTCCAACCACCAGGAGGCAAGCAAGAGCCTTCCTGGGGGCCGCAGGATACTGTCGCATATGGATCCCCAATTTCGCTCTGCTAGCAAAGCCATTGTATCAAGCTACCAAAGGAATGGAAAAGTCTCCATTGGAGTGGGAACCTGAACAGGATGCAGCATTCCAATCTCTAAAAACTGCACTGATGTCATCACCAGCTCTGGGTCTACCAGATGTCCAGAAACCTTTCTGTCTCTATGTCCATGAGTCACAAGGAAATGCTCTAGGGGTACTGACTCAATCTCTTGGATCTTGGCAACGGCCAGTGGCCTATTTGTCAAAACAGTTGGATGTGGTAGCAAGAGGTTGGCCCCCTTGTTTGAGAGCTGTTGCAGCTACAGCCCTTCTAGTGAGTGAAGCAGACAAGCTCACTCTGGGACAGAATCTTCAAGTTACTGTGCCACCTTCTGTTCTGACCCTCATGGAATGCAAAGGGAGTTTCTGGCTCACGAATTCACAAATGTTGAAGTATCAGAGTATGCTGTGTGAAAACCCCCAGATACAATTGAAGGTCAGTCAAGCTCTGAATCCTGCTATGTTGTTCCCAATTGGTCCTGGCCCCCCTGATCATGACTGTTCAGAAACTATGGACACTGTGTTCTCAAGTCACCTGGATTTGACTGATGTCCCTTTGGAGGACCCTAAATGGACTTTCTTTGTAGATGGAAGCAGTCTTGTCATCAATGGACATCGTTGTGCCAGGTATTTATTTACATTCTCTTATATACCGTGCTATTCTGCACCAGTGCGGTTTACATTGAACAACTGATATTACATTGAACAGGGCATTATAACTTGGAGATAACTATTTTACAGGGAACATGGGCTATGGAGGGTTAAGTGGCTTGCCCAAGACCACAAGGAGCACCTGTGGGACTAGAAACCCCAGTCCTTCCGGCCCAAGGTTGCTGTCCTCTAGTGGGATTTGAACCCCCGACCTTCCGGCCTGAAGTACCTTGCCCCAACCACTAGGCCACTCCTCCACTCCTCCAGTGGTGACCCTTGATCTGGTAGTTGAGTCCTCAGCTCTGGCCCCAGGAACTTCAGCACAGAAGGCTGAACTGATAGCTCTCACTAGAGCACTGACATTAGGAGAAGGACTCCGTTTAAATGTGTACACAGATTCCAAGTATGTTTTCACAACTTTGCATGCACATGGAGCCCTGTATAAAGAACGAGGGTTGATCACCTCAGGAGACAAGTCTATTAGGTATGGGCCCGAGATATTGCTATTATTGGATGCTGTGTGGGCCCCTAAGCAAGTTGCAGTCATGCACTGTCGAGGTCATCAGGCAGGAGTAGGAGAAGTTGCCCGAGGGAACAGGTTTGCTGATGCCACTGCCCGAAAAGCAGCCACGACTGGACGAGTTGTGACCCAAGATACTTCGGTGCAGGCAGCCTTATTCCCTGTGCCCCTTAGCTCATGGGCTCCTCGATATACTGCAAGGGAGTTAGATTACTTCTGTGAGAAGGAGGGAGGTGTCCTAACAGAAAAAGGTTGGATAGTGCTGCCACCTCCAGAAGGTAGCTCACCTCCAGGTCCCACAGTAATTCCCGAAGCATTAGGACCAGCCTTTGTTCATGCTTTTCATCAAGCCACACATTATGGGAAAACTGCCATGGAAAGAGTCCTAAGACCCCATTTCTGCATCTCATTACTAGGACCCCTGTCCATTTCAGTGGCACAGCAATGTTTGACATGTGCTAAGAATAATGCTAAGCAGGGTCCCACTCCACCCCCAAGAGTTCAGTCAGTAGGAGTGACCCCTATGAGTGATATTAAGGTGGATTTTACTGAAATGCCACGAGCAAATGGATATCATTACCTGTTAGTTCTAGTATGCACATTTTCTGGATGGGTAGAAGCTTGTCCCACCCGAACTGAGAAAGCTCGAGAAGTCACTAGAATACTGCTCCATGATATTATTCCTCGATTTGGAATACCATTGGCTATAGGATCAGATAATGGACCCTCATTTGTGTCCCAAGTGACTCAACAATTAGCTCGAGCTCTACAGATACAATGGAAGTTGAACGCTGCCTATAGACCCCAGAGTTCAGGGAAAGTAGAACATATGAATAGGACCCTGAAGTCTCAGTTGTCCAAGCTTTGTCAAGAAACACACCTAAAGTGGCTCCAGGTTCTCCCTATAGCCCTTCTTAGGATACGTTCTGCTCCAACCAAGTCTTTAGGAGTTTCCCCTTTTGAGATTTTGTATGGGCGACCTCCACCCATTGTACAGGGAATAAAAGGGGATATGAAACAAATTGGATCTGAAATAACTAGAAAAGAACTATTGGCTTTAGGTTCTGTTTTGCAGAGTCTTCATACCTGGGTGCAAGATCGATTGCCCATCAATCTGACAGAACCTCTACATCCCTTTAAGCCAGGAGTGTCAGTGTGGATCAAAGAGTGAAGAAAGACCCCGCTAGCACCGCATTGGAAGGGACCTTATGTTGTCATCTTATCAACCCCAACTGCAGTAAAAGTTGCAGAGCTCGAACCCTGGATCCATCATAGTCGAGTGAAGCCGGCAGCCGCTCCTGAACTTGGTCAATGGACTTCAGTAAATGACCCTGAAACTCCATTGTGGCTTACATTGCGGAGACAACCGGCGTTGTAAGAGTCTTCAGAATCTACAATCCTACCCCCGTCACACGAGGGTGGCAGTCGATAGGTCTACATACAGCGGAAGTGAGGAAGAAGAAGAAGAAAAGACTCTACAAGTTCATCATACCCGATATTTCAGTTGATCTCTAAAGACTGTAGCCATGATGTTCCTCTACTACTGTCTTATGGGGGCGATAGCCCTGGGATTCCTGGAAAAGACTTTTGCCTTACCCCCTTGTGCAGCTTGTATAACTACCACCCGAACTGGAGTAAAGGTCACTCAGACTTTACTTTATCATTCCTACTATACTTGCACTGGTATAGTTAGCCGGTGTGTGTATAATGGTACAGAGTTGAATATCTGTACGAAAGGGAAAAGTAAGACTTGCTGCAACCCCCAGCAGGACCCCTCTTATTATGTACTGGAGATACGATGGAATGATGATGATGAGGCCCTCATAAATGCCACACGACAATTCTCCGATCCCACACAGTATGTTATCTTGAATTTTGATGCCTGTGATGTGATAAACAGAAATGCCTATCACAAGTGTGGGTCGTGGGAACAAGCCTACTACTATGATCATAAATATATGTGTCTTGAAGTAGCATATGGATGGGGACAGTGTACTGGAAAGAGTTCCCCAACCGTCCACAGCAAATCATCTAAAGATGCCTACTTTTGTCCAAAGTGGGAATGTGTGTACTATGCCACTTGGTCTGGTGGGCCTACTGGACGAGATGGAGATAAACGCATAGCCAGCCTGGAAAAATGATCATTACTGGAGCCTCAGAAGTGCAAGAAAGGTGCCTGTAATCCTCTACAGCTCCTCATACTTAACCCTAGCCAGTGTAAGCAGGGGTTCGATTTGGATTGCGTATAGCAGGAGAAGGCATAGATCCGGGAACTTTTATACATATACAGCTAAATACTAAGACTCATGTATCCGCACCTTATCAAATACATCACTCCTTTTATGAGGCCATGAAGGCGGAATTTGAAATCCCTCATACCTCCCAAAACTTGTTCATTGAACTCGCTGGGGCAGTAGCATCTAGTCTCCACATCTCGGATTGTTTCTTCTGTGGCGGGACTAAGATGGAAGACCAATGGCCCTGGGAGGTGCAAGAAGTGAACTATTCTATTCCTTATAATCAGACTGCTTTACATAATACTACTAGTGAGTGAGTACTGGCTCACCCTATTGTTGGTAACTTGTGTTTTGCTCGCTCTGGACTACAGTTTACTATGCAGGTTGGACAGCTGGTCTGTCTCAATCAGAAGTTCTACAACAGTACCACTAGGAAAATGTCCTGGTGGTCGGGGGTCAACACTCCAGAGCCCTCCAACCCTCTAGTCCTCTTTCCTGATCTTGCCAGCATCTGGACTAATTTGGCGTTTCATAGTACCTGGCAAGCTCCACCTGGACTATACTGGATTTGTGGAACCCGAGCATATGCTAGGCTCCCTCACCATTGGGGAGGAGCATGTGTATTGGGAACTATACAACCTTCGTTCTTTCTTCTGCCCATTTCCCATGGAGAGCAACTGGGTTTCCCTGTGTACAGGAGTCGACAGAAACGAGAGGTCTTGAAAATAAGCCAATGGGACAAGTGGAATGATGAGGAGTGACCACCTGAGAGAATCATTTCATACTACGGACCCGCTACCTGGACACAAGATGGGACATGGGGATATTGCACTCCTGTATATATGATAAATCGTATTATACGTTTACAAGCTGTTGTTGAAATAACTAATGAAACTAGTAAAGCACCAACTCTTTTAGCTAAGCAAAGTACACAAATGCGCACAGCTATTTATCAGAATCATTTAGCTCTAGATTATTTGTTAGCAGCTGAAGGTGGAGTATGTGGAAAATTGAATTTAACCAACTGTTGTTTGCAGATTGATAATAATGGACAAGTTGTTGAAGATATAGCTACTCAAATGCGAAAACAAACATATGTGCCTGTTCAGTCCTGGCATGCTTTGAAGCTTGATGGGTGGTTTGGTTCAGCATTTTCATGGTTAGGTGGTCTAAAGACCCTTGCGTTTATTGTATTATTCATATTAACTGTATGTTTATTGCTCCCATGCCTATTACCCCTTTGCTTACATATGATAACCTCAGTTATCGATAACACTGTAGAACGGAAGGCAGCTACAAAAGTTTTAGCTATGTGGCAATATTACCCTATACCCCAAAATGATGCTGTTACACGAGTGTAATATGTGATCTAATTCTCACCCTTTCTCACTTGCGGGTGAGAATAATCAAAGGGGGGAATGTGGTAGGCTATGGCCTATAATAGCCTGCAAATATGAAAGGCCTGTAAGTTAGGCCCTGATTCCAACCCCCATCTTAGTAAAGAACCAAAAATCTGTGAAAGTCTGAGAAAACTGCTATAATCTGCTTAATAAGAAGTTTCTTATGAATTCATAAAACTTTCATTATTCTCTTGTGTTCTGAAGATAGAAATGTTTCAATGCTTGCATTCCTAGAGCTAGAAACGACCTTGCAGTAAAATTGTATCCATACCTAGAAACTGTGCCATTGTTAGAACAATCCTAGAGGAGGGAGCTGGGTGCTAGGCCCAGGAGGGGTCTCTGATTGGATAAATGCAGGGGGCGTTGGAACCAATAGAAAATCTGCATGTATCAAACTGAAAAGAAATGTATAAAATGAATATGTTTCTGTAAGAACTTTGCTCAGTCCTTTTTGAAGCTTGACTGTCTGGGCCTTGTGCACAATAAATTGGCTTGAACCCTGCAATTGACTCCTGGATTTATTCTGCACTTCGCTGCTTCACTACCAGTGTGATGCTCTCTGTCCACCCCCCCCCCCCTCTTTTCAGCAGGAGGAGAAACATGTTTCTTATTTTCAACTACCTCCTCTGCTGGTTGTACTCTGAAGTCTAAATGCACAACTGGCAACTCCTGTGAGAGTACAGAACTGAGGGATTGCAGTCGGCAGAGGATGCAAACTCAGGTAAGAAGTGCTGCTTTCCTCCTGCTGGTGGGAAGGAGGAGGGAGAGGATCAATGCACAGCCTCACCCTCCCCTCACAAAGTACAGGCCCATGGTAGTCATCTCAATTTGATTGCCTCCCCATCTCATGTCTTTACCATTTCTGGGTAGACGAAAGTGCCTTGAGCCATGCTGTGCAGTTTCCAGGATAATGTAACATTGATGCACCTCTGTACCAGAAATGGTGACAAAGAGCAACTATGTCAGTGGAGCTTGAGGGCTGCTTGCTAGGGAAGCCAACTGCAAAATAGCACTGTTGCTCAGCTGTAACAGGTGTATTCTGAAGTCAGCAGGATTGATCAGGCACACAATTAGGTGACATCATCTGACAGTGCCAGGATGGAACAGCTCTTCTAGAGTTCAGAACTAGTGTAACATTCTGAGCATGCATTGCCCTTCTTGCATGCACTGGGTCTCCTCAGTCCTCTCAGTTACTTTCATAGCTCAAGAAGGAATGCAGCTCTTGGGGAAGAATTTGTGTGCCTGCTCAATCTTGCTGTCTGCAGAAGAACACCTGTTACAGGCAGGGCCATACCAAATCATAATTTTGCCCTGCACTTTTGCACATCTGGTGCCCCCCCTGCCGGTTGCCTGCCCCTCCCTGGTTGTCTGACCCATCACTGGTTGACTGCCCTTTTCCACCCACCCACCTGACTCTGTCCTGTTTGTTGACAGACAAAGCAGTGTTGCTCACCTGTAACCAGCACCTTACCTAGCCCTATGCAAGCGGTGCAGCCGAACAGGACGCAAAAGGATTAGGGGTGCATTTTGAGCTGCTGGCCCTGGCCTGCCCCCCCCCTTTACATTGCCCTGCCGCCACCACCACTTTTTTGTTTTCTTGGAGGTAGTGGCGGCAGGAGCAGTGAGGCAGACCCATGTTTGTAAGTAGGTCGGGTCCCTCGTTCCCTTTACTGATGTAGGTCATGTCAAAGGAGAGAGGGACCAGGCCAGCCATTCAAAACTCAACTGGCCTGGTCCCTCCTTCCACTGACATGACCTATATCAGAAAAGGGAAGGAGGGACCTGACTTGCCTACAAATACGAGTCTGCCTCACTGCTGCTGCCGCTACCTCTGAGAGAACAAAAAAGTGGTAGTGGCGGCAGCAGGGCAACGTGAGGGAGGGGGGGGGGGTGGGCCAGGGCCAGCAGCCCGAAATGCACCCCTAATCCTTTTGTGCCCTGTGCGGCTGCACTGCTTGCACAGGGCCAGGTAAGGTGCTGGTTACAGGTGAGCAACACTGCTTTGTCTATCAACAAACAGGACAGAGTCAGGCACACAAATGGGTGACTCACAAGTTGGGTGACACAGGGCAGCTCATTCAGCTATAAATTTGTTCATTATCAAGGAGCAGGCGGATCATAACGAAAGATGTGAGTTGTTAATGTTACCAAGACAGGTTGGCTAGCACAGCTTAACCGAATATACTGCCTCTAATTATAGATTGGGCCAAGCAGTACTGTGAAGTGAAAGCATGAAGTAAGGACCAAGCAGTTGCTTTGCATATACTGTCAAGCAAAGCAGATTTCATAAGAACTACAATAGCAGCAGTGGCTCTGATTTACAGTGGTCAGATTTTACTGACAAGAGGAGTACCAGCTTGTTCTATACAGAATTTGATACAGGATGCTAGCCAGTTTGCCAAAGTTCATTTGGTTACTGCAATACCAATTCTGTTGGTATCGAAAGAGAAAAACAGCTGTGTAAATCTTCTGATCAATTCAGCCATTTTAAGATAGTAAGAGCCCAGTTTCTCACATTAGGACATAATGTAGGAAGCATTATTTCCTTATTGAAATGAAAAGGTGTGACCATCTTTGGTAAAACCTTAGGATGGATATGTACAAATACCTTGTTATGATGAAATTGAGTATTGGGCTCATAGATAACCAAAGCTTAGTTCACATACAGTATTCTTCTCGTTAAAGTAACCACTACTAGAAAGAACATTTTCTAAGTGTGAGGCTTGAGTGAAATGTATTCCATTGGAACCAAAGCCTGCTTCAAAAGAGATGTAAGGACAATATTGAGGTCCCATGGCAAATGAGGATTCTGAATTGGTGATTTAACATGAAGAAACCCTTTCATGAATTGAGAAATGAATGGACATTGTGAAGCCAAATGTCTGTCTATCTGGACCATATCAAGCTCCTTGAGGAACGCCAGGGACTCTTTAAGTTGAGCCCTCTGGTACTTAGAAGCTGCCAGGACTTGAAGCATGAACCTGAGGTGTTCCCTACAGTGGTAGAGGCCAGTTACCAGGTAGTAGGAGGAGGCAGGAGAAGAGCCAGAGCACAGGAACAACATGGACAGACCCAATGGAGAAGTCTTGTAGCACAGGAATAGAAGAGCAGCAGGTAGAGAAGGTTCATTATCAGAAGGCTAGCAGAGGTCAGATACCGAAGATCAGCAGATGAAATAAGGTGCTCGGGAACTTGCATGTGAGACCTATCTGAGGGTGAGGTGGAATGGGAGTTCCTGGGTCTAAATAGGTCCCGAAGTTTCATCTACCAGTGTGACATTATCAGTAGCTGACTTTGAATTGCCGATATTAACCGGCACCTGAGGTGTGCTAGAAGGACAAAGTGCTCCGAGACACTCTCCTGCTGTTTACTACCAGCTACACAGCAAGGTTTGAGTACTCTATGTGATTTTCCCTGCCTGCTGGGTGTCTATTAAAGCCGGGTGTTTGAAATGCCTGAGAGCTCAGGGTTCCTAAGATTCTACCTACCAGCGTGACATCATCAGTAGCTGACTTTGACCTGCCAATAAGAACCTTAGGAGTGGCCCTTAAATGGGGCCAGAATAGGGTTGCCAACTGGCTCCAGATGCGCCCGACACACTTGATCCAGGCCTAGGTTTACCCCCACTATATGCAGGGACATGTAGTTCTGATTTTTCCATTGCATTCCATAAGAAAAGCAAGACTACATGTCCCTGCATGCAATGGGGTAAACCCAGGACTGGATCAAGCCTGTCGGGCGCATCTGGAGCCAGTTGGCAACCCTAGGCCAGAAGTGTGGGCAAGAGGTCAGGCTTGTGGTAGTTGTTTGGGGAAGGTGTTCTGAAAATGTATGGATGATTGATTTTATAGTCAGATATGTTTTATGAAATTAGACCAGGACTTCTGCTAAAAGGTTTGAGGGATGTTTTTTTTTATTTTTTTTGAAACTTGTATTTTATTTCACATTTTCAGCTTAAACATAACAGACATCCCCCAAACATTGTCTCAGAAAGACTGGCTCCCCCTCCTTCCTCCCTGCATTACATCCACATGGGCTTCAGCACCCCTCTAACCCCATCAAGTCTTGCATATTACAGCAGAAACATCTGTCCCCACTTGATCTCTAGGGCCTGATTTCCCCTTGGTCACATAGTCCTGAATTGTCCCAGAAGACCGGCTACTTCTCTAATCCAGCAAAGCAGGCCATTCAATCCAAAATCATAACCATAGCCAACCCAGTTCCATTCCACTTCTGCCTTTTCTTCACAAAGTATATCCCTTCCCCCCCCCTCACCTCTTTTTTTCTCCCCCATAAGCACTGTTCTGTATCCATTCCCTTTCCTCGTTCCATAGTATACCCTGTCATTGCGTTAGTACTCATTTACACATGAAAAAGCAAAACAGATTAACATGAAAGCAAACAACAACCTGGTTCTTACTAAGGTTCCCTGTACCTCATAACCAGAATAGATGCCATTGGTTGTCCCATCAATATTGAACCTTTCCACTTTAGGTGAGAACGTATCCTCTTTCTCTCCTTCCCTTTCCCCACCTAAAGAATCCCCCTCCCCCTCCCCCTTCGCTCTCCCTCTCCCTCCCCATCCTTCATCCATGCCATCACCTTTCCAATCATTCCTAGTCCTCCCCTAATCCTGTTGAGGTTATTTATGTCAATCCTCATACTGGGTCCATTCCTGTTTGACATTATCCCACTCTCCCATCCTTAAATAGGAGCAGGAATTCAGGTGTACTCTCCTTTTCTCTCTCCATCACGGACTGGTATATGTCCCCTACCATATTCCAAAATTCCCATATCTTGGTGCAACCCCACCACATATGCAGTCCCCCATTTTCCTGCATCCCTTCCAACATACAGAGCTACCTGCTCTCCTCCATTTGACTATCCGCTGTGGCATTAGGTAGACACTATACATGACCTTCCAGCAGTGTTCCTGCATTGCTGCCGAAACCCCCACTTTCCCCATTCATTGAAAAATTTGTTCCCACATATTCTCATTCTACTCTACCCAGAGGTTCCGCTCCCATGCTTCCATAAAAGCCCCTTTCCTTTGGGGTTGTTATCAGTTGTTAGTATATTCTATCCACTTGTCCCTCACTATTTTGCCACTTATTCACCATTTGTTCAAACTTAGTTGATCCCATCATCTTCTCCCCCTCCCCCACTGTTTTCCCCTAAGAAGTGCACTGCTTGCAAGTATGACAAAAAGCTTTCCTGATCCACTCCATACCTGTGCTGGAGAGCATCAAAATCTGTAATCTGACCCCCTCTGTGAATAATTGCCCCCATTTTAGCAGCCCTTTAACCTCCCAATCTTTAAATCCCTTAGTATCTCATCCTGGCTCAAACCCACTCATACTCCATATATTCTGCATATAGAGTCCCCTCTCCCTAGCCAATTGATGTCGAACTATCTTCCAAATTCTTCAACTCAGCTGTACAAAGGGATGGGTGATCTATATCCACCTGGCAAATGGCCTCTACCACTGTAGTGATCTATATCTCCCTGCTCTACCCCTACTCCCTCTGCCCATATCCCTCTCATGGGGACCTCTTGCATGATACCCCATTCCATGTGTACCCAATGTTTATTCTCTTTTTCTTCCCCCTACTCCACTATGGTTTGCAACTGGGCAGCCTGGTAATAACCTCGCAACTCAGGGACCCCCATTCCCCCTTCCTTTCTTCTCCAGCACACAACCTGCCTATTCACCCTAGGTGTTTTTTGTTTCCATATGTACCAAAAAGGTCTATGCTGGCAGCATCTGAGGAACAAATTCGGCACAAAGACTGGCAGCATCTGGAACAGGAACAGCATGCGTGGCAGGATATTCATTTTTGGGATTGTGATCCTACCCCTCCATGAAAAATAGTGTTTATCCCATATATCTAAGTCCTGCATTATCTGTCTCCACAATGGGGTATAATTTAATTTGAACAGCCCCGTTAAATCACTTCCCAATTGTATCCCCATGTACCTAATCGAGGTTCTCCCCCATTTAAATGGAAAAGCAGTCTGTCTTCCAACTGCTTGTCCAATATCATCTTCAAAATTTCAGTTTTTGTACTCAGAGACCCTACTGTACTTCTGACTGTCTACTTTAAACAGAAACAGTTGACTCTGATCACATCAAGCAGCCCATTACTTGATTGTGAGCTGGGCATTCTCTGGCTGACCTGCCTGCTCCAATCAGGGCTGGGGGAGGAGACTTCCTACTGTTCATCAGCTGCTGCCATCAAGTGTGCCTGTGCCTGAGGGCCCTTTGGTGTGGGATGCTTTAGTGCAGGGGTGTCAAACTCAAATACACAGTGGGCCAAAATGTAAAACTTGAACAAAGTCGCGGGCCAGCATTGAACAAATGAACCTTTTAATATGGACCCAAACAAGATTTGCTTTAACATTGAATATGAAGCAACACTTATTACTATACAATTTATAACTTAATAGTTCAGATATGCAAAAACCAATTTCAAATAAAAAAAAACATCAGTGACATTCATTTATTAAATAAGATTTAAATAATAATAAATAATAATTTTTAAAATAAAATAACAATAATAAAATTAATCAACCATTCAAGCCCATGTCTTGAAGTAGCAAGAAAAAGTGCATAAAGAAAACGTTAATTATTGCTCAGTTTGCTGCACACTGATCTAATCTGATGTGCCCAAGCCAGATACCTGGCATCTCTTCTTGGATGATAGTTCATCAATGTCTGGGCTCAGGCTTTGAGCTGAGGAAATCCTCAGTATCGAGCGAAGGTGTTCATCAGTCAGACGTCTCCTGTGAGATGTTTTGGTCATCTTCATCGAGGAGAAAAGTTGCTCACATAGATAAGTGCTGCCGAACATGGAGAGCATCTGAGCAGCTTGGGTGCGGAGCTGAGGCATTGTGTCAGGGATAAACTGTGGAAACTGGGCGGCGCCCACAGCATCATACTTTGACTTCAGCGTGTCATTACACTGGAGTTCAATTAGCTCCATTTGGAGGTTGGTTGGTGCGTTTTCCACATTAACTGCAAAGGGATTACTGAGCAGTTCAAACCTACATTTCTGGACATCAAAGTCGGCAAATCGCCGGCTAAACTCAGCGCCGAGTACACTGAGTTTTTCAGCAAACTGTGCGCATGGGAACAAGTTGGTAAAGAACTGCGTTTTCATGGTTTGGCAGCAGGGAAAATGGCCAAGGTTTCCTTGCAGCATCTGATTCTCCCACAGGCACAGTTTAGTTTTAAAAGCCCTCACTGCAGCGTACATGTCTGTGATGATGCGCCCCCGCCCCTGAAGCTGCAGGTTCAGCGCATCGAGATGGCTCGAGATGTCACACAGAAAGGCCAGCTCACACAGAAACTTTTTCTCCCGAAGCTCTGCTGTGTCCTTCCCTTTGCTTTCCAGAAACTGACATATTTCCTCATGCAGCTCAAAACATCTATTCAGTACTTTTCCTCGGCTTAACCATCTCACCTCTGTGTGATACGGCACGTCTGCGTATTCCGAACCACACTCCTCCAGAAAAGACTTAAACTGGCGGTGATTCAGACCTTTGGCTCTTATAAAGTTAACTACTTGTGTTACTGTGGTCATAACATGTTCCATCTTTAGGGCTTTGCCACACAATGATTCCTGATGTATGATGCAGTGATAAACAGTTAGTTCACCTGCACAGTTCTCTTCCTGCATCTTCTCCCGGACCCTGCCCACCAGTCCACTTGTTTTACCGCACATCGCTGGCGCACCATCTGTCGTTAATCCCACGAGTTTATCCCACGGCAGCTTTATTTCAGTTACGCATTTGGAAACCTCCTCAAAAATTTCCTTTCCTGTGGTTGTGCCATGCATTGATTTGAATCCCAATAGCTCCTCCGTAACACACATATTTGAGTCCACT
The DNA here is from genome assembly GCA_033557465.1 of Ichthyophis bannanicus. Taxonomy (NCBI): domain Eukaryota; kingdom Metazoa; phylum Chordata; class Amphibia; order Gymnophiona; family Ichthyophiidae; genus Ichthyophis; species Ichthyophis bannanicus. Next base: position 1,173,525,345 of record CM066031.1, read on the forward strand.
CCACGGATGAAGACTGACAGCTGAGCAGTATCAGATGCGTCGCTGCTCTCATCCACAGCAAGGGAGAATGCAACGAAATCTTTTCCCTTTTCCAAAAGCTGGTCATACAGATTTGGTGGCAAGATCACATGTGCGATCAGCTACTGTGTTTCTGCTCAGGCTCACGTTTGAAAAGGCTTGCTTTTTCTCTGGGCACACGATGTCACAAACTTTCAACATGCACTTTTTCACAAACTCTCCCTCATTAAAGGGCCGGGCTGATTTTGCGATCTCTGCTGCCACAATATAACTAGCCTTTACAGCAGCCTCACTTTGTGATGTGGCTTTTTTGAACATATTCTGTTGTGAAACCAAACTTCTTTTCATCTCCTCCACTTTCTGGCTCCTTTGAGTCATGTCCAGGTCCTTGTACTTGTCATGGTGTTTTGTTTCATAGTGTCGTCGAATGTTATACTCCTTAGTTATAGCCACGTTGACTCCACAAATCAGACAAACAGGTCTGTCTTTTACATATGTAAACAAATATTCTGTCTCCCACCTGTCCAGAAAGTTCCTGTTGTCTGCCTTTCTTTTTGCCATTTTTGGGAAGGGGTTCCACAGTGACAGTTGTAGCTTGAGATCGCTATGACTTCTGTCACACAGGAGAGGGCATTTCTGGGACCTGTCCTGATTGACGCGCCAAAACAACAGCAAGGCATTATGGGATTTGTAGTATTAGCGATGAATGAATGCGCTGTATAATACCGGCGGGCTAGCTCTAGTAGTCATTTGGTATAGCCTCGCGGGCCAAATATAATTACACTACGGGCCAAATTTGGCCCGCGGGCCAGAGTTTGACACCTATGCTTTAGTGGGAGAAATCATACAGCTATTTCAACATTTTTTTTAAGTGCCATCAAGTCAGTGTTGACTCATAGTGACCCAGCTACCTCTGGGCTTTCTTGGCAATGTATCACTGGAAGCAGATTGCCAGCCTTTTCTTCCAAGGCAATGGAGGGTAAAGTGACTTGCCCAAGGTCACAAGGAGTGCCAGTGGGAATTGAATCCTTGATATTCTGGGTATGAGGCAGTTGCTCTAAACACTAGGCTACTCCTCCACTCCATACAACAGTTCAACATACAAACTACAAGAACAGCAGGGTGTTTGTGGTCTTTTTTGCTGAACTGCATCCAAAGGCGGGGTCTGCAGGCGGTCTTTCTGCTCTGGATCTGTGACTTTTTGCACCTTGGCCTTCTCCTGCTGCATCGATGTCTGCTCCCTCTGCTATTGTCATCCTCTCCTGGGATCCTCCGTTGCATCATTGATTGTCTGCTCCCTTTGCCTCCTGATTGTTTGGTATTTCACTGCCTGTTGTACTTATTGTATCCTTTGATTCCTCTGATGTTTTATTAACCTACTCTCTTCTCCTACCCCCATTGCTTTCATTCTCTCCTCCTTTCTTGTCCTTACTTTGGCTCCACTTTAGGTTTCTCTTCCTCCTTCCCTTTTGCTGCTCCCTTGACTTCTGCCTTCCTTTGTGATGCGCAATCTGGCTAATCTCATCCATATCCCTCTAGTTTCTCCTTCTTCCTATCCTCCACCTCCCTCTTCTGGTGAATTCACCCCTATTCCTTCCCCTCCTAGACATTTGTCTCATTCTGTACTGAGTTCCTCTTGCAACTTGTCCAATCTTATTCATATTCCCCTTCTTTCCCCTTCCTCTCTCCCTTTCTGTTGTGCCCTTTGGAACACACATTCTGTCTCTAATAAACTCTCTTTTATTCATGATCTTTTCCTGTCCAATGCTTTTCATCTTCTTGCTTTAACTGAGACCTGGGTCCTCCCTGATGATACCGCCTCTGCTGCTGCCCTCTGCTTTGGGGTCTCCAGTCAGGGCCGGCCCGTCCATTGAGCAAGAATGTTTTTTGCACAAGGCCCCGCGTTTCAGGGGGCCCCGCGCAAAAAACATTCTTCATTAGCACAAGTAGAAAAAAACCCAAACCGGCTGCTGCTGCCGCTGCCGCCGTGGCAGCGGCAGAATCAAATGTCCCGCCGCGGGGCCCCGCCTGCCCAGCAGAGCCTCCCTTCACCATCAGCTCCCGAGTCCCTCCCAATGCGTAGGCTTTCAGAGCCGCGAGAGCTTCTCTGACCTCTCGCGGCTCTGTTAATCCCGCCGGGGCTGATGGGAAATCCCATCAGCCCCGGCGAGATTAACAGAGCCATGAGAAGAAATGGAAACTCTCGCGGCTCTTAAAGCCTGCGCATTGGGAGGGATTCGGGAGCTGATGGTGAAGGGAGGCTCTGCCGGGCAGGCGGGGCTCCGCGGCGGGACATTTGATTCTGCCGCTGCCACGGCAGCAGCAGCAGCAGCAGACGGTTTGTTTTTTTTTTAATCTATCAGGGCTGATGGGGGGAAGGGGGGTTAGGACTGGTAAGGGGCTTGGGGGGGGGGGTTAGGACTGGTAATGGGCTATGGGGGGGCTAAGACTGGAAGTGGGTTGATGGGGGGAGGGGGTAAGGAATGGTAATGGGCTATGGGGGGGTTAGGACAACTAATGGGCTATGGGGGGGCTAAGACTGGAAGTGGGCTGATGGGGGGGGGGGTTAGGACGAAATGGGCTGATGGGGGGATAGGATGTAATGGGCTATGGGGGTGCTAAGACTGGAAATGGGCTGATGGGGGGGGTAGGACTGGTAATGGGCTATGGGGGTGCTAAGACTGGAAATGGGCTGATGGGGGGTTAGGACTAGTAATGGGCTATGGGGGGGGGCTAGGACTGGAAATGGGCTGATGGGGGGTAGGACTGGAAATGGGCTATGGGGGGGCTAAGACTGAAAATGGGGTGTTGGGGGGGCTTAGGACTGGAAGTGGGCTTATGGGGGCTTAGGACTGGTAATGGGCTATGGGGGGTCTAGGACTGGTAATGGGCTGGGGGGGGGCTAGGACTGGAAATGGGCTGAGTGGAAGGAGGGCTTGAACTGCAAATAGCTGATGGGGAGGGGGCTTGGAATGGAAATGGGCTGTAAGGGGAGGGAGCTAGGACTGGAAATGGGCTGAGTGAGGGGGGCTAGGACAGGAAATGGGCTGATGGAGGGCAAGGATAGGACTGGAAATGGGCTGTTGGGGGGCTTGGATTGAAATGGACTCATGGAGGGGCTAGAACTGGAAGTAGGCTCATGGGGGGCTTGGATTGGAAATGGGCTGAGTGGAGGGGAGCTAGGATTTGACATGGGCTGATGATGGTGGGGCTAGGAAAGGACTAGAAATGGGCTGATGGGGGGCTGGGATTGGAAATGAGCTGATGGAGGGACTTGGATGGGGGAGCTAGGACTTGAAATGGGCTGATGGGGGTTAGGACTGGTAATGGGCTATGGGGGGGCTAAGACTGAAAATGGGGTGATGGGGGCTTAGGACTGGAAGTGGGCTGATGGGCTTAGGACTGGTAATGGGTTATGGGGGGCTTAGGACTGGTAATGGGCTATGGGGGGGCTAGGACTGGTAATGGGCTGGGAGGGGTGGCTAGGACTGGAAATGGGCTGAGTGGAAGGAGGGCTTGAACTGCAAATAGCTGATGGGGACGGGGGCTTGGAATGGAAATGGGCTGAGTGGAAGGAAGGCTTGAACTACAAATAGTTGATGGGGGGGGGGGCTTGGAATGGAAATGGGCTGTGAGGGGAGGGAGTTAGGACCGGAAATGGGCTGAGTGAGGGGGGGGGGGCTCAGAAAGGAAATGGGCTGATGGAGGGCTAGGATAGGACTGGAAATGGGCTGTTGGGGGGGCTTGGATTGAAATGGACTCATGGAGGGGCTAGAACTGGAAGTAGGCTCATGGGGGGCTTGGATTGGAAATGGGCTGAGTGGAGGGGAGCTAGGATTTGACATGGGCTGATGGTGGGGCTAGGAAAGGACTAGAAATTGGCTGATAGGGGGCTGGGATTGGAAATGAGCTGATGGAGGGACTCGGATGGGGGAGCTAGGACTGGAAATGGGCTGATGCGGGGACTAGAAGGGAGCGGATGCTGGGTGGGGCTGGAACTAGAAGGGAGCTGATGTTGGGGGAGGATTAGAATGGGATAGAGCTGGGAGAGTGAAATGGAGAGGGAAAAAATATTTTGTGTGGGAGGGAAGACAAATGGGGCATTGGCCGGATATTGGGAGAGTAAGTGGGGATTGAGGATGGCGGGGTAAAATTTGAGTGGATGAAATAGGAATGAGGAAAGAGCAAAAGGAGAAAGATTAGTGTGTTAAAGCAGATGTAGAGAGAGAATGGAAAAAAACTAGAAGAGTGAAGAAAGGACAAATGGACAGCAGACGATGGAGAGTTAGCAGAAGACACGAAGAAACCAGAAGAAAGTGGCTGGAGCAATTGCAACTGAAAAAAAATGCACAAAAGGTAGAAAAATATCTCTTTATTGAATTTATTAACTGAAATATGCCAGCTCTGGGAAATGTGCATCATTAACGTTTGTGCTTTGTTTAGTACAAGAGGAAATTAATTTATAGTTTTATTTCTACAGTGTTGTTGGGCTTTTGGGGTTCCCAGTTTAATTATTGTCTTCCTGTTTCTACATTGTGATTTCTTGTTTGGTGACGGTCTATGTTCTGCATGTGTAACTGAGCTGAGGTATTCTGTTTATGTAATTCCTATTTGACATTGCCACTTGTTCTCTTTCCCCAGTAGGTCATATATTGTTGTTCTCTGAAATGTATTGGTTTAATATTTGTAGTGTTGCTTTTTGCCTTGTGCTTTGTGAGTCCTGGTAGTGCTGTTATGATACGGCGGGTTTGCTATGGGTTCTAAATGGGCACTGTTTGTAGTAGTTCCTAATGTGCCTGGCAGTTGTCACTGGATTATAGTAATGTAGAAATCTTTTAGTCTTTCTTTATCCATACACTCATTAAGAGGCATGTTTACTAAAAGTTAGTGTATGGTAACATTATGCAAATATTTATGCAAATGAGGCCCCGTACCGAGGCCCCGCACCCCCCTTGGGCCGCCCCTGTCTCCAGTTCTCCCATATCCCTTGTCCTACAGGACGTGGTGGTGGGGTTGGCCTTCTTCTGTCCCCCTCCTGTCATTTCCAACCTCTTCCTCTGCCTCAGTCTCATTCCTTCCTCTCTTTTGAGGTCCACTCTATTTGCCTCTTTGCCCCACTTCCTCTCCGGATTGCTGTTGTCTATCGTCCTCCTGACAAGGCTTTTTCTTCTTTTCTCTCTGACTTTGACTCTTGGCTTTCCCTCTTTCTTATCCCTACCTCCCCTACTCTTATTCTTGGTGATTTTAACATCCATGTTGATAACCCCTCTGATCCTCTTACTCTGAAGCTCCTCTCTCTTACCTCCTCATTTGGCCTTCAACTTTGTTCCTCTGCCCCCACTCACTTTCATGGCCATTGTCTGGATCTGGTTTTCTTTTCTTGCTCCTCTTCCTCTAACTTCAGTAATACTTTTCTTCCTTTATCTGATCATCACCTTCTCTCCTTTAATCTTCATCTCCCTCCCCCCTGCCTCATCCTGTCTCCTCCACTCTTTTTAGGAACCTTCTTGCCGTTGATTCCTTGGTTCTCTCCTCTACCATTTCTCCTTCTCTCTCCTCTGTTTTGTCCTCCACATCTGCTGATATGGCAGTGATGTCCTATAATACTGCGCTCTTCTCAGCTCTGGATGTTTTCGCTCCTCTCATCCCTCGTCCTGTAAGGCATTCCTTACCTCAGCCCTGGCTCTCTCCCACTATTTGCTATCTTCGCTCCTGTGCCTGCTCTGCTGAGCATACCTGGCTCAAATCCCGCTCCCCTGAAGATTTCCTTCATTTCAAATTCATGCTCTGCTCTTTCAAATCTGCTTTAGCTCTTGCCAAACAAGATTACTTTGTTCGCCTGACTAATTCTCATGCCTCTGATCCTCGCCGTCTCTTCATTGCTCTCAGTTCTCTACTCAAAGTGCCTCCGCCTCTGATCCCTCCTTCCCTTTCTGCCCAGGCTCTGGCTGATTACTTCCATTATAAAATCCATAAGATCACTCTCCAGTTTCCCTCTAAATCCCCGATTTCCCTTTCCTGCTTTCATTCTCTCCCCCCTTCTCATCCTACCCTCTCTTCCTTCCCCACGATTTCTATTGATGAAACTGCTCTTCTCTCCTCCTCCAAGCTTACCACTTGCTCCTCTGATCCTATCTCCTCCCATCTCCTCTCCTCTATTTCCTCTACCATTGTCCCCTCCATTTCTCATATTCTCAACCTTTCGCTCTCCACTGCTACTGTCCCGGCTGACTTTAAACATGTTGTGGTCACGCCTCTCCTTAAGAAACCCTCACTTGATCCCTCTTGTCCTTCTAATTATCGCGCCATCTCTCACCTTCCTTTCATTTCTAAACTGCTTGAACGTGCGGTTTACCACCGTTGTCTTGACTTCCTCTCTTCCCATGCTCTTCTTGATCCCTTACAATCCGGTTTTCGTCCTTTGCACTCTACTGAAACTGCTCTTGTCAAAGTCTCCAGTGACTTGTTCCTGGCTAAATCTAAAGGCCTTTACTCTGTCCTTATCCTCCTTGACCTTTCTGCTGCTTTTCACACTGTTGACCATGATCTTTTCCTTGACACTTTGTCCTCGCTTGGCTTTAGGAACTCTGTTCTCTCCTGGTTCTCCTCATATCTCTCCCATCACTCCTTTAGTGTATGTTCTGGTGGCTCCTCCTCCTCTGTTGCCCCGCTCTCGGTTGGTGTCCCCCAAGGTTCTGTCTTGGGTCCCCTTCTTTTTTCTCTCTATACCCAATCCCTTGGTACGCTTATTTCCTCTCATGGTTTTCAGTACCATCTCTATGCTGATGACTCTCAAATTTATCTCTCTACTCCTGATCTTTCTTCTGCTTTCCAGTCCTGGATATCTTGCTGTCTCTCTGCCATTGCTGCCTGGATGTTCCATTGTCGCCTGAAATTGAACATGGCCAAGACTGAACTTCTTGCTTTTTCTCCTAAAATTTCCCTTTCTCCTTCTTCTTTTTCAGTCTCTGTTGATGGCTCTGTTCTCCAACCTGTTTCATCTGCTCACAATTTGGGTGTTATTTTTGACTCTTCGCTCTCTTTCTCCTCTCATATCCAACTCATCGCTAAGACCTGTCGCTTCTAAGGAGGCCGGTACCGGGAATGTTAAACCGGTCGGTCCCCTAGATAGACACGTGGTTTCTCTGCCCCTAGCACAATCCTCTCCAGACGGGGTTTCTTTAAGCCCCGCCGGGAGATCTCCTCCTCCCTGTCCTAGCTCTGCTGTTTTGTTAGCATCAAGGGTTCCTTTTGATTTTCCTGAATTTAAATCTCCTGTTGTTTTACCTGTTCCAGTCTCAGGTATAGATCTTGCTGCCCCGTCAGAGGCGCAGGATCTATCCCCCGATGCAGATGTCACCCTTAAAGATATTTTGCAGGCCGTTAAGATTCTTGATCAGAAGGTATCCTTTAAACTGAATTCCTTGGCTACTTTTACCCAGGAGGCTGCAATAGCGTTGCAGCAACTGGATAATAAAGTAACTTTATTGGATACTGCTGTCACGAAAATGGAGTCCCAAGTTCCTATCTTACAAGCAGCTAATGTATCCGCTATTAGAGATTCTTTGTCGCTTCATGCTAAGATGGAAGCTTTAGAGAACTCCTCCCGCTGTTGCAATTTAAGATTTTTGAACTTTCCTCAGTCTTCTTTACTCTCCCCCACCATTTTGCTAGAGAAATATCTTAAGGAAGTGTTGGCAATTTCAGATTCGATAGAATTCTCTCAGATTTATTATATACCCTCTACGTCTAAAAAGGTGACCCCTGCTGAAGGAGGGCTGGACGAGATAGTTCCTTCTATTACGAATTTAACAGCTTTTATCGAAGATTCCTCTGACACAATAACCTTAAGGTCCACTTTGTTAGTCTCCTTTTCTAATGTTTCTGTTAAACAGCGAATTTTGAAAGCATATTTCAAAGCTAAGGCAGCTAAATTTTGTGGACAGGCTATTTTGGTGTTTCCAGATGTGGCTCGGGCCACGCAATTGCGTAGGCGACAATTTCTTATACTGAAACCTCGTGTGTTGGCCTTAGGGGCCACTTTTTTTCTAAGATTTCCATGCAAATGTGTTATAGGCTTTGAGGAAAATACCTATATTTTTACTGATATATCACATCTGGAAAAGTTTTTGCAGGACAGACAGGTTGTAGCAGGAGGCGGCTCCATTATTTAGGATCACCTTAAATTGTAGCCCTAGTAGGTTAGGGTTTGATTTGCCTTGGATGTTTTCTTTCAATTGTTTTGATAAGCTCTCCCTTGACGTGGACTTTATCATTTGACTTGTTTCCTTTTGTATTAAGTTTCTTTTGTAATTTTGCTTGATTGACCTTTATGTTTATTGATCATGTATTATGATTAAAATTAATAAAAAAAAAAAAAAGACCTGTCGCTTCTTTCTCTTCACCATTGGCAAAATCTGCCCCTTTCTCTCTGAGCTCACTACTAAAACCCTCATCCATTCCCTAATCACCTCCCGCCTTGATTATTGTAACCTCCTTCTTGCTGTTCTCCCTCAGTCTACTACTACTACTACTATTTAGCGCTTGTAAAGCGCCACACACGCAGCGCTGCACAGCTAGCCTACAGGAGGTAGCCAACATACAAGAGACAGTCCCTGCCCGTCAGAGTCAAGCTCATCGGAGCTTACAATCTAGTTAGAACAGTACATTAATTAGAACAGTACAGAGCATTAGTCAGTTTGCGCGAGGTACGGAGTGGTACAGATTGGTCTATAGTTTGGTCATAAACATTGACGGGGGTTAGGGTAAGATAAGGAGGGAGTCAGGATCTGAATGCAACAGTGAAGAGGTAGGTCTTCAACCTGGATTTGAAGAAGGCCAGGGAGGATGCCTGGCGCACAGACACAGGTAGGCTGTTCCAGGCATAAGGTGCAGCAAGGTAAAAGGAGCGCAGTTGGGAGTTTGCGGTGCGGGTGGGAGGCATTTATAGAAGTAGTTTGTTAGCGGAGCGCAAATTTCGAGAGGGGATGTAGAGAGAGATAAGAGATGAGAGGTATTGAGGAGCCATAGAGTAAATGCATTTATAGGTCAGCAGGATAAGCTTAAATTGGATGCAGTGTTGAACAGGGAGTCAGTGAAGCGACTTGAGAAGAGGAGTAATGTGGGCATAGCAAGGCTGGCAGAAGATTAGTCGAGCAGCGTAATTTTGTATAGATTGGAGGGGAAGGAGGTGGCTCACGGGGAGACCAAAGAGGAGTAGGTTGCAGTAGTCAAGGCGAGAGGAGATTAAGGAGTGGATAAGTGTTTTGGTAGTGTGTTTAGAGAGGAGGGGGCAGATTTTGCTGATGTATAGAAAGAGGCGGCAGATCTTAGCTACAAGCTGGATATGAGCGGAGAAGGAGAGAGAGGTGTCAAAGATAACCCCTAGATTGCGGGCCGAGGGAACAGGAAGGATAGTAGAACCATCCACATGGATTGAGAGAAGGGGAAGTGGGGGGGGGGGGGGGGAGGAGTTAGGTGGGAAGACAAGGAGTTCAGTCTTGGCCATGTTCAATTTCAATCGGCGATAAGACATCCAGGCAGCGATGTCTGAAAGACAGGCAGAGATCTTGGACTGGGTTGCCGGAGAGATATTAGGTGTAGAGAGGTAGATTTGGGAGTCGTCGGCATAAAGATGGTACTGAAAGCCATGGGAGGAGATAAGCGCACTAAGGCTTGGGTATAGAGAGAGAAGAGGAGGGGGCCCAAGACGGATCCCTGGGGTACATCTACATGAAGCGGAGTAGGGGAGGAGGAGGAGTCACCAGAGCATACACTGAATGAGCGATGGGAAAGGTAGGAGGAGAACCAGGATAGTATGGAGTCCTTGAAGCCAAGCAAGGAGAGGGTGATGAGGAGGAGGTCGTGGTCAACGGTGTCAAAGGCAGCAGAAAGGTCAAGAAGGATGAGAACAGAATAGAGACCCTTGGATTTAGCCAGGAACAGGTCATTTTTGACTTTTGTAAGTGCCATTTCAGTGGAGTGTAGGGGATGGAAGCCGGATTGAAGTGCGTTTAGGAGGGCCTGGGAGGTGAGGAAGTCAAGGCAGCAATGGTGGACTGCTCGTTCTAATAGTTTGGATATGAAGGGAAGGAGGGAGATGGGTCGATAGAAGGGCATGTGGTATCAAGTGAGGGTTTCTTGAGGAGGGGTGTGACAACAGCATGTTTGAAGTCAAGGGGGACAGTTGCAGTGGAGAGTGAAAGGTTGAGGATATGAGTGATGGAGGGGACATTGGTGAGGGGGATGGAATGTAGGAGATGGGTGGGGATAGGGTCTGATGAATAGGTGGTGTGTTTGGAGGAGGACAGAAGGAGTGTAGTTTCTTCTTCAGAGATCAGAGGGAAGGAGGATAGGGTGGCAGAGAGAGTAGGGATGGGGGAGGAGAGCCGGGGGGAGGGGAGGTAGATGGGGAGGTAGGGAATTGTAGGATAATCTTGTGGATTTTGTCATGGAAGTAGTTGGCTAGGGTTTGGGCAGAAAGAGAGGGCGGGATCGGGGGTGGGGGGACCTTGAGGAGAGAATTGAGGGTATTAAAGAGACAGCGAGGATCAGAGGCCAGGGAGTTGGTCAGATGGATGAAGTAATCTTGTTTGGCAAGTGCTAGGGCTGACTGAAAGGAGCCAAGTATGAATCTGATTGATTTACGTAAGTTTGAAGAAGAGGAGTTGGAGAAGAGTATTAGGTCAAGGCAATGGCCGTGTAGATGTGTGGGGGCAATGCAGCAAAGTTGGAGGTCAAACGAGGAGGTAAGAGCGAGGAACTGAGGCATGGGGGTCAGAGGAGTTGTCGATGTGAATGTTGAAATTGCCAAGAATAAGAGTGGGGGAGGAGGGATCCATAAAGGCAGAAAGCCAGGAGTCAAAGTCGGAGAGGATGGTTGATTTGAATTTGTCCGGTAGGCAATAAATAACAGCTATTCGGAGGGGAAGTGGTGAGAGGAGGCGAATGGCGTGGACTTTGAAGGAGAAAGGGGATTGTGATTGAGGTGGCAGGAGGGGTTGGAATTGGCAGGAGGGAGAGATTAGGAGGCCAACACCACCACCGCGACCAGTAGATCGAGGTGTTTGGGAGAACTGGTAGCCCCCATAGCAGAGAGAGGCAATGGATGCGGTGTCATCTAGGGGGAGCGAGGTCTCAGTCAAGGCAAGAAGGTGTAGGGCATTGGAGATAAAAAGGTCGTGAATGAAAGTGTTTTTTTTTAATGACTGAGCATGCGTTCCATAGGGCGCATGAAAACGGGAGAGCGGAGGGGGAGAGGAGATGGATAGGGATAAGGTTGGATAAGTTACGTGTGGGTTTCTTAACAGAGTGGTGTGGGGGTCTATTTCTAGGGTAATGCCGAGATTTAGGTTTAGAGGGAGCAGGGTGTGGGTGGATGTGACTGGGGGAGTGTGTTCTCCAAAAGGGACATGAGGGAGGGGAAATGAGGGGAAAATCAATGGTATCGGGTAGGTTATGTGAGGGATTATTTTTGGGGGTAGGGTTGGAGTTGATATCAATGGATGAATGAATGAGGGATCAATGAGAGAGGGCGGAAGGAGGGAGGAGTGGGATGTGGATGAGATTAGATGGGGTACATGAGGAACTTTCTTTAGTGAGAGAAAGAAATGGGGGGGGGGGCAGGGTTGGGGTTGATATTACCTGATGAGAGAAGGAGCAGGAGTATTAGAGAGCGAGGTAGAGTGGAGATAGTACGGTGGAAGCAAGGGTGGGGTTCCTTAAAGAGAGGGGGATTGGTTGAATGCGGGGGATGTGTGAAGAAGCTGAAGTTGGAGGATCGCCAATGTAACACCAATTTTTAAAAAGGGTTCCAGGGGTGATCCGGGAAACTACAGACCAGTGAGCCTGACATCAGTACCGGGAAAAATGGTAGAAACCATCATAAAGAATAAAATTACTCAGCATGTAGATAGTCATGACCTAATGGGAGACAGCCAACATGGCTTTAGACAAGGAAGATCTTGTCTTACTAATCTGTTATGTTTTTTTGAAGGAGTGAATAATCAGGTGGACAAAGGTGAGTCGGTTGATATTGTGTATCTGGACTTTCAGAAAGCCTTTGACAAGGTCCCTCATCAGAGACTTTTGGCAAAACTAAAGAGTCATGGGATAGGAGGCAGTGTACTATTGTGGATCAGGAACTGGTTAAAAGATAGAAAGCAGAGGGTAGGGCTAAATGGCCAATTTTCCCAATGGAGAAAGGTGAATAGTGGTGTACCCCAGGGATCTGTGCTGGGTCCGCTGCTTTTTGACATATTCATAAATGACCTGGAAAGTGGAATAACCAGTGAGGTTATCAAATTTGCAGATGACACAAAACTATTTAAAGTTGTTAAAACCCAAGAGGATTGTGTAAAATTGCAAGAGGATCTTGATAAATTGGAAGACTGGGCATCAAAATGGCAGATGAAATTTAATGTGGACAAGTGCAAGGTTATGCACCTAGGGAAGAACAACCCAAACTATGGTTACACGATGCAAGGTTCCACATTAGGAACCACCACCCAGGAAAAAGATTTAGGCGTCATTGTGGATACCATGTTAAAACCCTCGGCCCAGTGTGCAGCAGCGGCCAAGAGAGCAAATAGAATACTAGGTATGATAAGGAAAGGAATGGAAAATAAAACAAAAGATATTATAATGCCTCTATATTGTTCCATGGTGAGACCGCACCTTGAATATTGTGTGCAATTCTGGTCGCCGTATCTTAAAAAGGATATAGCGATTTTAGAAAAGGTTCAGAGAAGAGCCACCAAAATGGTAAAGGGGATGGAAGGATATTCCTATGAAGAAAGGCTAAAAAGGTTAGGGCTCTTCAACCTGGAAAAGAGACGGCTGAGGGGAGATATGATAGAAGTCTATAAATTAATGAATGGAGTGGAATGGGTAAACGTAGATCGATTGTTTACCTTATCAGAATATAGAAAGACTAGGGGACATGCAATGAAGCTACAGGGTAAACTATTTAAGACTAATAAAAGAAAATATTTTTTCACTCAGCGTGTAATCAAACTCTGGAATTTGTTACCGGAGCTGGATGTAAAAAAGTGTAGTGTAGCTGGATTTAAAAAAGGTTTGGACAAGTTCCTGGAGGAAAGGTCCATAAACCATTATTAAGAAGGGACCCAGGATATCAATGCTTGAACCAATACAAGCATTGTGGAACCTGTGTCCCTTGGGGAAACTGCTAGGTAAATATGCCCTAGATTGGCCACTGTTGGAAACAGAATACTGGGCTTGATGGACCTTGGTCTGACCCAGTATGGCATATCTTATGTTTTTATGTTCTAAGAGCAGGTGCTAGGCTAGGGGGCAGAATAGAGGGAGAAGTGAGGAAGGTAGAGAGGGGGGCTGGTTGAATGCGGGGGATGGTGTGAGGAAGCTCAAGAGCGGGTGCTATGCTAGGGGGCAGAGTGGGAGGAGAAGTGAGGAAGGTAGGGGGATGGTGGGGGGACAAGGAGGGAGGGTGTTGGTGGGAGGGGCGGCAGTTGGGGAGGATAATGAAGAGGAGGACAGTGAGATGTGGGGCCATGGTAGTGGGCAGCAAGGTCTAAGCAAGCAAAGAGGTGGCAAATTTTAAGCAAAACAACGGGTAGCAAGTGATAGGCAAACAAGCAGGCAGTAGTTAGCAGTTCAGTGCAAGCAGTGGGTAGCAGGCAGAGGATAAGCAGTGGGTAGCAGTACTAAGCAACAATGGGGGCAACAGTATGCAAACAGTGGGTAGCAGTTCTATGCAACAATGGGGGCAACAGTATGCAAACAGTGGGTAGCAGTTCTATGCAACAATGGGGCAACAGTCTGCAAACAGTGGGTATCAGTTCTATGCAACAATGGGGCAACAGTATGCAAACAGTGGGTAGCAGTACTATGCAACAATGGGGGAAACAGTTCTATGCATAACAGTTCTATGCAGGCAATGCACAACAGTTCTATGCAGGCAATGGATAAACGGTTCAAAGCAGGCATTGGGAAGCAGTTCTGTGCAGGCAATGGATAACAGTTCAATGGATAAGCAGTTCAAAGCAGGCAGTGGGAAGCAGTTCTATGCAGGCAATGGATAACAGTTCAATGGGTAACAGTTCTATGCAGGCAATGGGAAGCAGTTCTATGCAGACAATGGATAAACAGTTCAAAGCAGGCAGTGGGAGGCAGTTCTATGTAGACAATGGATAAACAGTTCAAAGCAGGTAGTGGGAAGCAGATCAAAGCGGGCGATGGATAAACAGTTCTAAGCAGACAATGGGTGGAGGAGTGATCGTGCTTACTCTGTTCAGGGAGCTCCGGTGATTTGGAGGAGCAGGGTAGATGGATCAGGCTAGAGCACCCCCAGGCCACGCCAAAGGGCCACGCCAAAAGGCCCTCTGGCGAGGCCCTCAGGCACGGGCCCGCCCGCTGGAGCATGGCGCTTTAAGGACCAATCACCCTTTGATGTTGCTGGCGGCGAAAGTGAAGGCTCTGGCTGGAGCACGGCGCTTTAAGGGCCGATCGCCCTTTGATGTTGCTGGCGGTGAAAGTGAAGGCTCCGGCTGGAGCACGGCGCTTTAAGGGTCGATCTCCCTTTGATTTGGCTGGCAGCGAAAGTGAAGGCTCCGGCTGGAGCACGGCGCTTTAAGGGCCGATCGCCCTTTGATGTTGCTGGTGGCGAAAGTGAAGGCTCCGGCTGGAGCACGGCGCTTTAAGGGCCGATCGCCCTTTGATATTGAGTCTCATCTCTTCCCTCTTCAGTCTATTCAGCACACCGCTGCCCATTTGATTTTCCATCAGCCTTGCTTTGCCCACATCACTCCTCTCCTCAGATCTCTTCACTGGCTCCCTATCCGTTTCCGTATTCACTTTAAGCTTCTCCTGCTGACCTATAAGTGCATTCACTCTGTGACTCCTCAGTACCTTTCTTCTCTCATTTCTCCCTATTTCCCCCCTCGTATACTCCGTTCTTCTTCCCAGTTGCTTTGTGCTATGCCTTTCTCCTCTATTGCCAACTCCAGTTTCCGCTCTTTTCACCTTGCTGCTCCTTACGCTTGGAATAAACTTCCTTTGTCTATATGTCAGGCATCTTCTAAGTTAAAAGCTCATCTTTTCGCCTCTGCCTTTGGCCCTGATTTTGCTGTTCTCCTTCCTTCCCCTCTTTTATTTCACCTTTCTTTCTTCCTCTTACACTTGTTCTTACCTCTTTCCTTTGTCCTGTCTCTCCTGCTATTGTCTCTTTGCCCTTGTTCTTATCTTTTTTCTACTCCTTTTCTTGCTTTGTCTTTTTAGCTTTTTTGCCACGATGTTATTCCCTTCACATTTAAAGACAGGATCTGGACCCCTTCTTCCCCCCTCTCCCACCCGGTCTACTTCCTTCCTCCCTCGTCCTCCCTCCCTTCTCCCTCCCCCTCCCCTCTTCCTTCCCCATTACTCATCACTGTCCCAACTATCTCCAGTTTCAAGGAATAATGCCCCCAGCTCCATTTCCATACCAGCCCACCCTCTATTTTTCAACCCTTTCACCCTTTCCTTCCCCCCTTATGCCCCCTCCCTCTCCATTCTTACATAAATCTTCCATTTTACATAAATCTTCCATTCATAATCTGTTGCTCCCCTCCTTTTATCCAACACTTATTCATCCACTCATACTCCAATTCAAACCTCCTCCCTTAACCACCATCATTCCCGCACTTTATGTGCCATTCACACCTCCTCCAGGAGGTTTTTAACTCCACGAGATATCCCCCCCCCCCAAATCAGGCGTAAAAAACAAAAGAGTCGCATCATAGAGTCTCAGTCTCAGGTCTCTTTCGTGCACCATTGACCTCTCGAGGCCCCTTCCGTTTTCTTTTGTGCTCTGCCGTGTCCCATTTTTTCTGCAGGTCTCTCTAACTTCTGGGTGTGTTGGTACTGCTTGAGTGTCCTGGTAAATTTTGACACCCCATCTCAGTCATTGTCATTCTCAACTCTTCTTCTGTCACCGCCCTTTTTGTAATTCCATTTTGGTGAATGCGATGTCTTGTGGGAAAAGCCATTTGTATCTCACATTTTTCTGTCTTAGTATATTTGTATATCTACTCCGTGCCATTGCTAAGTCCACATATACAGCAATAGTACGTCTGTTCCAGATAAATTTGCCTGCCTTCCTCATTTGGGCAGCTATGTGTTCCTTGGTTCTATAATCATGGAGGCATACCACTATGTCTTTGGGCATTTGATTTCTCACCAGGCCTAGAGTCCTGTGCATCCTGCCCACTTTGATATGCTCCACCTCTTCTCTTGCTCTTCTCGTCCGTTGTGCAGCAATTGCCCGAAAATCTCTTGTGATATTTTTTCATAGTCCAAGAACTCCTCTCCTTCCGGGACCCCTTTCATATGTAAATTTTGTCTCTGTGCACGATTATCCAAATCCTCAGCTTTAGGCCAAGCTCCCTGTTTTCCATTTGTAGCTTAATCATCTCTGTTCGCAGCTCATCCACAGTGGCCTCCATCTCCTCCACCCTTCCATCTAGCTCCTCCACTTGGTGCCCCACCTCTGCCACCTCCATACTTAGGCCTGCCACCATACCTGCCACCTCCTCCTTTATACTGCCAATGTCTCTTCTCACCTCCGCAAATGAGTGCTGTATTTCCTTTTTTGTGATTTGCCCAAACATCTCCACTCCATTCACCCCTTCCAGTTCCAAATCCGTTTCTCCATGGTCACTCTGCTGTTCATTGAGCCTGGCACTCAAACAGCAGGAAGAAAAATAATAAACAAAACCCTGGTTAGCAAATCAAAACTCCTACCCACGTTCTCATATAATGGAGTTGTATACCATGGACTGGGTAGGAATAAGACTCAGATGAGGATTCCTGGCAATGCGGAGCAAATGCCCTGCTGACAGCTCATAGGAAAAACCCCTGATGTCATTCATAGGCTTATAGTGCAAAGTCAGTTTTTTCAATTTTCAAATGCATTTAAAATCACTGAAAAACCATAAACAAAGCACTTATCTGGTGAACAGAAGCCCGCTGTCCTTGCAGGTATCAGTAATGTCAACCACACTGAAAACAAATGCTAATGCGAGTTTCGCCTGTCTCATTCATAGGGCTGCATCAGGACTTGCTAACGGTGACAGTGGTAGAATTATTCAGGGATTACCCACTTTAACCAGAAGCTGTTCAAATGGAGGCAGGAACATTTGCAAGCAAATCAAAAAAGCAACTGAAAAGTGATGTCACAGAGCTATGTACCAATCCAATGACTCATTCAGGCCAGATGGTTGCAAAGTATTGAGGGTAAAAATCCACCTTTGTTCCATTCTAGTAAAACATTGTTCTAAGAAGCCTTGAAGAGGGTCAGAAATCCCATCCAGATGCAACCAACGCAAATGTTGCCACTGGTGATCAAAATCAATGCAATGTTGCACCATAGGAGACGTCAACATTTGGTTACCGAGACGGGATTTGTGTTCAGTGAGTCTAGTCCACACCCTCCGTGACGTATGAACTACATATACTTTAGGGCAAGGACACACTATTGCATAGATGACCCACATAGACTGAGAAGGAGTAGATAATTTCAAGGGATAAATTACCCCGGATAGTGGATCCGTCAATGCTTCTGTGGAGATGGTATAGGGACACATGGCACAGCGTCTACATGAGTGATGACCACCCGATAACTGAATGCTTGCATCTTGAGTTAGAATGTCTGTATGTACTAACATATCCCCCAAATTCTTCGCTTGGGTAAAAGCTATACATGAACCCCCTTGAAAAATCTTATGGAGTTCCAAAACATGCCAATGATGATAAATACTTTTAGCCAAATAATCGGCATAGTCAGTATACTGAAGTACACATATCTGTTTCTCCATAACATCTTGATTGTGATTTTGTAACATAAGTAATCTATTTGCACACTTTGCTCTTAGGTATTCTTGCTGAATTACTTTATATGGGTAACCCCTCGAAAGTAAGCGTGCCGTAAGTGCGTTCGCTTGTGTCTGAAAGTCCTTGCTCTGAACAGATACGGCACAACCGCAAAAATTGTCCAATAGGGAGAATGATAGGGGAAAATAAAGCTTAAAGTGTGTGTGTGTGTGTGCGGTATATAGTGCTGGGAAAGGAATAACCCACACTTACAATTTGGTGTCAGAAGTGGGATTTCCCCGTTGCACTGGGATTTCCAGACTTCCTAAATTGACGTAGCTTTGGTAGCTGCACTGGGATTTCCTAGCTTCCTAAATTGACGTAGTTTTTGTAGCTCGTCTCGGGAATGCACTTTGGTAGCGCTATGCATAACGGGGACGTCCTGCTGGGTCCGTGGTAATACCCTTTTCCTTCTCTGTGGCTTGTGTGATTGTGTGAGCTTGGCAAGACGCCCCTGCCTCAGCCTGAAGCGATAGCGCTAGTGATGATTGTTGGCAGAAAGCAAGTGGCCAAGCGTGCGATTGTTGCATATTAATTAGAGGATGGGGGGTCCCAAGGTAAGGGGACCACACCAGAATCCGCGGGAGTGCGTGCGCAGACAAATGTTGTGATAAGGTTTAAAACTGCAGCTAAGAAGGCATCCTATTCTCGCTGTACCCTGGTCCCTCCTGGCGCACCCCCGGCAGATGGGGAGGCGCCAAAGGAATACGTAGACAGAGTGGCAGGGGGTTATTATACTAATCCCTGGGTGGATAATATGGCAGGGTGGAAGAAGGTTTACATAGCTCAAATCCTTTTCCCAGGGAGGGTAGCTTCTCTGCCTGGCATTTAGATATGATTCAGGGATTGTGTCTGGGGGATAAGAAAGCTTTTCCCTTTTATTCCGGAGACCCAAAATGGCCAAAATCATATATGAAGGAATGTGGTACTGTATGGATACAACTGGCTCCTTATTATAATGGTCAGCACCAACCGGTACTTGACTCGCCCTGGGAACTGCTTCCGAAATTGCCCCAACTCCAGGTGTCCTCCTCCCGGGTGCCCATGGCCCCTCCGCCATATCAGCCCATTTACCCCTCCCTGGTTGGATCGGCCGCCGTTGTAAAGCCAGCCAGAGACTCTGATTCATTAGAGGACATTGTTTTGGCGGCGGCTGCTTCTACCGCGCACCCCCTGGTAGTAATGGCGGGGCGTGCCCCCACCCACCGGGAATTACCTATAGATAAAATGTTTCGGCAGATATGTACCACTTATGAGGCTGTGCATGGCAAGGTGGAGGAGCCTGCCGGTTCGCCTCCACTGCCGCCCGCTGCCTGGTTACCTTCTCCTGCCCTACCTTCTCACTCAAGCCCATGCTTGACCGATTCTGGGCCCGCCCCTGCTGGTCGGGACGCGCCCAGGGAAAACATGTATCGCCAATTGTGTAAGACATCTCTGGAGGTCTCTACCAGGAGTTTGAGGACGCGAGCGGGGGCCAGAGGATCCGCTGCCGCTTCCCCTTCCATCCCTTTTGCCCCGCCGGAGTCCCTCATTACCCCCGTAATTCCCCCCTTCCGATGCCTTCATCTGAAGATCGGGGGGGGGGGGGACAGGAACAGAGTAGGGCTAGGGCTCATAAGGATGGGCTTAGCCCTCATAACCCCTTTCATAAGCTGGATTCAAATGATGTGAGAACTTCTAACAGTGATAGAGTGACAGGAGACCCTATCTCTAAGGGCCATATATACACCCAGTATCCTTTTTTAACTATTGGTAACCAGCTTGCTGTTAAGCCCCTGGATCCCGCCATCCTTTCTTCTATTTTACAGCATGCCCCGAACCCCATGTAAACGCCAGCTGCCACTGTGCACTACTTGCAACGTATGACTCGTGGTTTGCAGTGTACGGCGCAGGACTACCACCTCATTATTGAGGCTGTCCTGGGGTATGATGAAGAAACCCTATTTGATTTTTCTAGAGTTAAGTCACTGGCAAAGCCTTATGAGACGCTGGATGATTCTAATTACCTCCTCCGATATCCCGAGGTGATAAAAAAGATGTGGGACGAAATGTTAGAAGAGTTTGAGCATTTATTTGGGGCGAAACAGAATCTTGCTGCATCTATTGCATGCATGCAGGAACCAGGGGAAGGAGTTTCACAGTTTGTGCGAAGGTTTCGTAAGTGTTGGAAGGAGGAGGCAGGTTTATCACAGGAAGGCCTGATGGTTTCGATGTATATTCAGACGCTGTTTGGGGCTATGCGCCCTGAAGTGACTGTAGCATGTGAGCGAATGATAGATGCTTGGTTTAGCATGACTCCGGCAGAATTAGAGAAGGTAATATTAACGAAGGAAGTGGTGGGATGCTTTGCAGATATGGATGTTAAGAAAGGTAAAATTTCTCATGCTTGGCAGCAGGATATTGGTTGCCAGCAATCCTACCCCGGGGGATATCAACCCCCGGGGACTCAGTGGTTGCAATCTCGGGGGTGGAGGGGACAGCGGGGCAGGTTTCGAGGCGGGCGGGGTGGTGGAAGAGGAATAGGGCAGGGAATATCTAGGAATCAGATTTGTTTTCATTTTAAGCAACCAGGACATTGGAAAAATGAGTGCCCCTACGCGGCAGGTAGCGGCCCCGTGCCGACTCACGGGGGGTGGGCCTTGCCCCCTCCCGCGACACCATCGGCACCACTCCCTCCCCCATCTAGTAGCCCCGCAACCCCTGTTATCCCTATTACATGGCAACAGCCCCTGCAATGCCCATAGGGCTGCCCTGAGGCAACGGTTCCGATCTGGCTGCAGTTAACGGGTGGATGGAAGGAGCCCCTTGTTGTACGTTGTGCATTAATGGCCAGCAAGTCTCTTTTGTAATTGATACGGGAGCGACTTGCTCTATGTTGCATGTTTCTGTTTGTAGGGAACCCTTAATGCCAGGTCCTGCCTCAGTTGGGATAAATGGAACCTCTACCCCTACATGGATTACACCCCCGTTGTCTGTCTCCGTGCTTGGTAACAATACTGTTCTGTTTACACATTCATTTACGATTATTCCCTCCTGTCCAGTGAGTCTCCTGGGGCGGGACCTGTTGTGTCGCTTAGAAGCAGTAACTATTAGTAATTCAGATGGCTCTTTTGCCTTGCACTCTCCTTTTTTATTAAACATGATTTCTACAGATGCGCATGGGTTGTCTAAGGTTCCTCCTAAACTCTGGGCCACCTCCCCAACTGATGCCGGGTTGGTCCTCTGTACGCCGTACGTGGCACGTTTGAAGGATCCTCAAGCTGTCGTCTGTATTCGACAGTACCCTTTGTCTGGCCCTAAGGAAACTGCCTTGCAGTCCGTGGTCCAGGATTTTGTCGCAGCAGGTATGGTAGTTCCTACTGTTTCTCCTTATAATACCACTGTGAATCCCATCCCTAAGGGGGATGGGTTCCGTTTTACCCAGGATTTACGGGCCGTAAATCAGCTTGTTGTCCCACTGGCACCGGTGATGCCCGATATTTCCGGGCTACTTACTCTTATTCCTACGGAAGCCAAATACTTTACGGTTATTGATTTAGCTAATGCCTTTTTTAGTGTACCCCTGGACCCCATCACACAGCCTCTGTAACCTTGCTCTGCCATCTAGCCTCCCATGGACATAAGGCTTCTTTAAAAAAGCTCCAGTGGTGATGTGAGCGTGTTACCTACTTGGGGTTTGTGCTGTCCCCTGGAAACCGGGTGCTCTCTCCTGCCCAAGTACAGGCAATTATAAAATTATCTCCTCCAACAACAGTGACACAAATGCTGGCTTTCCTTGGATTAGTATCCTTCTGTCACGCTTGGATCCCGGACTGTGCTTATTGGGATTCCATATTGCGAAGGGCTACTTTGCAGTTACCAGGCTCTGCATCTATTGAATGGACCGAAGAAATGCTTTCTGCCTTTGCTACTTTGAAAAAGCTGCTTATCTCGGCTCCTACACTTGGACTACCCGACTATGGGAAAATGTTTTACTTATATGTAAGGGAAGAGGGAAGAACTATAGAAGTTATTTTGGCTCACGACCACGGGGAGGGGGGGGGGGGAATGCGCCCAGTCGCATATTTATTGAAAAAATTTGCTCCTCCAGGTACAGGGTAAGCCTGCATGTTTGCGAGCCCTGGTGGCTTCGGCTATTGCCGTACAGATGACTATCCCGATTACCCTGTCTCATGAGACTATTCTGTTTTCTACCCATTCTGTTTTGAATGTGTTAAAGAACCTTACTGCGCAACACATGACAGCCCAGCACCTTAGTGGGTATGAGGTGATTTTAACAACTACTGAAGGGTTGTCGGTTAAACAGCAATCCGCTGCCTTTACCCCGATGCTGGCCTTGCAGGCCTTAATGCGCCCAGTAGATGATTCCGAGTTGCCCCAAGAAGAACATGATTGCTTAAAGTTGATTAACTTTGAGACGTCAGTACGTCCCAATTTGCCCTCCCCGCTCCCGGACGCTCCACATATATTTGTGGACAGGAGCTGTGTCCATCCCGCAGACAACACCTACATTGCTTCTTATGCCATTGTAGAGCTCCCAAATATTTTGCATGAAGCCCAGTTATTACCTTATGGTTCTGCACAAGCTGCAGAATTGGTAGCGCTTACTAGAGCCTGTGAATTATTTGCTGATAAATGTGTTAACATTTATACAGATTCCAGGTATGCCTTTGGGGTGGTGCATGATTTTGGTCTCTTATGGGGGCGTAGGGGTTGGAAAACGGCAGACTGTAAACCAATTTCTCATGCACAATTGGTTAATGAACTGCTGGCCGCCTTATGTAAATCCAAACAAGTCGCCGTTATTAAATATAACGCACACAGATATGACAATTCTATTGCATCTCAAGGTAATGCCTTAGCTGATCTTGCAGCCAAACAGTGTGCACAAGCCCAAATTGAACTTTTACGTAGTAATAATATCTCTCAGGGCATGCCGACAGTTTCTTATTATTTGTCTGATCCTTTACTGTTATTATTATAATTATTATTATTAAGCGCCGCAACATATGAAGCGCTGTACAAACATAGAAGAGAGACAGTCCCTGCTCATTAGAGCTCACAATCTAATAAGACAGAAAACAAAATAAGTTACATAATACAAATAACAAAAATTTACAGGACAAAGTAAGCAAATGTTGATAGAGTATTATATTTCCCCTCTTGAGCATTCTTTTCCTCTGCACCACTTGCAGGCTGCTGCAGATCCCGAGGATATTATATATTGGGAACAGCATAATATGAGTTTAAATTCAGCACAGATTTGGCAGGAAAAATGGGGGGGGCGAAGAGGGCTACTGACAGTGGCAGCCCCTCTCTTAATTGGTCAAGTACATGGGGTAGGACATAAAAACAGAAGGAAGGTTCTTAAGGAGTTAGAGGAAATATTTGTTTGTAGAGATTTGCCTCATTTAGTAGAATCACAACTGAGTCAATGCTTAGTATGTGCTAGGAATAATGTTCAGAAGGGAAAAGCAATAGGACAATTGCAACATTTACCCCCACCCCAAGGCCCGTTTCAGGCCCTACAAGTAGATTTCACATGTATGCCACGATCGATAGGGGGTTATAAGTATTTGTTGGTCATTGTAGATAGGTTCTCAAAGTGGCCAGAGGCTTTTCCCACGACCAAGGAAGATGCTAGAACAGTAGCAAAAATTCTCTGTAAGGAAGTTATTCCCCGCTTTGGGTGTCCCCTTTCTATAGATTCTGATCAGGGACTAGCGTTCACCTCTAAGGTGTTACAACAGATTACTCAGATGTTTGCCATTGATTGGAAATTTCATGTCCCATATCACCCACAGTCATCAGGGATAGTAGAATGAATGAATCAAACAATTAAAGAAAAATTAAAAAAGGCTACACAACACGCCCCAGGAAGGTGGCTAGTGTATCTGCCAGCTGTATTGGCAGAAATTAGGCTAACCCCCGAGGCATCTGGATTCTCTCCTTTTGAAATCCTGGTGGGATGACCCTTCCCCTTACCCTGGAAATAGCCCGAGGGAATGGTGATAATGGCGGATGACTTGTTGCTAGCACAGGAAGAATATGCTACACAGCTAGCTAAATATTTGTGCACGGTGTCTGAACAAGTGTATAATGCTTTTCCTTTTCGTTCTACAGAACCGACGCACCCGTTCCGCCCAAGAGACCGTGTGCTGGTAAAGCTGTTTCATAAGAAGGGCCAGTGGGACCCGCCGTTTGGAGATCCAGAAGAGATTATTGCAGTTACTCGCACAGCCGTGCTGACTGATAAGCATGCGACCTGGGTACACGCCTCACGCGTCAAGAGTACACCGGAGGATTCCTGGAAGACGCCTGACTCGTCCCAGCCATGAAGTCTGCCTGGCTGGCCCTTTCTTGTTTATTATTGATCTTGGTTGTCATTGTGCTGACTACATACTATTTTACAAATGAAGGACCTTGGACGCAGGCACATCGGATAGAGAACAATGCAACTTGGATTCAGGTATCTCTCAATAGTTCTCGCCGGACTAAGCGAGAACTCCTCTCTCCGAATTTGTGGAAATCCCCTGTTTTGGAGATTGTTAGTTTGATGAACTTAACTGACTGCATTATCTGTACTCCTTTACCAAAGGGTGTAGCATATGCTCCGGTACACGTTTCAAAGGTTCCCCTTAAATGAGTATGCAGGACAACTTGCTTGTGTAGATAATAATAATTTTTCTGCCAGTTGTTATGAATCTTTCAATTGTTCCCAGACGTGGTATATGATGAATATGATACATGATCCTTTTCATGTATATGCTGACCCAAATATGATACGAGTATTTGATCTATGCTTGATAACAAATGCATCCATTGCTTTTCACACAGGTGTAACCTGTCGTATAATGTGTTTAATGGGTCTTTTCATTTTATTAATAATTCAGTCATGATAAATTGGTATAATCAATCCGGTAATATGGACCCCTCCAATATGAAAAATGATTGGAGAAATATTACAAAGAGCCCGGTAGTGTTTAACGGATCTGACTTCCGCTGGTATGTGGGAGTTGGTCCCATTTACCATGATGGTTCAGCTGTAGTGACGCAGGGGTCCCAGAATGAATCCCCATACACTTCATGCTATCTACCAATGTCCAGTTTAAGAAAGAATCTCATCTCATCTCATCCACTGTGGGAAGTTCTTTTGTGAAGTGGTTTGATGGGCATAATATGAGTCGCATATGGACCACTGGCACAGACCTCTTCGCTGTGGTGGGTCATTATTGGTTGTGTGGGGAGATGATTTATCAACAAATTAACGCGTCTTTGCTACCTTGTGCGTTAGTTAAAATAACTCCTTATTCGGCTCTAATACCTTTGAATGTGACCCATGGTAAAAGAAAGAAAAGGAATGCAAATCCTTGGTCACATGATAATCCTGAAGATGAGGCTATTCAGGCTTCATATCAATATATTAATGCTTCTTATCCTTTGACCAAAGTTCGCTTGGATGCCCTTAGCTGGACTTCCTGGATCCCAGTTTTACAGACCCCCGCTATCACCGCTGAATTAGGTATGGCAATTCAAAGATTACAATGCTTGTTACATATACAAATGAGGTCAGTAACAGAATCCATTTCTAAGCTTGCAGAATCCCTGGAACAGAATACTCAAATGACTTTACAAAATAGTAGAGCTTTAGATCTCTTACTAGCAGCTGAGGGTGGGGCTTGTACCTTTTTAAATGAAACTAATTGTTGTACTGTTATAGCGAACCACATGATTTTTGTCTTAGATGCCATGAAAAAGATTAAGACCCTATCTGATTTGAATATGGCCGATTTCAAGGGCGGTATTGATTTTGGTAACATATGGGGTGATGTTGTAAAATGATTTGGCAGGTTGGGTGGTGGTCTCAAAGGGCTGATTATTGCGCTATTGAGCGGTTTTATAATCCTTGTTCTTTTTTGTTATATATTCTCATTTGTCCTTGGCTGTTGTCGGAAGGCCCTGCAGAGCTCCACCACTTTTATGTACTCTTATACACCTGTTTCCACGGTGGCTGATGCACCTGAGCATGCCACCACCGACCTCCAGTTAATAATGTCTGCTTAACTGTCCTTCAGAAGACTGGCTGTTCTTATAGTGGGCCTATGCAGGCCCAAAGGGGGGATTGATAGGGGAAAATAAAGCTTAAAGTGTGTGTGTGTGTGCAGCAGGACTAAGAGGCCCACAGGGGAAAATGGAAATCCTGTATATATCTATATATGGAAAGGAACAGGGGCGGCTCAAGGCAGTCTGCTGCCTGAGGCGAAGAATGAGATGGCGCCCCCCCATCACCTTAGAGGGGGACGGGGCTTTTTCAGAAATCCAATCAGAGACTGAACCAAATCAAAAAGCCGATTAGATTATATGGAGGAAATGCAAGATGTTTGCACACAGGGCCGTATCGAACTGCAATCGCGCCTTATGTGACTTGCAACTCGGGCGCACGCCCCCCTCTCCCCCCATACCTCCATCCAGTGCTGCCTGCTCTTTCCCTGCTGCTGCCGCCCTCTGTTTTTTTTACGGCGGCGCTGGCAGCAGGGATAGAGCAGGTAGTACTGGACGGAGGTATGGGGAGGAGGAGGGGGGGCATGTACCCAATCTGAAAAGCGCTGGCACTCTAAGCAGATCTGTCCCTCCCTGCTCTGACATCGTGTCGGAGGAGGGAGGGATCAGACCTTCTTAAAGTGCTGCGAAAAGGCTTTGGGCGCATTTTAACTGCCTGCTATTGTCCTGCCAGCAGCAGCAGGGCAACAGCAGAGAGCCGAAATGCGCCCCCCCAAGCCTTTGCGCCCTGTGTGGCTGCACTGCTTGCACAGGGCTAGGTACGGTCCTCTTTGCACACCAAGGAACTAAAAGACAGCAAGAATCAATAGCACAGTTTATAAAACTAAATTATAACATATTTTTATTTTGTTATAAACTGCGTTATGGTTCTCCCTTTTTCTTTTTCAACATATATTTTGCATCCACAGTAGGTGCAGAGCAGAACCAGGACTTTCACCCACAGAACTCAATATTTAAAAAAAAAATCTGATTCTGATCATCTCACTAACAACAACAACAACAACAACCTCTATTCTCCAGTACCAGGCATATTGTGAACTAATAAAAAACCTTACAACGAAAAGCAAACCTACCATACCATACCATATTAGCACAAACTTCCAAAAGTCACAAAAGGAGCCCATCCAAAAAAAGCGTCACTGTAAATACTACAGTGGGACCTGGAACATCCATACACCTATTTGAAAAGCTGAACAAGTCAAATTACTATAGTATAGTATAGATCTTTATATACAAACTACATGTTAACAGAACACCTGACCTCAGTCACACACGCACAACATCAACCTTCACCAAGTACAGAATAAGTAACCATGGGAAATCCTGTTTCCCATCAGCACCTCGGGCTCAGCTTT
Organism: Ichthyophis bannanicus; assembly: GCA_033557465.1. Classification (NCBI taxonomy): domain Eukaryota; kingdom Metazoa; phylum Chordata; class Amphibia; order Gymnophiona; family Ichthyophiidae; genus Ichthyophis; species Ichthyophis bannanicus. The sequence goes on from CM066031.1 coordinate 1,173,552,665, forward strand.
AACAGAGCCGCGGTTAAGGGAAACACTGTCCCTTCGCTGCGGCTCTGCAAAGCGGAGCCGGGGAAACCAGCAGGCTCTCCGGGGGGGGGGGGCCACGGGGCTCCTCATTCTGCCGCTGCCGCTGCTGGAGCAGCAACGGCAGCTGCTTCTTGTGCCAGAGTTTTGTTTTTTTCTTTTATTTTGAAGGCTGAGTGAGGTGGTGACGGCGGTCTTTTTGGGGGCAATTTTGTCACCCCCAAAAAGCTGCCGCCTGAGGCCACCGCCTCACTTGGCCTCATTATAGAGCCGCCTATGGAAAGGAATGTGCTGTGCTAAGACAAATTGATTGTTCTACACGGAGACGACTAACATCTGTGAAGTTACTGATAAGCTGTGGTGGGCCTCAGGGGATGAGTTGATGACATATGTATATGTTTCTGTTAATGTATAAAAGACAGACAGTCCCTCTAACCTGTGGAATAAACTTACATACTACTTATATGCGAGTGTGTGTGTTTGTTCCCCTGGAATTCCAAACAGAGAAGGTAAGGTGATTCCTCGACCCAGGGGATTAACGGACATCCCGAGGGTAAGTGGTATATAGTGCTGGGAAAGGAATAACCCACACTTACAGAGAATCTGTTTCAACTTAAACTGGTGATGAGAATCAAAATGTAGCAATTTATTGTGATCGACTCTTTTCCTATACAGGAATGTATGGAGATGACCAGCAACCACTGTAACCGAAACATGCAAGAAGGAAATTTGTGTGGTGGAATTCTCCATAGTGAACTGAAGATTACTGTCCTGTTGATTGAGCCAGAAAGCAAATTCTTGCAACAGTGAAACAGTCCCCATCCAGACACAAAAAATTAATGAACTGCATCCAACACATAATAAGTGTATATCACTCTGATGGATATAAAATTTTTTCTTCAAAGTTAGATACATATAGATTTGCTATACTGGGGGCTACCGTGGCTCCCATAGAAACTCCTTGAACTTGTAAATAAAACTCATATCCAAAATGAAAATAATTCTTAGTAATTACAAATTCCGCCAGCTGCATTAAAAATCGTGACATAATACGTTCTGAAGATGGGCGCTGGGCAAATAAATGGTGCAGCATCAATAAAGCTGCAGATTGAGGAATGTTAGTATACAGTGCGGCTATATCAAATACTACCAAAATGTCCCAACCAACGGAACTTGTAACAATTTCCTCAAAAAATCTGAGGTATCGTAAAGATAAGAAGTAGCAAGGCTGCAACAAATGATCAAGAAAGACTGATAACACTAGTCAACAAAGTTTTAGAAAAGTCATGTTACTGAAATAAAAAGTCATTTCTTATCAATTTTTATATCCTGAACATGAATATGACAGTGAAATTGCAAAGTTGGCTCTAGTTTTTTTGTAATCTACAAGAATTAATGTTTACATCATGAAATGCATGTCAATAGTAAATATAATAGATCTTCGGTTAATACCTGTAAAAAAACCAGATCATAGACTACTTCTTAGATTTTTTCGCCTGTCTCTTGTACAGCTGTTCGGGAGCTTCTCTGGGGAGTGTCCAGCAGTAGTCAGCCAGCATTGTAGTGGACCATTTTCCCTGGTATCTTTGCTCCATCGTTGCAATATCCTGGTGAAAACTTTCGCCCTGTTCATCACTAACCATACCACAGTTGTCAGGAAAGAAATCGAGATGGGAATCAAGGAAATAGATCTTTAGAGACATATTGCAGCCAAGTTTCTGATACTGCATCAGCATGTCTTCTACTAGTTCCTTGTAGTTTTCTGCCCTAACATTACCGAGAAAGTTTGTTGACACTAGGCGAAAAGCATTCTATGCTTGTTTCGCATCACCCTGCAGCAAGTTGTTGAACCGGTCATCTTTGAAGAGCTCTCGAATCTGAGGACCTGCAAAAACTCCCTCTTTAATCTTTGCTTCGCTGAGTAGAGGGAATTTTTCATGCAGGTATCGGAAAGCTGGCGAAGTGCGGTCCATCGCTTTCACAAAGTTTTTCATCAAACCTAGTTTGATGTGAAGGGGTGGTAGCAGGATTTTGTGAGCCTCAACCAGAGCTGGGTGCTGGATATTCTTCTCTCCAACTGTTACATTTTGTCTGCGATTCCATTCCTTCCGCAAGTAGTGCCAATCCCTTGCTCGGCTATCCCACTCACATAAGAAACACATGTATTTTATATATCCCTGCTGCAGTCCCATTAAAAGGGCAACTACCTTCAAGTCACCACAGAGGTGCCAGCTGTACTTGTTATAGTTAATGGAAGTCAGTAGATGCTTTAAGTTATCGTATTCTCTTTCATGTGGACGCTACTATAATGTAGTAAACTGTTTCGTTGAACATTCTTACGATACAATGTCGTGCCAAATCCCTCATCCATCTTAAACACAGTCATGTCAAGAAATTCAACACGTTGGTCATGGATGTGTGCCGTAAAAGACAGATTAGATTTTAGTCCATTTAACCAGCAGAGAAAACCATCCAATGCTGAACGGCTCCCCTTCCACAAAAAGAAGATGTCATCAAGGAACCGACTCCAAAAGACAACCTGTTGAAAGTGGATTAAGGTGTATAGGAAGAGCTCCTCAAAATCAGCCAAATAAAGGGTGGCTATTGATGGTGCCACAGATGCCCCTATAGCAATACCAAACACTTGCTGATAATATTTGCCTTCAGACAAAAAATAATTGCATGTGAGGACCAATTCCATCATATCAATAAGAAATTGTTGAGGCAATCGGGGGGGGGGGGGGGGAGCAAAAGTAAATAACTGATTTAATAAAAGCATAGCCTCAGTCTGATTGATGTTCGTGTAGAGGGCTGTAACATCCAAAGTGATCAAAGTCAAGTTTTGCACAGGATATGTAATGGTTGCGAGTTGTTGTATAAAATGAGTAGAATCCCGTATATAAGATTTAACAAGACAAGCCTCCTTTTGCAAAAAAGTGTCACAAAATTGCGACAAAGGTTCAAGTACAGAGCCCCGGCAAGAAACTATAGGCCTGCCCGGGGGAGAAACCAAGGACTTGTGAATTTTAGGGACCATGTAGATGATCGGCACTTTTGGATGTAAATTAATCAAAAATCGATCTTCCCTCTTGGTTAACCATCCCTTGTCAACCCCCATATCAACCAGGGACTTGATGTTCCGTTGAAGGTCCTGAGTGGGATTGACATCCAAAAGTCTATACACGTTGCAGAATCAGATAGATGTGCTCGTAAGCCACTTAAATAGTCAGAAGTAGTTTGTAAAACTATAGCCCCACCCTTGTCAGCCTTCCGTATAGTAATCGATGAGTCTGCCCGTAATTGTTGTATCGACCCCCATCCATCTCTGTGCAGATTAGCCCAGGATCGACAGGATTTATTTTCAAGGAGATGTAAATCCTTTAACACTAACTTGTGGAATGAAGTGATTAAAGGATCCGGCAGCCCAGGTGGCATCCACGTAGACCGAGGGGTCACAACTTTATCCGAGAAATAATGTATTATCTGTAATTTACGGATGAGTTTATGAAGGTGGAGTCGCATATCAAAGGGATCATAACGTTTGATAGGGACAAAGGTTAACCCCAGATTAAGCATCCGTTCCTGGGTAGCTGTTAAAGCACGCCCCAAGAGGTTCACCACTATGGATTGTTGAGGCGTCACGCCCGCTGGCGCGTCACCGGTGGATCCCATTCGTCTGACTGATAGTCCCTCGAGCACGACTGCCCCGAGGTTGGCCTCGCCGAAAATCCTAAGGTCTCCGTGATGCAGTTGATCGAGATGGCTCCACAGGGCCCTCACTATCATCCGTGTCTTCCGACGAACACTCAAAAGCAACTCGTTTTTGATTGGGATCCTCAGACTGCTTATACATCCAATAGTAGACCTTATTGGATTCATAATTGGTCTTGTCCCTCGTATATTTCCTCATCTTATACGCCTTTAAATAGTCGTAGAAACCCTTTATTTGCCGGTCCATTTCCTCCATCTTAACCCGAAATGAGTCTTTATCAAAAGAATTCTGTAGTGCAGTTTTGGTCTCATCAATCTGTTTAGTAACCACTTCCTCCTCACAAATAGTGCGTTCCAATATCAAGGCGATTAAATCGAAACTACACTTATTGGAAATCTGGTTCCACTTAAGCACAAAATCAGTGTCCGTGACAAACATCTTCGGGGCTCGTGTCATCCTCAGACCCCTGGGAATTATGCGGGCCTTCAAGTATTGGGCCATGGAGGCACCATGAAGTTGGATACGAATAAGTCGTTTACGTAAAGCTTTAAGATCAAGAACAGTTTGGCCACCATCTCCAGATCTATCAGAATTATCAAAAAGGGATGGCCGCTTGCGTAACACCTCCAACTGTTCCTCTGTGTAGGCAAAAGTGTCAGTAGCCATATATAAGCAGGGGATACAAAATGAATCAAAATTACAAAGAACCCCAAGTACCAGTAGTACAATTCACTGTAACAAAAAACTACCAGATCAGCCCCTACCCCAAGAAATATGTATATCAAAAAATAAACTTTTTGTCGGAGGAAGACAAGGCAAGCTAGAAGATTAATCTAGCCACACCAGATGGCAACTTCCTTTTTTTGAAGAACAAGTATTCATGCATAGGACTTAGCTTAGAACTCCGGTGAAAGTTTCCAAGTATTGATGATTAACTTCAGCAACCACAGGCTCAACACCAAGTCCAGAAAATAAAGCGCGACCTATGCATGAATACTTGGTCCTCAAAAAAAGGAAGTTGCCATCTGGTGTGGCTAGATTAATCTTCTAGCTTCCCTTGGCTTTTTTTTTTTTGCAATTGCCGTTGATGCTGCTGAGAAGGGCAGCAGCGGCAGGCTGGGGGTGGGGGAGGAGGGTAGGAAGGTGAAGGGCAGATGCTGGATGGAAGGGGAGAAGGGGAGGTAGAGGACTGATGCTAGAATTGAGGGGTGGAAGGGAGGGGAGAGGCCAAAGCTGGACATGTGGGGACAGACTGGAGAGGGGGAGAGAGGGCTGATGCTGGACATGTGGGGAGAGACTGGAGAAGGGGGTGAGATGGCCAATTCTGGACCTGTGGGGGTGGGACTAGAGAGGGGAAGAGAGGGCTAATGTTGGACTTGTGTGGGGAGACAGGAAAGGGGGAAAGAGGGCTGATGCTGGACATGTGGAGAAAGATTGGAGAGGGAAAGAGAGGGTCAATGCTGGACATGTGGGGGGAGACTGGAGAGGGGGAGAGATAGCCGATGCTGGACGTGTGGAGCGAGACTAGAGAGGGGGAAAGAAAAATAAATGGAAGAAAAAGCTGAAAGGAAAAGAGCTATACCAGAGATGTAAGGAAGTGAAAAAGACAGGAGGGGATAGAAGTGGCAGATGGCCTGGAGACACTGGAAAGTGAGTTAAAAGAAAACAGAAGAAAGCAAAAACCAGAGACTGAGATCAACATGATTAGAGAATAAAATGTCAACAAAGGTAGAAAAATAAATTTTATTTTCAATTTAGTAATTGGAATATGTCAATCTAGAATTTATATGTTCTATTTTTATGTGTTGCACAGTATGGTTTTATGGTTTATTAAAATTTGATATGCCGCCCTTCAATACACCAGAGCGGTTCACAATAATAATCCATGAAATATGAGAAGTGGAAAAGAATTCCATTAAAAATAGAAAAGAAATGACAGTGAGGTAAGGGCGGGGAACTAAGCCTCAAAACAGATCGACTGAAACGCAGCTTGAAATATGTTTTCCAGGCATTTATGAATCTGGGATGACGGAGCTCTAGTCAGATATCAGCTGGCAACAAATTCCAGAGGTAAGGTGCCAAATGGAGGAGTAGCCTAGTGGTTAGAGCAACAGCCTAGTACCCAAGAGATCTGAATTTGATTCCCACTGGCAGTCCTTGTGACCTTGGATGAGTCACTTTACCCTCCATTGCCTTGGAAGAAAAGGCCTGGTCATACTTTGCCAAGAAAACCCAGAAGCTGCTGGGTCAGTAGTGACTTGACAGCACATTAAACAAAAAGGAGCCAGGATGTAGAAGGCAGCATGTCTAATGGATTCAAGGCATTCTTGGGATGGCAAAGGGAGATAAACTAAGAGAACTACATGATATTCTGGAAGGTGCATGTGGGATGAGGAGAGATGACAGATATCCCAGAATGGAGAATTTTATACGTGAGGACAAAAAAATGTATACTTGACACAGTAGGAAACTGGTAACCAATGAAAACGAATAAAGAGAGGGGTTACATGGTCAAACCTAGTAGCATGCAAGAGCAGATGACTGGCTGTATTTTGAATTGTTTAAAGACGTGTGAGTTGAGCTTGAGAAATTCCTGCGTAAATACGGGACATGTGCATCTGTTTCTATTTCCCTGGTGCTGTGCTGCACTCAGGGGTGTAGCCAAGGGTGGGCCTGGGTGGGCCATGGCCCCTCTATTTTGGTGTCAGGCCCACCCAGTCAGCAACAGCAGCAGAATAGTTGAATGAGAGGATAAATGGAAGCAGAGTCAGCATGTGCACTGCATTGTGCCCACTCATGTTATTCCCAAGCCTCACCAAAATATAAGTCCTGACTATGCCACTGATTCAGAGACTGGCTTCTCGGGGTTTCAGTTTAACTTTTGTCTGTATCTGTTGTGGGGGGGGGGGGGGGGTGGTTATCAGTGCCAGTGGCTAATGCTGAGAAAGCGGCTAGCTGTTGCCAGTGAAATTTGATCCTGGATATCCAATGCCAAAAGCCATATCTGCCCACTGGAATTGAATATCCAGGTTGGCTGGATAACGTGTTAGCTAACTGGTTAGCAGGGATATTCAGTTGCTGGTCAATTAGCTAAAGCTGCAAAATTTAGGTGAGTCTTTCAGGGGCCTAACGTTTGGTGTTTTGGGATAACCGGCTAGCAGCTAAATATCACAGCTAGCCCATTATCCCCAGGTGCTGTGTTGTTTTGTCCTAGTTTGAATTCACCAGTAACAGTTTCCTTTGTGCCCTTTTTTAACAATTATATTATGTGCTTCCTAGGTTGTAATATTGCTGTCCTGCAAGTTTGATGTAATTAGGCTTTATGCTGGTATTTTGTATCACTTCAGCATATTGTTAAGAACTAACGTACTGGCTGACTGCATTCTGTCCTCCCCTCATCTCTATTCTCCTGTGCAATTAAGCCTAAGATTGTTATGAGAGGCTATTCTCTTTAACGTACTGGGTATACTATTCACACAACATACATTCTGTATGTCATATTATTGTTCTCCCCCATTGTCCTTGCTATGTGTTCATTTGATTTACAAGTCACCATTTTATCTGCGTTTAGAATTTTTTACGTTGAGAATTGTTTGCTCATTTTAGGTATGAGTTAATCTATTGGATTTTATAGTTTGTACTGTTTTTTAGGGTTTTAACTTGTTTTAATTTTAATTTTAATTATTTATTATTGTCTTGTATCTGTAATCATTTATATTATCCTTATTTGTAGACATCACTAACCCCTGAAGAAGGCCTCCCGGCCGAAACACGTGTCTGGTTGACCTCTCAGCTTTAATAAAGATCTCTTTCCATGGTTCCGTCTTTTGTCCTGCTTTTCTGTGCCTGTGTTCCCCCTTTGCTCGCCAGTTGTCAACCTTACACTGCCAGGCGGGGGAGGGGAGCATCAGCTCTTTTTTTGCTTCAGGCAGCAGAGTGTCTTGAGTCGCCCTTCTGGAGTATGATCTCAGTCTCAAATTTACCGCGAATGCTTGCCATAGTACTTCCATTGTGCCAAAGAGAGCTTCCTTCTGGAGTTCAAAAGACGTAACATGTATTGGTAGTTTATCAAGATATGATTTGAAGTTCTTCTTTATTGGTCCTGTGGCTCCCAAAATGATGGGAAATAGTTCTGTATCTTTCTGCCACATTTTTTGGTCTCTGACTGCACTTCTTAGTACTTCAGGATCTTCTCCCTCTCCAAGTGATTCACAGAATAATCACTTGGAACTGACACCTCTATTATCAATGCCATTCTGGTATTTTTCTCCATTATTACTATCTCTGAATGACCCCTAATGTTGCTCCTTTACAGCTAGACTCTTAAAATTACTGTAGAGGGAGGTAGAGGCAAAATCTGCAGAGGAGAATCTACTGGAGTGCACAGAGTCAATCAATCTCTGTGCAGACAATGTCCTCATATTCTCTTTCTGAACCAGCAGGAGCCTCTTCTCTGCCTCATAATGATTGCAAGGGTGTTCCAGGCAGTTGTTTTGGCCTCACAGGGACATCCTGCCACAATGCTTGCTGTTGGCCTGCTTCTAATAATTTTGAATGTTACTCACCTTGAGCTACTCCTGAAAAAAGCTAAATCCAAAATCCTTTTCCTTCCCTTCCCTTATGTTCTGAGCACAGACCTATTCATGTCCTAATATGCCCACTTGAGAGCTCCATTGAGTCTAACCTCAGAAAGTCAGGAGCTCCTGAATCCATAGTAGGTGCACAATTGTGATTTGGTGGTAATCTACAGAACACAACTCCAGCACACACCCTTAATGATGATTCTGTCTTAACTGCCAGTGTGAATCTGGTCTGCAGGGACTGTAAAAGCAGGAGAAATTAAAGCCCTGCTGCTAGAAAAAGCTCCTTAGAAATGGACAGACAAATTTGATGTAGGAATCTGTTTATATTTATGTTACATCCTGTATGTTCTGAAGTCATCATGGAGCAAATCTACAGTTGACTCCTTGGAGTCTTTCTATGGTTTCTTTATGGATGTTGGGATGAGTCAGGTACTGAATGTTGAATGGAATTGCTAATAAACCTCTACTCATAAACCCTTAATAGTTATTGAAGCACAAGAGACCTAGGAAGAAATGTTCAAACTCATGCATTGGGTCAAAGGCAGCATATAACTCTTCCCCGTAATTTTTGCACCACTTTTCAAAGTGCAAGTTCACGTACACTTTTCCTCTGAAACTTGCTGCAAAGTGCTGTCTGGGCAGTCCCGCACACCTGCTTTTCCTGTAGGTAGTTTTTTTTTTTTACTATAAAAGTATGTAGAAAGATTTGAAAATGCCATCTAAGGGTGTACTTTTCTGCCCCCAAACTAAATGCACTCCTCTCAATGTTGAACAGCGTTTGCGTCTTGAGATAAGGCAAGTTAATGCAGGTAAAATACATTTACCTGCATAAATTGCTTTGAAAGTGACCTTTCTCTCTCTCTAGAAACTTCCAAAGGGGCAGCCATGTTAATCTGCAAGAGCAAAAATGATTGAGGCTTTTGGTACCTTATAGCCTAACAAATTTATCAAGGCATGAGCTTTCAAGGACAAAAATATACTTCATCATATGTATCGTCCTGTGTCTTATGATGTGGACTCTTTGTCTTCATATCCTCATGCCTCAATAAACTGGTTAGACCATAAGGGGCTACCACCCTGTTAGCTCTGATTTTGATTTGCTTTAGAAGTACCGGCCCCTAATATGCCTGTTCACGTTTACTCTGTTTAACCTTGTGCCTTCTGTTAAACTAAATACATTTGTTCTGGTCCAGCATAGCTGGATCTCTCGCAATGGAATCTGAACCTGCCAGCACAACAGTGATACTTGGTGAGAAGGCAGACAGACATGATCAGATGGAAGGCTCACAGTAAAAACAGTGTCCTTATTCATATTTTGACTCATGCCCTCTTCATTTCTCCTTGTATGTAGGTGGCACAAAATTACTGAAAGGACCTTATAGAAAATCGCTACAATCAAAATTTTATACAGATTTTCCTTGATTGGCCAATATATTTAAAGAGTTACTACAGTAATTTTGTTTTATGAGGATGAGTCATTTTTGAAATGTTTTATTTTTAAACGTTTTCAATCTGCCCATAGCTTTTAATACATTTCCATTGGTGTGGTTTGGCTAGATGGAGCAATGTGGCAGCTCTTTAACTCAAAAGCAGTTAATGGAGAGCCGGCTTCCTCAGCCCTGGCATACCTGAGGACCACATATCTGGCTATAATAGCAAACATCTGCCTACCCACCAAGGAAAAGTTAGGAGGAGGAGCAGGATTTCTTTTCCTTTTGCTTTTTATTTAAAATACTAAATTGTAGGAATATGTTCTGTAACTGCGGTGGAATTATGAGGATAACTTTCATATTGTCCCATATCTGCAAAGCCTGTAAGTTTCTCTACTTGCAGACCTTGCATTAGTTTTTAAATTAAGAGTACGTTCACACTGAAAATTGCAAAATAAAAGCATCCCTTTATACCTCATTCTTGTGTAGATATTTTTTCAATCCAGAAGACACACATACTGTTCAAAATGCAAAAATAAGGGTGGTGTTTCAGTCCTCTCCCCAACCAACCTTGGTAATGCCTCCCCTAAATGGAGGTTGCATTATAAATGGATTTTTCTTCGCATGGGGGAATGGCAATTCTCAAAATCCAATTTCTACACATAAAGCACTGTTTTACTTGCAGGAACGACTTTAAAGATTACCCACCCTATTACGTATACGCACACATGCACCCCACTAAAAATCAAGGAAAACAACTTTTCTTAAAATAATAATGGAAAATGACAGTTGTGATCACTCACTTGAACTTGTCCCAAAACAAAAGCATCTTATCCTCATATCCAGTATCTTAAAGCACAACACAAGCTTCTTGGTAATCCTTCTAAGTTTATTTAGTTCGTTAGTTCTGTTTATAAACCACACAATCAGAAGCCACATAGTGCAATGTACAAAATAAAAACAAACCAAAATACAATAAACAAGTCACAAAACAGCCACAACCCCACTTCCCAACCTGCACTTCTTTTCCAAAATCCTCACAACCCCCAGACAACCCCACCATCAGACTCCTCCCATGTCCATGGCAAGGTTGAATTGCTAGATGGTGCCAGTATGGGAAAATAAAAAAGGGCAAAACCACAAAAAAATAAAAGCGACAGCACCAGGGCCAGCACCACTGATGACAGACAGTGAAAATGTGATTAAAAAATGGACCGACATATAAGGCTATGCAAGCAGGTTTAAAAAGTGTGCCCGGACCATCTCTGTTAAGGACCGACACAACTGGTGCCTTCAATGCCTGGGCCTTGACCACCAACCCACCTCTTGAAACCTGCATTTGCAGATGACCAGAAGAGGCCTGAAGAGTTGGCAGAAGTAGCGGGAATACCTTCTTGAGCCAACAGATTCTGCATCTTTGTCCCCGACATCGACCCCGGTGTCCTCATGCAGCACCGCAGAGGCATCGGCATCGAGAGGAACCCGAGCAAACTCAGAGTCGAGCTGCTGCAGTGCCCTGGAGGGAAGGATCCCCTTGACCTTTGCCTTGAATCAACTGCATAAACCCTATTGTCGTTGTAGAGGACATCTGAGCACCAGGCCAAGGTCCATGTGCACTGACATTGGAGCCCTTTCTGATGTGATGTGGAGAATGATGATTGGGATTGGCCTGCTAAATTACCCCGATGAGAGGAATCGTTGCTCAGGGTACCAGAGAGGTGCCGGGAATCTCCTGATGTCCCTACCATCGTGGATTCCCAACAGGGACACTGCAGCCAATGGCCGAAGTTGACATTCCAGCCCTGATGCCTTTGGAGATGGCAGTCATGGAGGAATGCCTTAGAGCCCTCGAGGCCCATATGGTGGCAGTATTGGCCAGGCAACTGGCTGGCCTCTTGGTGCTTAGGGCATCATCATTGCAGGCAGTGCAGCTAATCCTTGAAACCCATGCACTGCTTGCCGATGCAGGTGTATCGGTCAGGCAGAATCAATGCTAGTTCCTATGGTCATCTCCCTATCGAGCATATCAGTATCCAATGCCTTGGTGAGGCCGCGGAAGCACTCGGTGCACCATCAGTCTCAGAGACACACTTCCTCTCTGTGCAACTGGAGTTGACACTGGGAAGAGGCCCGATGCTACTTCGACTTCCTCTCGGAGTCAGACTGAGATGGCTGGGAGACCAAGGAGGAATCAGAGGTGTCTGGGAGCATATCCCTCAAGCTCCCCTTGGACCCCTCTGCTCCTTAGAAGCAACAGAAGTTGCCCCCCCCAGTGGACATGTTCTTCCAGGACTTCATGTAGGATATGGCCAAGGTCATTCCCTTCTCCCTGGAGTCAGAAGACAAGCCTAGGGCTGAAGAGCTGGAGATCCTTCAGTATCCTCGGCCCCCAAGGAGGCTGTGCATCTCATCCTGCAGAGGCTGGAAATGAGGATGTGGGAAAACCGCCTCATGGTGCCAGCAGTCAGCAGGTGGCTGGTCTTGATCTACTGGATCCAAAAGGCCCCAGGGTTTGAGGAACCTCAACTCCCACACCACTCTCTGGTGGTGGAGTTGGCCATGAAAAGGATCTAGAGCAGCAAGATGCACTCCTCGTTGCCCCCAGGTAGAGAGGTGAGAACCTTGGACTCATTTGTCAGGCCGTGCTTCCAGAGCACCATGCTGGTGGCCAGAGTCCTTTCAAACCAGCTGTACATGGGCATGTTACTCAAGGATATCATTAGAGATCTGCTTGAGTTTAGCTTGCTCTTCCCCCTTGATCACCTGGACTCCTTTCATGACCTGGTGGGCCACAGTAAGGACTGTCCCAAATTCAGGGTCTGGGTGACTTATGATGCCTTCAAGTCAGCCTATAGGATGGTGGCAATGGGCACTGGATCCTGCCAGCTCGCCTGGCTTCAGTCCTTGGACCTAGAGTAGTGGGTCCAGGATAAGCTAGCTGATGTGCCATGCCAGGGTGAGAACCTTTTTGGGAAGCAGGTAGAGGCTAAAACTGGTGAGATTGAGAAACAGCATGTCACTCTCACCAAGCTTTCAAGAAAGAAGTACCAGGGCAAGAAGATCTACTACCAGCTAAGTGCTGGTACCTCCTGAGCCCAGAGAGCTGACATCTGAGAGCACAGGCTCCTCATCAGAAGCACGTGAGAAGCCACAGAAGGCCCAGCCGGCTCCGTAACCCAAAGTTGGGGCCGGGCATTGACTGGTTCCTCCATAGCATAGCCAATCTGTCAGTCTCTGCAAGGGACAACCCTCCAGTGGGAAGGCAGTTTGTCCTGTTTGCCCACAGATGGCCTCTCATCACTTCAGATGTGTGGGTTCTGTAGATAGTCTGGAGTGGCTACATGCTGCACTTCACTGAGCTGCCACCCCTGGACTGGCCACTGTTGGAAACAGGATACTGGGCTTGATGGACTTTAATCTGACCCAGTATGGCATTTTGTTCTTATGTTCATATGTTCCCAGTGCAGAGCCTAGGAAACATGCTGCTAAATATGCCAAACAAGATGGGCTCAACAGCACCCATGCAGCATCTCTTTATCTTTATCTTTATTTCTGCATTTGATTGACCGCCCAGGCTGAAACATCAAGGCAGTGTACAATAATAAATAATCGCTAAAAGAGAGAAAAGAATGCCAAAAACATGATAGGACAGAAGAGAGGACAGGGCAGCCAGGAAAGATAGAAGATAGGAAAAGAGAAGAATGGGCTATGTAATATGAACTTAGGTAGGAGGGAGGTCAGACGCGGGAGGGAGGTCAAAGGCGATGCCGAAGAAATGGGTCTTCAGCACCGCCTTGAACAGGGGAAAAGACTGGTTTGCTCGGAGGGTGGGTGGTAGGGAATTCCAGAGAGCTGGACCAAGAAACAAAAATGAAGAGTGATGTGTAAGTTCCAAATGCGCATGAGCCGGGGAGGGGAGGGACAGACGGTTATTGTGAATGGAGCGGAAGGCACCGGGGAGGGGGGGGGGGATGTGCAGGTGTAGTAAATCAGCCAAATATTGTGGAACACCAGTACATAATGTGCGATGTACGGTAATGAGAACCTTGTATTGGAGAGGGAGCCAGTGCAGATTGAACAGGAGGGGAGTCACATAGTCAGTAGGGGAGGCATGAGTGATGAGCTAGGAAGCTTTATTCTGCAACAGGGAAGCTGTATTCTGCAACAGGGAAGTCCGGCTAGAACAGTTACAATAATCGAATCTGGATAGAAGAAGGGCCACTGTGAGGGTAACCAGGGAAGGTGTTGGGAGGACAGAACGTACTGCCCTCAGTTGACGCAGTATAAGAAAGGAATGACGCAGTATGAGAAGTGATGTGCTGGTGGAAAGAAAGAGAGGAGTCAAGGGTGACACCCAAATACTGAAGAGTCGAGGTCAGGGGTATAGCAGTGCCAGAGAGAATGGGGGTCAGTGAGGGGGGAGGGATACCGAAGGTAAACCAACTGGCAGTGGACTTAGAGGGGTTCAGATGCAAGTAGTTGGAAGATAGCCAAGAGGAAATCGGAGCCAGACAGGTGTTCAGAGGAGTGAGATCCGGCGAGAGAGAGCTGGTGCGGAAGAGGAGAATGATGTCATCAGCATAATAATATGTCGAAAGACCAGACTGTTGTAGAAGTAAAGTCAGTGGTGCGAGGAACAGATTGAAAAGTAATAGTGCTAGTACAGAGCCGTGTGGTACACCGTATGGGAGTTGTGTGGTAGGGGAAAAGGAAGAGCCAACATACACCGAGAAAGAACATGAGGACAGAACAGACCGAAACTACTGATGAACAGTGCCGCAAATCCCATAATCATGGAGATGAGATAGCAGAGTAGTATGATCAACAAGATTGAATGCAGCTGAAAGAGCGAGAGATATAACTATAGAATAGTCACCCTGTTTTTGCGCCACGTGCAATTTTTTCAAAAAAGAAATAAGAATGATCTCTGTGCTCTGCCCAGATTGAAAACCAGATTGCCGGAGGTTAAGAGCCAGTGTAGAGTCAAGATGTGATGATAATTGTGAGAAAACTGCCTTTTCCAAGAATTTAGATATGAAGCGAAGGTTGGAAACAGGCCTCCAGTGTGTGAGGAGAGAGGGATCCAGGGAAGATTTTTTCAGAATGGGATGAACAATAGCATGCTTCCAGGAGGAAGGGAAAAAGCCAGAAGAGAGACTAGAATTGAGGATGTAGTGTAGGAATGGGAGCAGGGCCAGAGACGGTTCCGACAACCACTGGGAGGGAATAGAATCGGTGAGGCAGGTGGTCTTATGCGAGGAGCCAAGGAGCTTGGAGAGCTTAACCATAGAGACAGGACGAAACGAAGTCCAGGTGTGCAAATCTTGGCTATCATGTTGACAGAGGAAGGAAGGCCAGTGGAGTCATGAAAGGGTGAGAAAGAAATCGGAGAAAGGGGGGCAGGACAGCTCAGGGAGGTCTGATGCAAGGACTGAACCTTATCAGAGAAAAAGGTAGCGAGAGTGGTAGGATCAGGGGCATTGGGGGAGGGGCGGTGGACAGGCCATCGGAACGCAGAGCTGAGAGAGAGTCGAGGGAGGAATACAATTGATGAGACCAGTTAGAAGCAAAGAAAATATGGTTAGAGTAGTAAGCAAGCATGGCAGACCTAATCATGGTTCAGTAAAGACGGTGTGAGGAACGAAATTGGGCCAGGGAGACTGGGGAGGGACACCTACACCAGAGACATTCTGCATCGTGGAGATAGGATCATTGCAGGCACAAACCATGGGCAGAGGGACTGGAGCACCGGGCAGGGATCTGAGGGACCAGTTTATCTAAGGCTGCGGATAACAGAGCGTCCCATGTCTGGGTCTGCAAATCCGTTGGAAGAATGGCAAAATCAGGTGGAAAAAGGGTGTCGGCTGACGGGAAAGAGGCGAGGGTAATTCGGCGAGTCAGCTAGGCAGGGGGATGCACAGGATCCGAGGGGGGAATGCAAGGTGCTGACACATAATAAATAGAAGACATTGATGGTCTGTCCAAGGAAGGGCTAGAGCAGAGATGTCGGCAGGTGAGCAAGGGAAACTAACAGAAGAAAGGATGAGGTCTAATGTATAGCCAGCGGAATGGGTGGCACGGCTAAAGTGCTGTCGAAGTAAAAGGTTGTCAAAGAGTGTGAGGAGGGCTTGGTCCCAAGGGCAAGATGGTGGAGTGAGATGTGAGTTCAAATCTCCTAAGACCAGTAGATGGGGAAAAGAGAGAGCGAGGCTTCAGCCAGGGTCAGAAGAAAGGCATCCCAAAGGTCTGAATGACGGGATGATGGGACATAGACCACCTCCACAAAAACAAGAGCCACTTGGCGCCCCAACACAGCACTTCCCACCCTCTGAAATACAAGAGGGACTTTATGACCCCAACACAACACTTCCC
Organism: Ichthyophis bannanicus; assembly: GCA_033557465.1. NCBI lineage: Eukaryota > Metazoa > Chordata > Amphibia > Gymnophiona > Ichthyophiidae > Ichthyophis > Ichthyophis bannanicus. The sequence goes on from CM066031.1 coordinate 1,173,568,777, forward strand.
ACTCCAACATAAACACCAAGAAGGACTTGACAGTCCCAACATAACTCTTGAGACTGCACACTGGACCAGCATGGTGTTAACGTAAACATATATTCCATAACATAGTAATATAGTATATGATGGCAGATAAAGACCAGTATGGTCCATCTAGTCTGCCCAGCAACGCGACAAGAGTAAGAGCACTTGTCGCTCCATGCAGGTCACCCCTCCCCATGGCTTTGTTTAGGGGTGTACCCACCACTCTGTGTAGGTCAGCCTATTTGTTCAGATATAAGAGATAGTTATGCCATTTTGATTTTATTCTGTTGCTGTAAAGGGATCCATTGTGTCTGTCCCTTGCCATTTTGAATTCTGTCACTGTATTTGCCCCCACCACTTCCATCAGGAGGGCATTCCAAGCATCCACCACCCTTTCAGTGAAAAAGTATTTCCTGACATTGCCTTTCAGTTTACCCCAGTCTTTGGAAGAGGTTTGTTTGTTCATTTATACTCTTAAATATTTAAAGGTCTGGATCATATCTCCCCTGTCCCTCCTCTCCTCCGGAGTGTACATATTTAGGTCTTCAAGTCTCCAGGTTCTTCCCTCGCTGTGCTATGATGAGGAGCAATTTGCATGCTAAACTCTACAAGTATCTTGCATCTGCAATGGGAAATGCAGTGCTGCACTGTATTTTCTCACTCCCTGAGTCTTGCAAGCTTTCTGTCTTTCTGTGCAGATGAAGCTCAGATCCTGAGAACCCCTCTTGTCGGACCTCCCATTCTCCTCAGCTCTCCTCTCTCGTTCTTTCTGCTGCTCTCTCATCTTTCATTCTCTCTCTCGTTTGTGCTCTAATTGTTCCAGCTGATCCCTTTCCCTTCTGGAATGCTCTCTTGCCATTTCCCTTCGCTTCTGCCTCTCCCACTCCCAATGAGATTTGTCATGCTCTTCTCTGTGTCTCTTCCTTTGCTCATATTCTCTCTCCTTCTCTTTCACCTTGGTATGCTTCCCTCCATCAGTAGAATGACTATGATGCCTGTGTTTTTCTTTTCTCTTCTCTTCCTTCCTGTGGTGTGTTTTTTCCTTTCGGGATGTCTGCTGGAGGGGTTTGATAGCTAAGGAGTCATCTTCCTCTCCCCTATCTTCCATGGAATCCTCTCTCCTGCACGGACAATTACTAATTGTGATCTCCATCCTTTAAGATGGGAGAGTTAGAATATATAGCACTAAATGAAAGGTTAGATATGATTGGAATATCAGAGACATGGTGGAAGGAGGACAACCAGTGGGACACTGCGATACCTGGGTACAAACTATATCGTAATGATAGAGCTGATCAAATTGGTGGAGGGGTTGCTTTCTATGTTAGAGAGGGCATTGAGTCAGAAAGGATTAAAGTTTTGCAGGAAACAAAATCTGCTGTAGAATCTATATGGATTGAAATTCCATGTAAAAGGGGGAAGGCGATGGCAGAGGGGTGTACTATCGACCGCCTAGGCCAGAATGACCAAATGGATGATGAAATGTTCAAAGAAATCAAGGAAGCTAACAAAAGTTACAGCGCAGTAATAATAATGGGTGATTTCAACTACCCCGGTATCGACTGGGTCAGTGTCACGTCAGGACATGCTAGGGAGATAAAGTTCCTAGATGAAATAAAAGACTGCTTCTTGGAGCAGCTGGTTCATGAACCAACCAGAGGGGAAGCCATATTAGACCTAGTCCTTAGTGGAACACCAGATCTAGTGCAAGAGATAAGGTTTTTGGGGCCACTGGCAACAGTGATCATAGCATGATTGCCTTTGATTTAATTAGTGGAGGAGGGATAGTAAGGAAATCCACAGTACTACCTTTTAACTTTCGAAAGGGAGACTATGATAAAATGAGGAAAACAGTTAAGAAAAAACTAAAAGGAGCAGTTGCAAAGGTTAAAGACGTACATCAGGCTTGGCTGTTGTTGAAAAATACTATCTTGGAAGCCCAGACCAGCTGTATTCCACGCTTTAAGAATAGTGGAAGGAAGTCCAAAAAACTGCCAGCATGGTTTAAAAGTGAGGTCAGAGAGGCTGTTGTTGCCAAAAAAGCATCTTTCAGGAAATGGAAAAAAGAGCCAAATGACGAAACCTGGAAACAGCACAAGCACTGGCAAGTCAAATGCAAGGCATTGATAAGGCAGGCAAAGGGAGAATTTGAGAAGAAGCTTGCTGCGGAAGCAAAAACGCGAAGTAAAGACCTTTTCAAGTACATTCGTAGCAAAAAACCTGTGAGAGAGTCAGTTGGTCCATTAGATGATAAAGGGGTTAAAGGAGCACTAAGAGGCGACAAGGCGATAGCGGAGAGACTGAATGAATTCTTTGCTTCGGTCTTTACTGAGGAAAATGTAGGGATGTTACCCATGACTGAAGTGGTATTTAAAGGTGCGGAAGAATTGAAGGAAATATCGATACATCGGGAAGATGTATTACAACTATTAGATAAACTGAAGAGTAGCAAATCACCTGGGCCGGATGGTATACATCCAAGGGTGTTGAAAGAACTGAAATATGAGATTGCAGACCTGCTATTAGTAATCTGTGAACTATCATTAAAATCATCTCTAATACCTGAAGACTGGAGGATCGCCAATGTAACACCAATTTTTAAAAAGGGTTCCAGGGGTGATCCGGGAAACTACAGACCGGTGAGCCTGACGTCAGTACCGGGAAAAATGGTAGAAACCATCATAAAGAATAAAATTACTCAGCATGTAGATAGTCATGACCTAATGGGAGACAGCCAACATGGCTTTAGACAAGGAAGATCTTGTCTTACTTATCTGTTATGTTTTTTTGAAAGTGTGAATAAACAGGTGGACAAAGGTGAGTCAGTTGATATAGTGTATCTGGACTTTCAGAAAGCCTTTGACAAGGTCCCTCATCAGAGACTTTTGGCAAAACTAAAGAGTGATGGGATAGGAGGCAGTGTACTATTGTGGATCAGGAACTGGTTAAAAGATAGAAAGCAGAGGGTAGGGCTAAATGGCCAATTTTCCCAATGGAGAAAGGTGAATAGTGGTGTACCCCAGGGATCTGTGCTGGGTCCGCTGCTTTTTGACATATTCATAAATGACCTGGAAAGTGGAATAACGAGTGAGGTTATCAAATTTGCAGATGACACAAACTATTTAAAGTTGTTAAAACCCAAGAGGATTGTGGAAAATTGCAAGAGGATCTTGATAAATTGGAAGACTGGGCATCAAAATGGCAGATGAAATTTAATGTGGACAAGTGCAAGGTTATGCACCTAGGGAAGAACAACCCAAACTATGGTTACACGATGCAAGGTTCCACATTAGGAACTACCACCCAGGAAAAAGATTTAGGCGTCATTGTGGATACCATGTTAAAACCCTCGGCCCAGTGTGCAGCGGCGGCCAAGAGAGCAAATAGAATGCTAGGTATGATAAAGAAAGGAATGGAAAATAAAACAAAAGATATTATAATGCCTCTATATCGTTCCATGGTGAGACCACACCTTGAATATTGTGTGCAATTCTGGTCGCCGTATCTTAAAAAGGATATAGCGATTTTAGAAAAGGTTCAGAGAACAGCCACCAAAATGGTAAAGGGGATGGAAGGATACTCCTATGAAGAAAGGCTAAAAAGGTTAGGGCTCTTTAACCTGGAAAAGAGACGGCTGAGGGGAGTTATGATAGAAGTCTATAAATTAATGAACGGAGTGGAACGGGTAAACGTAGATCGATTGTTTACCTTATCAGAATATAGAAAAACTAGGGGAAATGCAATGAAGCTTCAGGGTAAACTATTTAAGACTAATAAAAGAAAATATTTTTTCACTCAATGTGTAATCAAACTCTGGAATTTGTTACCGGAGGATGTAGGAAAGGCTGTTAGTGTAGCTGGGTTTAAAAAAGGGTTGGACAAGTTCCTGGAGGAAAGGTCCATAAACCATTATTGAGAAGGGACCAAGGATATCAATGCTTGAACCAATACAAGCATTGTGGAACCTGTGTCCCTTGGGGAAACTGCTAGGTACATATGACCTAGATTGGCCACTGTTGGAAACAGAATACTGGGCTTGATGGACCTTGGTCTGACCCAGTATGGCATATCTTATGTTCTTATGTTCTTTAGTCTCTTAATTTTCCCTCTTCCAGGGAATCTCGCTTTGAATTCCGATCATCAGAATTTTTTATTCGTTTAATCTCTGCCTTTTCTTCTTGCTGTTTCCATCATTTCTTTTCCTGCAAGATCTCATCTAACATTTTCACTTTCGAATTATCTTTTTCATCCCCCATTTGAAGTAGAACTACGGTCTGGCACCGGCACCTCTGCAGCCAGAGGAACGCAGCCAGGCCTCACACACCATGTATCACTTTCGGAAATGCAAATGCAAGATGCTTGCACACCAAGGAACTAAAAGAAAAAGCGAGAACCACGGCATAGTTTATAAGACCAAAGTATAACTTATTCTATTCTATTATAAACTGCATTATGGTTCTCACTTTTTCTTTTTGAATATATATTCTGCATCCACAGAATCCTCTCCCTCGACAATGAGTGAAGAGCAGAAGTAGGACATTCACCCACAGAACTCAATATATTAAAATATATATTTGATTTTGGTCATTTCATTAACAACAAACATTCTCCAGTACCAGGCATATTGGGAACTAATATAAAAACCCTACAAAAGTCACCGAAGATCTACAAGTCCAATTCTACCATATCATACATTCAAGCATAAACTTCCAAAATTCACACAAGATGCCTACTGAGAAAAAAGCAGCACTATAAATACCATAGTAGGCCCTAAAACATCTAATGCCTATTTGAAAAACTGAACAAGCCAAATTACTACAGTACAGATCCCTGCATACAAACTCCATGTTAACAGAACACATGGCCTCAGTCACATGCTCAGAATACAGACTCTCACCAAATACAGAATAAGTGATCAGAATCTAAAGTTAAAAGAAAAATATGTAGACAAAAATTAAATCAAAACCCCAAGAAGCCAGACTCCGCATGCAGTGCAACACCAGATAAATAAGAGAAGCATTTCCCCATACTCTGTAAAATATAAAGATAGTGCAAAGTCCAATCATTAAATTGAAAATAAAATTATTTTTTCTATCTTTGTTGTCTGACCATTTTATTCTCTAATCATGCTGATCCCAATCTGAGGTTTCTGCTTTCCTGTTTTCTCTTAGCTCTCTTTCTATGGTCTATAATCTATCTGCCATTTCTTGTCTCTTGTTTTCTTCACTTCCTTCCATCAGCCTATTTCCAGTCCCAGTAACCCCTCCCCAGTATCAGCTCCCTTTCCAGTCCTCACCTCCCAGAACCTTCCAATGTCAACCCCTTGCATTCCTAGCACCACCACTGGCATCCATTCCCTTCTAGTCTCCCTCCTTCTCCTCTGTCCAGCCCCTTCTAGTCCAAATAATATCCCAAGTATCAGTTCATATCCACTCCCAGTGCCGCTATCCCCCTCCTGTGTGAGCACCTTTCCAGTTACCCTACCCTCTGTCCATCCCCCTTCCAGTGCCATCCCCATTTTTCAGCTCCCTTCCAGTCCTAGTGCTTAGGGAGAGGAATGGCCAGCAGGAAGAAGGTGGTGATAGTGAGATCTCATTTGGAGTATAGTGTGCAATTCTGGAGACCGCACCTTCAAAAGGATATAAACAGGATGGAGTTGGTGCAGAGGGTAGCTACAAAAATGGTCAGTGGGCTTCATTATAGGTATATGGGGACAGACTTAAAGATCTCAATATATATACTTTAGAGGAAAGGCAGGATATAGGAGATATGATAGATATTTAAATACCTCCATGACATAAATGCACAAGAGAAGAGTCTCTTTTGATTGAAAGAAAGCTTTGCAACAAAGGGGCTTAGGATGAAGGTGAAAGGGGATAGACTCTGGAATAATATGCGGAAATATTTATTTACGGAAAGAGTGGCAGATGCATAGAATAGTCTCCCAGTGGAGGTAGTAGAGGCCAGGACAGTACTATATCTGAATTAAAAAAAGCATGGGACAAACATAGAAGATCTCTAAAGGAAAAAAGGGACTATAGTAGTTGGGATGGAAGGGCAGACTGGATGGGTCATGTGGTCTTTTTTTTGCCATCATGTTTCTATGTTCTTCTCTCTAGGTTACTGTCTCCACATGGGTTTGTTTTGCATATACCATGTAGCAATGAACCTCATTGAGCCAGAGTGTACTGGGTATGATTTCAGTCTCAGATTTATTGCTAGTGCTCTTTTTAATGCTTGTACTGTACCAAAGGGATCTTTCTTCTGGGGATCATAAAGTATACACATTAGTCTCTCATCTCCATAGCCCAGCCTCAGTTTTCATACCCCAAAATGCATGATTCTTCACTTTTTTGTATTAAATCCCATGGCTCAAGCTTTTTTAGATCACTCTTGATTCTGTCTTTTCTCTCAGTGGTGCCCATGCTGTTGTCAGTCTTAATGTAATCCACCTTTTCCATCTAGACATCGAATAGAAATGTTCTAAGGCTGTTTCCTGAGAAAATCAACTAATTACTCTTCTTTCCTTATAGTGAATTCCATTTTCTACAACCTTCTGTTGTTTATCATTTAACTAGTTTGCAATATAATCTACTCCCTTGGTACACACTCCAAGGCTGCTCAGCTTATTAGTGAACCTCCTATATGGGACAATATCAAAAGTTTTTCTGAAATCCAAGCAGAATATATCAAGACCAAGAGACCAAGAGTCTCTCATGAGGGACCTTGTCAAAGGCTGTCTGAAAGTCCAGATACACTATATCAACCGACTCACCTTTGTCTACCTGTTTATTCACACCTTCAAAAAAAAAAACAGATTAGTAAGACAAGATTTTCTTTGTCTTAAGCCATGTTGGCTGTCTCCCATTAAACCATGACTATCTACATGTCAAGTAATTTTGTTCTTTATGATGGTTTCTACCATTTTTCCTAGTACTTATGTCAGGCTCACTAGTCTGTAGTTTCCCGGATCACCCCTGGAACCCTTTTTAAAAATTGGCATTACATTGGCCATCCTGCCATCTTGAGGTATTACAGATGATTTTAATGATAGTTCACAGATTACTAATAGCAGTTCTGCAATCTCATATTTCAGTTCTTTCAACACCCTTGTATGTATACCATCCAGTCCAGGTGATTTGCTACTCTTCAGTTTATCAAATAGTTGTAATACATCTTCCCGGTGTATCGATATTTCTTTCAATTCTTCCGCAGTATCACTTTTAAATACCACTTTAGTCATGGATAACATCCCTGCATTATGGTTCCAGAGCTCCAGAGTTAGTGGAAAAGCTGGTGTTTTCTAAAGACAAATTTCCCTTTGCAGAGTTGTTGAGTTGTCCAGTTCCATGAGTGAGATTTCAAGTCAGTCCTGGATTTCTGATAATTTCATTCTGATGCATTATGGGGCCAGCAGCACTGATCTGAGTGGGTAAAATCAGTAACTACAAACATCATACTGCATTGCAATGCAAATTTAAACCCAGAACTAACAATAGAATCTCCCTCCTGGAACTGGGTATCTTGGCAATTCTGCCTTTGCTTGGTTCCTCTCAGTTTTCATGTGGCTTAGAGGAGGAATGAATGTACAGCTCCACCAAAGCCCAGTTTGCCCCCACTTTATGCCTTCAGTGTCCGGCTGTCTTTTCCCAGTTTCCACTGCTGGTGCTACTGCCTGCTGTCTAGTTTCCAGTGCATATATTTAGCCCCACATAAAGAAACTTGATAAAGTAAAAGAAATGCATAAATGGCCTTTTTTCTCTTGCCTCATTTCTGCAGCTGTTGCCTCTGCCGCTGCCAGTCCTGTTGCTCCCAGACTGCCCTTGTGAGCTGTTGCTTTGCTGTATTTGAGCTAGTGCCAGTCTAGCTACTGCCACCAGTGTCACTGTCTGCCCAACTACTCTGTGGCCTGCTGGATAGTTTCTAGTGAGTGCCTAGAAACAGAAATAGCTCTCTTTATATATATATTAATCTAGATATCTATCTATCTATATGTAGAGACCTCTAAGGTCCCGCTTTATCACATTTGCTAGGACCTCTAGTGGTTCTACCAGAAACTGCTTTCTGACCCCTCTGTGCGCCATCCTATTTCTAGAACAGGAGGGAGAGCTCCTGCCAGTGATGTAATGCTGGAAGGATCCCTGCTGATGATGGAAGCAAAGAGTTGGAAATTGGAGGGAACTTGCAAAGGGTATGAAGGACGACCAAATTTTAATCCTGGTCTTTGCTCTACAGCCATCATACCACAGTGTGGTGTCTCTTGCCCCTGGCTTTTAGGCCAAACACCTGAGTAGAAGGAGGAGGGATGAAGTAGCCCATGGCTATGGCAAAGGACCACTAAAGAGAATTGTCTGAGGCTGCTTAAGCTGCAGCCCCTAAATGGTCTTTTCAGTGGATTCTGGAGGGCAAAGTCAGGGCAGTACCTCAGAGGAAAGAGAAGTTTACAGGGAGCTACTACATTTGGAAGATTTTGGCTTGGAGAGTGCCCAGGTACTGAGGAGAACCGTGCCTACAGCTCATTCAGGGGACTTAATATTTGCTTCTTCTAAGGAGAGGAGAATTTCAAAGATGTTCTTACTTTAGAGAGAGCCAAGAATCTGGACTGTGGCAGGAATACTGAGACTGTAAATGTGCAAAACACCAATTTTGGATGGGTGATTTATCTGCTTTGGAAGAGTTGCGATCTTCATATATTTTGTGACTGTGTATTATATTTGAGTGAATCCAGTATGTTTTTATTTTGGTTCAGAACAAACCTCTTGAGCCTGGATTGAATTTTGTTGGTTCTGAAATAGGAGTGTTTTCCAAGTGCATTTTCCTGATCCTGTCCCAAGAACCCTTTGCAAAAACCAGGAATCAAATTTTTCAGGGTTGGTCTGGCTCTTGGAACAGGTGGACCCAGATCATCTTGCAATGCTGCACACTGCTGAAAGGGACTTACACCCTGTGATGTGTGACACATACACTGTATCTATAAAAGAAAAACTCCTTTCCCTTTCCCTCTCTTCTGCAGCTGCCTAGATCACTGACGTCGCCTGGGTATGATGGACAGGCGATTGGTCTGCTGTATTACAGCTAGTGCCGCTTTTTGGCTGTTGCTACCATACCACTGTCTGATGCACCTCAGCCCATGCTGGATTGCTGCTTTTGAGGCTTTCATTACAAGTACCTTCTCCTCTGAATCTAAATCCCTCAGGATTCCATTCTAAGCAGTTCATGAAGTCTTACCCCAGACCAAGGGGATCTTCGCTACAGGTACCTAAGCTGGAACAAAAGGATTCAGTGCCAGGACTCTAGCTTGCAGACATACAGCACACCAACTCCCACTGCTTGAGCTCTTTCAGTCCGTCTGGCTGCTGCTTGGGCCTTCCTCTGGTGTTTTCCAGTCTTCTAGTGTATCTTGATGCTAGTCTGGCACTCTTCAAGCATTTGAGAGTCTTCCTGTCAACCTAAGTGGCATTCTGGTCCTTTTCCTGTGTTCCTGCTCCTTTCAGTCAATGTTAGTACTGTTTTAACCCACTCACATTGCCTTTGGGTCATCCGGACAATGTTGTTGCTTTCCCGCTCTGCCAATGCCTTGGAGTCCTCCTACCAATGTTGGTTCAGTTTTACTTCTCTCATGGTGCCTTGCTGTTCTGCCAGCAGTTTTGGTGCTGCTTTGCCCTCTTCCAGTACCTTGGGTTGTTCATTCTGCTTTTTGTGCCTCTTTGCTTTTCTGATGGTGGCTTGTAGTCTTCCTGCCACTGTTAGTGCCGTTTGTCCCTCCTTTGCTGCCTTGGGATGTTTGTGACACTCTTGATGCTTTCCAGTGCTGTTGCCTCCGTTACACACGCCTTCCAGCAAATTTCAAGTAGGTTTCATCAAAAACGGATGGAAAGCTCCACTGTTACCGTATAAAGTTGATTGCCTCATAGATTTTAATGGGGACGAATGACACAAATACACAAATAATTTGGTATCTGAAGACCATCTGATCAGGGCTCGGAAGCAAATATGAACTGAGCCAAATATTTCTAGCATACACATCCCTAGTGAGGCTAAAGTATGGCCACATGTATTTGCCTTCTTACCCTTAGTTTGAACTGACATCATGGTTGGACTATGATCAGATGACTTCCTCTACTCACTTCCAGATGTCGGAGATGAAGGGCAATTCTATAGACTAGAAAAGGGATAGTGAGAATTATGCATACCACAATGTTTTATGTTATTTTGGGAGGGGGCTCATTTAAAATCCTGTGTAAAAAGAGTTTACACAACTTTTCCGAGCTATACATTCTTGTCAGCCTTGTCTTTTTTCAGACATACTATGGGAGGTGGTTATTCATTTGATTGTACCTTTTTCTAACTCCTGAATTTTGATGACTAGAATGGTTGTTTTTGCAAATCACCTTGAAAGCATATAATCGACCTTGCCTTTGGACCCTTCAGAAAAAAATGTGCATTGCTGATTTGTATTCACATATGACCGAGAAGCATTTGTAACCTACAAAGTTACATGCTTACATTTTGGATAAATTTGCAACCTTACCCAGATCAACCCTAATTGATTCTGTCAGGCCTACTTTTGCTGTATTTTATCTATGATTTTACAGTTCCCCTAAGAAGAGCAGGACAAGTCCTTGAATTCAGTGAGGCGACCAGGATTCAGGATCAGCTTGTCAGAATTGACTTGGATCAAGTGGCAACCAGTTTTTGAATATTTTGACATCATGAAGTAGCATGCAATTCAAACAAAGTTTACTTAATTTTAGTTTAGTTTAACAAGTGAAAAATAAACTTCTTTGGAAATCCACTTGACAATACCAAAACAATTGACAAATAGAGTAATTTCATGTCCAAATATATCCTCATCAGTTAACTTTAATCAAGATTTCTCCCTTTTGTTTTTTTATACCATGCATTTGAATTCATCTGCAAAATAATAGCAAAAAACCCCCATAAAATAAAAACATCCAGCTAAGAAAATCAGATAGCCAAAAGGTTTTGATATAGAGGTTCTTAATAAAATATAACATGCATGATGTTTATATTATGAAATGCATATTCTATGCTTCTATGTATACTAATGAATAATGTTGCCTATGGGGGCATCCTGAACAGCGAATAGTGGCTGTGTACATGCGGGCCGGATGATGGGTAAACAGTGAACAGCCCTGAGGCATATTCCGCTGCTCTGTCTCCCCGCACGTATGCAGCGTTTGTGCGGGGAGCGCTGAACATGGGTGGGAAGGGCGGTGCTGGGCCGCAGCGGGTGGAGCGGGGGAGTGGCTAGCTGCCGGAACGTACAGACCTCTGTACATTCCCCGGCATCCTCAAGGATGTCCAGGCTATTCCATCCTGATGGTGGAATAAATCCATATGGCAGCTTAACTTTTATGATGTGCATTATTTAATGGGCATCATATTTTATTATGCACTTATATGCCTAAATCATTTGACTTTAGCTTGTGCCTCTATCTGCTCTTTTCAGCGTTTTTATTGAGAATGGAACTGCATTCAGTACCAATGAATTACAGCCACACTAAAGACATCACTTTCCTACAGAATTTCTGCTGATGGAAAGACACTAAAGAGTTTTCCATTTTAAGGATTTGCCTTCCCTATGCTTGGCTTCTTTCTCCATGCATATTGTGCATAAAGACATTTGCATTTCTTACTGCTCAGTAGTGGTGTGGCAGTGAATAGCATTGAACTGGGTTTCCGTTCTTGATGCTGTCAGTTAAATCCATTCCTTAACATAGTGGTAGAAATAGAGGATCCAAAATTCATAAGATGAGGCATTACCAGAACAAATGGTTGATATTTCCCAACCATGCACTGTGTAAGTTGTCCGATCCAAAAGCTGATTGGACAAAATTTGTCCAGATAGCTTTGGGCAGAGTCAGAAGAGTACTGGAGTTATGGGTTGACTTTAACCAGATGGAGATGAGTATCAGTGCTACCCAATGAAAAACATTTTAAGCGGGGTTGTACAAATGCCTGTCCTAAAGTTAACCAGATAGGTTATTCAATTAATTTTCACTGGGTATATTCGGCTGACGTACTTAACTGGATGAGTTCTCTGAATATCTGGTTAGAGTTTAAAGATCTGCTTCACTTGAATTGGATCTTGGGCCGCTGAATGTTGGCCTCAGATATATTTGGCCCAAGACTGCATAATAGCAGAACAGAGGACAGCATATAAAGACTAATGGGCAGTTCCAGTCTTCACAATTATTCTCGCCCAAACTGCTAAGAAAATATCCCAGCCGTAGAACTTGATCACTTCTACGATATGGCTCCTTATCTAAGTCAGTTTTTGATATCTTCTTTGCTGGTTTTCTACCTTTCTGAATAGATTAGCATAAAAGTTCTCTTATTCCATCCGATTCCTGGTGCCCCTTCTCCCTAGCTCCCTGTCATGTAAAGGTCGATGTAATAAGGAGTGCACTTCAAATGCAAATTACCTGCATATGGCATTGTTTCCACTGTAGGAAAGTGTGTTCACAATGAACACACTTTATAACTTCCAGTTTAGTGCTGAAGCTTTACTTCAACCCTGATATGAAGTAAAGTTTTAACTATCAATTGACTTCTGTAACCAGCTGGCTGCACAGCTAGGCAAAAGACAGAATCTTTCCACGGAGTTCTCTTTTAGGCCTCCCAGTGACATTGGACCACCCTGACACACTCCAGTCAGTCTCAGAAAAGAGTGGTTATGGTTTCAATTCAAGATTCTTTTATGTGTCCAAAACACCAGGCAACAATAAACTCTGTGCAGAAATCCAGCAGGCACAGTACACTGCTGCCGTCATCTAAGGACTTCAAGAGTGTGTAGGAGGCAAACTCCTGTGGATATAGGAGAGCTTTCTGGAGCTCAAGAGGAAGCAATGGTTTTACTTAGTGTTGGAAGAGTATTATTAACCCCTGAGGGAACCTCCTCGTCGAATGCTGTTTCCATGGTATTAGTCCCACCCAATGATAGTTGCTCCTCCTGACCTCTCAAGCTTTCTGGAACTTTCCTCTCCTCCACCTCTCCAACTGCTGGGAAAGACATGCCCAAACTGGTTTATTACAGGGCAAATCTTCCTGACTTCTCCTTTTAACCAAGAAAGTCACAGAGGACCTTCGCTCTGTTAAACATCTACTCCATCACTCATGCAGGCATCTCCCCTTTTTAACTCCTCCTCACTATAGGCTTGATGCAATAAGTCGTGTATGCTAAGCTTCAGTGCACAGTGTTCTAATGCATGCGCTAAAATAATCTTTTACTCCCCATGCAGTAAACCAATTACATGCAAATTACTGTGATGTTAAGAAGTATGTGCAGAGAGAAAAAAAGGGTACACAGAGAGAAAAAAAGGGTACACCGCCGCAGTAACTGGTTGCATCATGAGTAAAATATCTCACTTCTTGTTAGTGCATGAGCAAGGACTGGTTCATGCACTGACAGGAAGGAAGACATTTAAAAAAAAAAGGTCAGCTGGACTCCCCAAGTTCTGTCTCCTCCTCCAACCTGCAAAAATTCCTGAACCCCTTGACCCCTTTGGGGCTATTTGGGAAGGTGTCCAGCAACACCCTCATTATCCATCTGCTGTCTTAAAAATGGCAGTAGCTGATCCCTAGTGGTACATCAGGATGCACTACAAAGAGTGAATCTGCCAAATAAGGCATTGCCTTCCTTATTTGGGAAGCATTGTCTTATTTGGCAGACTAAACACTAGTAGATGAGGAGCGGCCAGTTTAGAATATGGCAACACTGGAGGAAGAGGTAATTGTGTATTGCTCCTGATCTGGAGGTGGATGGGGAGGCAGAGAATGGGTTGGGAGGTCCAGGGGCCCACTAAGAGCACTAGGGAAATGGCAGGGGGGGGTTATGGACCCACTAGGGCCACAAGGGAGATCTTTATAGGATTGATAGGCTGAGGGATGGGGGTTGCTTGGGCCACCAAGGATTCAAGGAGATCTTTGTGGGGTTGGGAGGTTTGGGAGCCAACTTGGGCCAACAAGCAGAAGCACTGAAAAGGGACATCTGGTGTGAAGTGCTACTTTCACCTCAGATGATCCTTTACTCCTGCCCTACATCTTTACTCCAGTCCTGAGCTGGAGAAAAGATCAGTGCTAGCAGGGAAGTAAAAATCCTCTCCAAAATTTATAGTTGCTTTTTACACTGACATAATGCTGACAGGAGACTTCCTTGGGAGGGAAACTTGAACCCATTTAAAATCCCAGCCCAGAGACAGTTTCCTATCATAGGCTGGCCTAATCATTGTGTACTTAGCTGGCTAAGCTTTAGCACGCTAAGGAGCAGTGTGCAGTTAGGAGATGACAAAGGTTGCTAAGGCCGCTGCACTCTTTAACAATAATGTCCTGGTCATAAGATCAGCACAGCACTGCGCAAGTCAAGAGAAGGCAATGTTGGATAGAGAAGTGCTGTGTACTAGGGAGCTACTGATCCAGGAAAGAAGGCAAGGATACAAAGGATCATCTGGTTTCCTCCTCAGAGATCTTAGAAAAGGAAGAAAGGGCGGCAGAGGTTGAGGGGAAGAGTTGAGAGTGAAGAGGGGCGAAGAGGATATGGAGCTGATCTCATGGGGAATTGGAGTGTAATCTTGTGGACTTTGTTATGGAAATAGTCGGCCAAAATTTGGACAGAAATGGAAGGAGGGGTCGGAGGCGGAGGCACCTTGAAGAGAGAGTTGAGAGTTGTAAAGAGATGGCAAGTATCAGAGGCAAGAGAGCTAGTCAGATGGACATAATTGTCTTGTTTGGAGAGTGCCATGGCTAACTGGAGAGAGGCAAGCATGAATTAAAGTCCTCAAGGGTGCAGGATTTCAGCCAAATGCACTCAGCTGAGTGGGCACAGGAATGTAGATAGCGGGTAGTCGAAGACTGCCAGGGCTGAGGTACAGTATGTCTCAGGATGTGGCATGGGTAGAGCAAGTGCATCCATAGCAGATGAGAGTACAGTGTTATAGGAAGCTATTACCTCATCAACAGATTCAGATGACATAGTGGAGGGAAGACATAATGAGACAGTAGTGGAGAGAGCCAATGGGTCAATAGCTTGATGATTTCTAAGGAAGTTGGAGAAGACTGGGTGAGATGGAGGTGGGGAGTGATGAAGAGTGATGTTTAGGAGGTGATAGTCTGATAAGGGAAGAACTGAGGTACAGATGTTTGAGGGTAAGCAATTAGAGAAGAAGACAAGGTCAAGGCAGTGGCCATACTGGTGAGTGGGGGCAGTAGAGCAAAGCTGAAGGTTGAATGAGGAGATAAGAGAAAGGAGCTTTAAAGCATAAGGATCAGAGGTATTATCAACATGAATGTTAAAATCCCCGAGAACAAGGGAGTGGAAAGATGAATCCAGAGAAAAGGAAAGCCACGGGTCAAAGTCAGTGAGAAAGGTAGAGGTGGACTTGTCAGGAGGTCAATAAATAACACCTATCCGGAGAGGTAGTAGAGTAAAAAGGTGAATGGAGTGGACTTCAAAGAAGGGAAAGGAGTGAGACTGAGGCAGAAGGAGGGATTGAAATTGGAAGGAATGAGAGAGTAGAAACCCAACACCACCACCACGGCCAGTAGGATGAGGCATGTGGGAGAATTGGTAGCCACCATGACTGAGGGCAGCAACTGAAGCTGAGTCTTCTGGGAGGAGCCAGATTTCAATTAGAGTAAGAAGATGGAGAGCATTAGAGATAAAGTGATCATGAATAAAGGCAAGCTTATTTGAGATTCCAAAAGGCGCAAGAGAAAGGAAGAGAGGAGGGGGAAGGGAGAAGGATATGAATACGATTTGAGTAGTTGTATGATGATCTGTTCTGGGAGTGTGACAAAAGTCTAGGGGGGGCCATGGTTGGGATTGATATCTCTAGATGACAGAAGGAGAAGGAGCAGAATGAGTGTAGGGCGGAGAGGAGATGGCACAGCGGTATCAAGGGTGAGGTTCTTACAGAGAGAAGAGATGGCTCAATGAGTGGAGGAAAATGGTGAAGCTCAAGAGCTGAAGATAGGGCAGATGACAAGATGATGGGAGAATTGAAGATGGTAAAGAGGAAATGATAAGGAGGGGGCTTAAAGTTGTTGGAATAAGGGGAGTGTCAACAATAGGAAGAGAAAGTGATGTGAAGCCATAAGAAGGATATGGAGAGGAGAGCAGACGTCAGAAGTAATATATGAAGGATAGGCAGGAGAAAGAGCTCAGGGGCTTGGAGTGCACCTGTGAGTAATAATGGTAGTGAACACGGGACAGCTATAAGAGACTGCTAGCCAGGGGGTCAGAGGGAGTGAGGGAAAATAAGGCAGAAGAGAAGCAAGAGACAAACAGCTGAAGATAGGAGGGAGCTGAGCAATATTACAAAAAATACAGATAAAAGTAAAAAGCATACTAGCGATGATAAGATAAAAAAATATATATATATCAATATTTTTATTTATTTATTTATGCTATTCTTCTATACCGCTTTTTCCAGAGATCAAAGGTGGTTTACATATAACAAATATTAAACAAGGTTTTACATGGAACAGCGTTTTAACTATATACAGTTAACCTTTCATGAACAATATCAAATTGTAGTAACTTTTTACATCTTGAAATTAATTGAAGTCAACTCAAGCAACGATAACAATGCATTAACATGCGATAGCATGCCATTAACTATTTACAAACATTTCTCATTAATTGTAGTTCTGTAAGACTTTCATTTTTCTTTTTAGGTGTATTGGGGTTTTTTTAAATCTGGGGTTATGGAGGATTGTTAGGGAGGTGTAATATGGAGGATGGGGGGGATTCATTTAAATTTGCAAAGTGTTCTGTGAACAGGTGTGTTTTTAGTTCTTTCCGGAATAGATAAAGGTCTTTTATCTTGCGGAGGTTTAGTGGAAGTTTATTCCATAGGGTGGGGGCTGCATATGAGAAGGCTCTGGAGCTTGTGGTTTTCTTTGTTTTGCGGATGGATTTTTTTATGTCTAGAGAATAGGTTGCGTTTTGTCTGCGGGTTCTGAGTTCCTTTGGAGCATGTAGTAGGGTGGTTAGATGTGAGGGTGAAATGCCATTGAGAAGTTTAAATGTGGTTAAGAGTATTTTATATGATATTCTGCTATTTATATCCCGCTTTGACCCGGTGAAAAGCGGGATATAAATACAGTTAAATAAATAAATAAATAAACAAATTATGATATATAGACAGACAGGACTCACAAGCAAGCAGTTAAATGTCTGACCCAAGCCAGGAGCAAATGCTTGTAATGGAGCTCCTCTTCCAGAGCAGGAAGGCAAAGGGGATCAGCACATGTGGGCAGGGAGGAAAAAGAGGGTTAATAATGCCTCAATGGGGGGGGGGGGGGGGAGGGAGGGGCTAGTCATTCCACTTTCTGCACATTCTCAGGAGGATTAGAAAAAACTAAAAACTTCGTGAAAACAGCAGAGACAGAGGTAGAATTAGATATTGGATTTGAATGTTAACTTGGCCTCCACAAACAGAGACCAGATCGTAGAGAGAAGAGTGCAGGGGCAGTTACAGTTAGTTATTAGGAGAAGCAAGAGACAGACAGCTGAAGATAGGAGGGAGTTGAGCAATATTACATAAAATATAGATAAAGTAAAAAGCACGCTAACAATGATAAAATAAATAAATAAATAAATATATAGACAGACAGAACTCAAAAGGAAGCAGTTAAATGTCTGACCCAAACCTAGGGTTGCAAACTTTTTGAAAGAGGAAAACCCGCCACCTGTGGCTAATCATGCTCCACCCATGCCCACTCCCGCCCCACCCTTTCCCCGCCCCGCCCCATCCCCACCCCACCCTTGCTGCACCCCCTGTCCCCAAAAAAATTGCAAAGAGGGCAATGTGCAAAACTGAACAAGCAAGATTGCTACACATTCTTAAACAGAAATTCTATACTGACTCAATGCGCATCATTGGTTGTACACATACACACAATACAGACAGGCCTTCATCAATAAATGAGCACAAAACAAAAAGAGAAATATATAGACAAAAATTAAACCAAAACCAAAACCACAAGAAACCAGACTCCGCATGCAGTGCAACATCAGATAAATAAGAGATGCTTTTCCCCATATTGTGTAAAATATAAAGGTAGTACAAAGTCCAATCATTAAATTGAAAATAAAATTATTTTTTCTACTTTTGTTGTCGGACCATTTTATTCTCTGATCATGCTGGTTCCTATCTGAGGCTTCTGTTTTCTTGTCATCTCTTAGCTCTCTTTCTATGGTCTATAGTCCATCTGCCATTTCTTATCCCTTCTTTTGTTTTCTTCACTTCCTTTCATCAGCCTATTTCCAGTCCCAGTAATTGTCCCCAGTATCAGCCCCTTTCCAGTCCTCCCCTCCCATTACATTCCATTGTCAATCCCCTTGCAATCCCAGGACTACCAGTGGTGTCCATCCTTTTCTAGCCCCCCTCCTACGTCACTGTCTAGCCCCTTCTAGTCCAAATATCATCCCAGGTATCAGCTTACTTCCACTCCCAGTGCCTTCTCCGTGTCAGTTCCCTTCCAGTCACCCTACCCTCTGTCTATCCCCATCCAGTGCCATGCCCACGTTTCTGCTCCCTTCCAGTCCCAGTGCCTCCTTCCTTCCAGCCTCCTCCCCATTACCCAGTCACCTACCACTACCATACCAAAGTGTCAGCTCTCTTTGAGCCCCCTCCTTTCCCTCTCTGTCAGCTCCCTTCCAGACACCTTCTTCCCCCCTCTGTCAGCTCCCTTCCAGCCACCTCCTTCCCCCCCTTTCAGCTCTCTTCGAGCCACCTCCTTCCCCCCTCTTTCAGCTTCCAGCCACTTCCTTCACCCTTCCTGCCACCTCCTTCCCTCCCTCTTTCAGCCCTCACTTTCCCTCTGTCAGTCCCTTCTGCCACCTCCTTCCCCTTGCAGACGCTGCTCCTGCTTCTTACAGAGTGGCTGCTCCAATAAAACAAATTTATTAAGAAAATTAAACCTGTGTGGAGTCCCCCTCCCTGTGCAGCTCCACCTTCCCCCTCATGCAGCTTCACCTCGCTCCCCTCGTGCAACTTTACCTTCCCCTTGCAGCCGCTGCTCCTGCTTCTTACAGAGCAGTGGCTGCAATAATGCTAATTTAAAAACAATAGAAAACCTGTGCGGAGCCCTCTGGCCCTATGAAACCCGTAATGCAGCGCCTGCGCTCAAAAGGAAGTGACGTTACAGGGGCCGGGCGCTGCAGCAGTGGTTTCATAGGGCCTGTTTTTGATTTCTGCTGGCAGCTGGCCTGGGCACAAAAAACCGGCCAGGCTGGCTGAAAACCGGCTGGTTGGCAAACCTACGCAAACCATGTGCAAGGAGCAAATGCTCTTACACCAGATAGGGGATACACAAGAAATCTGAAGGCTACATACAAAAAATCTATAACAATCATAATGGCCAAACAGTTAGTACTAAGCCTGACTGGACCATATTGTGATGTAGATACTGTGATGAGGAGAGCGGTCAAGAACAGATGGAGATAGAAGAAAACCATGTTTCTGCCTTTAAAACAAGTGACAGACAAGCTGTGCACAGAACTTGCAGAGCAGGAAAGAAAAAAAATCCTGTCTCTGCTGAGGCTAAGCCACGCCCAGACTCTGAAGTGGGGGCAGGCTTAGATACTGATTGGAAAGGCCTGTGCGAAGGCAAGGGTGTGGCAGGGAAGAAACGGTTTTTAAAACCTCACTCTGACCAGAGAGGAAGAAAGGAAGGGAGAGTCACTTCCACAGGAGAAGGAGAGATCCTGGAGCAAGGAGATTCCAGTGGGAAGAGATTTCCCAGAGCCCTGGGAGATCCTGGAGGAAGAAGGATTCCAGGAAGGCTTTCAGGAGAGATCTCATGAGAGAAGGAGTGGAGAAAGGCACAAGAAGTCTGACTTCCAGAAGCTGAAAGAGGTCAGTAGAAAAGGAAGCAGTGGATGTCTGAGAAATGCTCCTAGAAGTGAACCCAACAGATGTATGGCTGAACAGCTTACAGATGAACAGGAGCAGTTTGCAATAGCTAGTGTACAAGAGCCAGACCTGAGCCCTACAACTGCCAGAAGGTGGGTGGAGACGCTTGAGAGTGGAAAAAGCCAAACCCCAGCAGTGAGCAGAGCAGCTGAACTAAAAACACTAGAAACTTTAGCACAAGGGTTCCCTGAGAGAAAGGCTTAGGGGTATGTTTACTTAACCGCGCTCAAATGCGCGGCGTACAATAGCATGCGCTAAGGTACCTAATGATGCATTTTTGTGCACTGCACACGTGCGCGCCGCACTAACGGGCCCGCACATGTGCGCGGCGTGCAAATGAGCGATAGAGGCGTGGAAAGGCTCCCGGAGGGCGGAGGAACGCTCCCCAGGGGCGGAGAGACGGGGTCAATGGGTGGAGAGTGGGAGGGGAGAGGCTCCCCGCACAGGAGCGGGGCTGAAATTCAAGCTAAAAAATACCGCGAGTGAAAACCTCGCGGTAGAGCCGATTTAAAGGGAAGAGAAACCATTTCTGTCAGCAATGTACAGCAAAACCAGGGAAACCTACAAAAAGTGAGCAGTGTGATACATGTGCACGGAACAAAAGGGCAAATAAACATTAAAAATGACCCTAACAAAATATAATAAAATTATAATCAAGCTGGGCAATAGTGAGAGTAATGGGAAACATCAAAAAACACTCCCAAAAAAGCCCCAAAAAATAAATATGAATTTTAGAAGGGTCTACGCTCCGTCCCCATACAAGGTGAATGATCCCACAGTGAAATAGCACTGATCAGGGTTTCCCTCTCCATTGGACAGGTTACCTATGGCATGCACATTTCTACAACAGCAGGGCGGGCAGGTCGGAATGGGCAATTGGACAGATGCTGGGAAAGGGGATACAGAGGGCTGCAGGCGGCACATGCTGTGGTGCAGCTGGGGCACAGTGCGGACTAGGCAGATGCCTAGATGGCACCTAGGAATGCTGAAACTGAACAGCAGCCAGACAGCAACTGATGAGGGCCCAACATGGGCACGAGAGTGTTTATCACAGTGTCACAGGGGATAGTACCCAGCAGGTACCCCCAAGGGCACAGAACATTGGCAGGCGGTGATTGGGGGACGTGCGGACAAATTTGCAGGCACCCCTACCCCAGAACCCCCACCATAGGCAGCCACCTACCCGCACAAAGGATGGCCTGAGACTGCGTATCACCAGCACCACCAGCAGAAGGGCATGTCAGCAGGGTGGCACAGGGGTACTGGAGGTGGAGGGGGGCAGTGACAGCTGCCCAGAGCAGACCATGGCCTAGCCCTGTGTAGGTGGGTGCAATGCACTGCAACAGACAGGCCCTGCCGGACAAACAGTCATGGTATCATCAGGGAATGCACTGTCTCTGTGGCAACAAGGTGGTGCAGTGCACACAACCAGCGTGTTTGGAGACAGAAGGTCACAGGTTCAAGCCCCAGCTGGGGCTCCTGCCAATCCAGTCCCCATATTTTACACACAACTATATCATGATAGTAAAGACGAACCTTTATTGCAGAGAACATAAGCATATCTCAAACACCTCTATTTTACCCTACAGAGCACAGATACCAGAAACATGCACATTACCTAGAGCAGATTACCCCAAATGCAGTCCTGGAGGGCCACAAATCCTTCAGGGTTTATGCTGTCTCCAATCTAAGGATGGAGCGGTACTGGTGGTGGAGGTGGCAGCAACTGGTGGCCACAGCAGACCATGGCCTAGCCCTGTCCAGGTGGGTGCCGTGCACTGCAACAAACAGGCCCTGTCGGATGTACAGTCATGGACTCCCCAGGGAATGCAGCATATCTGTGGCAACACAGTGGTGCAGTGCACACAGACAGTATGTGCAAGAGCAAAAGGTCACAGGTTCAAAGCCCAGCTGGGGCTACTGCCAATCCAGTCCACATATTTTTCCCACAACTAAACCGTGATAGTAAGGACAAACCTTTATTGCTGAGAACATACGCATGGTTAATACGCCTATATTTCACCCCACCGAGCACAGACACCATAAACAGGCGCATTACCTAGAGCAGAGTCTCCCAAATGCAGTCCTGGAGGGCCCCACACCATTCAGGTTCCATGCTGCCTCAAATAAAGATGCCTGTGCTGCATATCTATGCACCACGCCCATGGTATGCAGATGTAGCTCATGCATATTGTCAGACGGCTGCCTGGGTGAGAATGTTCACAGTCTTGGCAAGTGCATATATCAATATGATTTGCAAGGGATTGTGGGAAATGTAGTTCATTCACACCAGACACAGCTGCTCACAATAATTAGTTGTGCTTGAGTGTAAAGCCAATAAGATATTTATTTATGGGGTTATTTCTCCCAACACAGATATGCTTGGTAGCACATAAAACAGGATACTTGCTTTCAGGGTTAAACTTAGAAAAACAAAATCAGGAAAACAACAGATGAACTTGTCAGGCAATCAAATGAAAAGAATAAAGACCTGGCTGGTCTTTTCTGTAGGCTTTAGCTAATATTTTCTTAGCAGTGTTTCAAACAACAAGCAAAACCCACAAAGAAGGGAAAAACTGTTCTTTTCAGGTTAACTTCTTATATCTACACATAGACTCAGAAGTGATTCCCTCAGAGCTCACAAGCAATTAGGTAAGGCTCAATTGCTAGCAGTTATCCAGCTGAAACCCCTTAGCTGGCTTAATTTCTACTGCATGGCTCAAAATCCTACGCAGGAGCTTTTCTGAGTAGATTAAAGAACAAGTTTGTATTTCTTTGTGATGGTCGTTGTACTTTGTAACAGTAAATTACCAAAGGAGTTTAGACAGAGAGCAATCCATATATTCACAGCCTGTATCTAAGACCGCTCCCCCTTCTTCAACAATCATGGGTTCAATATCATGGATTGGCACAGAGGAATTTCTCAATGGAGCACTCTCAGGAGAATACTTGTTTCCCTGCTGTCTTTCAAGGTTATAGCTAGGGTATAGATCAGTGTTCATACCTGAGCTTCCATTGCTGTTAGAGTTCCTCTCTAAATAGCCTTGCCAGTATGTAGTCCAGTTCTGATGTCCAGCCTTCCAACCCAGATCCCTGGACACTGGATCTCTCTTCACATACCTTCTGGCACGGGTCCTAGGGTCCCTTCCAAGTGCAGCCGTCTCCCTCACAGGTACCGTCTGGAGATTCCTAGCTCTGCAGCACCACTCCTCTGGTTTTCTCCAGTCCAATGGTGTATGCTGGCCTTTTGAATGTCTCCCAGTATACGTACTGCTCTGGACTCCTTTAGACCTCCCAAATGCTTTTCTCTTCTTTCTTCCAAAGGGTTTCTTGCCCTCTCTGTCCGTCCGCTCTGGCCTCTGCTTTTGATGATCCTCCAGATGATGAAGACGTCCAAGCTGAGGATATCCAAGCTGATTCTGAGGATAAGGATCTCCCAGATGAAACTGAGGATGAGGATCAAGATGAGGATAATTCTCTGTAGAATAAACTCTACCTTTATTCTGCTTTGATGAGTGCTCCACCCTAGCACAGCGCAGCTGTGCTGAATCAGGTCCTGCCCTTTGAGATGAGTGCTTGGGGATTACCTCATAGCCCTCCTTATTGAACACACGTTTCTCCACTTCAGCTCCTCTAATGGCTGTTGGAAACCTGGTGCATTCTGGGACTGGTAGTCTTTTATGGGAAAATTCTGTTTTCTTATTTCTACCAGAACTGACAGGTTGCTTCTTCAGAGTCACTTCACCTTTTCTATAGCTCCTTCCTGAGCTATGATAAGCTTCCTTATCACAATATTCATGAGGGACAGCATGAAAACCCGAACAGTGTTTGGCACACCAGGACTGGAGTTGGGAACCTCTGCCATAAAGCAGCAGCCAACAGGGGCAGATACACCCACACCCACACCCACAGGCCCCATTGGCCAATGCCTCCTGGAGAGGCAGGACATTGGGCCCTGCGTGCATCTCCCAATACTAGCACTTGCATACCTTAGCTATCAAACGTTTCCTATGATTACTGGCAGATAGCAAGTCCTACATTAAGCACAGTTTGCTCATTGAGCTCCATCATAACAATCTTTCTGATGTCTGCAGTGTGTGCTTCAGGTCTGGTCTCTGACAGTGTTTACCACCCTGGGGAGTGACCCCCAACGGTATTGCATACCATATCCATGCCTGTACTGTGCCCAGGACTGGTGTGGTGGGCAGGGCTGCTAAACTCCTCTATAGTAGCACAATGCTGGCATAGGTGTGGGAGTGTGTGTGTCTGTCTATCCAGTGTGTGGTGGCTGCAAACACCTTCCACAGCCCACACTGCCAGCACTGTTGCCAGTATTGGCCTGCCAATGTGCATAATGAGGAGCAAGGTACCATGGGTATAGCCCAGACAGGGTGGCCTGGCCAGGATGCATCTGCACAGGGCATAGGGCACTGGCTGGGACATTTTAGTGCCCGGCCACCACCTACACAGACAGGGTGACCTCAGTATGTCCTGCTGGGAGATCACTCTCACCCTGACTGTGCAGTGACGACAGCATGGCTAGGCACCCCCATAGTACTATATAGAGAGTACTATATAGAGAGGAGTAGCCTAGTGGTTGGGGCAAGGTATTTCAGGCCGGAAGGTCGGGGGTTCAAATCCCACTAGAGGACAGCAACCTTGGGCCGGAAGGACTGGGGTTTCTAGTCCCACAGATGCTCCTTGTGGTCTTGGGCAAGCCACTTAACCCTCCACTGCCCATGTTCCCTGTAAGTATTAGTGTATGTGTCTCATATCCCCGTGTGTTAAATGTATCCCCCAATTGTGTTGTGACCGCTTTGATTGAAGGATAAGGCGGTATACAAAAACGGTCTAAATAAAATAAATAAAAAATAAATTTGATATTTATGGGTTTCCTTTTGGGGCCCAGTCACTGATTTATCTGCTTGTTGTGTATGCTGACATCCCAGTTCTGCGTGCATGCATTTCCACCAGGAACATGCACTATGGACTAGCTAGTAGACTGTTTGCAGCTGGTATGTGTCTTGATGGAGTGCCTTGTGGGGTGTGGCTGAAGGTGAATATCAGATAGTGGTGGGGTGCAGCTTAGCATATCCAGGCCTAATGTCTCTGCTATTGTGTTATGGATGTGTACAGAGCTGTCATTGACTGCCCTGTAGGGTGTCTGTTCCTCAGCAGGACCGGGGTTGATGGTCCCCTCTGCTGCCACTATTGCAGGGAGGTAGAATGTGGATCTGTTGATGGGAGACCCTGTTTGCCACCCTCAGCCCTGGAGAAGGAAGGTGGTGGTACATAATGCTCCTAGAGGTCCATGGGGACTACACCTGACTGAGACAGACAGATATATCCAAGGTTAACACTGCTTTGGACCTCCAACATGGCCTATTTCTGCCATGGAAGGTGCTGTGGACCTGGTGCTGGGCGCCTCACCGCACCCTCAGGGTGAGCACAGTACCCGCACAATGTGACGGTGTGTAGCTGCTCTGTGCCAGTAAAACACACGGTCAGTACCCCTTACCAGGCCGAGGTGATGTGGGGGTGCACATGGTCAGTTCCCCCTACCAGACCGAGGTGCTGTGGGGGTGCATACCCCATCTTGTGTTTATCTGTGGACAGCTGATTTGCATGTGCAGTGCATCATGGGTACGGGTGTGCTAACCCTATCCTGGTGACCACAGTAGACTGTCTGTGTGGTGACGTGCACTCCCTCTGCAGCCAGCCAGTGGCTTGCTAGCAGCTATAGAGCTGTAGCACAATGGTTACTTCACTGCCTGTGGAGCCAGAGGTTGTGGGTTCAAACCCACAGTGAGGTTATTTGATAGGGCTGCCCAAAGCATTTTCTATTTTTAATGTACATTATTGCTGCCAGCAAAAACATCCTCATTGTACTGTACCCATAAGGTGCCTCAGAGAGCGCTTTATAGGGCGCCCTATAGGTCACCTTATGGTTACCGTCCATATAAGGTGCACTATACATTATCCTGTGGAGCAACTTATAGGGTGCCCTATAGGGGACATTTTAGGGTGCCGTGGCGGACAGTGCACTTTATAATGTGCCCTATGGAGTGCCTTATAGGGTGCCTTATGCGGCACCTTCTATTACGGCACGTGAGGGCCTGTTTGCTGGCAGCAATTAATAAAATACAATTAAAGTGCTGCAGGAAACAATACATACATTGCAAAGCTGATGCCTCAGCCAGCCTTATTAGGCACACTGGGGAGCAAACTCATGACCCCTGTATCAGCAGTCAGTGCCTTAACCATTGTGCTACACTGCTGCTACTCCTTGCATGTCAGCGCACCTACTTAAGATTTCCATGCATTTAAATGCACAGTGCTGCCATCAAACACAGTGCTATGACCTTGCTGTGCCTCGTAGGGCACCCTATATGGCGCCCTATAGGCTGCCCTTTCAGCAACATTGTAGGGTGCCGTGGCGGACAGTGCACTTTAAAATGTGCCCTCTGGGGTACCCTATGAGGCGCCTTATGCAGCACCTTATGTTACAATACTTTGAGGGTGTGTTTGCTGGCAGCACTAATTAAAATAAAAATAAAATGCCCCCTACAGCAATATTACCTATGACAGGTAATGCCTCAGCCAGCCTTCTTCATTAGGCATAGTGGGGGATTGAACCCATGACTCCTGTATCATTGGTCAGTGTCTTAACCATTGTGCTCCACCTTGCATGTCAGCACACCTACTTATGATTTTCATTCCTTAAACTGCACAGTGCTGCCATCAAAAACAGTGCTGTGACCTTGCGGTAACTCATACGGCACCCTATAAAGCGCCCTATAAGCAACATTCTAGGGTGCCTTGGCGGACAGTGCACTTTAAAATGTGCCTTAAGAACATAAGAACATAAGACATGCCATACTGGGTCAGACCGAGGTCCATCAAGCCCAGTATCCTGTTTCCAACAGTGGCCAATCTTGGTTATACGCACCTAGCAATATCCCCAAAGACACAGATTCCACAATGCTTGTACTGGGTCAAGCATTGATATCCTGGGTCCCTTTTTAATAGTGGTTTATGGACCTTTCCTCCAGGAACTTGTCCAAACCTTTTTTAAACCCAGCTATACTAACAGCCCTTACTACATCCTCCGGTAACAGATTCCAGAGTTTGATTACACGTTGAGTGAAAAAATATTTTCTCTTATTTGTCTTAAATAGTTTACCCTGTAGCTTCATTACATGTCCCCTAGTCTTTCTATACTCTGATAGCATAAACAATTGATCCACGTTTATCCGTTCCA
Organism: Ichthyophis bannanicus; assembly: GCA_033557465.1. Classification (NCBI taxonomy): domain Eukaryota; kingdom Metazoa; phylum Chordata; class Amphibia; order Gymnophiona; family Ichthyophiidae; genus Ichthyophis; species Ichthyophis bannanicus. The sequence continues at coordinate 1,173,595,999 of CM066031.1, forward strand.
CTCCATTCATTAATTTATAGACCTCTATCATATCTCCCCTCAGCCGTCTCTTCTCCAGGCTAAAGAGCCCTAACCTTCTTAGCCTCTCTTCATAGGAGTAGCCTTCCATCCCCTTCACCAATTTGGTGGCTCTTCTCTGTACTTTTTCTAATAACGCTATGTCCTTTTTAAGATACGGTGACCAGAATTGCACACAATATTCAAGGTGCGGTCGTACCATGGAGCGATACAGAGGCATTATAATATCTTTTGTTTTGTTCTCCATCCCTTTCCTTATGATACCTAGCATTCTATTTGCTTTCTTGGCCGCCGCTGCACACTGGGCGGAGGGTTTTAACATGTTATCCACAATGACCCCTAAATCTTTTTCCTGGGTGGTGGTTTCTAATGTGGAGCCTTGCATCGTGTAACTATAGTGTGGGTTGTTCTTTCCTAGGTGCATAACTTTGCACTTGTCCACATTAAATTTCATCTGCCATTTGGATGCCCAGTCTTCCAATTTATCCAGATCCTCCTGCAGTTTTCCACAATCCTCTTGGGTTTTCACAACTTTAAACAGTTTTGTGTCATCTGCAAATTTGATAATCTTACTAGTCTTTCCCTTTTCCAGGTCATTTATGAATATGTCAAAAAGCAGCGGACCCAGTACAGATCCCTGGGGTACTCCACTATTCACCTTTTTCCATTGGGAATATTGGCCATTTAGCCCTACCCTCTGCTTTCTATCTTTTAACCAGTTCCCGATCCACAATAGTACACTGCCTCCTATCCCATGACTTTTTAGCTTCGCCAAAAGTCTCTGATGGGGGACTTTGTCAAAAGCTTTCTGAAAGTCCAGATACACTATATCAACCGACTCACCTTTGTCTACCTGTTTATGCACACCTTCAAAAAAACATATCAGATTAGTAAGACAAGATCTTCCTTGTCTAAAGCCATGCTGGCTGTCTCCCATTAGGCCATGACTATGTACATGCTGTGTAAGTTTGTTCTTTATGATGGTTTCTACCATGTTCCCTGGTACTGACGTCAGGCTCACCGGTCTGTAATTTCCTGGGTCACCCCTGGAACCCTTTTTAAAAATTGGTGTTACGTTGGCGACCCTCCAATCTTCAGGTATTACAGATGATTTTAATGAAAGTTCACAGATTACCAATAGCAGGTCTGCAATCTCATATTTCAGTTCTTTCAACACTCTGGGATGTATACCATCCGGTCCAGGTGATTTGCTACTATTCAGTTTATCAAATAGTTGTAATATATCTTCCCAGTGTAGCGATATTTCTCTCAATTCCTCTGCAGTATCACCTTTAAATACCACTTCAGTCTTGGGTAACATCCCTACATCTTCCTCAGTAAAGACCGAAGCAAAGGATTCATTCAGTCTCTCTGCTATAGCCTTGTTTCCTCTTACTGCCCCTTTTACCCCTCTATCATCTAATGGTCCAATTGACTCTCTCACAGGCCTTTTGCTACGAATGTACTTGAAAAAGTCTTTATTTCGTGTTTTTGCTTCCGTAGCAAGTTTCTTCTCAAATTCCCGCTTTGCCTGCCTTATCAATACTTTGCATTTAACTTGCCAGTGCTTATGGGGTGCCTTATGTTAACACGCTTTGAGAGTGCGTTTGCTAGTAGTGATAATTAAAATAAAAATAAAATGCCTCCTAAAGCAATCTTCCCCATGATAGGTAATGCCTTCTTCATTGGGCACAGTGGGGGATTGAACCCATGATCGCTGCACCACTGGTCAGTGTCTTAACCATTGTACTGTGGCTCTGTTCCTCTGCTTGCACATCAGCGTGCCGCCTTATGCCTCCCGCGCAACTTTCTCCTGCGCTAATGTGCGGGGCACACATGGGCACCGCGCACATTAGCGCATGATTAATCCCGGTTTTGCTTTTTCAGAATGAAACACCCACTCCTTATATGGCACCCGCACACTAGCGCGGCGTGCACATTACCGGGGTTTTAGTAAACATACCCCTTATTCTCCCAAAGTAACTGTGCCCAATCAGAAAGATTTGCTGTGGAGCCAGTTTCAAAAGTTCCTACAAAACAGAGAAGCTGAGGAAGCTTTTAAGACTGTAGAAGGCAATCAGCATTCTTTAGCCCAGGAGGAAATGCAGGTCAATTCTTATGTGCCAGAGTCTGACCTAGGAGTCTCTCCAATGGATTGCTCATTCTGTTTAAAAGAAGACTGAGCCTTACTAAGCAGAGCTGAGAAAGAGTGAGAAGCTGTATTGTGCATAACTCTGTAACTGCTAATAGTCTTCTAAAGCCAAGGATGTGTTTTACCAAGTGAGAATTTTCTTCTAAAGCAAAGAAGCTGTGTGTTACCAGAAGTTTGTTTGAACTGGGAAAACCACAGTTGTGTAAAAGCTGTGTGTTACCAGAAGTTTGTTTAAAAGGGAAAACAACAGTTGTGCCAAGAAGAAAGTTTACCTTTTGTTAGAAAGAGGTAGAAGAAGCTGTGCTGAGTACTGTTTTGTTTAATGAAAAACAGCTGCTAAGGTTAGCAGGACTTTTGGTTTCCGTTTACCTCAGTTGCCAGTTATCTTCTGTTATCCTTTGTGTTGGAGAAGTATCCTAATGCCTTGTGTTTGAATTTTAATGCCTTGGAAATCCCCATAGAAAAATAAATATTCTTGTATGCCTTACCAACGGCCTCACACTACATTTTGTCCTTGCTCAAGAAAAGCCTAACTACAAGCCCCAGAATTCCACTGGGGACAGTCAGAAAAGCTTTATTCAAGGACATTACAAGGCAGCCCTAAGCCTGTAAGCCCTAGGGCCCAGGCTAGGGTCCCACAATACATAATTGAAGGACTACTTCTGGAAATGTTTTCTTGGGGAAAGGGGAATTCTTTAGATTAAAGCTGATTAATCTGTGCAAATTAGAATCCAGTGTATTTGTTAAATCAGTCAGAGCCTAGTACCAGCAAAGAGCTTTCAGTTTAAATTTAAAACACAGCAGAGCACTTTCTGGTTAAATTTAAAACCCAGCAGAGAGCTTCTGGTTTAAATGTAATACTCAGTCAAGGCCTAGTATCAGTAAAGAGCTTTCAGTTTAAATGACCTAAAGAGTATAGCTTAGCATAAAAGGAAAAACAGGGCCAGTATTCCTTTAGCAATAAATTGTTTCTAGAGACCTTTACAAAGAGGCCTTCTAGATAGAGGGCAAGAGACCTGTGAAATTGTATTAAATAGGTGTTAAAGCCAAGTGACAGATCAAAGCGGCATTTTGAAAGACTCCCTCTATCTGAGGAAGGGCTGGGTGAATCACCCAGGAAATTGGTTACAGATTACCTCAGAAGCACAGGATAGGGTACTGTGTAGCAGTCAACTTTTAATAAGTCTTCTTTCCCTCCCTTCCTCCTGACTCCCACCCACCCCTGGGATAATTGTAGCTTTATAGGTGCTTAAACTTCTTAAAGGAAAGGAGGTGCCATATTCACTCTCAGGTGTTGTTTATCCTCATCAAGCATACATTAAGGACCTGAGATTAGTTAAGCTTGAGGTGAACAAAGTTCACTGAACATGTTAGTTTTGTTTTATTAGTATAAGTATCCCCAGCAAACCTTAGTAACTAAACAACTTAAATATCTAAACACAACCCTAAAACTAAGATGCAGACAGAAGTCCAGAAGCAAGATGGGGGCTATCCAGTCTTTTGAATTGAGTGTCACATGTATGACTTTCTCCCAGTTGGTGAGGGGTCATATGTTTGCACTAGGTGCAAGGAGCTCTTGTCTCTCAGGGGATGAGTCCGATCTTTGGAGGCAAGAGTACAGGACTTGGAGGACATAAGGAAGACAGAGAGGTACATAGATGAGACCTACAGGGACATAGTACTGAAGTCCCACCTACAGTCTGGCAGCATCCCTGTTGCCATGGAGGAGAGAGGTCATGTGACAGGAGAGCATCACCCTGGTGTGGATGGAAGTGATCCTGTAGCTAGGACCTGCCCTCCAGGTGATGTAAAACCCTCTCGCACTGAGGAGGTTTCTTCAGGGCCATGTGCCCATGAGGGAAGGGTTAGGACAGCCGTTATACTTTGTGATTCGATCATTAGGCATGTAGATAGCTGGGTGGCTGGTGGATGTGAGGATTGCCTGGTAACATGCCTGCCTGGTGTGAAGGTAGCAGAAAGATAGTGCTTGGGAGGATTCTGCTGTCTTGGTACAATTAACCTCATCACGTCTCACATGTACCTGGAGGGAGAGAGTACCGACATCCTTGGGGCCGCCTCCTCAACCAACCAGCAGGCTCCCGCTGCCCAATCAGGGCAGCCACGGCACGTTTACAAGACCACCAGAAGGCACGAACAGGTCTCTTCGCCCCAGCACTCTCCCTGGAGGGAGAGAGTACCGACGTCCTTGGGGCTGCCTCCTCAACCAACCAGCAGGCTCCCGCTGCCGAATTGGGGCAGTCGCGGCATGTTTAAAAGACCACCGGAAGGCGCGAACAGGTCTCTTCGCCCCAGCACTCTCCCTGGAGAGAGAGAGTACCAACGTCCTCGGTGCCTCCTCCTCAACCAACCAGCAGGCTCCCGCTACCCAATCGGGGCAGCCGTGGCACATTTAAAAGACCGCCGGAAGGCACACCCATGCCTGGCGGGCCCGCACCTGAGGGCCTCGCCAGAGGGCCCTTTGGCACGGCCCTTAGGCAGCGTCCCAACATCGAAAAGCTAGCGAAACTTCCACAAGTTCCGTCTGCACAGCGAGATGCCAGAGAAACCCCCAGATGACCCGACTGCAGTTTGCAAATTTCCCAGCAGCCTGAGCTCCCTCAGGGTTGAGCTTACTCTCACCGCCAACACACCCACCTTTACAAGCACAGCAAGTAAAAGTCACTTATATGGACTGAACAAAGTACTCATACGTTATCGCTGTTATCATCATTATCATATTATAACTTTCCTTATTTGATATTTTTACTGTTGCCAGTAGCCTAACACAACCATCGCTATTTCACCATTCTTTATTGTTGCCAGTAATTTGCTTTATTGTTGCTTTTAATGTTTACCTGTTACTGTTGCCAGTAATTTGCCAATACTGTTTTCCAATTTACTGTTGCCAGTAATTTGCTATACTGTTGCTGTTTGACCACTCTTTACTGCTGCCAGTAACCTGCTACAACTATAGCTACTTTGACCACTTTTACTATTGTCAGTAGCCTGCTACAACTGTTACCACTTCGACCGCTCTCTTCCATTCCAGTCACCTGTTGCTACTTTATCCACTATTTATTATCTCCGTTGACACAACAACCCTATCATGGCCATTTCCCTAGTTGCCATATTTAGTTTTTACCTCCTGTCTAACGCCATTCCGAATTCAGATGCCTTTTCACCCGTTCCTAAATATATCCCCATCCTTCAGAACTTGGGAAGAAGAAATCACACTAACTCCTATCACACATCACCACATGCACACCACATCAGGCACTCACACTTACTCTATATATCCCTTAGTAACACCTATAGCCCCAAGCCTGATCCCACTCTCCTACATAGTAACCTAAAATGTGCTCTCATCAACTCACGATCAGTTCGCAAAAAATGGCCAGTCATCACTGACCTCATCACGTCTCAGAACCTGGATATCCTTATGGTCACAGAATCCTGGCTGTCAGATACAGACACTGTCCTCTTAAATCAACTCATTCCCCATGACTATTCAATACACACTTGTAATAGAACCAACCGTAAAGGAGGTGGAGTCTTCATCCTAGCAAGAAGTAAGCTCCAATTCCAGCTACTATCATCAACGAGTACCACGCACATGGACATAATGTCTGTTGCCAACAAGCACATCACTATAAATCTCATCTACAGAGCTCCTTCTTCTCCACCGGAAGATCTCTCCAATATCATAGACCTGGCTTGTAACCCTGAAAATCCACGTAAGCCTAATTGGTTGATCCGTGATTTCAACCTTGCTTCCCTACAACCTACCTACTCCACCTTCCTTGATGCTATGAATGACCTCAGTTATACACAAATGGTCGACTCTCCTACACACATTAAGGGAAACGCTCTTGACCTCATCTTTGCCCCCCAGTCAGAATTAAACAACAATATCAACCTATCATTCACGCCTGTCCCATGGTCAGACCACAACTTAATCTCCTTTCAAATCCCATACCAACAAAATCAAATTTCAACCTGCCAAACAAACTCAACCCCTTCAAGATCGACAATTCGCTTCAGACCCGTAGACAGAGAGGACTTCATCAACAACGTTCTTCCAGCACTCTATCAACCAACTCAGAACCTTGACGATATGATTGACCGATGGAACTCCACCCTAATCTCTTACGCACAACTACCTTCATCGAATAAATCAACAGCAACTATCAGATCACCAAGAAACAGAAAACCAGCCACTTGGTACTCTGCTGAACTACGTTCATCTCTTCAGACTATAAGAAAGCAAGAAAGAAAATGGCGTCAATCTCGCTCCACTTCCGACAAAATGATTTATGAAAACACCCTAAAGCAACACCATGAGAAAATATCTGAAAAAATGAGAGAACACCACACTGATCTCCTCCTCCACTCGTTAAATAAACTACGTGACCTCTTTAACATTGCTAAATCCTTAACCAAAGCACCTTCCTCGAATCAGACGGTTTCTATCCAGCCTCAGCCCTATGCCGAGTACCTGCAATCTAAAATCATTAAAACAAAGATGGAACCAGGTTCCACACTATGTTACTCTCCCCATGTACAGCAACTATTAACAAATTTCAGCCCTCCAGCAGAGAAATACATCGCTGACCTTATTGCGACTATCAACACCTCTACAGCACCTAATGATCCTTGTCCTGCACACTGGATCAGAACGATGCGTTCAGAACTAAGCCCAACTCTAGCAATCATCATGAAGCTCTCATTCACAGCAGGAACATTCCCTACAACTCTCAAACAGACGTCCATATGCCCTCTTCTCAAAAACAACAAACTTGACCCGACAAAGACTGACTCATATCGTCCAATCTCGAGCATTCCCTTTCTAGCCAAACTCATCGAGAAGGAAGTCCAAATGCAATTACAGTAACACATCGACATATCAGCCCCTCTTGATCCCTACCAGCATGGTTTCCGAGAAGCACATGGGGTAGAGACTCTACTTACCATGCTTATCAATACGTTAACCAGAGGTATTGACAAAATTGAAAATGGGTTTGCACTCATATTTCTAGATACAGCTGCTGTATTTGATTCTGTTAACCATTTGCAACTCCTTTCTCACCTTCAGGAAAAGGGTATTCATGGTCTGGCCTGGGAATGGTGTAAATCCTACCTAACCAACCGTTGGCAACATGTATGGATAGGATCATCAACATCAGAACCATTCCATCAACAACTGGGAGTACCCCAAGGATCCTCCCTATCTGCTCTACTTTTTAACATCTATATGCAACCCATATGTGACATCATCCGTTCCTTTAACATCTACAGTCTGATCTATGCAGACGATGTATTGATATTCACCCCGATCAAAATCATGCATCCAAACCTCCTCCCGCTTATTGAATGCTTCAACGCAATCACTGACTGGCTGTTATCGCAGAACCTACGCATAAACTTTAAGAAAACCGAGGTCCTATTCATAACCAAGAATAAGAACTTCTCTCCTCCCACTTCATTGAAGGTACGAGATGCTGAACTACCTTGCAAATCTTCGATACGTTACCTGGGCATTACAATAGACCAACAACTCAATTTCAAAGAACACATAAAAAATACTACCAAGTCAATTTACAACAAAATACGGACACTAAGACATCTAAGACCCCTACTGGTCCCGGATGACTTTAGAACCATATTCCAGTCCCTTGTAATGCCGCATTTTGATTATGCCAATATCATCCTACACGGCCTTCCTAAGAGCACCCTCAATCCACTGCAGATGGCGATGAATTCAGCAGCTCGCATCCTCTGCGGCATTTTCAGAAAAGAGCATATCACACCCATATTTATGGAACTACACTGGCTACCATTACAACTCAGGATCACCTACAAGGTCCTACTCCTTTCATTTAAAGCAATTAACAGTCTATCTCCCTCATCCCTATCTGCACTCCTGACTATTACCCCTACAAACAGGCTAAGAAGGTCAGCAGCTACCAATATGATATCTATACCACCTGAGTCTACTAAATGTACTCAAAGAACTAGAAATAGAGCCTTTACATTCTATGCTCCTAAGTGCTGGAACAATCTCCCGCCTCATATTCGATCAATCGGTGACCTCTCACAATTCAGAAAAGCCCTTAAACACCACCTATTTTGCCTTCACTTCACCCACCCTAACCTAACATAACCACTTCCAGCACCACATCTCACCCACTCAGCCTCAGACACCCCAACAACGTAACGCTTAAGGATATAGATAACAGATCCGCTCTCAGACACAGACTACTAGTCTCTTGCATTATGATCCCAATGTACAACATAAACTGTAAATAGTTTTTACAACCACCTCGGTTGATGAGATGTATATAGTTACCCTTGTTAAAGTCCTATGTTACAAACCCTGTTACAATGTAAGCAAAAGATCCTTTGTTCTGATGCAAAATTTATGTTATTTGTAAACTGCACTGATACCAAAAAGCGCAGTATATAAGAACTATAAATAAATAAATAAATAAATGTCGGTACCAGTGATATAGGAAAGTGTTGTAGGGAGGTTCTGGAGGCTAAATTTAGGCTTTTAGGTAGAAAGTTGAAATCCAGAACTTCCACGGTAGCGTTCTCCGAAATGCTTCCCGTTCCACGCACAGAACCCAAAAGGCAGGCAGAGCTCCGGATTCTCAATGTGTGGATGAGACGATGGTGCAAGGAAGAGGGTTTTGGATTTGTTAGTAACTGGGAAACATTCTGGGGAAAGGAAGGACTTTTCCAAAGGGATGGACTCCACCTTAACCGGGATAAAACCAGGCTGCTGGCATTAACCCCTAAAAAGGAGATAGAGCAGCTTTTAAACTAGATAATAGGGGAAAACCGACAGTCGCCCAGAAGTGCATGGTTTGGAACAATATATCCTTGAAGGATACTAGCCAAAGATTGAAGATAGGGCATATTAGCAGAGAGGTTCCAATAAACACAAAAGTAGCCCAAATGCCCTTGAGTACAGAGCAGACAGAGCTTAAAGATTCCAAATTACCCCTGCCTACCGATAGCCAGATTAATATGAATAAAATACAGCCTCTAAAATGCTTGTATGCAAATGTCAGAAGTCTAAAAAATAAGATGGGAGAGTTAGAATATATTGCACTAAATGAAAGGTTAGATATGATTGGTATCTCAGAGACATGGTGGAAGGAGTACAACCAGTGGGATACTGTGATACCTGTGTATAAACTATATCGGAATGATAGAGCAGATCACATTGGTGGTGAGGTTGCATTCTATGTTAGAGAGAGCATTGAATCACAAAGGATTAAAGTTTTGCAGGAAACAAAATTCACTGTAGAATCTCTATGGATTGAAATTCCATGTAAAAAGGGGAAGGGGAAGGCAATGGCAGTGGGGGTGTACTATCAACCGCCTGGCCAGAGTGAACAAATGGATGATGAAATGCTCAAAGTAATCAGGGAAGCTAACAAAAGTTACAATAGAGTAATAATAATGGATGATTTCAATTATCCCGGTATCGATTAGGTCAGTGTCACAGCAGTACATGTTAAGGAGATAAAATTTCTAGATGAAATAAATGACTGCTTCTTGGAGCAGCTGGCTCATGAACCGACCAGAGGGGAAGCTGTTTTGGACTTAGTCCTTAGTGGAACACAAAATCTGGTGCAAGAGGTAAGGGTGATGGGGCCACTTGGCAACAGTGATCATAGCATGATCACATTTGATTTAATAAATGGAAGAAGGACAGTAAGGAAATCCACAGTACTACCTTTTAACTTTCAAAAGGGAGACTATGATAAAATGAGGAAAATAGTTAAGAAAAAAATAAAAGGAGCAGTTGCAAAGGTTAAAGATTTACATCAAGCATGGGTGTTGTTTAAAAATACTATCTTGGAAGCCCAGACCAGCTGTATTCCATGCTTTAAGAAAAGTGGAAGGAAGTCCAAAAAACTGCCAGCATGGTTTAAAGGTGAGGTCAGAGAGGCTGTTGTTGCCAAAAAATCATCTTTCAGGAAATGGAAAATGGAGCCAAATGATGAAAACTGGAAACAACATAAGCACTGGCAAGTTAGATGCAAGGCATTGATAAGGCAGGCAAAGAGAATTTGAGAAGAAGCTTGCTGTGGAAGCAAAAACGCATAATAAAGACTTCTTCAAGTACATTCATAGCAAAACCCTCTGAGAGAGACAGTTGACTATTAGATGATAGAGGGGTAAAAGGGGCACTAAGAGGGGACAAAGCAATAGCGGAGAGACTGAATGAATTATTTGAGGAAGATGTAGAAATGTTACCTATGACTGAAAAGCTAGTTAAAGATGATGCTGCAGAAGAGCTGAAAGAAATATCAATATACCGGGAAGATGTACAGTATTACAACTATTTGATAAACTGTTTGATGATTTATTTTATTTATTTATTTAGCTGTATTTATATCCCGCTTTTCACCGGGTCAAAGCAGTGGAACATTAAAAGGGGGGGGGGGGGTACAATAATCAATTGCAAGGGTTTGGGGCCGTCACCAGGTGGCCAACAATAATGATTTAACAAATATTTGGGACATAGACATTGTGTTATATTTACATAGAACATATGTTCGGGGGGATGACATAGGGTGGTTGGAGGGGAGTCAGTGGTAGGTGCTTGTTTCTGGTCCGAGGAATTCCTGGAATAGTGCAGTTTTTAGTTGTTTCCTGAAAGATAAGGGGTCTTTGTTGCTTCTGATGTGATTTGGTAGAGAGTTCCAGAGGGATGGTGCTTATAGTTCGAAGGCTCTGTTTCAGGTCCGTTGATTGCATTTCGTTCTTTTATGTGGGATGGTGAGGGAGTTGTTGGTGGTTTGTCTGGTTGTTCTGTTGTGGGCTGGTTGAGGCAGTAGTGTGCAGAGCTGGGAAGTTTGAGTTTGGTAGCGGGCTTTGTGGGTGAGTAGGGCGGATTTGTATTTGATTCTAGCTTCTAGAGGGAGTATGTGTAGCTTCCTCGGGACTGGGGTGATGTGGTCCTGTTTTTTTGCATTCTTAATTCTTGCTGTGGTGTTTAAGGCAGTTCGGAGTGGGTTGGTATGAGTGGCTGGAAGTCCATGGTAGATTATATTGTAGTAGTCCAGGTGTGGGAGTGTCAAGGCTTGCATCACTGTTCTGAAGTTCTGTGGTTCAAGGAGAGGTCTGAGGCGCTGTAATGTTTTAGCCTTGTGGAAGATTGTTGCGGTGGTTTTTTTGATCTGTTGACTGAGTGTGAGTGCTTGGTCTATGATGATTCCTAGGTATCTTATTTGTGGTTGTATTTGTATTTGTGTGGTCCCAATGTCGAGGTGTGAAGGTGGTGTGAAGTCTGGGTCCTTTGTTACTATGAGGGCTTCAGTTTTCTTTATGTTGATGGATAGGTTGTTCTTTTGTAGCCAGCAGGATACTTCGGTGAAGCATTCTGATAAGTGTTTATTGGTTGGGTTGGAGTTTGTGATTGGGGCATAGAGCATTATGTCATCCGCATAGATGTGATAGTTAATGTTGTGTGTGCATATGATTGAGCAAAGTGGCTGCAGGTAGATGTTGAAGAGCATGGCAGATAATGTGGATCCTTGGGGTACTCCTTGGTGTTGCTGGAAGGGGTGGGGGAGGTTGATATGTTTGTGCAGATCAATTGTTGTCTATTGGTTAGGTAGGCACGGAACCATTGGAGTACGTTATCTTTGATGCCGATTGCTTGTAGTCTGTGTATGAGGATGTTGTGGGAGATGGTGTCGAAGGCTGCTGATATTATCTAGGAAGATCATGGCATATCCAGAGTGTTTGGCTTGAGCTCCTATGACAAGGGTGTTCATTAGTGATGTCATGAGGGTCTCGACTCCGTGGAGTGGACGAAAGCCATGTTGTTGTGTGTTCCAGTATGTTGTTGGCATCTAAATGTTCTTGAAGCTGTCTCTGGACTACCTTCTCAATGAGTTTGGTGGTAAACGGGAGACTTGCTATTGGTCTGTAGGAGGCGGGTTCAAGGGGATCCAGGTTGTGTTTTTTTAGGGTTGGTCGGATGACTGAGGTTTTGAGGAGATCAGGCATGCGTCCTTGGCTGAGGGATTCATTAACAATGTGGGTTAATGGTGTGCTCAGGTCATCTTTGGTTTTCTTTATCCATTCTGTAGGACAGGGGTCTAGCGGAGAGGTGGTGGTATTTAGGCGAGAGATGGTGGATGATACTTCCTCTTTTGTGACTGTTTTGAATGTGTTCCAGTCTCTGTCTGTGGTGGTGGGGTGGTTTTTTGTTGTTGTCTCTGTGTTCAATTGTGGATTTTGTGGTTGTTGAAGCTGCTTGTATTGTCGTGCTAGTAGTTCAGGTGGGATGTTTTGTAGTTGGTCGGAGTGGTTGGGTGCTTTTGTCAGTTTTTTGACAATATTGAAGAGTTCTCGTGGTTTGTTTATTGACGTATTTATGATCTTTGTATGGAAGGCTTTTTTTGCTTTGTCTGTTTCTGTGCGGTATGCATTGAATTCGTACATGTAATTCATTTTGTCATCCTTTTTTTTTTGTTTTTCTCCATTTTCTTTCTGCTCTTCTGAGTTTGGTCTTTAATTTCCAGAGGTTGGGGGTGAACCATCTGGCTTTTGCGGAGGTGGGTCTGGTTTTAGTCTTGTTTGTTGTTGCGCTGGATGCAGAGGAGATTGTGGTGTTCCAGTTGTGGACCAGGTTGTCAATATTGTTGGAGCTTGTTTGGAGTTCAGGTAGGGTTTGTGCCAGGAAATCTTCTTTGATGAACGTTTTAAATCTTTTTGTGTGTTGTTTGTTCTCCTTGCTGTTCATGTGGTGGTAGGTGTGGGATATGTTGATGAGGTAGTGGTCAGACCATGGTACAAGTGTGATTTCTGGGTTCTTGTATGAGATGGCGGTTTGGGAATTTAGGAATATGAGGTCCAATGTATTTCCTTTTTCGTGCGTTGGTTCATGTATGATCTGTGATAGGTTCATTGCTTCCATAGCATTGATGAAGGTTTCTGCTTGCTTTTCTTGGAGAGATGGGAGATTAAAGTCTCCTAGGATTATTTGCTCTTTTGTGGAGATGGTGCTCTCAGATATGTGTTGAAGTATCCTTGTTAGGTCAGTGCTTGGGGTGGGTGCTTGGTAGACTAGGCAGAGTGAGAGGTGCTTATTGGTGAGGGTGAGTATGTCCGCTTCATTGGTCGTTTGATGAACAGTAGCAAATCACCTGGACCAGATGGTATACAACCAAGGGTATTGAAAGAACTGAACTATTAGATTGCAGACCTGCTATTAGTAATCTGTGAACTATCATTAAAGTAGCCAAGTAAAATGTGATTTCCTCAATCTGTAAATATGTATTATATAAATGTAAATATGTTTACCCCCAAAACTTTAACCATGTGTGCCGTGACCCCCCCCAGTCCTCTATGTATATACTCCCCCACCCTGTCCTGATCGACTTCCCCAAAAGAAGAATCAAACCGCTACTGATTGCTGGAAGCAGCGGTATATAAATGTGTTCTAAATAAATAAATAAAATAAATAAATAAATAAATCTGTAAAACCTGAAGATTCGAGGATGGCCAATGTAATACCAATTTTTAAAAAGGGCTCCAGCGGTGATCCAGGAAACAACAGACCGGTGAGCCTGACTTCAGTACTGGGAATAATGGTAGAAGCCATTATAAAGAACAAAATTACTGAACTTGTAGATAGTCATGGCTTAATGGGAGACAGCCAATATGGCTTTAGACAAGGAAGATCTTGTCTAACTAATCTGTTATTTTTTTTGAAGGTGTGAATAAACAGGTAGACAAAGGTGAGTCAGTTGATATAGTATACAGTATCTGGATTTTCAGAACGCCTTTGACAAGGTCCCTCATGAGAGACTCTTGGTGAAATTAAAAAAGTCATGGGATAGGAGACAGTGTACTATTGTGGATCAGGAACTGGTTAAAAGATAGAAAGCAGAGGGTAGGGCTAAATGGCCAATTTTCCCAATGGAGAAAGGTGAACAGTGAAGTACCCCAGGGAAAAATCAACCTCTCCCCATCAGCCCAGATCCACCCGGTCCCCTGGTCTGACCACAGCCTAATAAGCTTTTATTTACTTCTCGGCACATCAACAAAAAACCACCCCATAATCACCATATAAGATGTTTCAAACAATTTAACAACAAATTCTTCCTCTCCAACATCTCCTCACTCATCAACACAGAAATACTCGATATATGAACATAAGACATGCCATACTGGGTCAGACCAAGGTACATCAAGCCCAGTATCCTGTTTCCAGCAATGGCCAATCCAGGCCACAAGAACCTAGCAGTTTCCCAAAAAGACACACATGTTCTATAATGCTTGTATTGGGTTAAGCAGTGGATTACCTGGGTCCTCTTTAATAATGGTTTATGGACCTTTCCTCCAGGAATTTGTCCAAACCTTTTTTATTTTTTTTTTTATTTGTTTATTAAATATACCAGTACATTCAAGCAAATGAATGAAAGCAAATTGGCAAACAGGTAACATAGATACAAGCGAAGCAAGTACAAGGAAAATATACATTAACCAGAATTAGCCCACAAAAGTTAAAAGGGAGAGGCAACAGGAAAATATAAAACTGCATAATAGGAAATTATAGAATAACATGGCAATGTGAGACATGCGTCAGCTGTATGAGACGCAGAAACAACCACTGGTTCCTCTTTAGCTACAAGAAACTCCAGCAGCTAGCAGGGCTCAAAAAACAAAAATAATTTCTCTTTATTGGAAACATGACATCTAGCAGGAAATTTCAACAAAAACGTCCCGTTGAGGGAAAGTATCCTGGGCTTAAAACCCAGGAACTCTTTTCTCCTCAGCTGGGTGTCTCTAGCAAGGTCAGGAAAAGTGCGGACATGAGAGCCCATGAACTGCTCACTGAAATTTCTAAAATAAGATTGAAGAATTAATGCTTTATCAGATTCAAGAGCCAAAGTAATAAGGAGAGTAGTACGAACGGTGATCAACTCCACAGAGCTCTCCAGAAACCCCGTAAGGTCTCTGGGAACCCCTGGAGTTCCACCGCTAGCTCCCTGGTCACCCCGGCCTACAGACAAATACTGAGCCCTAGTTAATGGTGGTAGATCCTCCCTGGAGATCCTCAAGACCTCCTGGAAGTACCTACGAACCATTTCCAGAGGCGACTGTAACGGAGATCTAGGAAAATTAATTCGTCTTAAGTTGTTCTTCCGGACATGATTCTGAAGGTATTCCATTCTCCTAGAGGTCACACTCCGATCCTTACTGTGGGCACAATGGAGATCTTGAAGTTGCTCAAGTTCTCCATTCAGCCAGGCCAGCTTCCCCTCCTGTTCCTTTTGAACTATGGAAACATCTTGAAAATCCTTGCGTAAATAATTAGTTTCAGTACTTACAAATGCTGCAATAGTCATAAGGGAAGATTTCATAGTTGAAATAGCGTCCCACAGCACCTCCAATGTAACTTTAGGGGGCCTCACCAACACACCAGCACCTGCAGTGACCAATGGGTGAAACACCTCCTGGGTAGGGCTATCCTCCGGCAGAGAAACAGCCTCAGATCTCACTTCATCTCCAGGAACCCCACACAGACGAGCAAAGCTGACAACGGAGCCCTCTTCACCTCCCTGCACCGGTGTGCTGGTCTTCAAACCGGAGGGAAGCACTCCTCTATCAGCTGCAACTCTTCCAGGGCATGGCAGGGGGGCCTACTGCTCAGGGGATAACAAAACCCCCAACGTGCTCAGGTCAGGCAGAAACACTGTACCCGCCGAAGACGCCACTCCCGCTCCTGGAAAAGAGAAGCCACACATCGGCAGTGTTTTCTGGGCGGCGCAACTAGAATAAGCTTCACCCGAGGGTGGGAAGCTTGCTTGCGCTTTCTTCTGTCCATAGCAGCCCACAAAGCAGCAAGAATCGCCGACACTGCACGCCGCCAAAAAGAGCCAGCTCACCAGAAGCGGATCACCGCCACCATCTTGCCTCTCTCCATAGGATCTTCCAAACCTTTTTTAAACACAGCCACACTAACAGCTTTTATTACATCCTCCGGTAACGAATTCCAGAATTTGATTATGCATTGAGTGAAAAAATATTTTCTCTTATTAGTCTTAAAAGAGTTGCACTATAGCTTCATTGCATATCCCCTAGTCTCTACTTTTTGATGGTGTAAACAATTGATCTATGTTTACCCGTTCTACTCAATTCATTAATTTATAGACCTCTATCATGTCTCCCCTCAGTAGTCTCTTTCCCAGTTTGAAAAGCCCTGACCTTTTAAACCCCTCCTCATAGGGGTATCCTTCCATCCCTTTTATCATTTTGGTAGCTCTTCTCTGTACCTTTCTAATTCTGCTATATCCATTTTAAAATACGGCGGCCAGAGTTACACATAATATTCAAGGTGCGGTCGCACCATGGAACGATACAGAGGTATTATAATAACCTTTGTTTTATTCTCCATTCCTTTCCTTATGATTCCTAGCATTTTATTTGCCTTCTTGGCCACTGCTGCACATTGTGCAGAGGGTTTCAACGTGTTATCCATGATGATGCCTAAATCTTTTTCCTGGGTGGTGGTTTCTAATGTGGAACCTTGCATCGTGTAACCATAGTATGGGTTGTTCTTTCCTTGGTGCATAACTTACTTGTCCACGTTAAATTTCATCTGCCATTTGAACATCCAGTCTTCCAGTTTATCAAGGCCCTCTTGCAATTTTTCACAATCCTGATGGGCTTTAACAACTTTGAATAAGTACAGTGGCATAAGTGCCTCTTCCTTTCTGCTGGTAATCCCTCTTTGTATGCAGCCCAACATCCTCCTGGCTTTTGCCACCACCTTGTCGCACTGCTTTGCCACCTTGAGATCTTCAGAAATAATCACACCAAGGTCTTTCTCCTGATCCGTGCACACCAGCCTCTCACCCCCTATCGCATACATTTCCCTTGGATTTCTACTACCCAAGTGCATGACCTTGCACTTTTTCGCATTAAATCTTAATTGCCAAGCATTAGACCATTCTTCCAGCTTTTGTAGATCTTTCCTCATGTTAACCACTCCCTTGGGGGGAGTCCACTCTGTTGCAAATTTTTGTGTCATCTGCAAAAAGACAGACTTTTCCATTCAGTCCTTCAGCAATATCACTCACAAATACATTGAACAGTGCCGGGCCCAGGACCGAACCTTGGGGCACCCTGCTAATCACTCTCCCTTCATCCGAGTGAGCTCCATGTACAGTCACCCTCTGTCGTCTGTCAGTCAACCAATTTCTGATCCAGTTTACCATCTTGGGACCCATCCCCAAGCTACTGAGTTTATTGACAAGCCTCCTATGAGGAACAGTATCAAAGGCTTTGCTGAAATCCAGGTAGATGACATCCATCGCATGCCTCCGATCTAGTTCCTTGGTCACCCAGTCAAAGAACTCAATCAGATTTGATTGGCAAGATCGTCCTTCAGTAAAACCATGTTGCCTCGGATCTTTCAACCTGTTGGTTTTCAGAAAGTTCACTATTCGCTTTTTCAGGAGCACCTCCATTACTTTTCCCAGCACTGAGGTAAGGCTCACGGGCCTGTAGTTTGACGCTTCTTCCCTGTCACCACTTTTGTGTGGAGGTACGACATCAGCCATTCTCCAGTCCTGAGGATCCTCTCCTGTTTCCAAGGAGTTGTTGAAAACATCCTTTAATGGCCCTGCAAGAGCCTCTCTGAGCTCTTTCAGTATCCTGGGATGTATCCCATCCGGTCCCATGGCCTTGTCCACTTTCAGTTTAGCAAGTTGTTCTAACACCTCATCTTCTGTGAATGGTGTGATATCTACTTCATTCTCATTTTTATATTTGGGAATCACAGGTGGTCCGTCTCCAGGATTTTCATTAGTAAAAACAGAGCAGAAGTATTTGTTTAGCAATTTCGCTTTTTCAATGTCGCTTTCCACGAGTCCGTTCCCAGCACTTCTGAGTCCTGCAATTCTACCTCTGATCTTCTTCCTTTCTCGAATATACCTGAAGAAAGTTTTGTTGGCACACTTAACATCTTTAGCCATCTTTTCCTCTGCCTTTGATTTTGCTATCCTTATTTCTCTTTTTGTCTCTTTGAGTTTGATCATGTATTCATTTCTGTGATCCTCTGTTTGCAAGTTTTTGAATTTTGCGAAAGATGTGTTTTTTGCCTTTATTTGAACAGCCACTTCTTTGGAAAACCAAATAGGTTTCCGTCTCCTCTTGTTTTTATTTACTTTCCTTACATATTTATCTGTTGCCCCTTTTATTGCCACCTTTAGTTTAGCCCATTGCAATTCCACTTCCCTTATCTCCTTCCACCCTGTCAGCTCCTCCTTTAGGTACTCGGCCATTTTACTGAAGTCAGTGTTTTTGAAGTTTAGGACTGTGAGCTTGCTATGATTGGCCTGTTCCATGGCTTTTATCTCAAACCACACCGTGTGATGATCGCTGTTGCTCATAGGGGCACTCACGCAGACATTTGACATGCTATCAACGTTGGTGAGCACTAAATCCAGTGTTGAGCTTTCCCTGGTTGGTTCCATCACCATTTGTCTAAGTAATGCATCTTGGAGAGCATCCACAATTTTTTTGCTTCTTTCCAGATTTGCAGAAGGAGTAATCCAATCCACATCAGGTAGATTAAAGTCACCCAATATGATCGCTTCCCCCTTTGTGGCTATCTTGGCAATATCTATAATCAATTCGTTATCTATCTCTTCAATTTGAGTCGGAGGTCTGTAGACTAGAGCAGTATGTATGACAGTGCCATCTCCTCTTTCCAACGCAATCCAGAGCTCTTCTTCCTTTCCCCATGTCCCCTGCATTTCAGTAGCTTTAATATTGCTTTTGACATACAAGGCTACTCCACCTCCTTTTCCATTTTCTCTGTCTCTTCTGAACAGATTATAGCCAGCTATGGCTATATCCCAATCATGCGATTCATTAAACCAGGATTCTGTAATGGCCACAATGTCCAAATCCATTTCCACCATTAGGGCTTCCAGGTCTGGAACTTTGTTGGGTAAGCTTCGAGCATTTGTGCTCATTGCTTTCCAGCATTTAACTGGCTTGTGTGTATTTTGCATTGATTTTGTTCTGCCCACTTCTTCCCACTTGTTTTTGATGTGTGGTTTAAAAGTGTGGCTGTTTCTGATGTTATTCAGCTTTTGGAGCAGTGGGCACAGCTTACCGCCTTGCTGGATCTGCTGCTCTGATGTCCCTGCAGAGCCCGGTATTTCTGGTGTGAAAGCCGGATTGGTGATGCTTCCCTCTGCAGTGGTTGGGAGGTGAGCCATTAGATGTCACTGTCAGATTGCAAAGGATAGATTTTACAATTTATCCATAGCTAGCCACTCTTCCAAATTGTGCAGGTCGTTTAATAGAGGGTAATAGTTACCTAAGAAATAGTGTATGTAGTCCCTCCACAACTAGGTAAAGGCAGTCCGTTAATAACGAAGAAGACAATCCCAATATAGAAAGAAACCAACGGTCTCAGACTGAGTAGCTAGACACTCTCGGGTATAGTTTCACCGAAAAAGCACTGCTAAAATTGCATCAACGACCGTATAAACTGGTTTCCACTAAAATATGTGAATGTCAAGAGTGTATTATTGTAAAACATTCATAATAATTTGTCGGACCATTCTTTACATTCTTTTTTGAAAAAATTCAGAGATTGTGCTTATCTCTTAGAAGATTTTTAGCAATCCCAACGCCACCATTCCGGTACCCTTATTGCATTTCGAATCTTCATCAGGGGAACGGTTTTGCCAGACAATCTCTGTGGAAGGAGGAAGATTGTTAGAGAAAATAAATATAGCGAGTTACCTTAACATTGTTGTTTACCATATCGGAAGAATCTAATTTCTCACCAGAGTTCATGAATTTAAAGAACAACAATGTTTGAATTCAATGATGTGCAGTCTCTTCTATATCAAAACTAGTCAATGCTTGCCAAAAAACGCCACACATGCGGTTTAGACAAACTAGTTTGAATTTAAAGTCCTCCTATAATTACGTAATTGTGAAGTCAATCATTCAAAAACCAGGATGTAAAGGGGAATCTGCTTATTATACTAATCCATAGGAGTCCCTCTAAACAGTCCGTTTTCGCGGGAAACGTCAGATACAGACGCTCCAGTCTATCCTCGCATTGAGGCCACCTGGAATAACTGATTGGAGACGATGAATCCACAATTGTTCACGAATCAGCAGGCTTTTTTCTCTAGATTTACCCATCGTGCCCGCTGCTATCCAATCTATCCCAAAGCATTTCAATTCTTCAAAAACATGATGATACTGAATACAATGAGATACCAAGGGGGCTTCTTGCACATTACACTTAAGCCTACTTTTATGTTCATTTATTCAAATTCATAGCGGTCGGACAGTTTTACCCACATACAAGAGGTTGCAAGGGCATCTAATGGCATATACAACGTGGTCAGTTTCACAAGTTGTACAGTGTTTCAATTTATAATGTCGGTCATGATAGAAAAAAGAAGAACATATTTCCTCCGTAACAAAACAAATATTGCAATGACCACACGGCCTATGTCCTGTCCTTTGATCAGAAAAAGTCTGCGGTATTGATCATAGTTTAGCAGGGCTCAACTTCTCTTTTAGATTAGAGTGTCGTGACCAAACACATCGGATTTTCATTTCTTGTAAACAAGGGAGACTACTTAAGACGTTCTGATGTCGTTTAAAAATCTTTTTAATTCTTCCACTAAGAGGTGAAAATTTAGTGATAAAGTTAATAACAATGTTATCAGTATTACTTGAGGTGGCCCGAGGACGCAACAATAAAGACCTGTTGTTATAAAGTGCTCATCGGTAAGCCTGTTTAATAATCTGTGAGGGATACCCTCTTTGTTGAAACTCTTTCATCAGAGTTTTTGCTTGTTTCTTGTAATCTTCTGTGTTGGAACAATTTCGTCTGTACCGTATAAACTGTGAAAACGGTAGACTGTCACGTAGCTGTTTGGGATGTTTACTCCTATAGTGGAGTAACGTGTTCTTATCGGTAGGCTTCTTATGAACAGACGTTACCCAGCCCTGTGAGCCCTTCTGAATAGTGACATCTAAAAAAACTATGCATTGATCATGAAAGGTATAGGTGAATTTAATATGGGGAGTCGCTCCATTTAACCAATCCATAAATTTCTGTAACAATGAAATGGAGCCGCTCCAAAGCATGAAGATATCATCGATGAATCTTTTCCACAATACCACATGATGGTGATGTGGTGACAAAGGAAGCCAATGATTTTCATATGCATCCATATATAAATTTGCCACAGAAGGGGCACAGGTGGCTCCCATAGCCACCCCTGATGTTTGCTTGTAAATAGTTCCTTCAAATTCAAAATAATTATTGAAAATTGTGAATGTAGCCAATTGTGATAAAAAATTGAGATGTTCTGTAGAGAGGTCCCCGCGACCCCGCAAAGAGGATAGGATAATATCGTAAACTGCTGTTTGAAGGATATTGGTGTATAGTGCTGACACATCCATAGTTACCATCAAAATCTCTGGAGTTAAAACCCAGTTAGAACAGTCCGAAAGTACATTCAAAAAATGAGATGTGTCTTTAATATAAGATAAAATATGTTTCATTAAAGGTCGTAAGTAGGAGTCTAAATAAACGGATAACGGCTCCAATACCGTTCCTTTCGTAGAGACGATTGGTCGTCCCGGAGGTTAATGAACATTTTTGTGTATCTTCGGTACAAGATAAAACCTAGCTGTGGAAGGGAAAGGTTCATTCAAAAATTTCATTTCTTTTCGAGAGATGAGATTGTGATCAAAATCAGAAGAAGTAACTTGCTTAATCTCTCTTTGAAGGGAAGATGTGGGATCATGTGACAATTTTTGATAAGTCTCCACTTGAGATAGTTGCCGTTCTGCTTCAGTAAGATACTGACATCTGTCCATCACCACTATGGCTCCCCCTTTATCAGCCCGCCGTATAACTATAGTAGGATGATTTTGTAATTCCTGCAAGGCTTTGGCTTCAGTTGATGTAAAAAGACAGGAAACCGTTTGCCTTGAACATTCAAGTTTTTCTTTGTCTTTTAATACTAGGTCCCTAAATAAAATCAGAGTGGGGTGTGGTGGACCCAGTGGCATCCAAGTTGACTTAAAGGGTAATGGAACCCTGGGAATATCCGTTGGATGATTCTCCACCGAGTTATCCGGTGCAGAATTAGCAAAAAATAATTTCAACTGGAGTTTTCTCATTAAACTCTCCATGTCAATGCGAAATTGGAACCAATCGAATCTAATCTCAGGTGCCACGGATAATCCCATATTCAAGACCCTTAATTGAATTTCAGACAGATGGACCATAGAAATATTAACAACCAAATTATTCATGGCAGCATCACCTCCTGTGCTTCGATATTGAATCATTGATTTCGTTGTCGCCGGCTGGGCTGTTTCCCTTGGGTGGTCTCTTTCTTTTTTGTTTTGCCTTCTTCTTCGCCGAAAAAATCCCCCTGACTTCTTTTTCTGGAATCTGAGGAATCAACGTCCTCCAAGAGAGTATCGAACTCAACATGTTTACGTGTTCTCTTGAGTTTTCGTTTCGGGTTTTGCCAGGGATAAACATATCCCGACGTGTAGTCGTTGTAATCCCGTTTTAACTTTTTAGCTTTAGTTTGTTTGGTTTCTTCATAAAAAGTTTTTCCTTGTTTTGTTAATTCTGCTATTTTGCTTTCATAATGTTGTAACATATCCTTCTCTTTTTCTTTAATATTCATCAGCATGGTATTGATGTCTTTCTCTAAACTCTCCATTGCACTAGTAGTGGTATCAGCGATAAGGACCATCAGATCCAAAGAACACTTGTTCAAAATACATATCCATTTTTCCATAAATTCAGAATCTGTGGTAAACAGTTTAGGTTCTTTATACATACTGTAACACCGAAAATGTGCCCTGTAACTTTAAGACACAAAAAGCTGAAGAGTACGGCACAGACACTGACAGAAAGGGAGAGAAAAAGCTTCCTAGTTGCTATAGGCAACCAGAGCAGGCTGAGGCACGAGACCTGAAGGCACGCCCAGCCAACAGACACTCCCCAAACACTGAGGGAAACACTCTGCACATGTGCAGGAAAACGCCCATAACTCTGCATAAGAAAGCAGGCAGGCAAACAGAGTTAGTTCGAGTGCAGGAGCAGGAACAGGCCAGAGCTTGGGAGCAGGCCAGAAAGGAGAATCCTTATTATGCTCGAGTCCAGGAGAGAGAGAATCCAGGAAGAGAGGCTGAATGTGATTCCTGTATGATCTCTGACGAAGGTTTTGATGACACAGAAGCTGCAAGCGCTTGTGAAGCCTGGCAGGTTAGAGAGAACCAAAAACCCTTCAACAAAAGGTCAGAGTATTGTCAGCCTAACCCTGTGTATTCTGAGGCCTGGAATAAGAAGCCAAGAAGGGCTGGGAGACATAACAGGCAGTTATTCTCCAACAGTGAGTTTAACCATAGAAAACCCTTTGCTAATGAAAGCCAGAAGCTTTTAAGGTATTCACATCCTTATAATAGAGATAGTGAACTGCTTCAGGATATTTGTATGAGAGCAGAGCCTGAATGTTTGTATGAGAAGCCTGGCAGCAAACTGACAAGAGCAAGGTGTAACAGAAAAGCTGAAAAGCAGTTTTATCAAGGCTCAGATAATTATCTCCCTGACCAGGAAGAGAGTTTTGAAGAGAGACCAGTCACTGACTGGAGGAGGTTACAAACTCTCTGCCCGAGGGAGGACGAATCACTTGAGGAGCCCATGTGTACTGACCAGAATGAAGGTTTATCTTATGAGGAAAAGATGGACTGTTCTCTAGTGATGACTGAAGAGACCTCTCTGCGCTGAGAGCTAATAAGCCTGCTAGAGAGACAGGTCTGCACAGTGGAAACTGCCCAGGTGTTTACCTTGATGATATATTTTGTTTTGTCATTTGATTTGTGAAGCAAGAAGCTACTTTTCTTTATCCATTTGTTTATACCAGAAGTATGGTTATCTTTTGAGTTTGGAAGTGTATTATTTTTGAAAGTCCAGCAAAACCCCGGGAGGGGAATAAATCCTTGTTTAAACCTGACCCTCGACTTGCAACTACACTTTCTTTTTATAGAAAGGTCAGGGCCAGTAGTGAACTAAGCTAAATAACTCTAGTTTAGCCTCTGCTGGTGACAATACATAGGCCCCTAGGTATCTGTTGCCTACGAATATATTCGATCAGGGACAGCCGATGCAGTTCCATCCGAACCTTCCGTTTTTGTAGGTTTAATACTTCTTCCCAAGAGGTCGCATGATCATCTATAACTTCAGTGGCATCCGTAGAAAATGAAGTAACCTCTTTACATAATTTGGCTATATGAGTCTCCTTGTAGCTATGTACCTCCTTCCAAGCAAGTTGACCTTCCATGTGTATGTGTATTATCACAAATTGTGCAGGTCGTTTAATAGAGGGTTTTCTCTTTTTTTCTCTCTCTATATTGGGATTGTCTTCTTCGTTATTAACAGACTGCCTTTACTTAGTTTTGGAGGGACTACATACACTATTTCTTAGGTAAGCCACACTTCCAAGGCAATAGGTATTGTCATGCATCTCTACCACTAGTTGGCAGTACACATAGGAGCCAGTAGTAAACTACATGGTTCAGTCCCTAGACGTCACCATTCATAGCAACCATTAAGAGAGCAATATAGTTCAGTCACTAGATTTTGCAGTACTGCTGCTACTACCACTGCTACTTATCATTTGTACAACTTACAATAACGAAAATTAAATACACATCTGAATTATTATTGAGTTTGCCCGGCAGGGATAGGGTGTGGCAACAGTGGGATGGGGAGGTGTAATGGAGAAAGTATTTAGAGCTTTCCTTATGGAATTATTGCCAACCTATGTGTGTGTTTATGTGTTTTGTTTTTGTATGTGTATGTATATGTGCATATGTAGTTGTATGTATCTGTATGAATGTCTGTGTCTGTGGGCATATCTATTGGATCCTGAATCTATGCATGTGTAGCTCTTGCCTCTCTGGGAGTCCTCACAGAGGCTATTTACAATTATGTGCAGACCAGGAGTACAACTTCAGGAAGATAACATTGTCCTTACAGGTCTAACTCTCTGGGAATTTTAGGGTTCCAGGTCAGGACCAGTAAAACTGGGAAGCCATTTGGTATCTTAAGTCAACTCACTCCTCACTTTACCTACTCTTATTAAATCAATCCAGACCAGAACTAGTTGTTCAGAACCAAGAATTTACTGAAAAAGATATTGTGAGAACACTGACAATAAAAAAAATACAATGGCAGAGTAAAATCAACAATTATAATCATTCAATCAGGGTCTAGTTGGACTCTCTCTTCGAGGTAGAAAACCCTCCTCACTAACTCTTTCCCCCAGAGTATCTTGTAGAGCCAGATGCTTGACTAGGACATGATCACAGGCCTTGCACCTCATAGATCCCAGTCCTCCTTGTCTCATATCCAAGGGATATCCTCTGCAGGGCTTGACAAATTTTCTTGGAATCTAGGAGCCTGCTTAAAAATTTAGGAGCTGGCCTCTGAGACCTCGGTCACAGTGCCCCTACACCCTATTCTTCAAAAAAGTATATCACAGCTCCCTTTTTAATAACTTGATTTACTGTTTTCTAATTTTCTATGAGAAAAAAGTGCTTAATAAATCATGCCAGTACCAACAAAAGGCAAAATACAGTACCAACAAAAGGCAGTGACCATTCCCCTCCCCCTCCTATATTGTCAGCAGCATATTGGTGACCCTTTATAGCTGCACCTGAGGCAACTTCCTTTTTTGCTTCACTTATCACCATAGACTAGTAATAGGTGAAGCAAAAAAAATTCTCTTGTAGCCCCTGCACCCTGCCTTCAACCAGTTTCTCTCTCAAAGCTCCCCAGCCACAATCCAATCTTTTTTTCTCTCTCTCTCCCTCTCATAGCTCCCCCAGTCATCACTCAATCTCTATCTCTCTCTCTCCCTCACACCTTGACCCAATGTCTTTCACCATGCTTTTTGCCATTAGCAGCTTGCTCAAAAAGGCTGCAATGCTTTCATACTATGACTGGCTCTCTGCAAAGAGCTTGAACTGCATAGCGAAGAATGTTCGGGTTGATTTTGCAAGACTTGAAATCAGGAGATCAGTCCGAACTTCGGTCACTTGCAGAGAGCCGATGGTGGAGGAAAAGGAAAACCTTAGCTTCTTAATCTGCCAATGCTGCCTGAAATGCTGTTCAGGGGGCAGGAAATCCCAGGCTCCAGGGTACAACTTGCAGGTACCATGGTGAGCTGGCACCTGCGATTTGTGGAGCTCTGGTCCTCTGTATTCTCTCCTTTCTTTTCCAGGATCAGGACTCCCTACTGCTTCCTCAATCTACAAGGCTCCTTCTCTTCTGCTTTCTCCTTGACTCCTTTGGCAAGTTTTAGTACACTGGCCTAAGTAGTCCCTTGATGCTACTTTAGTGTTTGTTCAAGGGAAATATACGCGATAGGGGGCGAGAGATTGGTGTGCACGGATCAGGAGAAAGACCTTGGTGTGATTATTTCTGAAGATCTCAAGGTGGCAAAACAGTGCGACAAGGTGGTGGCAAAAGTCAGGAGGATGTTGGGCTGCATTCGAAGAGGAATTACCAGCAGAAAGGAAGAGGTACTTATGCCACTGTACAAGTCACTGGTGCGGCCTCACTTGAAATACTATGTTCAGTTTTGGAGACCATATCTTGCAAAGGATGTAAAAAGACTGGAAACTGTTCAGAGGAAGGCAACCAAAATGATTTGAAGCCTGCGTCAGAAGCCTTATGAGAAGAGACGTGAGGACCTAAATATGTACACTTTGGAGGAGAAGAGGGATAGGGGAGATATGATTCAGACCTTTAAATACTTAAAGAGAAATAATGAACAAACAAACCTTTTCCAAAGACGGGGAAGATGTAAAACTAGAGGGCATAACATGAAGCTGCAAGGTGGTAAATTGAAAGGCAATGTCAGGAAATAGTTTTTCACTGAAAGGGTGGTGGATGCTTGGAATGCCCTCCCGATGGAAGTGGTGGGGGCAAACACAGTGACAGAATTCAAAATGGCATGGGACAGACACAGTGGATCCCTTTACAGCAACAGGATAAAATCAAAATAAACTGAACCATCTAATTTCTCAACAAATAGGGGTGTCCTACATGGAGCGGTGGGTTCACCCCTAAACAAAGACACGGGGAGGGGTGGCCTGCACAGAGCAGCAGGTGCACCTACTCTTGCCATCTTACTGGGCAGACTAGATGGACCATACTGGTCTTTATCTGCCGACATTTTACTATGTTACTATGTTCCCTGGCTGTACTAACCGGAGACTTCTTCTCCCTAATAGTAAACTGGCTGTACACCTGCCTGTGTGGTACAGTGGCTTAGGCAACCAAAGATAGGAAGCTGCTTTTAGGCTTCATCTTTATGCCAGTCAGGTTTCCCTCCAACAGTGGTCTCCTTTCACCATTACCTCACTGATCAGGAGAGCCCTCCCATGTTCTGAAAACTATACAGACCTTCAACCTGAACTTCTAAGTCCTGAATTTGTTTTTGTAAGAGATTCAATTTTCATTTATTGTACTTTCACTTTAGCTACCAAAATCTCTCTGTTTTCTTTAAGAACAGTAGTGTCTGGAACTAACAGCTTTTTAAAATCCTTAAAGCAGCCCACAGTCTCCAAAGTAATTTGGTTGGTTGCATACTAACTAACCTCAACAGCAGCAGCACTTTCCAGAAGACAGCACTGAGCCTATATTTCTCCAAATGTAATGAGGCATCTTCTACTGCCTGACGTTCATTAGGGAAGTGCATTCATTCAGTTTGTTAGTGCACCTTAAATTTAACGCATATTAAATACTTCTAATGTACATTAACCTATGAATTAATGCAGTTACGTCAATTCATTCACATTAAAATGTTCAAAAGTGTGTTAAAAATAAATCAAGAGAAGTCTAAAAAAAATGGAAAAGTCCAGAAATAACTCAAATGAACTGAAAATGTTTTCCATGCATATCCCTAATGTCCATTCCATTCTTCAACTGGCTATGACAGATAAAAGCACTCTTTCAGCTAACACCATCTTCTATTTGTGGCAGGAAGATGATCTCTCGGATCCTCCAATGCAATTGATCTCAGTGGGAGCACTTCCTAGACAGTCCCATCAAGGCAGATAGCCTTAGTTTGTGGTGGGATTGGGAAGGTAAAATGCAGCTTTAATTTCTGCATTTTTCTGCAACAGCAGGGAAGGGTTTTTATGCAGCTCAAGGGGACAGGCAAACTTATTCATTGGACCAATGAAGGAAATTTCTTAGTCTTCCTTTTCAGTTTTAGAAAGAGCTAAGCCAAAAAAAAAAAAAAAAAGGAAGAACAATAAAGTAGTCCAGGCGGTAAGCCTGAGGCAGAGACCTCTGAATTATATTGTTACATTCAGGCTCAATTTATTTGTAATCCCTTTTTAAAAAATGAATACTTTGTGTAGAAGCTGCAGCAAAAATCACTGACTGTAGTGTCTGAGAACAGGTTCTTGGGATGGGATCAACAATAACTGGTAAGTCTTAGCCCAGGGAATCTCTCATTTCTTCACTCCCCAATCCAAACATGGTCCACATTCCAGGTATGTGATTCCAAACCAGAGAAGTTTACTGAATAAAATCAAAAGAATCAAACAGTGGCACAGAAGGAAAAAGATTTGAATATGATACAGAAAAAACTGAATCTGTTCCATGTCTTGTCCACTACTAGAAAAGAAAAACACATTTTCTATAGATAATCTGAACTCAGACCTTATGAGTACTCACTGAAATGAGACTTGGGCCTTCCATTGCTCCCTCTGAGGTATTTTTTCTTCACCTCCAACCGAAAGTAATTAAAGGAAGTCCACATATTCCCTTTCTCATAGTAAAGGATTGAATAATAAATTGCCTAAAAATGTGTAAAATAAATCCTGGCTTGATGGAGTACATTAAGCTCACCATGAAAATGTGACAAACCACCCTTTTTTTGAAGTATGAAGATGGTCAGTTCATCCTTCCTATCATCAAGATCCAGCAAGGAATATTTCAGGGAGATTCTCTGAGTGCTTAATCCAACAAGTACTCTCATCAACACCTTGGGATATGGATTAAGTCTGAATCCTAAAGAAGGAAATAACCCAGAGGCAATATCACTCTATATATAGACAACCAAAGCTCTAAAGTTCCAGTGACAAACAATTAGCAGAACAACTCCATGCTTCTCAGATAAAATCAGGATAACCTTTGGCCCTGACAAATGTGCAAAGGCAACTTTCGTAGAGGAAAATTGAGTAAAATGGAAAACAGCTCTCTGACTGAGGGCTATGACATCAAGAAACTTGAACAGGAAGGTATCTATAAATATCTAGGAGTAGAGGAAGGAATGACAATCAAGAAGAAATGCCTGAGACAAAAGATCAGTAAAGAATGGTACAAGAGATTAAAACCATTATCAAAAAGTGTTTTAGCATCACATAATATGATACAAGCCATTAATCAGCTGGCAATTCCTGTAATCTCATACAGCTTTGAGATTGTAGATTGACTTCTTAAAGATCCTGAAAAACTGGATGTATGAACAAGGAAACTCTTCTATGCTCATGAGGTAATTTACAAGAATCAGTGCATGCCAAGACTGTACAACCCTAGAGCTGAAAGAGGACTGGGACTCATAGGCCTCCAGGTCTAACTAACAGCATCATCAGATCCAAAGACGCAAAAAGTGATGAAATATGAAAATAAATGTCCGGAATCAGTTTCCATCGTCAAACTTGGACAAGCATTCCAATGATTAGAAGGAATGAGTGAAGATCCACAAGCACACACAGGGAAGGAAGCAATAAAATTTTCAAAGCAAGAGAAAATATTTTTCAAAGAATTAGATCAGCAAACAAGGAAAAACAAGTTGCAAATATGCAAATACAGTGGGAAATACAAAGTGTTACTTCAGGAACCCTTTGTCAAACAAAACCAGATACATGAATGGGTTAGGAGAGGTGAACTGAAATCGAAGGATGAGAGAATGATAGTTGCAGTCCAAGATAGCAGATTATGGACAAGATGGTTTACAGCAAGCATTGAAAAAACTGGCAAAACAGACATATGTAGATTCTGTAAGAATGACTGGAAGTAGTCACTCACCTCATAGCTGGCTGTGAAGTTCTGACGGCAGAATTTTCTATACAGAAAGACACAATAAAGTAGCACGTCTCATTCATTGGAAACTCAGTAAACATTACAGCATCATGCCCCAGAAAAACACTGGGATCATGACCCTAAGAGAAGTTTGGAGAATGAAGAGGTTATGATCACTTGGGATATCCCCATTCAAACCAATTAAAAGCTGGATACAAGGAAGCTGGATATAGTGGTAAAGGAGAAGAACACTAGAAAGGCATTGATTATAGAGGTCGCAGTCCCAAATGACTTTTCTGAGAATCACATTGAGAGGAAGAAGATCTTAAAGTACCAAGAAATGCAGTCAGAGACCAAGAAAATGTAGCATAAATATACCAAGATATTTCCCATCGTGTTGGATGCCATAGGCTTGATTAAGAGGAATTTCCAAGCACACTTTGATAGATTACCCATACATGTTACATCTTATGAACTCCAGAAGGAGTCTCTCTTTGACACAATGCAAGTATTACATTGAACATTAGCAGTAAATTTGAGAAACTGAGATCCTACTCCTCATATCCTGGCTCACAAGTGAAGTTCATGACTGTCATGGTATGCGCAAAACTAACTCATTTGGAGAAATTGCCCCAAGATAAAGGATTTCTTAGAACTTAGGCTTCGATCCTTCCATCTGGGATATGAATCCGCAATCTTTTGGATCCTACTACATAGAAACTCCTTTTGACTCCCTCCAAAAAGCAACTGGCCTTTGGGTTCACAACCTCCTTCTGGTCCATGATCATTCTTTTGATTGAAATACCTGGGATTCACTGCTCTACTCTCTGGAATGGAAGCTCCTCCTTCAAACCTACATAATTATCTGAACTCTCCTATGCCTCGAAAATGTCCCCTTTCATACATATAAGAAACTTCAAAAACACTGAAGGAGTCCATGAGACCTTCAAATATTTTTTATACTGCCTGATAGTTTTACTGTTGCTCAGTACTGGACTCCAGGATCCAACAGCCTTTTTGGATTCTAGGAGTATTACTTCTGACTATTTTGATGACCAGTTTTTAAGGAGAGATTATGGCTTTCAGATAATGAATTGAAATGATGCAAAGTCTAGGACAGACGTTCTCAACCCTGTCCTCGAGCCATACCTAGCCAGTCAGGTTTTCAGGATAACCACAATAAACATTCATTAATATACATGCTTTCTAATAATATGCAAGACAAGTTATAATAAAATATAGCATACAAAGAAAGAAAAGTACAACCCACCAAGAATACAATGAAAGTTTATACTCCTCCCTTTCCACCAGCAAACAACCAAGCGTTGTGTCAGAGGGGGCAGAATGCGACCGATCTAGAGGGTATGTGGTTCAGTATTCAGACTAGGGCTGATAAAGTCCATTCGTAAGCAAGGGTCTTAGACTTCAGGAAAACTAACTTTGCCAATATGGGACAAGGCTCGCTGACATGATGGGTTTCATTTTTTGAAGCCCAGGTTTGGCTGGAGGTAAGGTGGTGGCAGTGGCCACAGCAGCAGGGGGAAGAGGTGGGTGATGCTGGCCACTTTAAAGTGGGTAGGGCAATGACTGAAAGAGCCTATGAGCAGCTGGCAGCAGTACAGCACCAGAAGCGTGTGTGTCTGAAGAGTGACAGAGCACTTGCCTGTGCTTGTGTTTATGTATCTGAAGAGCAAGAGTATGCAGGTGTGCGTCTGAAGCATGATGGAATGCCAGAGTGAATGCAGAGTTGCCAAGCTACCCAGTTCCATCGGTGAGATTTTAAGCTAGTCCTGACAATCTCATCCTGATGCATTATGGGACTTGCAACACTTATTCCAGTGGGTAAAATCAGGGACTACAAATACCATACTACATTGCAATGCAAATTTAAAACCAGAACTGTTAGTGGGGAGGGCAGTACAGGGGTGAGTGGGTTGGCCTTTCTGTGTTGACGGGTTGGTAAGTGGTAAGCTCCGGGTGATGCGCAGTCACCATGCATGCTGGGAGCACTATGCTGTGTTCTGATCTGTCTTGGGGGGAGGGGGGTGTTGGTGAGTGTGTGTGTGGATGGCAGAGTTTGGGTTTGAAGTGCGTTTGGGAGTGCTCTTGAGCTATGGTTTGCGGTGTGCGACTTCTTTCTACCTCTGTACTTTCTTTGATTGGTTGATCCTGTTTGACACCTTGGGTAGGGAGATGTGTTTTGGCTTGCTCTGCTTTTGTTCTGCTTTGGGAGAGGCTTCAGAGGGGGGATGGTTGGAGTTTTTAACCCAGAAATTATGTTTACTAAATGTTTTCTGTAATAGCACTGTTTGTATTCTAGTCCATAGCATTATGCTGTCTTGTTTAGTGTGCTTCTGCTTGATCTTCAATAAAAAAGTTTTCATCCTAAAATACTGCCACTGCTGCCACTTGCCTTCCCCCCCACCAAGACAGAATGGGTGGCAGTGGGGTTCGGTGAGGAGGAAGATGAGTGGCAGGGGGGAACAGTGCCACTGGGGTTTCTGACTGGTGTGACAGAAACCTTTGGGCCGGCCCTGCTTCTACATATTCCTTCCCTTCACCCTTGAATCTGACAAAACCACTTTTGCACTTCCTTCTCTCGCCAATATATCTGAAAAATATCTTGTCCCCCCATTTTATTGCATTGGCTATTTCTTCTTCTTTTTGTATCTTTGCTTTCCTGACTACTTTCCTAGCTTCTCTAAGTTTTTCCAAATATTGATGCTTGTCTTCCTCGTTCTGTGATCTCTTTTATTTTATTCCCCTTTTTAGCTACTTCTTTTGAGACCATAGTGGCTTCCTTTTCCTTTTACGTTTATTTACTTTTCTAATAAAAAGATTTGTTGCCCTTAAAACATCCCCTTTCAGTTTTGCCCATTGCTTTTCTACATCCTCCAGATGTTCCTATCCTGCTAACGATTTCTTGAGATATTGTCCCATCTTGGCAAAGTTAGTTTTCCTGAAGTCTAAGACCCTTGCTTATGAATGGACTTTATCAGCCATAGTCTGAATACTGAACCACACAATCTGGTGATCACTGGATGCAAGATGATCTCTCACTAGAACATCAGAAACACTTTCCTCATTGGTAAGAACCAGGTCCAGTATGGCCCCTTCACATGTGGGTTCTGTTACCAGTTGCCAGACTAGTTCTCCCTGCAGAGAATCCAGAATCTCCTTACTTCTGGATGACACCTCAGCAGTGATGTGCGAATCAACATCCAGCATATTGAAATCACCTTTATCAGTAGCACTTCATTCATGACAATACTATGTGTCTTCTATTAAATCTCTGTCCACTTATTTTCCCTGTGAAGGAGATCTGTATATCACACTAATCAAAATGGATTTCCTCTTTCCTCTTTCTAGTTTAACCCAGAGTCCCTCCTCGCTCCCTTTTAAGCCCTGTAATTCTATAGCTTTAATATTATTTTTGCATATAGTGCCACTCCTCCTCTTTTTCCTCCCCTGTCCTTCCTGAATAAAGTATAGCCAGATATAATTTTAGCCCAGTCATGGTTTTCTGTGAATCATGTCTCCATAACTGCCACTAAATCCAAGTCAGTTTCTTCCATTAAAGCCTTAGCATCTGGGATCTTATTTCCCATATTACAGGCATTTATGCACACCATTTTCCAGATGTTGACCCTTTTACTCATTTCTACAGAGATATTTAATGTTTTACTTACCTGAGAGCTTTTACTTACCTGGGGGCTTTCTTCACTCATCCCCAATGAATCTAGTTTATAGCCCTCTTCAGTAGCTTAGCCAGACTGCTGCGGAAGACACTTTGACCCTTTTTTGGAAAAGTGGATGACATCTCTGCACTGCAGCCCTTAAAAGTCATCCCATGGTCCAGAAAACCAAAATGATCTCGATGACACTATCCACACAGCCATGCATTCATCTTCAGGATGCGAACTTCTCTGCCTCGGCCTTTACCCTCAATAGGGAGGATTGAAGAGAACACCACTTGCGAAACTATCTTCTTCACCCTCTGTCCTAGAGCCATGGAGTCACTCTTGATTAGCTTGGAGGGATGCCGAGCAGTATCATTTGTTCCACCATTGATGAACAACATCAGATAACAATCAGTAGGCTTGAAGAGTCTCTGCAAACTCTCCATAACATCTTGGATTTTGGCACCTGGCAGACAGCATACCTCCCTGGACATCATGTCTGGTTGGCAGATGGATGCCTCAGTACCCCTTAGAAGAGAGTCACCAACCACCACTACCTTTCACTTCCTTGTGGTCACTGATTTTGCAACTTTGGGATGCTTGAGCTCTGTTTTTTCCCTTTTCTAGGATACTTTCACCTTCTCTACTTCCAGGGCTGCCTACTGATTCTTCAGTTCGAGAGCTGGAGGAGTTGGATTGTTGATTCTGCAGGCTCTGGTGACGTGTCAAACTCTCTTCATTCTGTAGCATACCATCTTCACCTCTGTCGGAGTGCTTGGATGCTTCAAGAAGCATCTCATTAATGTTCTCCTTGCTGTCCTGAATGCTTCTCAGCCTTGCCATCTCTTCTCTGAGCTCCTCTACTTATTTCATGAGGGCTTCGGCTTGTCAAGGCACTATCTTGTACCAGTACAGAATTGCTGTTTGACACTTGATACCTTTCTGCTTCCAGGATTTCAATTTTTCCAGCCTCCTCCACTACAATCTACATCAGTGTGCCCATATACTCCTAACGCACATTTTACAAAGGACGTTCAAGTGCATTCTGGGATGTCAGAGCCAGAACTTCTGAAAAAAAAGCAGGCATGTGCAAGCTCAGGGATGATTTCAGAAAAATGGACGTGCCAGATATGGACGTCTATGGAGACATCTACATAGACATCCCCAGAACAGCATACAATGCATGGATGTCTACTAGCATGATGGTTAGAGTAGTGGATTAGGAGCAGCATAACCAGCGTTCAAATCCCAGTATGGGTCTTTGTGAACTTAGGTTAGTCACTTAACTCTCTATACTCTCTGAATGTTTTAAGACCAAAACAGGCACTTTCCTGATGCCTACTGGTGTCTGGAGCAGGTCTAAACATGGGCATGCCTGAAGACATCCCCCAACATTTCTGAAATTGAACAGGACGTGTAAGTTCATTGTACTTCCCCAGACAGACATCTCCAAATGTCATCTGTGAAATGACTCCAGAGATGTCTCTGTGATTTTGATGTTCAAATCATGACTGACAAATCATCAAAAACCTCAACCCTTCAATGACACTACATATAACAATCCAACAATAGTCATTGAAATTTCAACCAGATGCCACCCTGGTAACCGTCCTTCAGTCTCCTCTTTTTTTGTCGAGAACAACCAACCTGAGAGGTGGGGGAAAAAACAACCACCTCCCTATGTTGGAAGAACCCTTTTATTCAAGAGAGCCCCAGCCCTCGTAACAAATTAGTGTAAACCCACACTTAAAACCGGGTGGAAGTAGTCATCGATACCAAAACACCCCACTTTAACCAAAAGGCAATAATACTCCAAACCGTGCTGGAACCTGGAGACAATTAACCTAAGAGAAATGGTGGTATCACTTGATACAGGGCCCAGAGTTGGTCCGAAACATGCATGTCATGGTGTTTGCTGGTGCTTGTGGATGAAATAATACGGAGGGTCGGTCTAACCTATCATCTGTCTCCAGGTTCCAGCACGGTTTGGAGTATTATTGCCTTTTGGTTAAATAAAGTGGGGTGTTTTGGTATCAATGACTACTTCCACCCATTTTTAAGTGTGGGTTTACACTAATTTGTTACGAGGGCTGGGGCTCTCTTGAATAAAAGGGTTCTTCCAACATAGGGAGGTGGTTGTTTTTTCCCCCACCTCTCAGGTTGGTTGTTCCCGACAAAAAAAGAGGAGACTGAAGGATGGTTACCAGGGTGGCATCTGGTTGAAATTTCAATGACTATTGTCAAATCATGACTGAGCCTTTTAAAATGACCCCCTCCCCAAACTACCTCAAGTGAAGTCTCCATGGTCTCCAGTTTGTAACTTACAGTTTGCTCCAGATAATAGACTGCCAAATACAGCATGATGAGCTACAGGTGTAGCAGGGTAGATGACTTCACCACAGTAGGGGAATGGCCAGTTTTCCTAGACCACTTATCCCTATTTCAGTCTTGTCAGCTACTCTTCCCCCACTGAATTGTTCAAAGCTGTGAGCACCTTTACTCCAGCAGTAAGGTATCCACATCTTCAACTGGTTGATGCCACTCTGTTCACAGCTGTGGTCTCCATGGCATCTCACCCAGGGGAATCCCTTCCAACATTGCCATCAGGTTTACAGCAAGCAAGGCGATAGAGCTGGCATTCTTAACAGCACAAGGCCTTCAGAGCTGAGGGAAACTTCCCTTCAGTCTGTACCAAAGTCTCCTCCACAGCAAAGGATCTCCCTGAGGGCACTGAACCACTCTGACTTGTGAATATCTAGGAAATTGTAGTTTGTGCTATAGGTAGGTAAGCCACAGCAGTCCTCGGAAGCTTGGCTTTCCTTTTGCAAAGTTGCAAAGTTAGCCAGTACCAAGAGTGAGATTTTTGACAAGTTCTGGTTTTAAATTTTCATTGCAATCCAGTATGGTATTTGTAGACCCTGATTTTACACATTGAAATCAGTCCAGGTCCGATTTCGCCTCCAGCTCCCCCCATACGTCCTGAGCATTATTATTATTATTATTATTATGTTTATGTAGGATAGGAAGAGCCGGTGGAGGGCAGGAGGGGACAGGATTGGGGCAGAGCGGGGGTGGAGTGGGGGCAGGCCAGCCTGTCAGGACATACAGGGCCAATTCCAGTCACAGCCATATACGTCCTGCCAGGCCCTTGGGGACATGCTGCTTATTCCACCTCAAAGGTGGAATAGGCAGCACAAACAAAATTGGTGATCGGGCCCAGGAATCCCCCCAGAGCCGGGTGTAGGTGGTGGGTCCCCGCCGCCTGATCCAGGCCAGCCATGGGTCGAGTGATGGGGAAAAGGGGATCCAAGGCTGTGGGAGTCGGTTGCTCCTGAGGGGCCATCCTGGGGCCCGATTCTACTTACCGCAGGAACGTTTTGCTCCTGTGGTCCAGAATTGGGTCCAAACAGGCCCATCTTGCTTTGTGCTGTCTGGATGGCTTGGACGTGCCCCTACTTGAATCGGTCTCCACGTCTAGCTAGCAAGTTAGTGCCAATGGTTTATTAGTATGAAAGTTCAATTTCTGAGGGAATCACAGGGCACTTGTTGATGCTAAAATGGATAGATGAAGCAATGAGAAAAGAAAGTGTTCAAAGCCCCAAATGCTCTGTTGTTTTCTTTTTCCTGCAACAGAGCAGCATGAAATTTTTTTGGATTCCATGTACTCTTCAATGTCCAGTATTGTTTACAGGGCAGATTGTTCCGGTCCTGGCTTTACCTCACTGTATTATATAGTTTTGAATTCCTTACTGACTGCCCTATGAAAAACAGGATTACAAGCTTATGTGTATAATGGAGTAAAACCAGAACTGGGTTCTCTTGTCTTGCAAAAAATATTAGACAGTTGGCTCCATATACCTCAAAGAACTGCATTAATCTCCTGGAACCGCTTTCTGTGTAGTTGCCAATTTAGGACTTCAGGGGATAATATAACCATCTGGAGTTGTAATTTTAGTTATTAAAATTGAAAGTTTGGGGCATTGGCTGGTATTGTGGGGTTTGGCTGTCACTGACACTTTTGAACAAAAAAGTAAAGACTTGCCTTTGTAGAAAGATATTTAAGCTGCTTTATTTTACTTGCTCTTTTATTGTTAAACTATAAATATTCCTGGTTTTCTTGGCATTGTTTTAAAGGATAATGTGTACTAAGTGGACATGGAAACTGAAATACCCTCTAATCCCCCCAAATAGTGATCCAGAAGGACAGTGATGCACTTTGCTGGATTAGAATGAGAAAGCATGGAGCCTAACCGCAAATGCTCTGCGGATAAAGTGAGGATATTATTACCACTGCTAACAGTATGGCATATATTGTCTTTAGTAACAGAAGGGTGGCCTGCAGTTTGAAGGAGGTCCTGGCTTCTTCATGCTAGCCCACTGCATCAGAGTTACCATGTTACCCAGTTCCAAGAATGAGATTTTTGCCATTTCTGGTTTTAAATTTACCTTGCATTGTAGTATGGTATTTGTAGTCCCTCACTTTATTCATTGAAATCAATGCTTCAGGTCCCATGATGATGAGATTGTCAGAAATCCAAGATTGACTTAAAATCTCAATCCCGGAGTCGGGTAACTTGGCAACTCTGCTGCATTCTGGTATTGATGGATTGAAATGGAGGGACGACCACAAACACCAGAATTCATTGGGGAAGAAATTCAGGAAACAGGAGTAGATAAAAGCCTCCCTCCAGAAACTAGGTCAGTTGGCAGTTCTGCATTAAAAAAAAAAATCTTTGATATGTGACCTGGGTGTTACTAAAGCCCTTGTAGAGCAATGCTGGGTTGGTGCCTGGGTGGCTGTGCCCTGGAAACAGCATGGAGAATATAGGTTTGATACTTTTCCATAAAAGCTCTAGGTAAGCCCAACCCACGGGCATGTTCATAGGTGGAGTTTAGGTAGAGTACGTATGACAGAAGCTTATGACCTAAAGGCTTTACCAAATAAATATGCTTTTAAGTAATTTTTACAGACTAGGTAATCTGTTTCTGGAACTCAGCTGGTAGAGAGTCCCATACTTTGGGGCCAAGTATAGAATATATAAGTGAATCATGAAAACATAACAGTGACAGTCTGAAAGGGAAAAGGTTGGGGGTATATTTGTAGCAAAAAAGCCTGTGAGAGAGTCAGTTGGGCCATTAGATGATAAAGGGGTAAAAGGGGCACTAAGAGGAGACAAGGCCATAGCAGAGAGACTGAATGAATTCTTTGCTTCGGTCTTTACTGAAGAAGATGTAGGGATATTACCCATGACTAAAATGGTATTTAAAGGTGATGCATTGAAAGAATTGAAAGAAATATTGATAAATCAGGAAAATGTATTACGATAAACAGAGTAGCAAATCATCTGGACTGGACAGTATACATCCAAGGGTGTTGAAAGATTGAAATATCAGACTGCAGACCTACTATTAGTAATCTGTGAACTATCATTAAAATCATCTGTAATACTTGAAGACTGGCAAATGGCCAATGTATGTCAATTTTTAAAAAGGATTCCAGAGGTGATCCGAGAAACTATAGACCAGTGAGCCTAATGTCAGTACCAGGAAAAATGGTAGAAATCATTATAAAGAACAAAATTACTGAGCATATAGATAGTCATGATTTAATGGAAGAAAGTCAACATGCCTTTAGCCAAGGAAGGTCTTGTTTTATTAATCTGTTATATTTTTTTGAAGGTGTGAATAAACAGGTAGACAAAGGTGAGGCGGTCGACATAGTGTATTTGGATTTTCAGAAAGCCTTTGACAAGGTCCCTCATGAGAGACTCTTGGCGAAATTAAAAAGTCATGGGATAGGAGGCATGTATTATTGTGGATCAGGAACTGGTTAAAGGATAGAAAGCAGAGGGTAGGGCTAAATGGCCAATTTTCCTAGTGCAGAAAGGTGAATAGTGGAGTACCCCAGTGATCTGTGCTGGATCCGCAGCTTTTTAACATATTCATAAATGACCTTGAAATGGGAATAACGAGTGAGGTAATCAAATTTGCAGATGACACAAAATTATTCAAGATTGTTAAAACACAAGAGGATTGTGAAAAATTGCAAGAGGACCTTGATAAATTGGAAGAGCTGGATGTTCAAATGGCAGATGAAATTTAATGTGAACAAGTGCAAAGTTATGCACCTAGGAAAGAACAACCCAAACTATGTTTACACGATGCAAAGTTCCACATTAGGAACCACCACCCAGGAAAAAGATTTAGGCGTCATCATGGATAACAAATTGAAACCCTCCGCCCAGTGTGCAGCAGGGGCCAAGAAGGCAATTGGAATGCTAGGAATCATAATGAAAGGAATGGAGAATGAAACATAGGATATTATAATGCCTCTGTATCATTCCATGGTACAACTCTGGTTGCCGTATCTTAAAAAGGATATAGCAGAATTGGAAAAGGTACAGAGAAGAGCCACCAAATGGTAAAGGGGATGGATTGATACCCCTATGAGGAGAGGCTTAAAAGGTTATGGCTCTTCAACCTGGAAAAGAGACAGCTGAGGTGAGATATGATAGAGGTCTATAAATTAATAAATGGAATGGAACAGGTAAACATAGACTGATTTGTGTATGCCACCAAAAAGTAGAAAGACTAGGGGACATGCAATGAAGCTAAAGTGTAAGCCATTTAAGACTAATAAGAGAAAATATTTTTTTCACTCAACACATAATCAAACTTTGGAATTTGTTACTGGAGGATATAGTAAAAGCTGTTAGTGTAGCTGGGTTTAAAAAGGTTTGGACAAGTTCCTGGAGGAAAGGTCCATAAACCATTATTAAAGAGGACCCGGGAAATTCACTGATTGACCCAATACAAATATTGTGGAACCTGTGTCTTTTTGGGAAAACTGCTAGGTACTTGTGACCTGGATTGGCCACTGTTGGAAACAAGTCATTGGGCTTGATGGACCTTGGTCTAACCCAGTATAGCATTTTGCATGATCTTATGTAGGGATATGCACAACCCAAAAAAATGTGGTTCATTTGCGGCTTTTGCAGATTGTTTCAGATTTGTGTGTTTTTTTTCAGATTTTTTCACACCTTTGTTTTCAGTATGCGCCTTGTTTGCACAATAGGGTGTATCTGCATTTGCAAATCGATTCTGTGTATTGATTCATAGATATATGCTCCTTTGAGAGATTTGCACACAAAATATTTTATTTGTTTATTTGTATCTTTTATTTATTTATTTTTATTTATTAATTAATTAATTTATTTACATTCTCTTATATACCGCGCTATTCTGCATCAGTGCGGTTTACATTGAACAAACTGAAATTACATTGAACAGGGCATTTCTTGATATACTGCCGGGGCCTGAGCATATGGCGGTTTACAATTAAAATAACACAGCTGTAAAGAAAGAAAAGAAAAGGAACGCCAATTAAAATAGAGAAAAGAGACAGTAAAGGACAGAGAAGAAAAAGAAAAATGGAGAGAAAAACATAAATAACGACTAAAACGGCACTCAGACAGACTGAATGCATGCTAATGAATACATGTCCCTGGGTGAGGGATGGATAAGTCATCAGAAGGAGACGGGCAGCAGAAGTTTATAGGTTTTAATGCATTAGAAAACCTAGACTTTGTTTTGTCCTTCCTTGCTAATTTCAAAATATCTAGTAATCTTATGTTCTCTCATTATTAGATTCAGTTCACCTCTCCTTAGCCATTCATGTGTCCTGCATGGTGAGCCAGCATCAGAATCTTCAACTTTATTCTAGCTGAAATTGGCAACCAATCAAAGCTGTGTCATACTCAGAACATTTAGCGTAATAGATCAGTTTAACTTATGTATTTTGAATGAAGTGAAAAAGATGTTCAATCTGTTCAGAACTCTGCTGCACGACTAATCTTTCGTCAGCCATATATACTCATATAACTCCTCTTCTTGAATCACTTCACTGGCTTCCCTTCCGTTTCTGTATCCAATTAAAACTTCTCCTTCTGACCTATAAATGCATTAATTCTTCTGCCCCTCACTACCTTTCCTCTCTCCCTACACCCCTTCTGCTCTTCTTCTGACTTGCTTTGACCTTTTCTTCCACTGTCAACTCCAGACTTCACTCCTTTCACCTTGCTGCTCCTTATACCTGGACAAACTACCCAAGCCTGTACGTCAGGCTTCATCCCTGGCCCTTTTCAAATTCATACTAAAGGCTCACCTTGTTGAGGTTGCTTTTGTATTCTGATCCTTTATTTTCCTTGTGTCTCCTTACCCCTCCCTATTCTGCCCTTATTCTTGTCTTTTGTCTTATCTGTCTTAATTAGATTGTAAGCATTGATGAGAAGGGACCATCTTTATATATGTATGTACAGCGCTGTGTATGCCTTGTAGCACTTTATAAGTGATTAATAGTAGTAGTAGTAGCATAGTACAGAATGCAAACTAAAAGTGCATTGCAGTAATCTAGTTGATTTGGTATGAAAGCATGTGCTAGTGTTTTTAACACTAGAAACCCCAAAGTGCGTCAATTGACGCAAATGCATCTTCGAAGGTTTATACCAGCGCCACTGCTAGAACCATGTCAGTTATGTAATGATGTCACATACTGCACATAATAAACAAATAAGTAACTTCAAATTATTTCACATCTGCATTTCATGCCCAATGCAGTCATCGTGATAATGCATCAATTGACGCACTGTGGGATTTCTAGGTAAAATGCCTTTTTGGGGCTTCTAGTAAAGACCCGTTGTCAAGGAATGGTCCTATAGGATGGATTATTCTTAAAACAAAAAATTCTTTTTGTACAAGGGCAGATATATGGGGATGAAAGTGAGATCTGTATCCATAATAACCCCTAAAGAGGAAATAACATCTTTAATGGGGATTTGATGTCCTGTTATTTACAGGCTCCTGATGTTTTAGAGAACCAAATAGCAAATGACTTACTAGCATTAAGTACAAGGCTATTGGAAGAAATCCATAGAGCTATTTTTTTCTAGATTGCTGGATAAGCTAGCTCGATTGAAAGATGAGATCCCACGCTTTGTGGTAAATCAATATCTGGATATCATCAGCATATAAATGTGTGCTGAATCCCAATCCCTGTATCAAACTGGCAAGAGGAGCAATAAATACATACCAATATTAAATTAAATTAAAGTGCTGATGGGATGCCCATCTCCCACCAGCAAAAGAGGCAGAGAGGCCATGAGAGCAGCCATAAAGACAGAAGTCTGCTGGTGGGGAGCTCGTCTCCTGCTGGCAGAAAAACAGGTAGAGATTGTGACTATGGCCCAAAGAAGGGTTTGCCAGTGGGGACTCCATTACTCACTGGCAGAGGAAGAAAGTCTACCTCAGCACAGCTCCAAAAAAGGCCCTTTCTCATGGTCTACTTAGATCCCAGGAACTAAGTAGAACATGGGGGAGAAGCAGAGAGGAGTCTGGAAGAAAGAGGAGAGTTACAGGGAGAGAAGAGTGGATATGTGTAGGAGGGGGATGGAAAGGGAGAAGGAAGGGGGGGGGGAGTAATAGGGAAAAGGGGTGAGAGTTGGATAGGAGTGAGCATGAAAGTAAAGG
Source organism: Ichthyophis bannanicus (assembly GCA_033557465.1). NCBI lineage: Eukaryota > Metazoa > Chordata > Amphibia > Gymnophiona > Ichthyophiidae > Ichthyophis > Ichthyophis bannanicus. The sequence continues at coordinate 1,173,639,527 of CM066031.1, forward strand.
GGTAACCCTGGGGAGAGGGAAATGGAGGACAGAGGTGGGATTGTAAGAGGGCGAGACAAAGAGAGAAAGTTGGGAGGGGAACAGAGGATGGGGGGTTGAGAGTATAAAGAGGAGGGACAGCAGGAGAGGCACTGGGGGGGGGGGGAGGGATTATGAGAATGGGTGGGAAGAGTGGAAGGCTGAAGAGATGAGAGCATGTTCAGGTTATACAGGTCACAGATTTAACTTTTCAGGTTTCTTGATGTACTTATTACACTATTTTGTTATTTATTTATTTAACACTTTTTCTATTTTGCTTTTCTAGGAGTCAAAGAGGTTTACAATAAACTAGGTACAATTGAACAAGCATGGGGTATTCATGAACTGTCTTACACATAACAACAAAAAAATGATATATAACAGGAGTTTAGAACCAGACTAGATTGGTTATGTTAACTTATATACTGTACAGTGGTGCGAGTAATGACTTTCCTTTGGTGTCTTAATAATCTCTTGTGTGGATGCCGTCTTGTGAGGTATTTATTTGCTCTTCTATGGACGGAGTTGTTGTGGGTGGTATTATTGTGGTTAACCATAAGGTAGAGTGGGAGGTGATTATTTTGGTGTCTGGCGAGCTTGTAGGCAGTTGCTCCCTTGTTTTGGCCTGACATGGCAGAGCTGATGTGTATTTATTCTTGTTGAGAGTCTGGGCCATAAAATTCTAAGATGTCGGATGTTTCTTCTGACCCTTTTCCTTTACACTGTGGCGTTCCCCAAGGTTCAGTATTGGCTCCCTTACTATTCGATATCTTCCTGGCACCTCTTGCTCTTTTGATACAACAATCCGGAATCTCTGCCTTCTTCTATGCCAATGACGTTATTCTTTTGCACCACTTTTCCTCCCTCCAGATCTTTCCCCCTTAACTCTTGTCTCTGCGTGATAGCTGAATGGTTACCTGCTAACTGTCTGCACGTAAATCTATCTAAGACACTCTCCATTTGGTTTACTCATGTCAGTCCCTCTCCTCAGGCAGCCCCGTCCTTTTCTAGCTCACCCATCCCTTTGATGTCTTGCTTTCGCTATCTAGGTGTTTTTCTTGACTCCGATCTTTCCTTTCGGGATCACATCTCTCATATTTCCAGATCCTCCTTCTTTTTTCTCCATCAAATCCGTGCTATTTGCCCCTTTCTAACACCACAGGCCCTCACTACTCTTATGTTGTCCCCTGTTGTCTCGCGTCATGACTTTTGTAACTCTGTCCTTGCCGGTCTTCCCCAGTCCCAATTACATAGACTGCAGCGTATACAAAACACAGCTGCGCGCATAATTTCTCACTCTACATGCTGGGAACACGTAACCCCTCTCCTCATTAATCTTCACTGGCTCCCCATGGATTTTCGCATTCGTTTTAAACTTCTCACATTGGACCACCAAGTCATATACACTCACACGCCATAATATTTGTCAGACCTCATTCAGTCTCACACTCCCAGTCATTCTCTCCGGTCCATGCATATAAATCGCCTCCATCTTCCTTCACCTGCTCGTGCCCACTTACAATCTACCTGCATATCTGCTTTTTTCTTTGCTGGATCTGCACTCTGGAACTTCCTACCAACTTCCCTTAGACTAGAACAGAACCACAGCACGTTTAAAATCCGTCTAAAAACTCATCTTTTCTCCACTGCATTTGACCTTCCCATTCCCCCCACATAGTCCTGTGTCTCCCTCTCTCTCAGTATTGTCTTCATCTATATGTATGGTATGCTTGATTGTACTATCTGCTATCCTGTCAAATATTGTAACTTCTTTTCTTTTTCTCGGCTATTGTCCCTCTCTGTATTTATAAAATTGTGAACCGCCTTGATTTTCTTATTGAAAGGCGATATATCAAATGAAATAAACATAAACATAAGATTAGATGGGTCTTTAGCTTCTTTTGGAAATTGGCTAGTACGTCAATGACTCTTAGTTCGGATGGTAGGGAGTTCCAGATAGTTGGGGCATAAAGCGTGAATGCCTGATTGCATGTGGTCTGTTTGTTGTTAGTTCTCTGGGGTGGTATGGCAAGGAGATTCTGCGTACTGTGCCTTCTTAATCTATTGCCTGAGGTTTTTCTTATTAGTGACTGTAGGCATTCTGCTGATTGGTTTGTATTACCCTGAATGTGCTGAGTATTGCTTTATATTTGATTCAGGTGATGATGGGAAGCCAATGCAACTGCCTTAATATGGGGGTGATATGGGTGTGCCGTGAAACTTCATATATGACCTGTGCTGCTGTATTTTGTGCCAGTTAAAGTGGATATAGTGTGTGTTTGGGTAATCCTTGGTAAATTATGTTACCATAGTCTAAGAGGGGAGTTATTATTGCTTGGCATACTGTACGGAAGTCTTCAGGTTTAAGAAGGAAGCGTAGGTTCTTCATTGTTTTTAGTTTGTAGTAGACTGATCTGGCAGTAGTGACCCTGCTGGTTCACTGGGCAAACATCCAGAGAAATAGCATCATCTATCATTTTTTTGTATATGCTTTATTTGACCAATAGCATGCTACATGCAACCAATATCAATAAACCAAAAAAGTCCCGAACAAAACTTCAATTTACAGGCAACATCTATGCTGAGTAGTCCAACAGTAGTCACAAAACAAAACATTTGTACCTTTTGTTATCCCCTGTAACACTGCACCAGCAGAGGGCGACTCTCATGCCCTTCCCTCAACATCCAGAGAGACATGTCACTATTTGTTGTTTTTCTCTTTATACCGCCCCCCCCCCCAGACTCCTGCTTCCCCCTCCTCCTCCTCCTTCCCCCCTCCCCTCCGTTCCCTCCTTCCCCCTGCTTGAGTTGGAGTGGTCATAGGCAGTCAAGGCAATCTTTCCATACTTTCCAGTATGTCCTTTGCTCCAGGAATCCATTCTCCCTCAACTCGCTGAGTATCCACTCAGCCATATCTCTCATTCTCATCTTCCACTCAGAAAGAGTCAGAGCCCCTACCTTTATCCAATGCACCACAATAACTTTTTGGGCGAGCAGGAGCGCAACTTGGGCCAGCTGTTTTTGTGCTGTGCCCTATACCTTCCCATCCAGAGCTGCTCCATCTCCCAACAGAAAGGATTTATAGTCCCACTCTACCTGTGCCCCAAGATCCTCTGCAGCTTTTGGAGCACTCCTTCCCAGTAAGGCTGCAGAGTTGGGCATTCCAGGAAGAAGGGAGTCCATGTTCCCTTTGTACTCTTGCATTTCTGGCAATTAGGGTTGTCCCATAAGCATATTGTGGCCCCCCTCTCCCATGTCAAGTAAGCTGTACGCAATATCTTACACTGCATGTCCCTCAGGCCCATGTTCAGGGTGTGTGTGGGTAGATCTGCAAATAGCATCCCCATGAGATGCCCATTGATATCTTCCCGCAGCTCCTTTGCCCACACGTGCCCCAGTACCTGATGCAATTCCCTCCCCTGAGCCTCTCTAGCCATCCTATACCAATAGGCGACCCTATTGTACTTGGCAGGTGTCAACAAAAAAATCCTATCTCCCCGTTGATCCTCCCCCATTCTGAATTTACTCGTAATGTAGTGGTGACACTATAAATACACCATCAGGTGCGCATTTGAGGCCTCCCAATTTGCTTTGAATTAACTAAAAGTTGGTACTGTCTCTTGCCCTACTTCTGACATGTGACCCACATCTACTGTTTGCCCACCATCTGAAAACCTGGTTGTCGCATCCAGGCAGGAACTCTGGGTTCCCTTGCAAGGATCCGAAAGATGATTTTCTCTTAGCCTCACCCACTTTGACCCTCCATCACTGCTATGCCCTCCACATAGGTGCAACAAAGCACCTGGCACATCGAACGCCGCCCCAGCTGCCCTGCGAGAGCAGTAACAGACAGAAAAACTTATGGAGTGGGTATCCCTCATCAAAATGGGAGCATATCTATCCCCCCCCTCACCTGCATGCAGCTCATGAATCCATCAGAGTAATGCAACCACATTGTAGAGGCGTAAATCAGGGAGGTTCAAACTTCCACCTGCTCCACCCATTGTCAACTTAGCATAGCTAATCTGGGCCAGTTTCTTCCTCCATAGAAAGGAGTTCACCGCCCTAAGGTAGATCCTCTCCTCTGCCCCCTTGACCCATAGGGGCAGCATATGCAAAGGGTACAGCAGTTGCGGATGGAAGATCATCTTAACTATAGCCATTCTCCCAAACAATGTGAAAGATAAATCCTTCTATCTGGCACACTACTCCTTCATTTGTGCTAGCTTTGCACCTACATTCTTTTTATATACTACTCCTAGGTGGGCACTGAGGTGCACACCGAGGTATTTCATAGTCTCACGCGCCCAAGCATAGGGAAAGTCACTTTTGATTTTATAGGCACAGTTCTGACTCACTGCCATCACTTTGGACTTGCTCCAGTTGACTTTAAGCCCTGCAAAGGTGCCAAATTGGGCAATCATATCCATTACCCTCTGAATCATTTTGCCTGCCCTTCCTATGAACAGCAGCATATAATCTGCAAAAAGATTAATTTTGTAGATCTCTGAGTCTACCCATAGACCTGGCCAATCATTAGTTGTTCGATTGTTGATAGCCAGCGGTTCAAGAGAGAGCAGAAAAAGGATGGGGGATAAGGGGCAGCCCTGTCGTGTGCCTCGATGAAGAGAAAAGCTCTCCGAATGTTCCCAAATAACCAAAATATGGGCTTGGGGGTGATGATACAGTACCCAGACCCACTCTAGAAATGGTCCCCTAATGCCAAATTGTTCCACCACCCAGAAAAGATATTCTCATGATACATTATCAAAAGCTTTCTCCGCAACTATGCTCGCTATAATATCGTCCCCCTCATTGTTTTTCCCTTGCTGCAGTACTGCCATTGCCTTCAGGAAATTGGTAGAGGGGAAACATCCCAGCACGAATCTCACTTGATCCAGGTGATTAAGAGCCAGGGTCACTTAAGCCAGGTGCCGCGCTAGAATTGCAGCCACCAATTTAACATCTTGGTTCAGCAAGGAGATGGGTCGATACGACCCCACCAGTTCTAGGTCCCTTCGCGGTTTAGGAAATACCTCTATTGTGGTCTCGTTTTGCCTCCCTCCTAGGTCCCCGCAAATAAGAGCTTCTGCACACTGCTTTTGGAAAGGCTGTATCATCTCCTCTTATAGAATTTTATAGAACTTTGCTTCAAGGCCATCTGGGCCAGAAGCCCTTGCGAACTTAAGTGCCCTTATAGCCAGCCTAATTTCCCCAGATGTGAAGGGGCCCTCAGCCCCTCCAGCTCCTGAGTTGTTACTTGGGGCAGCATGATTCTCTGGAAAAATGTATCCTGGCTGATTCTATCCTCGAGACCTCTATCATAGAGCTTGCTATAAAATTGCTGGAACTGCTCCCTAATAGCTTCTTCCCACTTTTCCAGCTCACCCTGCGGATTCCTTACCCCCCTCACTGAGATTTTGTGTTTGGCAGGGTTTACCAGGTACACTACCATTTTGCCACATTTATTCCCCCATTTATGTAGCTGATATTTATATACTTTAATATCCCTTTCTGCTCGTTGGGCAAGCAGGACGTTAAGTTCTTTGCGCAGTACTAAGTACTGTTCCCTGTCATTTGGGTCCATATAATGAATATGTTTTCTACGTAGGATCTGGAGCTGCTGAGATAGATCCAAAATCTGGGCATCCTTAGCCTTCTTCTCCCTGATGCATATGCTGATGACCCCCCTTATGGTGGCCTTAGCTGCTTCCCACAGTACCCGTGGGTCCATTCCCTCCCATAGTACCCATGGGTCCATTCCGTGGGTCCATTCCTGTGGGTCCATTCCCTCTGTAGCATTCTCCTGCCTCCAAGCCTCCTTGAGATGCTGATGTAATTCCCTGTCTTTGTAGAGGGTTGGATTCATCAGCCATTGGGAGGTGCCTAATTTTCCATGTCCCCCCATCCTCAGCGTCAGCCACACGGAGGAGTGGTCCGATAGTCCCGAGTCCCATATTTCCACCCATTCAACTTTATGCAATAATGAGATAATCCAACCTAGCATAGTTGTTATGGGGGGGGGGGGGAGAAATAAAATGGGAAGTCTACCTCCCCCGGGTGCATAATTCGCCATATGTCGATCATGCTATGCTCATCCATCAGATAGCTAACCCTCTTCCCCTGGTTCCCCGCCTGCGAGCCCCGGGGTGGCCTGCAGTTGATAGTCAGGTCCTGGGGCAGGTTAAAGTCCCCGCCTATGATCAGTTGGTAACCCCAAGCTGTAAGAGCTTGGAGCTGAGTGTGAGAAAAAAATCACGGCAGCAGACATTTGGCGCATAGACATTACAGATTATTATCTTGTGCCCTCCCAGCTGCCCCACCATCAAGTGGAAGCAGCCCTCTGGGTCTGTTATGGTTTTATGAATATCAAAGTGTACCCTGTGATGAATAAGGGTGGCTACCCCCAGTTGTCTGCCATTGTATGAAGAGTGGCCAAGCTGCCCCACCACCCCATCATGAGCTTCCCATGTTCCTTCGCAGTGAGGTGGGTCTCCTGCAACATCATCACATCCGCCCTTTCTTTCCTTAGGTAATTGAGCAACTTGGTGTGCTTTATAGGGGAGTGGATCCCGTCTACATTTAAAGCGTAAGTTTTTAATTTATCCAATGCCATGGCGATCAGCCCATATCCCGTTCAAGCATGTTAGTGTTAGTCTGATAGGGGCACCCATCTTCCAGCAGAACAGGCACCCCTGCTTACCTTCTGCTTTCCTGCCTCTTCCCCACTGACTCTGCACCCCCTCCCTGCTCTTCCCCTCTCTCTTGCCCTCACCCCACCCTCCTCTCCATGTAGCTAGTTCTCCCTTCCTTCCTGCTTCTTCTCGTCTATTCCCATGTATAGGCCTTCCCGCCTCTGGCGCTTTCCCCATTGACCCCCCCCATCCTTGGCCCCTTCCTGCTCTGCCCGGTTCTGTACCCCCACAGCCAACCTCACATGCATCCTTGAACACTCCCATTCCCCCACACATTCTCCCCCTCCCCCCTTATTCGGGACAAATGTGGAATAGCCAAATTACAAATTATGTGCGGCAAAGTTCCAGCTTCCTCACACCTGTGGCTGAACTCTTTGAGAGGTGCAAAGGCTGGACCCCCTCACTCTGGCCCACTCCTATCATGGACCGCATAGTGGTTCTCCACCGCGCCCTTCGATGTAGCCCTGTGATGTTTCTAGCTCAGCACTTGTCTCCCTCATGGGCTGCCCCTGGCTGCTTGTCCCGCTTCTGTAGGAGGGGGCTGATAAATAAAAATAGCTGCCATTTAGTCGCTCTCCAGAGTGGGAAAATGCATGAGAAATGGGAGTACCAAGATGTGCAACTGTGGCTCCGCCACTCTATGTCTCTGTGGAAATGTCCAAGACTCCTCATGCCTGAGGTAAAACGTCAATAAAAGCCTTCAGTGCTGCTGGGAAATCATATTAGGAGGTTTGGTTCTCATGCTATACTTCGCCGGGTATTGCATTGCAAACTGTATGCCCTGTTGTGCCAACTGGGAGCAATATGGTTCCATGGCTTGGCGATGCTCTGCCACGCGGTGGGAGTAGTCACCGAACAACAATAGCTTGTGGCCTTGATAGTCCAAATGTTGTTTCTTGCAGTACTCTCCCATAAGTGCATCCTTGTCAGCAAAATTGAGTATGCAGGTGGGGGAGTGGTCAATCAGGATGGCCGCTGAGATTCTTTCCCTCTAGATGCCTAAACACAAAGGGAAGGCAAGAGTCACAGGGAAGGCGAGAGTCAAAGGGAAGGCGGAGCCACAGTCTTCTGCATGCGGTCTGATGGATCGTTTTATTGAAGTTACTCAGGTGCAGAAACAGGAGATCCATTCTGGCTTGGCCACAGCGACAGAGGAGAGAACGCCACCCCAGAGCCCTGCTGCTCTGAGCCTGGCCCCTGCAGTTCAGGTGCCTCCTTCCTCATTTGTCAGGGAAAGGCAGACAGCCGATCGAGGGGATACTGCTGGTGTTTCAGCTCAGTTGTCCCTCGGTAATTCCGGGGAGGCTTCAGCCCCTTTGCGGCAGACAGAAGCTCTGACGGTCAGTGATCTTTTAACTCAAGGTATGCCATTTCAGCCTTTTCTTGCTGTAACCTCCACTCTGGTGTCTATTTTTACTTCCATACTACAAGTATTTACTTTGGAAGTAATTGGGGAAGCAATTGTTTCACTTTACGATGTGGTGAACAGACAGACTTTGGCTCTCTCCACCAGGATCCAGGAAAACACAGTCCGAATCGATTCTACTCTGAGTAATTTGGAAAATGTTTATTTAACATTTTCTTCTATACCGCGCTATTAAAATCAGCGCGGTGTACATCGAACAAGAATACTGCAATGTATACAAATAACATTGAGTTTACAAAGAACAGGGAATTGAACATGGGAGAGAAAACAGGGAAATTAAATACGTATTAACTCGAACTATGTACAATACTTTAATGTAAATGGGTGTTGCATTAGTTTTGTGAAGGTTGGTAGGGTTTGAGGGGGACTACCTATTATCTGTGGGGTTGACGTGCAGGGGCGACTGGGGGGGGGGGGACGGTGGCCGGGTGTTGGGTGTGCTTCGATCGCTGGCGGTTTCTGAGGAGCCTTTTGTGAACAGGTGGAATTTTAAGGCCTTTCTGAATAGGATGAGGCTTTTTTATTCCACGGATTTCGTGGGGGAGTGCATTCCAGCTTAAAGGGGCAAATAAGGAGAAGGCTCTGTTGGAGGTAGCCTTTGTGCACTTAGTCATTAGCTTGGGGACTGCTAATGTGTTCCGTGCAGTAGATCTTCTGTTTCTGTTTTCCAGGGTGCCATGAATTAGCTTGCTGATTGGTGTAGGGGGTAGTTATTTAGGGCTTTGAAAGTGAGGACCAATGATTTGTATTGGAGCCTGGCATGTAGAGGTAGCCAATGCAATTCCTTCATGATGGGCGTTATGTGGTCGGATCTTGACGATCCGGAGAGGACTCTTGCGGCTGCATTCAAGGCTAAGCTGAGTGGGTTTAAAGTTGATTGTGGGAGGCCATGAAGGATGATGTTCGCGAAGTCGACATGTGGAAGGACTAGTGCCTGGAAGGTTGTTCGATAGTCTGTGAAGTCCAGTAGGTGCCGGAGGTGACGTAGAGTTCTGATCTTATGGTATATTGCCTTTGTTAAATTACAAGTGGAAGATCATGGAAGTCAGTTGGTAACACTTTCTGAATCAAACTCGATTTTGCTTAAAGATAATGTGGCCTCTTCGGTATAAGCTGGAGGTTCTGGAAAATGCAGCGAGAGCTATGAACCTGAGGGTTTGAACTTTCCTAGGATTAGGGGTGTTATGGCCCTTGGTATATTCAAGTGCTATTTGGTTGAAGTTTTAAGAGTTTCTCCAGACTTAATTCCACCTCCAACAAAGGTTTTTTTATCTTCCAATGGGGAAAAAACAGGCAGTGACTTCAAGAGAGGATTCTAACTTAGAAGTTTTGAATGTGTCTGAGTCGTTAGAGTATCCGGTGACGAGACTTACATTCCTTCTACATTGTTGATTTCATTGGTTACGGATAAAGAATGGTTACTTAAAATATTCTTCGAGAAGAGATTGGGAACTTTTTGTGGTCATACAATTCCCATGTTTCCTGATATAGCTAAAGAGACGCAAAAGAAAAGAAAGCAATTTTTATTACATAAATCAGGAGTGTTGCAGATTGGGGGGTCTTTTTATTTAAGATTCCCTTGTAAATGTTTGGTGGTATATAAATCTGCTAGATATGTTTTCTCTCAACCTGCTGATCTTGCTACCTTCATTAATGCTAAGTTATCAAATAAGTCTGTGTCAGAGTGATGTTGTTAAATAACCTCTCTCCAGTATGATTGCCTGAGCTCCCAGGGACCATTTTGTTCTTCTCATATAGTCATGTTTTCTTCTGATACGCTTGAGGCTCTCCTGCCTTAGGCATTTGTTAGGTACCTCTCCCACCCAGTATGTGGACTATAAGAGATATTTGGGTTGTTTTTCTATATTTTCATTATCTAGATTGTTGTACTATTTCTCCCTTGTATTTCTTTTCTGTCCAAGATTTTGTCTTGATGGTTTGCATATAAACTTAATAAATAATAATAATAAAAAAAATTTGAGTATGCAGGCGATGACTGCTCATGGTCTGTCAACATTCTCCCGCTCCACCATTATTTGTGTGCCTGCTGCTACCACTCCCAGTAGCTGGGGTAGCCATTCTTCTATTAGGCCCTTGAGCTTGTTCTTCCAGCAGGATTCAGGAAGGCCAATCAACCAGATATTGTTCCTCCATCCCCTGTTTTCCTGGTCATTTAGCTGCTCGATGAGTTCTTTGCAACTCCGCTCTAGCTGCTCCATGCACCTCTCCAGGGCCTCCGCTCTGCTCTCCTGCTGTTCTACCTGGGCTTCCACCTGTTGAATGCGCTGTGTCTGTGACTCGAGGCCGCCTTTGAATTTCTCGAATGAGGTGTGCAAGCAGGAGAGGTGCTCGTCCAACATGGCGGTGAGTGAGAGGGTGATCTCCCTTATTGCTTCGTCCTGGAATGTGATGACTGCGGTGGCCTGCTCTACTGCCATTTTTGATGCCCTCTCTTTAGTAGGCCTCGGGGTTTTAACAGACCTACAGACCCCTCGCTCAGGTCCCGTTGTTTTCTGGGCCCAGCGTGCTCTTCGTGCTCATCTCTGTTCCTGCCAATAGGGGGGCTTTTTTGGAGTCTGGTGCTTTCACTGTATTGGCAGTTTTTGTGCTGTTTTCGGAGTGCCAGGAGCAGAGCTCAGCAGATAGGCATCCGCTCAGCACGGCATCATCATGTGACCCTCCATATCATCATCTGTCTTGAATGACCGCTGTTCATTTCTGCATATGCAATGGATAGTTGTCAGAGTGCTGTTGGTGTTGTGTGGTGTGAAGGTATCAGGAGACGATTGGACTTGTATGCTTTTGCCAGTATTGGCCACATAATTATATATGGTCTCTTCCTTGAGTGTTGATACTAGTAATAAAATTATTTGTATTCACTCAAAACATAACTGAGGGTAATAACGCCCTACTTTTGTTCCAGTGGTGATCTCTTCACCTCTATTTAAGTGCATTGGATATATTTCGGAAGATATTTAAGAACATTTGGATATATTTCAGTATTATGAAATACCCATGCATTTTAAAGCAGCTCTTAGATGTAAATAGGGAAGGTCGTTGATGCAAAAAGAGCACGAAAGCTAGAAATCTTTGGCTTAGTGCTATAGAGTCTGAGACCTTCCCTTTATGAAAAATTAAATAAAGAAAGAGATAAAGAAAAAAGAGGTGAAGAGAGCACCACTGGAACAAAGGTAGGGCGTTATTACCCTCAGTTATGTTTTGAGTGAATACAAATAATTTTATTACTAGTACTGGCCACATAGCCAGAGTGAGAGCCAGCAAAGTGCATTTGGGGGGGGGGGGGGAGGCATGCAAATACGGTGTTTAACATACTGGCACATGACAGTTTGACATCAAAAAGTGCTGTCTGACCCCACCTACCCTGCATAGGGATCGTGTGGTGGTGCATATGTACATGCACCTGGGAGGCCATGCCATTGCCATAGGCTTTTTTCCTGTGGCAGATGGCCCCTTACCCTGGCCATGGGAGGATATGGCTGAGGCCTACTGGCTCTGAGCAGATACATAGCATTTCTAGCAGTGAAAAGGGGCTTGCTTTGTTGAAGTTCACAGATCAGTAGTCTCTCTCTTGGATTCCAGTCCAGGGGATGAGACATCCATGGACCTGGGGAGCTCTTGTGGGCTTCCAAGGTCCTGAGGCCTTTGGTTCCCTGACAGCTTGGGTGCTCAGCTTGGGGGGAAGCTTGGTTTTGGCTACCTCCATGGGGGTATGTAGATTGCACTGTGATGTCCCCCTCCCCCTCCATAGCTTTTCCATTGGGAAAAGCATAGCTGCTCTATGTAGACTGTCTCCACATCCCCCTTGGCCGATACTATGGATCCCAAAAGGTAGAGCTACTGGTTGGTCCTGCCATGTTAGTCATCCAGCTGCCGCCTGCCAGCCCGCACCATGCTCCTGCTGGTGTGCCAGTGTCATGGTGTCCCATCGCATGGCACTGGGACGACCAGCAGAAGCATGGATGGCCCGACCCATCAGCACATTTCCTTTCCTCACCACCCGACTCTTGGAGGGTCTGCTGGGACTGTGATCAAGCCATGGGGCCTCAACACTAGCAGCTCCATGTCCTGAGGAGGGATGCTGTGTCCAATCACAGGCACACCCTCCGCTTGTTCCACTTTCATGGTGGAATAAGCTGGGCACCCTAATGGAGCCCGCTGGATGTACAGGGTCCTGACTGGAATAGGCCCTGTATGTCCCGGCGCATAGCCCCTCTCTTGCCCCTTCTCTGTCTCTCTCCCTCACATCCCCATCCAGTGCTCCTGCACAGAGGCCCTGTATGTGTGGGGAGCCTGGCTGGCAGCATACACTCCTTGCGAACAACGGGGCTGCATGTCCCACTGGGACGTACAGACATGCTGTTCGCGTCCCAGAATGACCTCCGTAGTGAACACACTCTGCAATGGGCCCACTATGCGTAACTGTATTCCCCTAGCTATTCAACAAACACAAGATAATTTATGGGCCCCTTTTACTAACTCTTAACACCTGCTATCAGTCATTTCACAGCTGCCTCTTCTGCTGCTGCTGCTGCTTCTACCCCATGGTCCTGGGTTCATGATATGTGTGGGGGCATTAGCAGCAGCCCCAACTCACTCCACCGGCTGACTCCCGAATTGGCAGTTGTACTCCTGGAAGCTCCCCGCCCAACCCTTCACCATTCCAGCCCACTCCCATGGCCCAAGCAAATTTTACTACTAGGTTTGCAACTGAATTTCATCTCTGCTCAGCTGCACCATTTCAGCTCAAGCCCAAGACAGCCAGCATAAGATTTTTTTTTATCATTACATTACTTTGTAATTGATAAACTGCCCCTTAATAATGGCTTATGGACTTTTCCTCCAGGAATTTGAGCTTCTCTGGGGCAGAGCAGCAGAGGTTTGTCCCAGTGCATAAAACGAAACAAATAACAAGCAACAGGGCATTTACTTTCACTGCACCTGCTCTATGGAACTCATTACCAGACCCCATTAGGGCAATCAAAGATCTGCAGACCTTTAGGAAAGGAATGGAAAATAAAACAAAAGATATTATAATGCCTCTATATCATTCCATGGTGAGACTGCACCTTGAATATTATGTGCAATTCTGGTCGCCGTTATCTTAAAAAGGATATAGCGTTATTAGAAAAGGTTCAGAGAAGAGCCACCAAAATGGTAAAGGGGATGGAAGGATACTCCTATGAAGAAAGGCTAACAAGGTTAGGGCTCTTTAACCTGGAAAAGAGATGGCTGAGGGGAGATATGATAGAAGTCTATAAATTAATGAACAGAGTGGAACGGGTAAACGTAGATCAATTGTTTACATTATCAGAATATAGAAAGACTAGGGGACATGCAATAAAGCTACAGGGTAAACTATTTAAGACTAATAAAAGAAAATATTTTTTCACTCAACGTGTAATCAAACTCTGGAATTTGTTACCGGAGGATGTAGTAAAGGCTGTTAGTGTAGCTGGGTTTAAAAAAGGTTTGGACAAGTTCCTGGAGGAAAGGTCCATAAACCATTATTAAGAAGGGACCCAGGATATCAGTGCTTGACCCAGTAAAAGCATTGTGGAGCCTGTGTCTTTTGGGGAAATTGCTAGGTACTGTGATGAAGAAGATGCTAGTGAGCCTATGGAGATATGATTCAGACCTTTAAATACTTAAAGAGAAATAATGAACAAACAAACCTCTTCCAAAGATGGGGAAGCTGTAAAACTAGAGAGCATAACATGAAGCTGCAAGGGGGTAAATTGAAAGGCAATGTCAGGAAATACTTTTTCACTGAAAGGGTGATGGATGCTTGGAATGCCCTCCCGATGAAAGTGATAGGGGCAAATACTGTGAGAGAATTCAAAATCGCATGGGACAGACACAGTGGATCCCTTTACAGCAACAGGATAAAATCAAAATAAACGTATCTAATTTCTCAACAAATAGGGGTGTCCTACACGGAGCGGTGGGTTCACCCCTAAAGAAAGACATGGGGAGGGGTGGCCTGCACGAAGCGGCAGGTGCAGCTACTCTTGCCATCTTACTGGGCAGACTAGATGGACCATACTGGTCTTTATCTGCCGTCATTTACTATGTTACTATGTTATCTGCACTACCTATCTACAATATCTACCACATACAGTATGTATTACATTGCCCTTTCTTTATTATCATTTCCACAGAATCTAGATTACTCTACAAAACGTATATTTTTGAAAAAGTCCTGGTTTTCTTTTTTGCATTCTTTGTCAGATGCCAAGTACCTGATATGTAATGGTAGGATGCTGAACCTGTGCCATGTCAGCCTGTGGGAAAGTCTCTAAATCCTGCTCAGAGGGACCTTAAATTTTGCATTTTCAGGGACCAATAAAGGCTGCAAACGAAAATATCATCACCTGAGAGTCATAGAAGGTAAAATATCTGTGAAACAAAACTACTACTATTACTTCTTATTATTTCTAGAGTATTACTAGGGATACGCAATGCTGTACACATAAACGTAAGAGACTGTCCCTGGCTGACAGAGCTTACAATCTATTCAAGACAAAGAACAAACACCACCTAAGGTTATTTTACATTCTTAAGATGTCATCCATTTCCATAATGAGCCTACAACTGGATGTGTTTGTGTTAGCAGATGGCAGGGTGAACATATGTAGTTAGTGTACATGCCCACCCCATCGCAGACTCACTCTCCTTGTGGCAGAGGTCAGCAGAGCTCTTCCAGTAGCACAGACTGGCATTCCTACGACTCTTGAGGCACCGGGAATGGATGAAGGCTCTTGCAACAGCCTCCTATCCTCAGGACAGTTCATCTACATCTGGATTACCCCATGCAGGCTAAGGAAATAAGAGAGCTTATGTTTGTGGATGTCTGCTAGTTAACTCTTTAATATGCAATGCAGCCAACATGGAGAGGGTCAGTTTGTTGAACAGATGACATACGTTTTCTCATTTCAGTATAAACCCACCAATTAATTTCATATAGACTACCCGATAATCTTAACTGTAAAAGTGTCTTAGCCCTACACTACAGGAAATATGTTAGTAAAATATCACTTTCATTTATGGAGCTCATGAATTCAAATGCCTGTTTTGTGGAAGAAGATTTGGGTGCCTGCACTAACAGAACTGGTCCCGAATACATTTATTCCTGTCCCTCTTTGTCTTCCTCACTCTCTTCTTTACTAGCTAGAAAGGGTGAGCTTGCCAGTGATGTCAACATTTAAACCTGCTGAGAGAGTCTGTTATGGCTTGACCTGGAGCATGAAATATGGAAAGGATTTTCTTGTGGCCTTTGAGTCTGAACTGCTGAACAGAAAGTCATTGTCAGTGGCAGTGTCTTGATTTCCTTTTCATATAGCACTGCGGGATGGAAGGCTAAATAAATAGGGTTCTGTTTAAACCATTTAAAATATTTTCCATAGGCTTGCCTTTTGATGGACCATGTCTACAGAGCTCTCTGGCCGAAATTCAAGGGTTGTGGGTGTGATAATTGCTTTTGGGCATCAGTAGTCATTCCAAAATCACTGCCACTGGCTTTCCTCATACTATAGTATCTTCACTGTGCATTTTATATAAGGGGATTGTGCCCTCTTCATTATTTGTAAGAAAGAGTAACGAGGTCGAGGAACATATTATAAAGGCTCTAGAGCAGGGGTTCATAACACAGTCCTTGGGACACACCTAGGCAGTCAGGTTTTCAGGATAACCACAATGAATATGGATGAGAGAGATTTGCATGCACTGCCTTCATTGAATGCATATTCATTTCTGATTTAGAGTCCCTGTTCTCTTTCGAGATTACTGATACGTCTATTCCCATCACATTCACCTCAGCCAGGCATTTTCGCTCTTTTCCACCTGTGGCCATCATCTTGACATTCATGGCACACCGAGGGGAGAGTTTTTAGCTTTCTCTGCATATATATCCTTAATAGTTTTATTGGTTTTGCCTTTCTTAAGCTTGGGCATATCAAATACTTCATAAGTGGACTCTTCGGAAGGCTCATTGGACATTAAAACACTGTTTATAATGCCACAAAGATGGAGCTCCACTGTCCTCCATTCAATCACATCCCCACTATAACCGTAAGTTGCCAGAAGCATGGAATTCCACTGGTAAACAATTCAGAAGTAAAGCAGAGGAATGACATGTTGGTGACGTGGGATCTGCAGAAAACACATGTGCAGTAGAGTTCTTTAAGGGCCAAAGTGCATAGACAGAGAGGCCATCAAGATGAAAGCTAAAGGGAAATAGCATCAAGGAGCTCACAGGAACCAAAGGAGGAAGGGGAAAGGGGAAGCAGATATTTTAGATCTTGTGCAGTTGATATTGCAGAAAGGAAAAAAAGAGAACTGATTTGTGGGGATGGAGGGAGAGATTGGGTCAAAGGTTTTTGGCAGAGTTTGAAGGGAATCTATTTAGGAAATGAGTGGAGATAAAATCAAGGGGAAGATGAGGGGTACAGAGGCTAGAAAGTAAAGAATATCAGTTTTAGACCTGTCAAGGGCCATCGAAGAGGAGGTATAGCGAGTTGATCAGAAACTAATGCAAGGGAGTGAGGAACAGACAAGAAAATTATGTCATCAGCAAATGAATGTTAGAAAAACCCAAAGGAAGATTTTAATAGACACTGAGGTTCAATGTACTATAGGGAAGAGCACTGCCCCAAGCTGGAGCCCTGTGGGATGAGGTAACCTATGCACATAACCCTGACAGAGCGATTAAGTTAGCTATACAGACTACCACAGTATTGTTTAGTGAGACTTGTTGCTAGAGTTGCAAAATGGGCTACAGAAAGTGCTGCCCAAATATGCAAATAAATTACAGGTTGCACTACAGAGGTGGTATGAATTGTTTTCAAAGCTGCAAGGAGTTGGCAAGTAAAGGGATGAGTGGGTTTGATATTCAGGCAACATTCTCCAAAGCTCATTCTGCATGGACCTCTTGAATGAAGCACAGTTCTTGGAAGCTGGGCACAAAATGTATCAGCCTATCACTTAAAGCTTGTTTGTTGACATTTATTTCTCTGTATCCAAATGGATTAACATGACAACCACTCTACTTAATTCCAAATTAAAGGGAAAAGAAAATAATGAGTAATGATATTCTCAACCCAGCCCTTGGGACACACCTAGCCAGTCAGGTTTTCAGGATAGCCACAATAAATATGCATGAGAGAAATTTACATGCACTGCTTTCATTGTATGCAAATCTCTCTCATATTCATTGTGCTTATCCTGAAAGCCTGACTGGCTAGGTGTGTCTTGAGAACTGTGGGCAGCTAAAAGAAAGGACAAGCAATGTACTATATAGTAAAGCAGGCTGCCCTTGGCAGTATTTTCAAAGTGATAATGTTGCAAATCATACAGAATGAATTATTCTTGATATACATTTCCTTTGATCTGATATTTAATGAAGAATAGATATTCAGGAGCTGATTTACTAAGGCTTTTTCCTATTCTGTGTCCATTAGAAATGATCTTGATATGCCATGCTAGTTCACATAGAAAGAGACCCTGGGGTTGATATTCAGAAGCACTGGGGATCACCTGGCAAGGCTGAAGAAGTTGGCAGAGACTCATTTAGGTCAGAAGAGACCCATTTAGGTCAGAAATCCTACTGACTCAAAAAGCCACTGAAGAAAAGAGGAGGTGTTGGGACAGTGCCTATTCAGAGTTCCCCCTTAGATTCAAAGGCCCTTGTAGTGCTAAATTAGAGAAAGGAGAATTTGTGAAGTATCTCACAAATCAGAAGAGGGAGCTCCTCACTGTGAGAGTTGGAATAGAGGAGGTAAAAAATCCCTAACAAGTGTAGCTTGAGGAATCCCAGATTGAAGACTAGAGAAGGGAGGCCCCAGACATGAAGAGGGAAGAAAATATGTTCCAAGCAGTTCTAACTATTTTTGTCGTCATTTTTTGCCTGTGAAAATAACAGCTTTTTATTCTGCTTTTAATTGCCTGTAGATATATTTTTGTATATACAGCTAAAACCTGGACTAGACTTGACCTCATTTGCGTGAGTGAGGAATGCTTGGAAAGAGAAAGAGCCTGAGGCCACATAAAGCATTCCACCTATTAAAGGCCTTGAAGTAAGTCTTACTCTAACTACCCCCCCCCCCCCCGCCCTCGCTCTCTCTCTGACACACACTCCAGCCCATGGACGCATGTTGAGATTCCCTCGCTCTGCACCATTAGAGATCTCAGCACATATCAATGCGGCTAGTAACGAGGGTTCACACAAGACGTTGTACATCATCCAGATTCTTTGTGGAACTCACCGAAAAGTTTGAGTAGGCTTCTTTCTGCAAAATTCACAAGCTGAGTAAAAGATGGCATGTCTGGAGCTAATTGCCCCACAGATAATGTTTTATCTTTTTTAATCCAGTTTGTGTGCAAGATGGTCTTACAGCCGAGGGAAATAATGTCTTAACCTACATGTAATCCATAATAAGGATATGTTGAATGATGTATCACAGAATTGTTTTACAATTTTAAAAATGAATAAACCTAAATTTGTGGCTTGTCTTGATTTGTACATGTTAATCCTATTCTTACAGGCTTAGCCAATTCCAGAAGGAAAACTGGTGTTTGGTTTTACACTCCATCAATCTTTTTCTACGTCTCATGGAAACTATGGACAAATTGAATACTTACTTTTTCCAAGATTCTGAAAGCAACTTGTGGTTTTATTTCAGCTATATTTTTTGACTTTGGCTCAACTTTTCAGCTCTAATTTTTCATAAGAATTGTCTTTATTTGATTAAAATGACTGTTGCATTTTGTAATAAAAATCCTCTTGGTTAAGCCAATTATACATTTTATTTAAAAATATAGGGGGGACTATTCAACTCGATTAACATGGTTAGCAGATCTGTTAACCGCGTTAATCACGTTTACTGGGATATTCGGTGACAATGATGCAGTTAGTGTGGCTGAATATCTCCGGGGACTGCCACTGAACACCCCGATGAGAGCCGGCTAGTATTGGGGCGTTCCACGGATGGAGCGTAGGTGGCACCCGGCAATAATAGGGCGGCAGCGATGTTGGCCTAACTTCACTGCAGAAGCTTACCGGGCAATAGCTGAATATCGCCGCTGCCCAATTAGCTTCTCTGCTATCTGGCCAACCTGGATATTCAATGCCGAATATGGAGCTGGTGGAATTGGTGGCCGAAGATGGAGCTGGCATTGAATATCTAGGCCTTTAGTTCAGTGGCCACAGCTAGCCGCTTTAGCAACGCTAGCCACTGCTGCTAAATATCGGGCCCATAATATCCAAATGATCTGGTCAATAAATTTAGCTCCTAAAATAATTGTTATAGGCAAACTCCAAAGCAGAGAGAGTGGCTTACCACTTTACCAGGGAGGCAGGGTATTTTACAGCAACATTTTTGAACAACAGTGACTGCTACACAAGAATTTTGTGTAGCCATGAATCTAAATAGTATAGCAAAATAATGATTAAATGCAGATACCAAGTGAAATTCAACAGAGAAACCTGTTTACTCTCTTTGCCCCTACTAAGTCGCTTCTCCCCAGTCTCACCACTTCTGTTCCAAAAGGGTGACACTTCCCCTTGCCACCCAGCCCCAGCAGAAACATGAAATCAGCACCCTCCCAAATGTCAGTCTTCTTCAATCCCCCTCATTCCCAGCACTCTCCCCTCTCTCTCAATTCCCCCTTCCTGTCCCCAAATGTCATTCTCTGTCTTTATGAATCCCTCCTCCATTTCCTCTGAGCATATCAAAAGTGACTTCATGGCTCTGGGACAGAGGGTAAAGCAGATAAGAGTGCAGGTGGTGTTCTCTTCAATCCTCCCTGTTGAGGGTAAAGGCCAAGGCTATCCTCCGAAGAATAGCTGGGGATGTGTGAAGAAAGCCCCCAGGTAAGTGAAAGCCCCTAGGTAAGTGAAACATTAAATATCTTTATGGAAATAGGTAAAAGTGGCAACATATGGAAAACAGTATGTATAGATGTCTGTAGCATGAGAAATAAGATCCCAGATGTTGAGGCTTTAATGGGAGCAGCTGACTTGGATTTAACAGCAGTAACAAAGACATGGTTCATGGACAACCATGACTGGGATGTAACTATACCAGACTATACTTTATTCAGAAAGGACAGGGTAGGAAGAAGGGGAGGAGGAGTGGCACTATATGTAAAATATAATATTAAAGCTATGGAAAAACAGGGCTTAAAAGGTAGAGAGTAGGCACTGTGGGTTAAACTAGAAAGAGGGAAAGAGAAATCTATTTGTATCGGCGTGATATACAGACCTCCTCAACAGGGAGAAGTGGACGGAGAGTTAATTGAAGACTTACACGGCATTGCCAGGAAAGGGGAGGTGCTACTGATAGGGGATTTCAATATGCCAGATGTTGATTTGCACATCTCTGCTGCAGTGTCATCTAAAAGTAAGGAGATCCTGGATTCTCTACAGGGAGAACTATTCAGGTAATTGGTAACAGATCTCACATGTGAAGGGGCTATACTGGACTTGGTGCTTACCAATGGTGAAAGTGTTTCTGATGTTATAGTGGGAGATCATTTTGCATCCAGTAATCACCAAATGGTGTTGTTCAGTATTTGGATTAGGGCTGATAAAATCCAGTCAAAAGTAAGAGTCTTAGACTTTAGGAAAACTAACTTTGCAAAGATGAGACAATACCTCAGGGAGTTGTTAGTGGGATGAGAACAGCTGGGGGATGTAGAAAAACAGTGGGCAAAACTGAAAGGGGATATTTTAAGGGCAACCAACCATTTTGTAAAAATGGTAAGTTAAGGTAAAAGGAAAAGGAGACTGCTATGGTTTTCAAAAGAAGTAGCTGGAAAGGTGAAGAAAAAGAGGGAGACCTTCATGAACTACAAGACATCACAGAGAGAGGAAGACAGGCATCTATATTTGGAAAAACTTAGAGAAGCTAGCAAAGTAAACGGGAAAGCAAAGATTCAAAAAGAGGAGGAAATAGCCAATGCAATAAAATGGGTGGGGGGAAGACATTTTTCAGATATGTTATTGAGAAGAGGAAGGGCAAAAGTGGTATTGTCAGACTCATGGGTGAAGGGGAGGAATATATAGAAGCTGATGAGGATAAAGCGGAATCGCTTAACAGATATTTCTGTTCTCTGTTCACAGATGAAGAATCAGGAGCAGAACCTCAGAAAACACCCACAAACAGGAACAGAAGTGAGGGGCATCTTGAAAAATTTTCAGAGGACAGTGTTCGCAGGAAACTAGCTAAACTTAAAGTAGGCAAAGCGATGGGACCGGATGGGATACACCCGAGAATACAGAGGGAGGGTGAAGGGGAGGAATATATAGAAGCTGATGAGGATAAAGTGGAATCGCTTAACAGATATTTCTGTTCTCTGTTCACAGATGAAGAATCAGGAGCAGAACCTCAGAAAACACCCACAAACAGGAACAGAAGTGAGGGGCATCTTGAAAAATTTTCAGAGGACAGTGTTCGCAGGAAACTAGCTAAACTTAAAGTAGGCAAAGCGATGGGACCGGATGGGATACACCCGAGAATACAGAGGGAACTTGGCGACGTTCTAGCAGCTGCACTGACTGACCTTTCCAATGCCTCATTGGAGTCAGGAGTGGTGCCAGAGGACTGAAGAGAGGCACATGTGGTCTCTTTACACAAAATCAGAAGTAAGGATGTGGTTGAAAACTAAAGGCCAGTTAATTTAACCTCGGTGGTGAGTAAATTATTGGAAGTGCTGCTGAAAGAGAAAATAGTGAGAGTTCTGAAGTCTAACAGATTACCAGATCCGAGGCAGAATGGATTCACCAGAGGCAGGTCTTGTCAGACAAATCTGATTGATTTCTTTGACTGGGTAACCAGGGAGTTGGGCCAAACCAGAGTCCTAGATGTGGTGTATTTAGATTTCAGTAAAGCCTTTGCCACCGTTCTGCACAGGTGACTTATAAACAAACTGAGCACCCTAGGAATGGACCCTAAGGCTATTGCTTGGGTTAGAAATTAGTTGAGTGGGAGACGACAAAAGGTACAAGTAAATGGAGCTCACTCTAAGGAGAAAGAGGTTACCAATGGTGTGCCTCAGGGATCTGTCCTTGGTCTGATTCTTTTTAACATCTTTGTTAGTGATATTGCAGAAGGGCTGTCAGGTAAGGTTTGTTTATTTGCGGATGATACCAAAATCTGCAATACAGTAGACACCCAGGAAGGTGTAGATAACATGAGGAGGGATTTCGCTAAGCTTGAAGAATGGTCTAGAATTTGGCAGCTGAGATTTAATGTTAAAAAATGCAAGGTCATGCATTTGGGCTGCAGCACTCCAAGGGAGTGATATAGTTTAGGAGGTGCAGTACTTCTGTCCACAAAAGAAATGCGGGACCTAGGTGTGATTGAGTCTGATGAATTTAAAGTAGCTAAACAGGTAGAAAAGACAACAGTGATAGCTAGAAGGATGCTTGGGTGCATGGGGAGAGGAATGGCCAGCAGAAGAAAGGAGGTGATAGTGCCTCTGTATTAGTCTTTGGTGAGACCTCATTTGGAGTATTGTGTGCAATTCTGGAGACCGCATCTTCAAAAGTATATAAACAGATTGGAGTCAATACAGAGGGTGGCTACTAAAATGGTTAGTGGTCTTCGTTATAAAGCATATGAGACTTAAGGATCTTAATATGTATACTTTAGAGGAAAGGCGGGATAGAGGTCATATGATTGAGACATCTAAATACCTTTGTTGCATAAATACACAGGAGGAGAGCCTCTTTCGATTGAAAGCAAGCTCTGCTATGAGGGGACATAGAATGAGGGTGAAAGGGGATAGACTCAGGAGTCATATGCAGAAATATTTCTTTACGGAAAGAGTGGTGGATCCGTGGAATAGTCTCCCAGTGGAGGTGGTAGAAATGACGACAGTATCTGAATTCAAAAAAGCATGGGACAAACACAGAGAATCTCTAAAGGGAAAAAGGGGACTGTTGTAGTGGTTGATATGGAAGGGCAGACTAGATAGGCCATGTGGTCTTTTTCTGCTGTTATTTCTATGTTTCCTCCTCTTTTTCTTCTCTTTGCTTTGAGTTTCCATTCTTTTGTTCCATTTTTCTTCAGACATAACCTGGAGCATGCCGGAGTGGCAGTATTAACAATGGGGTTCATTCCAAGCCATGAATAGCATGGATGTACTGCCTGCCTGGACATATATTCCTGCCATTTGTCCCCCTGCCAATCCCACAAAAAGGCTCCACATACGAACAACAGAGTTGTACGGGGAGCCTTATATGTGGGTGGGTGGAAGGCAGAGCTAGGGCGGGGCGTTGATGGGTCAGCACCCTCGACATACAGGGCCGATTCTGAGGTTGGCCCTGTATGTCAGAGGTGGAATAAGTCCCCCTGGATGTGGCATTTTGGTGGCGGCCAGCAGAGACAAGTGAGGTGGGGATTCAGGAAGTTCCCTGCAGCCAGACCCTAGCCATGGAAGGTTGGATCAAGGGTCCGGCTGTGGGAAAAGGAAGATTTTGGCAGCAGCCGGCATGTGCAGCTTCTGAATGGAGTCACAGTGCCATGGCGACGGGACACCATGGCTCTGCGGTTCCATTCAGGAACCTGACTGAGCTAGTCAGGATGTGGTTGGGCGTGCGGTCTGTCAGAATTGGGACCCGGCCTGCACATTCAGGCGCTAGACCCGATTCTGATCTCGTGGGGGCCATGGGATCAGGATTGGGTCTATCTTTGCATGACCCGATTCTGCACGGACGTACAGGGACTGCATGGCCTGAATGGAATGGCCTCATTATTAACAACATTAACAATTGGTAGACAGCATTAGGCTAATCTGATAACCCTGAGGGGTAGCACACACTCCTCCCCACCTCTCATGTTGCTGGGTTCGGTGACCCTGGCCCACTCCATGGTCAGGGCTGCTCCTTATACCCCGTCACCTACTGCTCTGTGTGGGTGTCCGGGGCATCCCTTCTGTTTCTATGCTCCTGGAAACTGTGGCCAGGCCCCCTGGGCCCTGATGGCTGGCCCCGGTCACTGGACCCCAGCACCCTGTATCGGTACCTGGGCCCCATAACTTGTTTTGTGGCACCCCTCCCTTCCCCTGCCTGGTGAGGTCCTGCCTGCTGCCACTGTGAACCCCCCCCCCCTTTTGCGCTCCTGGGAGTGGAGGGGAGGGGCCACGCTACTGTCCAGAAAGGGAGGGCAGCCCTCTGCCTCTTCCTTTTATCCGGCACAGCATCCTATGCTCCCCCCACCCCATCAGAGCTCATTTGCTCCGGCCCTCTGCCCCTGGCTGCACAGTTATGGGGCCAGCAGCCTTTTGGTGCCAGCTCTCCATAACCCAGTGCATGCCAGAGTGGCTTCAGGCCCATCTTCTTCTCTGTCCCCCTCCCTCCCCCCCACCCCGCTCTGTGCCCTCTTGCTCCCATGCACACGATCCATCTTTCCAACTCTTTATTAGTGGATCAAGTTGGCCACAGCGTGCTTATTCAGCACTTAAACACATTAAAAGTATTAACAGTATTAACAACATTAACAATTGCTATACAGAGTTAGGCTAATCCAATTACTCTGAGGGATACCACACACTCCTCCCTGCCTCTCAAGTCACCGGGTTCAACGACTCTGGCCCTTATACCCTGTCACCCGCCGCTCCATGCTGGTGTCTGTGGCATCCCCTCCGTTTCTATGCTCCTGGTGACTGGGGCCAAACACCCCTGGACCCTGGTATCTGGCCCCCCTGTCATCAGACCCCAGCACCCCATATTGGTACCTGGGCCCCCTAACTTGTTTTGTGGTACCCCTCCCCTCCTTGTCCCAATGAGGTCTCGCCACCAGGAGGGCCCGTGGCCCAACTCACGCCATAGTGAATACGGAACTGATGGCCCTCCACAAGCCCTCGATGAGCAATTCCACCCCAATCTCATTTAAATGTACCCCATTCCCCCTGTAAACTGTTGCCCCTGCGGCCACTATGCCGCTGTGCTCCACGACTGTGGATAGATAGTTAAGTTTATTTTGATTTTATCCTGTTGCTGTAAAGTGATCCACTGTGTCTGTCCCATGCCATTTTGAATTCCATCATGGTGGGGGCAAATACAGTGACGGAATTCAAAATGGCATGGGACAGACACAGTGGATCCCTTTACAGCAACAGGATAAAATCAAAATAAACAACTATCTAATTTTTCAACATACTAAAACAAAGACATGGGGAGGGGTGGCCTGCATGGAACAGCAGGTGCACTACTCTTGCCATCTTACTGGGCAGACTAGATGGACCATACTGGTCTTTATCTGCCGTCATTTACTATGTTACTATGACTGTCCCCCCAAGCACCCGTATGAAGTTCTCAATTTCCTTGTTCAGTTTTTGCCTACTCTTCTTGATGCCCCTCGGCCGTTTGGCTCCCAACCAATGTTGGCAGAGGATGATCTGGGACCAGATGACCTGAGCACCCAACTTGGTCTGCAGCCAGGCTACATCCACCTTGATCCAGATAACCAGGTCTATTGTATTAGTGGAAATGATTTTATTACGCCCCAGATGCAGAACTACCACGTCTGGCCATTGGCTGCCATGAAGACAGCCAGCGAGTGCAGGCTCAGCTGGTCCCATTGCGTCCCCCTCTTGCCCATCCATTGTATGCAGGCAGTGTCGAGGGAAAGCCGAGCTGCCATCTGAAATGCCCACTGGCTGCCCTTTTTCTTGCCCAGTAGATATAGGAATGCCCTATGATCCACACTGACATCGCTCTGTAACCTAGTGGACAAGAGTGAACAGCGTTAGAGATCCACCTTGCTGTCTGATATAAAGCCTGTACCTCTTTTACTCCCATCTTCCAATTACCCATATCTGTTCTCCCGTAGGCTCAGGTTGTGGGCCACAGTAGCAGCCCCTATTCGGAAGGAGTGTAGTGTAAGTCCTGTATGCTCAAACCCTGCCTCCTCTATTGCCCTCGGCCACATGGTCTTAAACTGATATTGTGATAAGCAGGACCCATCGCAATGCCTCAGCAAGGGGCCCCCACTGGCGGGCACACCCATAGATATTCCCTCATGGCCACCACCAGACACAGGTCCCAATCAATGTGGAATTTTGCCACACTGTCTTTCCTCTCACAAGCTGGTTTGTCTTGGACTAGGCCAAGAACAAGTGCAACCTGTTGCCCACTATCGCTTTGTCCCCTGCCTGCATGGCACTGACTGTCATGTCTGTTGTGGACCGGGGCAGGACCTTGCTCATGCGGAAGGCCCCAAAAACATCAACAGTGTCATCAGCCTGAACAGTGTCTCCTCGAACCTGTCCCTGTGACAAACTCCGCCCGCCATAGGGCCCTCCTTAGCATGAGCAGGGTGACTGTCTAGTGACCATCCGGCCTCTGTGTGGCCTCTCTGGCCCAACCCTCTATTGCCTTCTTCACAATGAACTCCTTGGTCACATCCCTGAGGCCCTGAAGCTTCAGGAAGAATGCAACCTCCTCCAGCATTATCCTGACCTGCCCTGACGTGGCTCCCTCTGCTCGGGTGCATGTCAAGAACTCCAGCAAGAGCCTCGGTGTAACTCCATGTGTGAATCTGGCTCCATGTGTGTGAATCTGGCAGCTATCCAACCTGCCCCAGGCTCACCAATAGGCCTTCCAAATATCATCTGGAAGATGCCATCAACACCCTGCTGGACTCAGCCTCCAAGAGTCCGCATCTTCTCGGGAATTGGCGTTGCCTTGGATGTGGCACTGGGGGCGATCTGCCAGAACTGCTGGAGATGAAAATGAGAAAGTGCATCAGCTATCTCATTCCTCTCCCCGGGACATGGCTGGCAGTGATAAATGCATTCAATTCCAGGCTCAGCAGAACCATTCTCCTGATCAGCCTCAGCACCCTTCCCACCCGCACTGTCTGCTTGTTGATGGCGAACACTACTGCTATGTTGTCCGTGCAAAAAACTACTCACCTGTTCACAAACCGGGGCTGCCAGAAAGCCAGTACCATCACAATTGGGAACATCTCCAGGAATGTTATATCCCGGGTCACCTCGTTTTTGTGCCACTCGAACAGCCACCACTCCTGACACCACTGACGCCTATAAAAAATCCCAAACCCCACCCCCTCTGCCACATCTGTAAACAGCTCCAGGTCCCTGTTACATATGGCGGGGTCCCTCGATATTTATTTATTTAGTATACATTTGTATACCGCTACTTCCAGCGATCAGCAGCGTTTTTTGATTACAGATTGGAAATTGTCAAATCATGACAGGAAATTTTTGAGGTATAAACACATTGATTAGACAGGAAAGCACAGCCCACAGAGAACTATTTTACAAGGAACATGGGCTATGGAGGGTTAAGTGGCTTGCCCAAGACCACAAGGAGCACCTGTGGGACTAGAAACCCCAGTCCTTCCGGCCCAAGGTTGCTGTCCTCTAGTGGGATTTGAACCCCCGACCTTCCGGCCCGAAGTACTTTGCCCCAACCACTAGGCCACTCCTCCATGTTTCTTCCATTGTATTGCAGCAGGAACTGCTGCCACACCTGCAAATCCTCTCTCAAAGGGGTGCTGACCCTGATGAAATGGTGTCCCCTGTGGATGCCCTTCATGCCATATGCAAGCCGGTGAATGAAGGCCTGGCCATGGGCATCACCAGACAGGCAAAATTCAGGTGCCCCACCAGTGACTGCTTTTGTCATAGTGTGATCTTCTTCGCTGCTATCGTTGCCCGGACTGTAGCCCTCAGAGCCGTCACCATCTCCTTACTGTCAATTTCGATCCCCAGGAAGCATAACTACTGTGCCGGCCCTTCGGTCTTATGGGCTGCCAGGATGACCCCCAACTCCATGGCCTTCAACTGAAATATCCCCAAGTTGCACTGACAACCTTGCCTGTCAGCTGCAAAGATCAAGAAATCATCCAGGTAATCTATAATATTTCCCCTGATAAACTCCTCGTCTACCACCCATTGTAAGCTGAATTCCTCGAAATAAGTGCATGATATGAAGCATCCCAAGGGGAGGCAATTATCCACATAATACTTCCCACTGAAGAGGAACCCCAACAGGTGGAAGCTGTCCAGACGTATTGGGAGCAGCCGAAAAGCTGATTCCACATCCATTTTAGTGAGCCATGCTTCCCTCCCCAGGCTCCAGAGCAACTCCAGGACCTAGTCTATAGAAGCGTACTTCACTGAACGTGCCATTGGGTACAGGTGGTTATTCATTGATGAGTCATCAGGGTAAGACAAGTGATGTATGAGCAGGGACAAGGCACAATGGGCAAACAATTAGGTTGTGGATAGGGCTACCCCCAATAGGGCCTGCTTCAATTCCCTATCGATCTTCCGCTGGACCACCTCCTTTCGCTCGAGGTCGGATCGCAAGTTCTCTGCCACCCGCGGGCCCAGTGGGCCATTGTATGGAATACAAAAACCGTGTGTAAAACCGTTCACTAACCATTGTGCTTTGTGCTGATTATACCCCCCCAAATTTCACCGCAGAGTGCAGTTGGTGAAATTCAAATTTCACCCAAGGGGTTGGCCTCACTGCAGGCGCTGTTGGTCCCCTCTTGCCTTTTCCCGCATCTGAGCTGAGGGTATCCCTCCCTGCATGCAGCACAAGTGTGCCTGTTCTTACAGGTATTATTACATTGGCATGCCCCACCATTGAAAAGCCGGCATACCCCTTGCCACATGATGGGACTGGGGGCCCCCTTCCCCGATGCCGAGCCTATACCTCTCGGACCATCCTCCTGCCGCAACCCCACTGGTTCAGCTGGCCTGCTGCACTTGTGTCATCAACTGTATCCACAGGTTTATATCCTTCCTGTCCCAGCTTAGACTAGGAGAACCTGCCATGTTCCGATGGAACGCAAGCCAGGCAGTCCTCCATAAACCCTATAGACCTTGCAGATTCTGTGTTGGTACTTAAGAAGCCCTCTGCATTGCTCCGGGTGTTTGTCCCCCACCATGCTGGCTAACACCCAAAAGGCATGTGTGGGACTCTGCCTGCCTTCCTAGATGACATCTTGCACTTGCTGCGGCACCCCGAGCAATCGCATTGCACTTCATTTCACCTAATGATATGGGAGAAACTATCTACATATTCACCCTTCCAAATTTTTTCTTTCAGCATGATGGGCACGTGGCTATCTAACATGCTCGTGATGTACATATACTCTGCCTGTCTGCTTTCCGAAACCAAGTTTCCCTCCCCGCCATGCACCTGTGACAGCGGGTCCCCAGCGATCACTGGGGCAATGCCACTGGCCAAAGCGGTGCTGGAGGGGGAGCTGGGGTGGTCAGCAATGGGGGTCCCTGTTTTGCCCATCCCCTCGGTACCCGCTGCCCCTGTAAGCATGGCCACTGAGGTGGTAATGATCTATAGCAATATCTGCAGCAGCCCAGCCATACCCAGTCGCCTGCCCGACCATCCAAATTTGGGATTCCACTGTGGCTGACATGATCTGCATCTCTCCCCCCTCCTTCCTGTGAGGCACCCTTGGCCAGTCCTATCCCCCCTGTCCCCTTCCACTCTCCTGCCATGCATGCCTCCCCCGCCATGCATGCCTCCACTCATACCTGTCTGCCGGTGCCCCCCACTGCCCTCCCCCTGCCCCATCATGCCTAAAAGAATTAACTTGTTCATACTCACCCCTATGCTCTGCTTCGCCTGGTGCAGCTGCCCAGCTCACACCCGTTGATTCTGGTGGAGTCACCCAGCTCGCATCTGTCGATTCCATGGCTGTTCTGTCTGTGGCTCATGCTCCATCAAGTGAACACAGCAGAGCCTGGACGCATCCTACTCTGTGGACTGTGACTGTGGCTATTACTTGGCTCACGAGGTCACGCATGCCCGGTGTGTCCTGCCCATCCCCACTGCAAAGCGGAGACAGGTTGCTGGCCACTGGTCCATTCTGCGCTGAGGCGTGGACTCCATGCACTGCTCCATGCATTGACATCATTTTTTTCCACTGTCCCTCCTCATGCTACCCGAGCTGTTCCTCTTCGTGCTAGCTGAGGGTTTGCTATGCTTCGCTGCAGTTGCCATCCTCATACGTCCGTCACATTGCTTTGCTTTCTTCCTTGCCTGCCCTGTTTCTGCGTCTGCGCTCGCCCGCTTGGCACATTGTTTACCGGCCATCGTTCTGGCCCATGCCCCGCTGTTCTGATGTAGGGGCCCGCTGTCCTGATGGAGAGCTGCTCTGCTGTCCTGATGATGGGTTAAGTGGCCTACCCAAGACCCTCACGAGTTCCCGGCAACAGTTTATTAAAAGTAGCACTTCAACTTGGCTGAGCTAAAGTGCCCCAATTCCTTTGGATGATGTTTTTAATTGACTTGACCAAGGCCACTAGTGGTGCCAGTGGGAATTGAAACCCAGCTTTTCTGGGAAGCAGGCGGTTGCTCCAATCACCAGAGTACTCCTCCGCCCCGAGGTGAGCTCTGCTTGGCCTGCAAGTTCCTTCTAGCTTCTTGGCCCTGCGATGGAACTTCTCCACACTTCTGTCAGTTCCCCTTTCATTCTCTCACAAGGCTCTGTAGCTGCTGCCTTGCACCTCCTGGCCTGTTCACCTCTGGCAGCTTCCTAATAAAAGAAAATATTTTTTCACTCAACGTGTAATCAAACTCTGGAATTTGTTACCGGAGGATGTAGTAAAGGCTGTTAGTGTAGCTGGGTTTAAAAAAGGTTTGGACAAGTTCCTGGAGGAAAGGTCCATAAACCATTATTAAGAAGGGACCCAGGATATCAATGCTTGAACCAATACAAGCATTGTGGAACCTGTGTCCCTTGGAGAAACTGCTAGGTACATATGACCTAGATTGGCCACTGTTGGAAACAGAATACTGGGCTTGATGGACCTTGGTCTGACCCAGTATGGCATATCTTATGTTCTTATGTTCCTTAACCTCCCGGTCAGCTCTATTAGGCAGGGGAGGGGAGCCAAAGAGCCTGCCGCCCTGCTGATTTGGGCATTGCTGTCAACCTCCCACGTGCTGTCTGCTGCTGGTTCTCTTCCCCTTGCCTCTGTGCGGACCTGGAAGTGCTGCCTGCCAGCAAGTGAAGCCGCTGCGTGTACTCTGCGGAACCACTACATTGATGGCAGTGGCAGTCTGGTGCCTGTGGCCTCCATGCTTCACCCTTGAGCCAGTGAGTAGCAGGGATAGTAGGGGAAGCCGTGCCACTGTCTGGAAAAAGGAGGGTGGCGCTCTGTCCTCCTCCCTTTATCCAGCGTGGCTTCCTCTGCCCCCCCCCCCACCCCGCCAATCAGAGCTCACTTGCCCTGGCCCTCCACCCCTGGCCACCCAGTTATGGGGCTGGCACCCTTTTGGCGCCGGCCCTCTATAGTTTTTGCTATTTCTTGTCGCCCACCACTCCTTCTTTCTTCCCACTATGCTCAAATTAACCCTTCTCCCTGTTTCTCTCCCTGCCACAGTTCTTTTTCTCTTCATTTCCCTTCCCTTCTTTCTTTATCACTCCTGACAACATTCTCATTTACTCTCCACAACTCTCATTCCTATTTCCTTCTTCCCCCATGGCCATTTCTCTCCCCATCCACCCTTAAGCCTTCTTTCCTTTCTTCCCACATCCCTTTTTTTGGTTTTCACTTCACTCGTCTCATGCCCATATCTCCCTTTGTTTTCTTGTCTCACTTTAGCTGCAGAGCACCATTCCAATTGGTGACCGCTTGGCTCTTGCTGGTGTCACAGCAGTATTGCTTGAACAGCCTCATGATTGCCTCACATAGCTCCCACCGATGACGCCGTCAGTCTCTCCATTCCCCAGGCATTGCTGGGGCAACTTTTCCTAGTGCTATGTGCAGTTTGCCGGTACTTATAGAGCTTCAGTATAGAGGTGATGTTGCAGCCGCCATTATTCCAGGAAATGACAGAGATGGATGAAATCTTGATGAATTCCAGCTTGGATTAAATGAAACTTTAATATTTGAAACTGGCTATAGACACAGATAAGTTATAATTATCTCCTGATGCAAACCTGTTAAGAGTTGATAGCTTGAAACAGCGCTGTGTCAGGCGTATTTTGAATGGAGTGAATAATTATGGACATATTTTTGATTTATTTTTGCTATGTGAAGTTTAATTGGATGCACTTATTGAATTAAAGTAAAAGGGACAACTGGTTAAGACTTTGCAATTTTATAATCAGATCCGACAAAACAATCTCCTTAGGTCACTATGAGGGTCATTTTAGAAGCCCTGTTCGTGCTTTGAATGTCTGAAAACAGCATAGAGACATCTCCAGAGCTATTTTAGAAGCCAGGTCTGTGGATGTTCAGGTTTGAATGGGAGCATTCCCAGGAACCTAGACATCCCTGCCTGATCTCAGAAATGTCCTAGATGTCTGGAGTCACGTCTTAGTTTAGATCTGCTCCTGGCACAAACAGGCATCTGAAAAGTGTTTGTTTTGGTTGAAAAACATCCAAAGCATGTAGAGGAGAAAGCATGTTATCATCCTCAGTACTCAGCACAATGTCAGTAGCAGCAGCAGCAGCAGTGGGATTTGAACCCTGGCTTCCCTTTTCTTAGCCCAATATGCTGGCCATTAGACTAGTCCTAGATATCCAGGTTCTGGAATACTATTCTGAGGATGTCTATGTAGATGCCCTCGCAAAATATCCATACTGAGCATGTCCACATTTGTGAAATCATGTCTGCACCTAGATGTGACTGCTTATTTTTCAGATGTTCTGGCTTAGACATCCTAGATTGCACTTGGATGTCCTTTCTAAAAATGCTCCTCCACATAGAGGAGAGAGGTCACATGAAAGGATAACATCATCTTGGTGTGGCAGGAAATAATCCTGTAGCTAGGACCTGTCCCCCAAGTGATGTAATACTCTCTCGCACTGAGGAGGTTTCTCCAGGGACATGTGCCCATGAGAGAAGGGTTAGGATGGCCTTTATAGTTGGTGATTCGATCATTAGGTATGTAGATAGCTCGATGGCTGGTGGTCGTGAGGATCACCTGGTAATAACCCTGCCTAGTGTGAAGGTAGCGGACCTCACGCACCACCTAGATAAGATTTTAGATAGTGCTGGAGAGGAGCCTGCAGTCTTGGTACATGTTAGTAACAATGATATAGGGAAGTGTGGGAGGGAGGTTCTAGAAGCTAAATTTAGGCTTTTAGGTAGAAAGTTGAAATCTAGAACTTCCAGGGTAGCATTCTCAGAGATGCTTCCTTTTCCATGCGTAGGACCCAAAAGGCTGGCAGAGCTCCAGAGTCTCAAGGCTTAAAGGGTTAGGGCTCTTCAACTTGGCAAAAAGACAGCTTAGGGGAGATATGATAGAGGTCTATAAAATAATGAATGGAGCGGAATGGATAAACATACAGTAGATCGGTTGTTCAGTGCTTCAAAAAGTAGAAAGACTAGGGGACATGCAATGAAGCTACAATATAGCACATTTAAAACTAATAGGAGAAAATATTTTTTCACTCAACATGTAATCAAACTCTGGAATTCATTAGTGGAGCATGTAGTAAAAGCTGTTAGTGTAGCTGGGTTTAAAAAAGGTTCGATCAAAAAGTCCATAAACCATCATTAAAAAGGATGGGGGAAATCCATTGCTTACCCCTGGGATAAGCAGCATGGAATCTGCATACCTTTTTGGGAGCCTGCCAGGTACCTGTAATCTGAATTGGCCACTGTTGGAAACAGGATACTGGTCTTGATGGACCTGGTCTGACCCAGTATGGCATCTCATATGCTCTTATGTTCATGTTTGGGCACAATTCTTTTGGACTGGCACTATGCCTCTGGCACAGCTCCCATTGACTGTCCTACTACAGGCCAACTCTTTCTGTTGGCACCATCAGCACCATAGCTATCTGCTGTCCCTGGGGAAGAAAGCAGCAGTTTTTCCAAGCAGGACCTTCTGCAGAAGACCTTACTCTACATCCGTGTAGCAAAGAAAGTTGTCAGGCAGTGTTGCGTCATCACTCTAAAAGCAATGCCAACCAGATAGTGCATCCCACAACAAATTTTGCCTTGCTTTTATGATGTGATATCAGGAGTTTCTTTTCTGATGCAAAGAAGAAACTCAAATTGGACTTTGATTCTTCAGTCCTGCAATATGTTCTCTACCTCACAACTGCTTGAGCCTCCCATGCACACTAGTTTGTATCCACCTGTGCTTCTCTAATTTACTTTGTGCATTCTGTTTCTCTTCTTTATTCTTCTGATCACTATTAGCAAATTTCTCTCATTCCATGGCTTCTTGCACCCTTTCTTCACCCTTTTTCATCCTTGTCATTTGGTTTGCATATTTATGCGTTCCTCTTCTTATATTCCTCTTTTGCCAAGGCTATACAATTTGAATAATGTCATACTCAGCTTACCATGCCAGACCTATGGTCTTGTGGACTGCTGTTGAGTTGCATTCCAGAGTAGATATATGGTAGACAAACATAACAATAGAATTCCTACAAATCTACTAAAACCAGCAGTAAGCGCTGTGATAAGGAAGCTTATCATAGCTCAGGAAGGAGCTATAGGAAAGGTGAAGTGACTCTGAACAAGCAACCTGTCAGTTCTGGTAGAAATAAGAAAACAGAATTTTCCCATAAAAGACTACCAGCCCCAGAATTCACCAGGTTTCCAACAGCCCTTAGAGGAGCTGAAGTGGGGAAACGTGTGTTCAATCAGGAGGGCTATGAGGTAATCCCTAAGCACTCATCTCAAAGGGCAGGGCCTGATTCAGCACAGCTGCGCTGTGTTAGGGAGGAGCACTCATCTAAGCAGAATAAAGGTAGAGTTTATTCTACAGAGAATCAGCTTGAGCTTGATCATCTTCATCATCAGGAGGATCATCAGAAGCAGAAGCCAAACCAGACGGACAGAGAGGGAAAGAAACCCTTTGGAAGAAAGAGGAGAAAAGCCTTTGAGAGGTCTAGAAGAGTCCAGAGCAGTACGTATACTGGGAGGCATTCCAAGGGCCAGCATACACCATTGGACTGGGGAAAGCCAGAGGAATGGTGCTGCAGAGCTAGGAATCTCCAGACGGTACCTGTGAGAGAGACGGCTGCACGTGGAAGGGACCCTAAGACCCGTGCCAGAAGGTATGTGAAGAGAGATCCAGTGTCCAGGGATCTGGATTGGAAGGCTGGACATAAGAACTGGACTACATACTGGCCAGGCTATATAGAGAGGAACTCTAACAGCAATGGAAGCTCAGGTATGAACACTGATCTATGCCCTAGCTATAACCTTGAAAGACAGCAGGGAAACAAGTATTCTCCTGAAAGTGCTCCATTGGGAGATTCATCTGTGCCAATCCATGATATTGAACCCATGCTTGTTGAAGAAGAGGGGGTGATAACAGATGAAGAATCTGTTTACATGGACTGCTCTCTGTCTAAACTCCTTTGGTGATTTTCTGTTATAAAGTACAGCAACCATCACAAAGAAATACAAACTTGTTCTTTAATCTACTCAGAAAAGCTCATGAGTAGGATTTTTAGCCACGCAGTAGAAAGCAAGCCAGCTAAGGGGTTTCAGCTGGATAACTGCTAGCAATTGAGCCTTACCTAATTGCTTGTGAGCTAGGAGAGAATCACTTCTGAATCTATGTGGGAAGATATAAGAAGTTTACCTGAAAAGAACAGTTTTTTTCTTTCTTTGTGGCTTTTGGTTTGTTGTTTGATACTTGCTAAGAGAATATTAGCTAAAGCCTACAGAAAAGACCAGTTTGTTACCAACCAGGTCTTATTTCTTTTGCTTTGATTGCCTGACAAGTTCAAATGTTGTTTTTCTGGTTTTGTTTTTTCAAGTTTAACACTGAAAGCAAGTAACCTGATTTATGTGCTACCAAGCATATCTGTGTTGGGAGAAATAACCCCATAAATAAAAATCTTATTGGCTTTACCCAAAAGCACAACTAATTATTGTGAGCAGCTGTGTCAGGTGTGAATGGACTGCATTGCCCACAATCCCTTGCAAATCATATTGACATATGCACTTGCCAAGACTGTGAACATTCTCACCCAGGCAGCCGTCTGACAGCGCACAAAACTATTTTGTCCTATAGGCCCAGAATAACTATATAAGATCTTCCTTGCAATGTATTTAGCTGCTATACTTTACTACAAATGGAATGGAGACTCTCGCCTGCTACATGGCCAGATGGAAATATAGGGCCCAATATTTAGCGCCAGTGACTGGCACTACTAATGCGGCTAGCCCCCGGTGCTGAACAGTAAACCCAGATAGCCAATGCTGGGTCATATCCGGCTCCAGGGTTGAATATACGGCTGGATATGACCCAGCAATATTGAGCCGCTGCATGGTTAGTGATATGCAGTGGAAGTTAGGCCAGGGTTACCTGTGCCTAGCTTTCACTGCATATTGCTAACCGGGCAGCGGCTCAATATCGCCACTGACCGGTTACTGATTGACTCGCCAACGCTGCATGCTAGAAGAACCCCCTGATACGCCCCAATGCTAAGTGGTTAGCATCAGGACATGTATAGCCAGCAATCACGGATATTCAGAGGTACTAACCGTGTTAGTACCGCTGAATATCCCATGCGCTGAGCAGCTCTGTTAACTGCATTAATCGCTCTGAATATTCAGCCCATATTATTTTCCTGTTTTTATGCTACCACCTCTTCTGCCCCCGCTCATGTGGTTTTATTCTTTCTTTGTGGAAAATTAGATTTTTGTTTTACAATGGCGATAGCCTTGGAGATTGGAAGTCTGTGAGGAAATCTCATCTGCCATGATGCAGTCTGTACTGCTGCTGGACACTGCCATATATTTCTTCAGATTGAGATACCTTATGGTTGCTGTCCGTTTTGCCAGTTCCAAATGTATTAAGTTAGTCCAATAAAAAGTTAGCATCTTATTTTCCATTTTTATTTAACTACAAGTACGCTTTTAGAATCAGTGAGGGTAACATTCAGTAAAGGGTCGACCACATAAAATTAAAACTGGATAATCTTAACAGTTTAGCGTTATGTGGATTTTCAGTAGCAGTATTGGTTTAACCCTTTCAGACCTGAATTTTTTCACAGACACCATATATATATATATATACATGGAATTCAATGAATAACATGACATACAGTCTGAAAGGGTTTAATAAAATCCATGCATAAGATGTCCATTTAACTATATACCTGATGTTTGTACAGCACCACCCCTCCGTGAGGTTGCAAGTTATGCTTACAAAAGGTTTCTTTCCAAGTTGGAGCAAGGGGCTGGCACTAGAAGAAATGGTTAAGGCTATTGCAAAGGGGAGGGACTGGTAGTGGGAAACACCAGACAGAAGTGACGTATTTAACAAAATTGTATTTGTTTGTTAGAATGATGTAGGTAAATAGCGAATAATAATTGGAGAATAAAATTGCTTTAAAACAAAAGCAAGTAACAGTAGCCAACTCTGACATTTTGCTTCACTAGGATAAAGTACTTTTAGTTTAAATTTAAAACACAGAAGAGAGCTTTCTGGTTAAATTTGGAACCCAGCAGAGAGCTTGTAGTTTAAATTTAATAGTCACTCAGGGCCTAGTATCAGTAAAGTACTTTCAGTTTAAATTTAAAACACAGAAGAGAGCTTTCTGATTAAATTTGGAACACAGAAGAGAGCTTGTAGTTTAAATTTAATAGTCACTTTAAAACACAGAAGAGAGCTTTCTGGTTACATTTAGAACCCAGCAAAGAGCTTTAGTTTAAATTTCATAATAAGTCAGAGCCTAGCAGCAGCAAAGAGCTGTAATTTAAATCAAATCAGAATATAACTTAGCATAAAAGGCAAAACAGGGTCAGTACTCTTTGAGCAACAAATAAAGTCTTCTAGAGACCTTTACAAAGAAGCCTTCTACCTAGGGGGCAAGAGACCTGTGAAACGTTTTCAATAGGTGTTAACACCAGGTGGCAGGTCAAAAGGCCATTTTGAAAGACTCCTTCTATCCAAGCAAGGACTGTTAATCACCCAGGAAGTTGGCCACAGCTTACCTCAACAGCAGAGGACAGGGTACTGTGTAGCAGCTCTCTTTTAATAAGTGTTATTACCCTCCCTCCCTCCCTCCCCAACACCCATCCACCCCTGGCTGGAGCGGCCCAAGGGGGGTGCGGTCCATGTGCGGAGACTCAGTGCGGGGCCTCATTTGCATAAGGTGCCTCATTTGCATGCATATTTGCATAATGTTACCATACACTAACTTTTAGTAAACATGCCTCTTAATGAGTGCATGGATAAAGAAAGACTAAAAGATTTCTACATTACTATAATCCAGTGCCAACCGCCAGGCACATTAGGAACTACTACAAACACTGCCCATTTAGAACCCATAGCAAACCCGCCGTATCCTAACAGCACTACCAGGACTCACAAAGCACCATACCCTACCTATCAAAAGGCAACACTGCAAATATTAAACCAATACATTTCAGAGAATAGCAATACATGACCTACTGCGGAAAGAGAACAAGTGGCAATGTCAAATAGGAATTACATAAACAGAATACCTCAGCTCAGTTACACATGCAGAACATAGACCATCACTAAACAAGGAATCACAATTTAGAAAAAGGAAGACAATAATTAAACTGGGAACCCCTAAAGCCAAACTTGGAATGTACAACACTGTAGAAATAAAACTATAAATTAATTTCCTCTTGTACTAAACAAAGCGCAGACGTTAATGATGCACATTGCCTAGAGCTGACATATTCCAGTTAATAAATTCAAAATAAAGAAATATTTTTCTACCTTTTGTGCATTTTTTTCAGTTGCAATTGCTCCAGCTACTTTCTTCTGGTTTCTTCGTGTCTTCTGCTAACTCTCCATCGTCTGCTGTCCATTTGTCCTTTCTTCTCTCTTCTAGTTTTTTTCCATCCACTCTCTACATCTGCTTTAACATACTAATCTTTCTCCTTTTGCTCTTTCCTCATTCCTATTTCATCCACTCAAATTTTACCCCTCCATCCTCAATCCCCACTTACTCTCCCAATATCCGGCCAATTGTAGATTTGTCTTCCCTCCCACACAAAATATTTTTTCCCTCTCCATTTCACTCTCCCAGCTCCATCCCATTCTAATCCTCCCTCAACATCAGCTCCCTTCTAGTTCCAGCCCCACCCAGGATCCGCTTCCTTCTAGTCCCTGCATCAGCCCATTTCCAGTCCTAGACCCCCCATCAGCCCATTTCCAATCTTATCCTAGCCCCACCATCAGCCCATTTCCAGTCCTAGATCCCCCATCCATTTCCAGTCCTATCCAAGTCCCTCCATCAGCTCATTTCCAATCCCAGCCCCCCATCATCCCATTTCTAGTCCTTTCCTAGCCCCACCATCAGCCCATGTCAAATCCTAGCTCCCCTCCACTCAGCCCATTTCCAATCCAAGCCCCCATGAGCCTACTTCCAGTTCTAGCCCCTCCATTAGTCCATTTCAATTCAAGCCCCCACTACAGCCCATTTCCAATCTTAGCACCCCCCAACAGCCCATTTCCAAACCTATCCTAGCCCCTCCATCAGCCCATTTCCTGTCCTAGCTCCCACACTCAGCCCATTTCCAGTCCTAGCTCCCTCCCCTCACAGCCCATTTCCATTCCAAGCCCCCATCCCCATCAGCTATTTGCAGTTCAAGCCCCCCTTCCACTCAGCCCATTTCCAGTCCTAGCAACCCCCCAGCCCATTACCAGTCCTAAGCCCCCCCACAACCCATTACCAGTCCTAGCCCCCACATAGCCCATTACCAGTCCTAATGCCCCCCATCAACCCTCCAGTCCTAGCCCCCCCATAGCCCATTACCAGTCCAAATCCCCCCATCAGCCCACTTCCAGTCCTAACCCCCATCACCCCATTTCCAGTCTTAGCCCCCGCCCCCATAGCCCATAATCAGTCCTAACCCCCCCATCAGCCCACATCCAGTCCTAACCCCCCCATCAGCCCATTTCCAGTCCTAGCATTTCCATAGCCCATTACCTGTCCTAATCCCCCATCAGCCCACTTAGTCTTAGCCCCCCCCATAGCCCATTACCTGTCCTAACCCCTACCCCATCAGCCCAGCTAGATAATAAAAAAACACAAACTGGCTGCTGCTGCTGCCGCTGCTGCCGTGGCAGCGGCAGAATGGAGCACCCTGCGGGGCCCTCCCTGCCCTGCAGAGTCCTCCTTTCAGCATCAGCTCCCAAAGCGCGGGCTTTTCAGAGCCGCGAAGGGAGAGCTTCTCCTCTCGCGGCTCTGTTAATCCCGATTTCCCATCAGCCCCGCAGCGGGATTAACAGAGCCGCGAGTGGAGAAGAACTCCCTTAGCGGCTCTGGCAGCCGACGCTGAGGGAGTTGATGCTGAAAGGAGGATTCTGCAGGGCAGGGGGCTCCGCGGATGCTTGATTCTGCCGCTGCCATGGCGGCAGCGGCAGCAGCAGGCAGTTTGTGTTTTTTTTTTAATCTAGCTGGGCTGATCGCTGATGCAAGATGTTTTTTGCGCGGGGCCCCCTGAAACGCGGGGCCCTGTGCAAAAAACATTCTTGCTCAATGGACAGGCCGGCCCCGACCCCTGGGATAATCATAGCTTTATAGGTACTTACACATCTTAAAGGAAAGCAGGTGCTCTCAGGTGAAGCTTGTTATCCAAATCAGTCATACACTAAGGGCCTGAGATTAATTAAGCTTCAGGTGAACAAGGTATATTAAACGAATTAGGTACAGTTTTATTAATATACATATCTATAGCAACCCTTAGTAAGTAAAGAACTTAAAGATCTAAACACAAGCTTAAAACTAAGATGCAGACAGCAGTCCAGCAGTGAGATGGGGGCTTTCCAGTCTTTTGCATTGAGTGTCACATGTATGATTTTCTCCCAATTTGTGAGAGGTCTTACGTGTGCACTAGGTGCAAGGAGATCTTTGCTCTCAGGGAATGAGTCCATTCTCTGAAGGCTAGAGTAGCAGACTTGGAAAACATAAGAAAGACAGAGAGGTACATAGACGAGACCTACAGGGATATAGTCCTGAAGTCCCACCTCCAGTCTGGCAACATCCCTGTTGCCATGGAGGAGAGCGGTCACGTGACAGGAGAGCATCACCCTGGTGTGGCAGGAAGTGATCCTGTAACTAGGACCTGTCCTCCAGGTGATGTAAAACCCTCTCGCACCGAGGAAGTTTCTCCAGGGCCATGTGCTCATGAGGGAAGGGTTAGGACAGCCGTTATAGTTGGTGATTCGATCATTAGGCATGTAGATAGCTGGGTGGCTGGTGGATGTGAGGATCGCCTGGTAACATGCCTGCCTGGTGCGAAGGTAGCGGACCTCACGTGCCACCTAGATAAGGTCTTAGTGCTGGGGAGGAGTCTTCTGGCTTGCTGCATGTCGGTACCAATGACATAGGAAAATGTGGTAGGGAGGTTCTGGAGGCTAAATTAAGGCTTTTAGGTAGGAAGTTGAAATCCAGAACTTCCAGGGTAGCGTTCTCCGAAATGCTTCC
Organism: Ichthyophis bannanicus; assembly: GCA_033557465.1. Taxonomy (NCBI): domain Eukaryota; kingdom Metazoa; phylum Chordata; class Amphibia; order Gymnophiona; family Ichthyophiidae; genus Ichthyophis; species Ichthyophis bannanicus. The sequence continues at coordinate 1,173,681,086 of CM066031.1, forward strand.
TGTTCCACGTGCAGGACCCAAAAGGCAGGCAGAGCTCCGGAGTCTCAATGTGTGGATGAGACAATGGTGCATAGATGAGGGTTTTGGATTTGTTAGGAACTGGGGAGCATTCTGGGGAAAGGAGGGGCTCTTCTGAAGGGATGGGCTGCACCTTAACCGGGATGGAACCAGGCTGCTGGCATTAACCTTTAAAAAGGAGACAGAGCAGCTTTTAAACTAGATAATAGGTGAAAGCCGACAGTCTCATAAGAGTGCATGGTTCGGAAGAATGTATCCTTGAAGGATACTACCAAAAGCAGAGAGGTTTCAAAAAAGAGTAAAGTAGCCCAAATGCCCTCGAATATGGAGCAGACAGAGCTTAAAGATCCCAAATTACCCATGTCTACCAATAGCCAGATTAATATGAATAAAATACAGTCTCTAAAACACTTGTATGCAAATGCTAGAAGTCTAAAAAATAAGATGGGAGAGTTAGAATATATAGCACTATATGAGAGGTTAGATATGATTGGAATATCAGAGACATGGTGGAAGGAGGACAATCAGTGGGACACTGTGATACCTGGGTACAAACTATATCTTAATGATAGAGCTGATCAAATTGGTGGAGGGGTTGCGCTCTATGTTAGAGAGGGCATTGAGTCAGAAAGGATTAAAGTTTTGCAGGAAACAAAATTTGCTGTAGAATCTCTATGGATAGAAATTCCATGTAAAAAGGGGAAGACGATGGCAGTGGGGGTGTACTATCGACCGCCTGGCCAGAATGAACAAATGGATGATGAAATGGTCAAAGAAATCAAGGAAGCTAACAAAAGTTACAGCGCAGTAATAATGATGGGTGATTTTAATTACCCTGGTATCAACTGGGTCAGTGTCACGGCAGGACATGCTAGGGAGATAAATTTCCTAGATGAAAGAAATGACTGCTTCTTGGAGCAGCTGGTTCATGAACTGACCAGAGGGGAAGCCATATTAGACCTAGTCCTTAGTGGAACACCAGATCTTGTGCAAGAGATAAGGGTGATGGGGCCACTTGGCAATAGTGATCAGAGCATGATCGCGTTTGATTTAATTAATGGAGGAGGGATAGTAAGGAAATCCACAGTACTACCTTTTAACTTCGAAAGGGAGACTATGATAAAATGAGGAAAATAGTTAAGAAAAAACTAAAAGGAGCAGTTGCAAAGGTTAAAGACTTACATCAAGCTTGGGTGTTGTTGAAAACTACTATCGTGGAAGCCCAGACCAACTGTATTCCATGCTTTAAGAAAAGTGGAAGGAAGTCCAAAAAACTGCCAGCATGGTTTAAAGGTGAGGTCTGAGAGGCTGTTGTTGCCAAACAAGCATCTTTTAGGAAATGGAAAAAAGAGCCAAACGATGAAACGTGGAAACAGCACAAGCACCGGCAAGTCATATGCAAGGCATTGATAAGGCAGGCAAAGGGAGAATTTGAGAAGAAGCTTGCTGCAGAAGCAAAATCATAAAATTAAGACTTTTTCAAGTACATTCATAGCAAAAAACCTGTGAGAGAGTCAGTTAGTCCATTAGATGATAGAGGGGTTAAAGGGGCACTAAGAGGCGACAAGGTGATAGCGGAGAGACTGAATGAATTCTTTGCTTCGGTCTTTACTGAGGAAGATGTAGGGATGTTACCCATGACTGAAGTGGTATTTAAAGGTGTGGAAGAATTGAAGGAAATATCGATACATCGGGAAGATGTATTACAACTATTAGATAAACTGAAGAATAGCAAATCACCTGGGCCAGATGGTATACATCCAAGGGTGTTGAAAGAACTGAAATTTGAGATTGCAGACCTGCTATTAGTAATCTGTGAATTTTCATTAAAATCATCTCTAATACCTGAAGATTGGAGGATTGCCAATGTAACGCCAATTTTTAAAAAGGGTTCCAGGGATGATCCTGGAAACTACAGACCGGTGAGCCTGACGTCAGTACCGGGAAAAATGGTAGAAACCATCTTAAAGAACAAAATTACTCAGCATGTAGATAGTGTGATGTAGAAGCCCCTATAGAGCCCATGGAAATAGAAAGAGAGGAAAAGGTTACCTTTAAAACTGACAGTCAGCCAGCATACATAGCTCACTGTTTACAAAAGAAAGACAAACAGTGGGAGATAGGAGCTGAGCTGACACGCCCGAGTTCTGACGTAGCAGCAAGCCTGGAGCTTGATCACTCACACCTGTTCAGAAAGGCAGAGCCAAGCCTCAGGCAACAGAAATATAAATGCTGGTTGGGAGCAAAGGAGGGTCAGCGAGGACAACTAGAGAAGCAAGGAAGGAAGCCAGAGAGGGAGCAAGAGGAAAGAGATGTGGTTGGAGAGGCTCAGGAACCCTAGAAAATTGGAGATTTGGCAAAGAACCTACCTGCAGTTCTGGGAGAGAAACCAGCAGACTAGAAGGTGGGAAAGCACACCCTGTTGCCAGGAACCAGCCTGGGCAGAGAGAATAGGGAGCCCTTCAGTCCTTAATGCCTGAGGAAAGGCTTCAGAGTTTTCACAAGTGGAGACCCAGCACCAAAGCAGGGAGGTTAAGAAGCTCTACCTGGAACAGAGAGCCAGGAGGTGGCTCTAGTCAGGAATTACAAACGGAGAGTTACAGAGCATTTCCTTATAACTGGAAGGAACCAGATGAGAGCCAGAGAAGAAGCTCCAAAGGCACAGGTATTTCAAACCCTTGCTGTCTAGAATTGTATACAGGGGAAACACCCAAGTTTGCAGAAGGAGGTTACCCTAAACACAGTAGTAACAGTTGGCAGCCAAGCTCAGTAAATCCTGAGCTGGAAGATATGCAAATGGACTGTAATGTTAATGATATAGTTGAAGTTCCAATGGATTGCACGCTTTGCTTAGCTGATGATATCGAGTCACTGTGTTAAGTCTTTGAGTTAAAGAGCTGTGAATCAGCAAAGGAAAAGAAGTTATTTTACTTTGACAGAAGAAGCTGTTTGGTTTTCCCATCTTTGTTACTTAGAAAAGACACAGCACGTTTTGGAGCCAGAGTGTGAAAAGCAGTTACCTTATTTTGTTGTAAATAATCCTCAAGCAAACACCTGGACACTCTCCTATTTTGTTCTACACTAAGTCCTAATCTGAGGGGAATAAATTTCTTGTCATTTTGCCTTAAACACTCGACTCATAACTATTCCTTTATCAGAGGTCTAAAAGGGACTACAACTCCCAAGAGGCATTGCGAAAGCAGAAAGGTGTGGTCTCACTTTCTGATTAAAGGACATTTTATTTATTTATTTATTTATTTAACTGCATTTATATACCGCTTTTCACCGGGTCAAAGCGGTGTAACATATAACATAAGGGGGAGGGCAATTTTTCAGGGTGGGGCCATCACCAAGGGGCAACAATTAATGATTTGGGTAGACATAGACATGTATACTTCTGCTGAATCTAATTATTAGATCATGCGAATAGGGTGGTATTTCTGTTCAGAGATGTTCACGGAATAGGATTGTCTTCAGCTGTTTCTTAAATGATGTGATGTCAGCGTTGTTCCTGATGTGGTTTGATAGAGAGTTCCAGAGGGATGGAGCATAAAGTTCGAAGCTCTGTTGCAGGTCCGTTGTGTGGATTTGGTTCTTTTGTGGGGGACGACATCATGGCAGGCCAGCCCTCTTAACCCTAGGCGGAGGGCTGACCTCGTGACAATAGTCATGGCCTAATGGGAGACTGTCAACATGGCTTTGGACAAGGAATATCTTGCTTACTAATCTGTTATGTTGTTTTGAAGGTGTGAATAAACAGGTGGACAAACGTGAGTCGGTTGATATAGTGTATCTAGACTTTCAGAAAGCCTTTGACAAGGTCCCTCATCAGAGACCTTTGGCAAAACTAAAGAATCATGGGATAGGAGGCAGTGTACTATTGTGGATCAGGAACTGGTGAAAAGATAGAAAGTAGAGGGTAGGTCTAAACGGCCAATTTTCCCAATGGAGAAAAGTGAATAGTGGTGTACCCCAGGGATCTGTGCTGGGTCCGCTTCTTTTTGACATATTCATAAATGACCTGGAAAAGGGAATAACGAGTGAGGTTATCAAATTTGCAGATGACACAAAACTATTTGAAGTTGTTAAAACCCAAGAGGATTGTGGAAAATTGCAAGAGGATCTTGATAAATTGGAAGACTGGGCATCAAAATGGCAGATGAAATTTAATGTGGACAAGTGCAAAGTTATGCACCTAGGGAAAAACAGCCCAAATTATGGTTACACGATGCAAGGTTCCTCATTAGGAACCACCATCCAGGAAAAAGATTTAGGCATCATTGTGGATAACATGTTAAAACCCTCGGCCCAGTGTGCAGTGGCAGCCAAGAGAGCAAATAGAATGCTAGGTATCATAAGGAAAGGAATGGAAAATAAAACAAAAGATATTATAATACCTCTATATTGTTCCATGGTGAGACCGCACCTTAAATATTGTGTGCAATTCTGGTCGCCATATCTTAAAAGGGATATAGCATTATTAGAAATGGTTCAGAGAAGAGCCACCAAAATGGTAAAGGGGATGGAAGGATACTCCTATGAAAAAAGGCTAAAAAGGTTAGGGCTCTTTAACCTGAAAAAGAGATGGCTGAGGGGAGATATGATAGAAGTCTATAAATTAATGAACGGAGTGGAACGGGTAAACGTAGATCGATTATTTACGTTATCAGAATATAGAAAGACTAGGGGACATGCAATGAAGCTACAGGGTAAACTATTTCAGACTAATAAAAGAAAATATTTTTTCACTCAACGTTTAATCAAACTCTGGAATTTGTTACCGGAGGATGTAGTAAAGGCTGTTAGTGTAGCTGGATTTAAAAAAGCTTTGCACAAGTTCCTGGTGGAAAGGTCCATAAACCATTATTAAGAAGGGACCCAGGATACCAATGCTTGACCCAGTACAAGCATTGTGGAACCTATGTCTTTTGGGGAAACTGCTACGTACGTATGACCTAGATTAGCCACTGTTGGAAACAGGATACTGGGCTTGATGGACCTTGGTCTAACCCAGTATGGCATATCTTATGTTCTTATGTAAATTCAACCATCACATTTTCTCTCCCTGTAGCCTGCTAGCTAACGTGAACTGAGCTACCTTGCCAAGGCTGCCCTGTACCCACTTTTGGCCTCCTTATGATTCCCTGACTGGGGTGAATGATACATAAATTCCTGCAGTCAGAGACTGGGGGTGGGGGGTGGGGATTGACTGTTTTTCCCTCTTGCTTGGTGGAGTTGGTGCTTGTCAGTTCCTCTCCTGGAAAGCAGAGCAGTCTACGGATATGGAGGTAAGAAGGGTGACAGTATATACTCCATCAACCAAGGTGCACAATAGTATGCACCAAGCTGTGAGCATAGGAGTGGCAGCAGAGGGCAAACTGGCAAAATATTTAGTAATACCTGGAAGGATCCTGAGTTTTATTCACCACCTGGTGTCAGCAGCAATGTTCTTGGTTTCCTCTGCATCATAGGATATTGTCGTGGTAGGACATTGAGGGAGTAATTTTATCAGGAGCCATGGAAAGTTCCATACCATTTATATGCATAAATCATGGCATTTTAGTGGTTGATGTGCATAAATGGCACTTATGTGTGCACTTTAAGTAGATGCTATTCTGAAAGTGCACGCATCAAGCCAATCGTATGTATTTTCACTGTGGGTGTGGGGTGGCGTGCAAATTTACACATGTAAATTATAAAATACTATAATTTTCACATTTCTGGAGAAATCTAGATGTGAGTGTGGCATGAGAATTTACACATGTAAATTATAAAATACTATAATTTGAACACATTCTGGAGAAATCTAGATGTGGGTATTTATACTAGCCATAGGCCTGGTGTCAGGTGAATGATTGCAGCTGGAATGAATGCACGTTTTTGACCACACACTCCTCTTATAAAAAGTATGCATGCACGTCACTTAATAAAATAAGCACAATTGGCACAAAAAAAAACTATGTTAACTATGCTGGACATTATAAAATTACCCTCTGAATGTTGAAAGAAGCTCTAAGTCAGATGGCTATAATTGAGAAGCCTCTAGAACTGGAACCACCATAAGCAATCAGCACACTGTATGTCACAAGGAGGGTGGAGTCCTCAGCTGAGCAAGAGCCAACAAAGAAGGGATCACCTGAAAGTCCTAGTCCCAATGAGCATATGCAAGCCAAGTGGGATGCTATGTCAAAATCCAGAAGGGAGATAACCATTAGGGAAAGTAATCTCATAACTGAGCCAACATCAGAAGTGGAAGCCATTTCTGAAAGGGAGTATGGCTGTAATTTGGGAAGAGCTGGGGACATCAGGCGGAAGTAAATCAGGACCCATTCCTTGGCAATTAGTGAACTCTATATATCTATAGAGGTAAGACTAATTGGCATACTTCATATAGAGGCTTTAAAGCCAACGTAGTGGCTCAATATGACACTTTTTTGGAGGATAAGGGGGATGGAGAATATGAATGGGGTAATACTCACCCTGGCACTATGTATAATCCACATCAACAAGATAACCTGCTGGCTGAAATCCAGTGGCAATTTAAGTAGGTATTCTCTCCCTGGTCTTTGACCAGGTGTTGGACCTCTTATGAAAGTCTGCAAAGTCTCACCAAGGAACAGGAGTAAGTGATATGAATTGTGGCGATATTCAGTACTATCTGGGTATCTTTATCTTTGTACAATAAGCAGAAACACATAAATAACTTATCCATTTAAGTTTAGGATTTCATATTCAGCACTTTCCTAAATGGATAGGGCCATTGTTGAGACTTGCATAGGAGGAGTGGCACCTGGCTAGAGAACAGTGAGGGTATACATAGTAGCTATACTGCATTTTATCAGTGGGACATGGAGATTGTAGAGTACCACCAGAAACAACAATTCTACCAAAAGGTGCTAAAAATGGTCAAGCAGTATCCAGAGCTGGTCCATCAGTCTTTCAAGGCACCTTAGTTCCTTCAGGTAGAGGAAAGCCAGGAGAAAACACAGCAAGTTGGTCAGGCATCAGTGATATATGTACATCTTGACAGACTGGAGGATTAGCCTTGCAGTAGACCAGTGGGCTGAGGAAGGCAGATTTAAATTCCATTTCTCTTGCTGACACTTCTTGTGACCTAAGACAAGATCATGTCACCCTCCATTGCCTCAGATACAGATTGTAAACCCTCTGGGGCAGGGAAATACCTAGTGTAGCTGAACTATAGCTCACCTTGAACTTGGATTTGGAAAGGTATGCAATCAAATTCAAGAAGTCCAAAATTTGCATATGCCATTTGTCATTAAGAAATAGCCAGGTGGAACCACAGTGGAAAAACTGGACCTTAACTACTACAAATGACTTTGGCATCTCGCGTGGACTGTGGATATAGAAACCATTGTTTCACCATGTTGATGCCTTTTATTGTTTCAGTTATTTTTTGATTATACCCCAAGGACCCTGTGCAGTAGGAGATATGAGGTGTGATCAAAAAGTATCAAGACTTGTTGTGTAGCTATATAACAATACGTCGCACCATGATGCTATTAAGCATGCAGTGACCTAGTTATGTGCTCTGCATGTGCAGAGTGTAGCGTGGTTGCAGAATGCCTGCACTTTTTTAATCATGTGATGTTTGATATTGTGTAAAAGCAGTTTGTCAGACATTCGATGAGTGAAAAAAATTGAACAGCGAATTTGCATTAAATTCTGGCATAAACTTGGAGATTCATGCAAAGAGACTTATGACAAGTTACAGCAAGTGTATGGCGATGAATGCATGAGTTGTGCTTCAGTTTATGACTGGTACAAATGTTTCCAAGAGTGCCAACAAAGTGTTGACAGTGATGAACGTTCTGGAAAGCCATTCATGAGCAGGAATGAAGACAAAGTTGAAGCAGTGCATGCTGCAATATGTTAAATCATTGATTGACTATCAGGGAGCTTGCTGAGGACATGGACATCAGTTTCGGGTCAGTACAGTCCATTCTTACTGCTACTAATACTACTACTGAACATTTGTATAGTGCTACTAGATGCACACAGCGCTGCACAGACACATGTAAAAGACGGTCCCTATTCATCAGCGCTTACAATCTAGTCAAGACGGATGACAGAGCAGCTGTAGACATGGGATAAATTTACATAGTGCTACTAGACATGCGTAGCACTGCACAGACACACGTAAAAGATGCAATGTTCTATGCACTATACAGTGGAGCTCCACATAAGCCAAAACTTCTTGAACTTCCAAGCTTCTTGAACGGGCAGTTCTCTGCCATTGCCTTGAATTTCTTTCCTCTCAAGCCCTGATAGATCCACTTCAATCTGGCTTTCATGCCTTTCATTCTACTGAGATGGCTCTTGCTAAAGTCTCCAGTGACTTATTCCTGGCTAAATCCAAAAGTCTTTACTCTGTCCTCATTCTTCTTGATCTCTCTGCTGCTTTTGACACTGTTGACCACCACCTTCTCCTCGATACGTTGTCCTCACTTGGTTTTAGGTGTTCTGTACTGTCCTGGTTTTCTTATCTTTCCTATTGCTCTTTCAATGTTTGTTCTGGTGGTTCCTCCTCTACTGATATCCCACTCTCAGTTGGCATACCCCAAGGGTCTGTTCTGGATCCTCTCCTTTTCTCTCTCTATACCCAGTCCCTTGATGCTCTCATCTCCTCGCATGACTTTCAGTATCACTTTTATGCTTATGTCTCTTAGATCTATCTATCTACACTTGATATTTCTCTAACACTTCAGCGACGTATCTCTGCCTGCTTTTCTGACATCGCTACCTGGATGTCTCACCACCATTTGAAATTGAACATGGCCAAAACAGAACTTCCTTTTTTTTTCTCTCTAAATCCTCCTACCTCCTACCTCCTCCCCCCTTCTTCCTTTCTCAATCTCTCTAGATAACACTCTTCTACTTCCTATTTCCTCAACCTGCAACCTTGGGGTCATCTTCGACTCCTCCCTCTCCTTCTCCACACATCCAACTGAGTGCTAAAACCTGTCATTTCTTTCTCTTTAACATTAACAAAATTCGCCCCTTCCTTTCTGAAAAAACTAGTAAAACACTTATCTAGTCACATCCTGCTAGACTATTGCAACCTCCTCCTTGCTGGTCTCCCTCTGAGTCCACTCTCTCCCCTTCAATCAGTTCGGAACTCTGCTGTTCAGCTAAACTTCTGCCAGCCTTAATATACTCATAAACCCCCCCCCCCCCTTTTCAAGTCACTTCATTGGCCCCCCCTTCTGTTTACGTATCCAATTCAAACTTCTCCTTCTGACCTATAAGTGCATTCACTCTACTGCTCCTCTCTCCCTACTCCCCTCCTTGGGAACTCTGCTCTTCCACTGCCCTGCTTCTTTCTATGCCCTTTTCTTCCACTGCTAACTCCAGACTTCGTTCCTTTCACCTTGCTGTTCCTTATGCCTGGAACAAACAGGCTTCGTCTCTTCCCCTATTCAAATCTATACTGAAAGCTCACCTCTTTGACGCTGCCTTTGGATCCTGGTCCCTTGTTTTTCCTTGTGTCTCCTTCCCTTCCCTACTTGTACCTTTGTTCTCACCTTTGTAATGTCTGTCTTGATTAGACTGTAAGCTCAGACAAGCACAGACTGTCTCTTACATCTATCTGTTCAGTGCTGGTCATTGGGCTTCGTCACAAGGCATAGACTTAAAGATCTCAATATGTATACTTTGGAGGAAATGTGAGAGAGAAGAGATATGACAGAGACTTTTATGTTCAAGTCTTTTATTAACAAACAATAACATTTTAAGCACTGCACGTTACAACAGATCATAAGACATAAGTAAAGATACATGTGAATATTAGCAGTGACATTCATTTCAAACATCGTATCTTCATTTTATTTGTCCATTTATCCCCTCCCTCCTTCCCCATCCCTTTGCACCCCATTTCCACAGACTTTACTCCAGGACCATGTTTGCTCCTCCACGGTCTCCAGAGTACTATGCAGTACCGGTACTTTTACTGTGTCTCCCCATCACCCTCTCCCTTCCCTCCCCCTCCCCCTTCTCCACACTCTACACCCATGCTGGTGGCTTAGAGATAGAAGGAAAGAACAAAAAAAATAAATTCCCACATGTTAGCTTTCATGGTTCGCCTATTGGACGTGGCCCTACACGCGCTCCCCAACCAGTCATATTCCCCATGCTCTCTTCAGTCATGCTCTCAGCTTATTTCTCAGTCCCTGCCTTCCTCCTCTCCCATAAAGATTGATTCAGTGCATGGCTCTGGGTCACAGTAGACAAGGTGTGAATGTAGGTTTGTCAGATTGTCAGAAAAGCGTCCCATCCTCGCTCTTTACATCTCCCCCTTTCTCTTTCCAAGAGCATCATTCTGTGGATGGCAACTCTCCAAGGCACCACTAGTATGGGGTACACCGATATGACGACTGCAGTTTTTGGCACAGAACCTGCGAACATCGACAGACTGATGTCAGCAGCACGTTACCCCGCAGAAGGTTCTTGTTTTGGGAAGATGCCTGGTATAACCCATACCGTAATGAGAGCGGAGCTACCAAAGTTCATTCCATATTGATCGGGGTGCATTCTGATGTGTCATAAATCCAATCACGCAAATGGCACCCCACACAGGCCAGATTATACTGGTGCAAGTCTGGGAGGTCTAAGCCCCCTTCCTTCCAGGGTCTCTGTAAGGTCTCAATACTGATGCATGTTCATTTCCCCCTCCAAAGAAATGCTACCAGACACTGGTGCAGTCTCCTTAGGTATTTCCATGTAAGTAGGATAGGTAAGACCTGGAGAAACCATTTGGGAAAGAGGGTCATCTTATATAGGCATATAACCCACTTAACGACAGTGGCAAATCTCGCCACTGGTGCAGGCACTGTTCCTACTACTACTACTACTACTATTGAGCATTTATATAGCTCTACTAGTCGTACGCAGCGCTGTAAAGACATGCAAGAGACAGTCCCTGCTCGTCAGAGCTTACAATCTAGTCAAGACAAAGCACGGAGCTAACAGTCTAGTCAGGGCAAAAACAGTAAAACATGGCACTTACAATCTAGTCAAAACAAAACACAGAAGTCAGGATCTGAATGCAACAGTGAAGAGGTGGGTTTTTAACCTGGATTTGAAGAGGGACAGGGAGGGTGCCTGGCGTACAGACATAGGCAGCTTATTCCAGGCGTAAGGTGCAGCAAGGTGAAAGGAGCGAAGTCTGGAGTTAGCAGTACGAGTGGAGGGCATAGATAGAAGTAGTTTGTTAGAAGAATGAAGTTCCTGAGAGGGGTTGTAAGGAGAGATAAGCGATGAAAGGTATTGAGGAGCCGCAGAGTGAATGCATTTATAGGTCAGGAGGAGAAGTTTGAACTGGATGCGGAAACGGATAGGGAGCCAGTGAAGTGACCTGAGAAGAGAGTTAATGTGGGTATGGTGAGGCTGGCGGAAAATTAGTCGCATAGCAGAATGTTGAATAGAATGAAGGGGAAAGAGATGATTCAGAGGGAGACCAGCAATTAGCAGGTTGCAGTAGTCAAGAAGAGAGGTGATCAAAGAGTGGATAAGCGTTTTAGTAGTGTGTTCAGAAAGGAAGGGGCGGATTTTGCTAATGTTGTAGAGAAAGAAATGGCATGTCTTGGCTACGAGTTGGATATGAGTGGAGAAGGAGAGAGGAGTCAAAGATAACTCCCAGATTGCGGGCTGAGGAAACAGGGAGGATAACAGCGTTATCCACAGAGACTGAGAGGGGAGGAGGAGGGGAGGTTCTGGGGGAGGTTACGGGAGGAAAGATAAGGAGTTCAGTCTTAGACATGTTCAATTTCAGGCGGCAGTGAGACATCCAGGCAGCAATGTCAGAAAGGCAGGCGGAGATCCTGGTCTGGATTGCTGGAGAGATTACAGGCATAGAGGTAGATTTGGGAATCATCGGCATAGAGGTGGTATTGAAAGCCATGGGAAGAGATAAGTGCACCAAGGGACTGGGTATAGAGGGAGAAAAGGAGGGGTCCCAGGACGGAACCCTGGGGCACACCAACTGGGAGCGGGGTAGCAGAGGAGGAGGAGCCACCAGAACACACACTGAAAGAGCGATGGGAGAGGTAGGAGGAGAGCCAGGATAGTACAGAGCCTCTAAAACCAAGTCAGGACAAGGTATTGAGGAGAAGGTTGTGGTCAACAGTGTCAAAAACAGCAGAGAGAAGGATGAGGACAGAGTAGAGGCCCTTGGATTTTGCCAGGAATAAGTCACTGGAGACTTTGGTAAGAGCCATTTCAGTAGAGTGTAAGGGACGAAAGCCGGACTGTAAAGGATCTAGGAGGGCGTGAGAGGAGAGGAAATCAAGGCAGTGGTGGTGGACTGCACGCTCAAGTAGTTTAGAGATGAAGGGAAGGAGAGAGATGGGTCGATAGTTAGAAGGACAGGTGGGATCAAGTGAGGGTTTCTTGAGGAGGGGTTTGACCACAGCATGCTTGAAGTCTGCAGGGAAGGTTGGGGTAGAGAGCGATAGGTTGAGAATATGAGAGATGGAAGGGACAACGGTGGAGGAGATGGGGCTTAGGAGACGGGTGGGGATAGGATCAGAGGAGCAGGTGGTGGGTTTGGAGGAAGAAAGAAGGAGTGCGGTTTCCTCCTCAGAGACCCCAGGGAAGGAAGAGAGGGTAGCAGAGGTGTGGGGGGGGGGGGGGAGAGTTAGGAGTGAGGAGGGGTAGTAGGGGTAGTGAAGAATTGGAGGGTGATCTTATGGATTTTGTCATGGAAGTAGTCAGCCAGGGTTTGGGCAGGAAGGGAGGGAGGGATCAGAGGTGGAGACACCTTGAGCAGAGAACTGAGAGTATTAAAGAGACGTCGAGGATCGGAAGCAAGAGAGTTAGTCAGATGGATGTAGTAGTCTTGCTTGGCAAGAGCTATGGCTGATTGGAAGGAGACAAGTATGAATTTGAAGTGAAGAAGGTCAGCACGGGAGAGGGATTTGATCCAAACACGCTCGGCAGAGCGGGCACCTGAGCGTAGATAGTGGGCAGTGGATGTGAGCCAAGGCTGGAGTGTAGACCGCCTCACAGGATGTGGGGTAGGCAGAGCAAGAGCATCCAGGGCCGAGGAGAGTGCAGCATTATAGGAGGTCACTGCCTCATCAATGGATTTAGATGACAAAGTGGAAGAAAGAGGTGAAGAAATGGTAGAAGAGAGAGCTGAAGGATCAATGGCATAAAGGTTTCTAAATAGGTTGGTGGAGACAGGACGAGGCTGAAGCGGAGGATGATGAATATTAAGACTTAGGAGGTGGTGGTCAGATAAGGGAAGGACTGAGTTACAGAAGTTGGAGGGTAAGCAGTTAGAGAAGAATATCAGGTCTAGGCAGTGGCCATGCTGGTGAGTGGGGGCAGTGGAGCATAGTTAAAGGTTGAACAAGGAGGTAAGGGAGAGGAGCTTTAAAGCATGAGGATCAGAGTGATTATCAACATGAATGTTAAAGTCTCCGAGAATAAGAGTGGGAGAGGAGGGGTCTAGAAAGACGTATAGCCAAGAGTCAAAGTCAGTAAGAAAGGTAGAAGCAGACTTATCAGGAGGCCGATAGATAACAGCTACCCGGAGGGGAAGTGGAGTGAATAGGCAGATGGAATGGACTTCAAAGGAGAGAGAGGAGTGAGACTGAGGTAGGATGAGGGGTTGGAATTGGCAAGAGGGAGAAAGTAGAAGTCCAACACCACCGCCACGGCCAGTGGGACGAGGTGTGTGGGAGAACTGATAGCTCCCATGACAGAGAACGGCAGTAGATGTGGTGTCATCAGGAAGAAGCCAGGTCTCAGTTAGAGCAAGGAGGTGTAGGGCATTAGAGATAAAAGGTCATGAGTAAAAGCAAGTTTGTTAGAGACAGAGTGTGCGTTCCACAAGGCACATGAGAAGGGGAGAGCGGAAGGGAAGAGGAGAGGGATATGGATAAGGTTAGACAAGTTATGTGAAGGCCTCTTCTCAATGTGAGAGATAAGTCTGGGGGGGCAGGATTGGGGTTGATATGGATAAGGTTAGACAAGTTATGTGAAGGCTTCTTCTCAGTGTGCAGACTGTGCAGCCAAGATCTTCCACACATTATGTGCAATAGTCCAACCTTGCACAAATCCCACCTGTGAGTCGCCAACCAGAAGTGGCATATAGGGTGCCATTTGATTCCCCATCACCTTTGCCAGTATTTTGATGTCAATGTTTAGTAGTGAAATAGGTCGATATGAGCCAGGCAGCAATGGATCCTTACCCGGCTTTGGTAGTACTGTAATAAGGGCTTTATTGGGCTCATATGGGAAATCTTGTCTTTGGATTAAATCTGAAAAGTTTTCCACCAATGGTATCGCTACCTTGTCTTGTAATAATTGATAAAATTCCCCATGCTACCCATCTGGGCCAGGAACCCTACATTTTCGAAGTCCCTAATACATCTCTGGACCTCTTGTGCAGCCTGAGACCCAATCATCACCAGGACCACACAAAAAACAGTTCTATTGCTGGCTTTAACTTTGCTGGCAGTTGGCCTAACCATAGAAAAAAATGTCAGATTGACTAAAAAACAGACAGATGGCAATCTTAAGCCTTGCTGGTTAGGGATCTCACAATCAATCAGGATTTCAGGATGCTTACAATAAACATGCATGAAATAAATTTGCATACACTGGAGACCTAGCATATGCAAATTTATCCATGCATATATAGTGGCAGGATTTGGACTGAGAAACCCTGAGCTATCCTGTTTCAGATTTGCGTGTTATCTGAAACCAGTCATATTTTTCCCTTATATCCCTTTTGAAATGCCATGAATGCAAATACTGCTAAGAACCAGTCCTAGCGCTGAGTCCTGGAGTATCTCACTTGCCACTTTTCTTCCACTTTTGATGTATAGACTTTTCTTCCACCAGCATAGACTTCATTGAGTACCACTGTTGAGTTCTGTTGGTTAACCAGTTCTTCATCCTTTTAACAGCTCTCTGTCCTACTATTAACTACTCTGTTTATCAGTCTTCTACTGTATATGGAACAGTGCAAAATCCTTACTAATTTCCAGAAAAGATTCAAAAGGGGTAGGGCAGTGGCAGCAGCACTGGTTGGGATTGTTGGCATTGAAACCATTTATTGGGCACTGAGTATAAGCATGTGACAGCTGCAAGTTCATGATGTTCGACATTGCTACTAGAGTGAAACATTACAGTCATTTACAGTGGTGTCAGGTTGAGTTCACTTGACAGAGGGGAAAATTTCTTCTACCTCTTTGTGATTCTGGTTCCACTGTTGCATATTGTTTCTGGGACAGATTTACCTTTATTTCCTTGAGTGAAGTGTGAGCATTGGTTAAGAAATATGCAAAGGAGAATTGCATTTTAGTCCCCTTTCCTGGAGGTCTACTATGAGACCTTCCAACTGGTTTGCTTCCTTGGGTGACTAAGTTTGTGAATAAGTCACTTCAAGAGGGTAGTTTTCCAATGAAACTAGGTCATTTAGTGATGACTTCTCTTTGTAAAGAGAGGAAATGGATAATAATTTGTGCTGTGATTCCCATTATTCCTATACTAGCTAAGATGTAGAGGCTGCTGTGGTTGTTTGTTTGCAGCAACTTCTTGACGATTATGACTTTTTGGATTCAACTCACTCAGGGTTCCACACATAGCTGGTCGGTGACTCAGCTGTTCGGAGAGGCTAAAGTAGGGTGAGGCTGGGCCAGGGTAGGATGGGACACGCGCGGTGAGTTAAAATCCTTGGGATAGAAGGCAACCCCTATGTCAGCAGTAGAGGGACAGTGAAGACACTTTTGAACACAGCAGAGAAGGAGCTCTTCACTGTATGATTGGTGCAACTGCACCAACTACCTCTTCCCTCCCCCCATCCCCCCATGACTCTGTTACTGATGGTAATATGCCCACTAAATACACTCCGGGGAATTATGTGCCAAAACAAATAAAATTAATACACAATACATTGCTTGGCCAATCTGTGCTGCAGGGAATTTGGTGCACTCAGTAGTCGACTTGTGACTGTCGTGATGGTATGTCGTGTGATTTCTTTCTTAATATTTTAATCCATACTAACTATGTCGAGCAAAAAAAGAAAGTGGTCGGACAAATATGTACAACATGGATTCGCATATATAATAGAACGTGATGGGAGTCAGCGTCCTATCTGCATGATTTGCAATGCCAAGTTAAGCAATTCTAGTCTAGTACCGGCAAAACTAAAGGAACACTTCCTTAACCTGCATGGTGATAGGGAATACAAGAACACAACGCTTGCTGAATTCAAGGTGAAGAGAGCCAGATTTGATGAAAAGGCTACTCTGCCTGCTCTCGGCTTTGTACCCATCAACAAACCGATTCTCACAGCATCGTACGAAGTTGCTTACCTGATCGCAAAGCAGGGCAAACCACACACCATTGGTGAAACACTCATAAAACCAGCTGTGTTGAAGATGGTGAATCTGATGCTGGGAAAAGCGGCCGAAGTTAAATTATCCCAAATTCCTCTTTCAAATGACACCATCAGCGACAGAATAGAGGACATGAGCAAAGACATCTTGGCTCAAGTAGTTGCAGATCTGCTTTCAAGCCCGGCAAAATTCAGCCTCCAACTCAACGAGACCACAGACGTTTCTAATCTAAGTCAGCTTGCTGTATTTGTGCGCTATGTGAAAGACGACATGATAAAGGAAGATTTTTTATTTTGTAAGCCTCGTACAACAACAACTAAGGCAGCCGATGTGAAGAAACATGTGGATGACTTCTTCAGAGACAACAATCTTTTGTGGGATATGGTTTCTGCAGTTTGTATGGACGGAGCTCCAGTCATGTTGGGAAGAAAGTCTGGTTTTGGTGCGCTAGTGAAAGCCGATGCACCACACATCATTGTTACACATTGTATTCTGCACAGGCATGCGTTGGCAACAAATACCTTGCCTCCAGAAATGACAGAAGTATTAAAAATTGTAGTGGAATGTGTGAACTATGTGCGAAATAGTGCACTGAGGCACCGCATCTTCAGTGAGCTGTGTAATGGGCTCTGAATTCGAGGTACTTCTGTACCATTCTAACGTTCGGTGGTTATCCTGGGGACAGGTGCTAAATCGTGTTTTTGCCATGCGTGTGGAATTAGCCCTTTTTTTGCAAGAGCACCAACATCGTCATGCAGATTGCTTCAAAAATTCTAAGTCCATTCTTATTTTAGAGTACATGGCTGATATATTCGCATCTCTCAATCATCTCAATCAGCAGATGCAGGGTGGTGGAGTCAACATCATCAAAGCGGAAGAAAACCTGAAGGCTTTTCAAAAAAAGCTACCATTATAGAAATGACGAACAGAGAATGATAACTTCGCAAACTTTCCCCTGCTGGACGACTGTGTAAGTAAGATTGAAGATGTGTCTGGAATCGGAGACATTTCTGTACCCACGGAACTGAAGCAAGCAATTGCCATGCACTTAGATGAGCTTGCAAAGTCTCTCGATGGATACTTCCCTACAAGAGAGTCATATCCAGCATGGGCGAGAGAGCCGTTCACGTTTGGTGTTGAGACAGCAGATGTCAATGATGAATACCTCGACAAAATCATTGAAATTCAGCAGAGCCAGGTTCAACAGCAACTCTTTAGAACAACAACGCTCTCAACGTTTTGGTGTCGACAAATGGTAATGTATCCTGTTATTGCTAGGAAAGCCCCGGAAATTTTTATACCATTTGTTACAACATATCTTTGCGAGCAATCCTTTTCGAGGATGCTGGACATAAAAACGAAGAAAAGGAACAGACTTTGCTGTGAAAATGACATGAGAGTGGCACTTGCCAAGATGAAGCCACGCATTTCTGAACTGGTCTCTCAAAGGCAACAGCAGAAGTCACACTGATTTGCAGTAAATATTCATTATTATTGTAGCGGTGTAGCCTGATGGAAATTAGGTGATGGGTGTGTGTTAAAATGTTAAAAATAATAAATAGCATAAATACAATAAGTTCATTATTGGAATACATAAGGTTAAAAATTAAAACCATTTCAGTGTGGTAGTATTAAAAAAGGTCATGTCTTCGTGAAAAGTTATGTATGTAATTTGTTGTGAGTTCATGCATTGTATTGGTTTTGTTCTTTGAACACAGTGATGTTAATGCGCGATTCGTTTTGTGAACCAGTAAAACATATACCTATGTCTTGAATTTGAAAAAAAATCATATTTTATTTTTCAATAAAGAAGGGTTCGGTGAATGTGCATATGAAACTGGTGGGGTTCAGTACCTCCAACAAGGTTAAGAACCACTGATGTAGACAAAAATTAAACTGATGCCCCAAGAGGACGGACACCGCATGCAGTGCAACACCTGAGAAATAGAAACACTGATGCATTTCCCCTTGCACTGTGCAAAATATAAAGATAGCAAATGTAAGTTTCAAAAACTGACATATTCCAATCACCAAATTAAAAATGAAATTCTTTTTTCTATCTTTGTTGTCTGGCCATTTTTTTTCTAATTGTGTTGATTCCAAAGGCTGGATTCTGCTTTCCTTTGGCTTCTCTTAACTCTTTCACAAGGTCTCTTGTCCATTTCTCATTTTTCTCTTTCCTCCTGCCTTCTTCACTTTCTCTCCTACATCTATCTCTGGCATTGATCTTTTCCATTCAGCTTTCTTCCGTTTATTTTTCTGCCTTGATCCACTCAGATTTCATTCTTTCTTACCATACAGTCTTCAATCTCTCTCCTTTTACTAAATTTTACCAGAACTTTCCATTTCTTTCCCTCCCCTTAGCCTGCTTCTTATTCCTCACTCTTTCACTAACTCTCCCCTTTTCCCCCCGAATCCTCTGTTTTCTTTCTCCTATCACTATCCAGCATTTCCTCTCTTTCTCTACCCTTCATCCTTATTTTTTCTCTTTACTCATCCTTCCATCCAACATCTGTTCTCTCTCCTCCCCTTTCTTTCCAGCCAACATTCCAACATCTTTCTCTGTCTTCCCTCCCACCCCGCTCCAGCATTTCTTTTCTCTCTCTCTCTCTCTCTCTGTCTCCTTCCCTTCTATTCAGAATTTCCTTTCTTTCCTCCCCCATCTAGCATCTCCTCTCTATCTCTATCCCCAACTCAACTCTCTATGTCCCTTGTCTCTTGTCTTCCTATTCCTCTCGGTTAAGCATTTCCCCTCTGTCTTCCTATTCCTTCAAAGTTCATCTTGCTCCATTTTGCTTCTCCCCTTGTGACCAGAATTCCCCTCTGTTTCCCTGCCCTCTATGTCCATAATCTTTCTTCTCTTTCAATTTTCCCTATGTCAAGCATCTCTTCGTCACTCTAGTCACCCTATTCTCTCCCCCTCATGCACCTCCTTTTTGTGTCTCCAGCCTTTCTTTCTTTCTTTCCTCATCCCTGAGCCAGCACATTGCCTGTTATCCAACTTCCCATCCTGTGCCCACTCCCACAAGCCATCATATCCCCTTCTCCTCCTCAGCATCTCCTGCTTCCCCCAGCATTCCCCCTTTATGTCCCTAGCCTTCCTTTCCCCATCCCTGAGCCAGTATATCCACTGCCATACAACTTCCCCTCCTGTGTCCACCCCCAAACTACCATTTATATCCCCTCCTCCACAAGATCATGTACCTCCTGTTTCTTCCCCTTGTTCTCCAATTCAGCACTTCCTGTTTCCTCCTGTTCCCTCCCTCTTGTTCCAACATCTTTTGAATTTCTCCTTCTCTCCTCCCCTTTGCTGCCCCCTCCACTAATACTTCCTTTGACCTACATCAGCAGCTGGATACCTAAAAAGGAAGAGGGACCTTCACCTGTGCTGGCCCCGCCCTTCTGACGTACACTTCCTGTTTCAGAGAGAAGGACCAGCAGAACCATCAGTGGCACAATGTGACTGAAAACCCCTGTACCTTTTCAGATAATTAGCCTTTGCTGCCACAGATCAAAGGAAGTGGTAGTGGGAAGGAAAGGAAGAGGTTATACTGTGGTGACTCAAAATGGCAGGCAGATTAAATAGCAGTGCTGCCACCTGATAGTTTGACTCAGAGTTGTGAAAGGGGGAGAGGTCGGGTTTGAGGGTGGGAAGGCTTCCATAGTCTGCAGAGCACTGAAACAGTGGTGGCTTCTTTGTTGATGAATTTGAGTATAGTCAATAAAGGTAACCAAGCTTTAGTGATGCAAATGTATCTATCTGCTTGATTTAGCAAATCATGATCTCATCCTGTTTGAGTGATATGGGCATAACAAGGCTGTATTAAATTGGTTTGTGGGTTTTCTGAAAAATAGATTTTTACAGATAGTTTGGGATGGGAAACTATCAGCTCCTTGGGCTATGGTGTGCAGGTTTCCCCAGGGTTCTCTGTTATCAATGAGTTTATTTAATTATTACAGAGATTAATTAGGGGATGTGCTGCGGAAATTGGGAGTAACCCTCTTTTCATATGTGGATGATATCGCTGTAAGTTTTCCAAATAGGGCTTCACTAGATAAAATTTCTGATTTTATGGAGATGGCTTTTGAGCATGTACATCATTGGATGAGGCAGAATGAGTGAACACAGGAAAAACTAAAATTTTATGGATAGAGGGTTGAGGAATGGATAAACCCTTGGAGGCACCCTATTATTCCACATTCTAGAATTTCTCTCAGTAGTGTACCGTATTTTTCGGACCATAAGACGCACTTTTTCTTCACCAAAAAGTGGGAGGAAAAGTGCCTGCGTCTTATGGTGCGAATAGAAGAAGTTGCAGAGCGGCAGCGGGTCCCCCGGGACCTTCCGTGTCCCTGGGGACTGCATCATCCCTCCCCCGCCCCGTGTCCAGGCTTCTCAGGGAGTGTTATTGGCAATCCCCTATATCCTTCCTCACCCCACAGTCAAAAGTGGCCCACCTCTTTTCCAGCCGAATCCCAAATTGCCTGGCCGCCAACGCACTCCTCGCCGACCCGCATCCCTGCCGGGTCCCGCCTGAACAAGCCGCACTCTGCCATGTGTCCGGACCGAAGCTTGGCCCCTCTGCAACTTGCACTGCCTTGCACGGCTCCTGACGCTGCTCCTCTGCTCCTTCGCAATCTCACTTCCACCGCCAGCACCGGCTAGGCCCTGCGACGAAATGCCTCCGATCCGGCAAGACAGCACAAGACAAGACAGCACCCGGAGTCCTCCGCTGACTCTCCCCAGCCAGAAAGTGTCTGCAGGCCAGACCTCTCCCGCCCATGCCCACTGCTCGCCTCCTACCATTGGCTACCCAGCGCTTGCATCCACGGGGAGCCAATGATTTAAAACCTTTGGCCCAAGTCAGCTAACTGCCTACCCCCCCCCCCTCGGTGCCCTCGATCCCGGCTGCGCACAGGATCCACGCACCCGGTTGCCAGCGGCTGCCGGGACCCTGCCCGCGGCCTTGTACATACCATCATTGGTTTGACCCAGATTGAGTAACTTTTGCTCTTAGTAGAGCAATCTTTTCAAATATATTGGACAAAGTAATGTTCCAGAAAAAAATTTATTTTGATAAAGGGAGAGATGAAAATTGCACAGAAAAATCTGAGCACTTGGCCAGAAAAGAGGCAGGCATAATGTTTGTCATTGATCTGTGTGATGGAGGTATCTAAATTAGAAGTAACCATAAAATTATTTGTCCAAGAAAAGGAATGATTAGAAAACACAGAAATTTTGGAAGTGTCTGAGATGTGAAAACAAGATCCAAGGTACACCCTCTAGAATGAGCAGGCAGCATCACAAGTTGAAAGTAACCCAAATTATCCATCAAGAGTAAGAAATTTTTGTCTAAAGGCCTTTCAAGGCAGTCAGCATAAATATTCAAATCACCCCAAATAATATTTGAATGGGAAGATGAAAAATCTGTTATAAAAAAATAGATCTGCTCTCACTGTGGAGCAGTAAGTGCTGGGGGACAATAAAGTATAAAATAACACATGGGGAGAACAATTTATCCATAAAAGTAATCCCTCAACTATAGAGGGGACAGCACACCAAAGTTCAGTGATAGGGATTTTACATGAGAATATAAGAGCCTCCCCATTGCCAAAATGCCATGGTGTATTTATAAAATGAGTAATTTGAAGGGAGTCATTGATTGAGAGGAGCATACTCCTTATTTCAACCAGGTTTCAGTTATAAATAACCTTAATGGTTCTTAATGCCACTGTTGACTGCTGTTCAGTTTATATGGTTCAAATATTATTCTGTTATACTTTATTAAATATTTTATTACACTATTTGGTTCAGAATATTTTTTTTCCTATTTTTCTCCTCTAAAAACCAGGTGCGTCTTATGGTTGGGTGCGTCTTATGGTGCGAAAAATACGGTAATTAAACTGTTCAGAGTATTTGTGCTCACAATGGATTCTCAGGTGGCAGAAATGGTTAGGAAATTATTTGCTAATCTTAGATAAGTTTGATTAATAAGGACATAACTTGATGAAAGCCAATCTGTGGTACTCTTCCATGTCAATTATTATAACATAATACTGTTGGGCCTCCCAGAGCAGTAGTTATCATAGCTATAAATGCTGCTAAATATGGCAGCCACGTTGGAGCTGGGGGATCCAAGTGGGATAGGCCCCACCAGATTTGGTAAAACTACACTGGCAGGGGCGGCTCAAGGCAGTCTGCTGCCTGAGGTGAAGAATGAGATGGCGCCCCCCCCCCCCCGGCCCACAACCTTAGAGGGGGACGGGGCTTTTTCAGAAATCCAATCAGAGACTGAACCCAATCAAAAAGTCGATTAGATTATATGGAGGAAATGCAAGATGTTTGCACATAGGGCCATATCAAACTGCAATCGCACCTTGTGCAACATGCAACTCGGGTGCACGCCCCCTTCTCCCCTCAAATCTCTATGCAGCGCTGCCTGCTCTTTCCCTGCTGCTGCTGCCCTCTGTTTTTTTCACGGCGGCACCCGCAGCAGGGAAAGAGCAGGCAGCGCTGGATAAAGATATGGGGGGAGAGGGGGGCGTGCACCCGAATTTCACGTTGGGGAGGCATGCACCCAATCTGAAAGGCGCCGGCACTCTAAGCAGATCTGTCCCTCCCTGCTCTGACATTGTGTCGGAGGAGGGGGGACCAGACCTGCTTAAAGTGGTGCGAAAAGGCTTTGGGGCACATTTTAACTGGCTGCTGTTGTCCTGCCAGCAGCAGCAGGGCAACAGCAGACAGCTGAAATGCGCCCTCCAAGCCTTTGCGCCCTGTGTGGCTGCACTGCTTGCACAGGGCTAGGTACGGTTCTGTTTGCACGCCAAGGAACTAAAAGACAGCAAGAATCAATAGCACAGTTTATAAAACTAAATTATAACCCATTTTTATTTTGTTATAAACTGTGTTATAGTTCTCCCTTTTTCTTTTTCAACATATTTTGCATCCACAGTAGGTGCAGAGCAGAACCAGGACATTCACCCACAGAACTCAATATTAAAAAAATAAAAATCTGATTCTGATCATCTCACTAACAACAACAACAACAACCACTATTCTCCAGTACCAGGCATACTGTGAACTAATAAAAAACCCTACAACAAAAAGCAAACCTACCATACCATATCAGCACAAACTTCCAAAAGTCACATAAGGAGCCCATCCAAAAAAAGCGTCACTGTAAATACTACAGTGGGCCCTGGAACATCCATACACCTATTTGAAAAGCTGAACAAGTCAAATTACTACAGTATAGTATAGATCTTTATATACAAACTGCATGTTAACAGAACACCTGACCTCAGTCACACACGCACAACATCGACCCTCACCAAGTACAGAATAAGTAACCACAATCTAAAGTAAAAATAAAAATATGTAGACAAAATTTAAACTGAAACCCCAAGAAGCCAGAGTCCACATGCAGTGCAACATCAGATAAATAAGAGATGCAGTTCCCCAATATTGTGTAAAATTTAAAAATAGCACAAATACCATTTTATTCTCTGATCATGCTGGTTGCGATCTGAGGCTTCTGATTTCCTGTCTTCTCTTAGCGCTCTTTCTGTGGTCTATGGTCCATCTGCCATTTCTTATCTCTTCTTTTGTTTTCTTCACTTCCTTCCATCAGCCCATTTCCAGTTCCAGTAACCCTCCCCAGTAACAGTCCCCTTTCCAGTCCTCCCCTCCCAGTACCTTCCAATGTCAACCACCTTGCATTCCAATGACTGCCAGTTGTGTCCATTCCCTTCCAGTCCCCCTCCTTTCCCACTCTCCAGCCCCTTCTAGTCCAAATACCATTCCAGGTATCAGCTCAGGTTCACTCTCAGTGCCACCCCCCAGTTAGCTCCCTTCCAGCCACCCTACCCTCTGTCCATCTCCCTTCCAGTGCCATTCACATGTCAGCTCCCTTCCAGCCTCCTCCCTATTACTCAGTTACCTACCACTCCCATCCCCAAGTGTCAGTCCCCCTTCGGTACATTCCAGGTGTCAGCTTCTTTCCAGCCCCCTCCTTCCCTTCCTGCCCCATCCTTCCCCTGGCAGACCATCTCAGTATCTGCTCCCTTCCAGTCCTATTCTACCATCCCCCCACATCAGCCCATTTGTAGCCCTAGCCCCTAGTTTTCTTCCAGGGCCAGCAGCACTCTCCTCCCCTCCCCCATTAGCCCATTTCCTGTCCCAGCCCATTTCTAGTTCTATCCCCTTTATCAGCCCACCCCAGTCCTAGCCCCCCAATCAGCCCATTACCAGTCGTAACCCTCCAATAAGTCCATTTTCAGTCCTAGCACCCCAATCAGCCCATTTCCTGTCCTAGTCTCCCCCATAGCCCATTACCAGTCATAACCCCCCATTAGCCCATTTCCAGTTCTAAACCCCCATCAGTCCATTTGCAATGGTGCGGTTTGCGTTTTCTATTCTTACATACATACCTGTACAACATTTTTTGCACATTTCTTTGCTTGCTTTGTGTCTAACCTCGCTCTTATATGCTCAATGTTTGTGCACATGTATGTGGCTGTTTTAAGTGCAGACAATTTTGCTACCATCACAGTGTGTTTTATTGACATTACTCTATTCTTATGTGCTGTCTTGTTACAATTTTCTTTATTCTTATTTGAATAACTACTAAACAATTAGTATAAAGAATTCATCCAAGAAACTTTTATCTCGATCGCACTCAATCTGAAACGTTCACCTCAAACTGCTAACCCAATGTAGCAAAAAATCTGTACGTGATGGAGCAAATTGGTTACCAGATTTGGATTCAGCGCACCAAAAAATGTAAAAATCAATCGAAACATTAGAGACAGTTTTAAAAAAATTGTTTTTAGTGTACCTGTGTAATTTGCCGTGTGCTTCTTTTGCCTATATCTATAAGGGACTGAGGTCAGAGTGACTGTGCATTGTGAGAAAAAGGTTAATAAGGGTCTAATATGTGTCAATGAGACTAATAATGCATGTCATGACTCAAAACCAGGCCAACCCCAAATATCATGGACACACCCTTTAAACTAACTGGACTGTGTCTTACATGTACAGCGCTGCATGTGCCTTGTAGGACTATACAAATGCTAAGTAGCAGTAGTACATCAGGCTCCATCTTTGGTTCGTGACCCGCAGGCCATGACACACGAGTGTGTGTACCAACAGCAGCTCTTTATGCCAGTCTGGGGTCCCTCCCAGGGGGTCTCCTCCACAGCACCTGTCCGATATTAGTGACAGGCATTTCCAAGGTGCAAATAGCATTCCAACGGGGCAGATGGATGCCCCACCCTTATTCTCCTCAAGCACAGCAGGTAAAGTCCTGTCCAAACCTTTTTTAAACCCAACTACACTAACAGTTTTACTACAGCCTCCAGTAACAAATTCCAGAGTTTGATTACTTGTTCAGTGAAAAAATATTTTCTGTTCTTAGTCCTAAATTGGCTACATTGTAGCTTAATTGAGTGTCCCCTAGTCTTTCTACTTTTTGAAGGAGTAAACAACTTACCTACGTTTACCCGTTCCACTCCATTCATTAATTTATAGACCTTTATCATATCTCCCCTCAACCATCTCTTTTCCAGGTTGAAGATCTCTAATCTTTTAAGCCTCTCCTTACAGGGGTATCCTTCCATCCCCTTTACCATTTTGGTGTCTCTTCTCTGTACCTTTTCTAATTCTGCTATATCCTTTTTAAGATATAGTGTCAGAATTGCACACAATATTCTGCTAGGTATTTGTGACCTACAATGGCCACTGTTGGAAACAGGATACTGGGCTTGATGGACCTTAGTCTGACCCAGTATGGCATATCTTATGTTCTTATTCATGGTGCGGTAGCACCATGGAATGATACAGAGGCATTATAATATTGTTTGTTTTATTCTCCATTCCTTTCCTTATGATTCCTAGCATTCTATTTGTTTTCTTGGCCACTGCTGCACATTGGGCAGAGGGTTTCAATGTATTATCCACAATGACACCTAAATCCTTTTCCTGGGTGGTGGTTCCTAATGTGGAACCTTGCATCGTGTAATTGTAGTTTGGGTTGTTCCTTCCTAGGTGCTTAACTAAGCACTTGTCCACCTTAAATTTCATATGCCATTTGGACATCCAATCTTCCAATTTATAAAGCTGCTCCTGCAATTTTTCACAATCTTCTTGTGTTTTAATAACTTTGAATAATTTTGTGTCGTCTGCAAATTTAATCACCTCACTCATGATTCCCATTTTCAAACCATTTATGAATATGTTAAAAAGCAATGGGCCCAGCACAGATCCACTATTCAACTTTCTCCATTGGGAAAATTGGCCATTTAGCCCTACCCTCTGCTTTCTAACTTTTAACCAGTTTCTGATCCACAATAGTACACTGCCTCTAATCTCATGACTTTTTAATTTCAACAAAAGTCTCTCATGAAGGATCTTGCAAAAGGCTTAATTTAGGAACTGCTTAGTTACTCAGAAAAAATCCTTGTAAAATTATTTTCCCATATCTCTTAAACAACATATTACCTACAGTTTGGGACTCCTGTGGTCAACATTTTCAATCTTAGTATAGCATTTCAAATATTCACCATACTCTCATCACTATAGCTTCCTTTCTGGCCTCCAATTGGATGCATTGACCCCACTGTGAGTAACTGCATAAAGTGTGGTGGACACTTGACCACAATTGGAGCTACCATCTCCTGAAATGATGAACTCATTGTGACGTTCATACAATATATCATAAGACTGCAATAGATTTTTTCATCATCTGAAGCTAAATTCAAACAGACAACCAGAGTTAAAATGCTTTGTACTCCTCTTACAGGTCACTAGATCACCCAATCTCTCCCTCAACAGGAGAGATATCTGAATGAGATAAGAATAGCAAAAGGAAGATAATTAGCAAGCTGAAATGATCTAACACCCACAAGCAGGTATCTTTCAGAACTGGCTGCAATACTTATACAGGGCGGCCCAAAAAAAGTGAGAACATCTCGCAGCATATAAGTTATTTAAAAATTCAAAAAGACAGATGTAAACGATTGACAAATTAAAGAAAAAAAGATGGCAACCGGAAATTGTCAAAATAAAGATGTTATATAGCTAAAAAAGGTAAATAAGTAAACTATTTAAGCTTTTAGTTTACGAGATGTTCTCACTTTTCTGGGCCACCCTGTATATTTTAAACAATTTTATTAAGTATCTTTTAACAGCTGCATTTTAACAGGTAGACTTATAATTCATAGTTTATTAAAATTTGATGTACTGTCCTTTGCAATAGCAGCAAGATGTTTACATAATTAAAAATTAATTAGAAATGGGAAAAGAATTCCAATGTCTTGGAGAGGAAAGGAATCCATTATCATACATAAAAGGAGAGAGGAGGGCAGGTAGCCAGGTTGAGGTTGAAAGCAGTAGGAGGAGGAGGAGGAAGACAATAATAATTTATACTGAGAAGGGAGGAGTTGTGTCAGTCAGAGGGGAGGTCAAAAGCCTTCTGAAATAGATGGGATTTGAATTTGACATATAGTGGTTCTATCTGGAGGTCCAGGGGCAGGTCGTTCCAGAGATTGGGACCGAGGAAGTAGAAAGCAGAATGACGGGTGGATTTGAGTCTGCCTAGTGATGCAGGGGAAAGATGAAGATGATTAGCATGAATTGAAGGAAGTACATGGTGAGGTGTATGGAGGAAGATAATGGAGGAAAGACAGTGGGTATGCCTGTATGCAACGTTTTATGAAACAAGGTAAATTTGCAGTGAATGCTGTGGTATATGGGAAGCCAGTGGAAGTGTATTAGCAGAGCTGTGATATGATTGAAGTGAGAGGCATGGGATAACAGTCTTTCAGCAGTATTTAGAATAAGCCTTCTTGGCTAGTGCAAAATAACTATAAAATCTGCCAGCTCACGCCATCAATAAAGTATATTGTATATTAAGGTATGATGCAGTCTACAAGAAAGCTGGAGAGTCCTTTGAACATCTGCGGCCAGTCCAAGGGTAGCGCTTTGTAAAACACAACATGACACAGCTCCCAGGTGAATAAAATTCAAAATAGCAAGCGCTTGCCAAAGAAACCAGTATTCCGAGATAACAGGCCAAATGATAGGTGAGAAAGTAAAGGACAGTTCAGCTTCGGGGGAGAGCAAGAGCATATATTTGCTAACTGCAAGATTTGGGAATTGAGGGCAAACTGAAGTTAGTACCTATTTGTATAGCTGTTGTCATAATAACTACCATGCATATTTTTTCATATGAAAAGTAATTGAAAACAATAATATAAACACAGCAAGAGTGAATCATAAACTAGGGGATTTCCTGCATGGATCTCAGATGTCCCACTGAAATAATTACTAACAATGTACAGAAAAGTGAGAAAACTGATATCTGACCTTGGATTGTAATGACGCATGGTATTCAGGCAAAGATCCAGTCAGTTTCCCTCTTTAATAACAACTTTTTCCAATTGTGGCAAGTTTGTTTGATTACGTTCCATAAAATACAGGGCCTCAAGGGAGGAAACATCACATTTTTAATAGCCCTTAAATGTTCTTGGATACTGATTTTCAACAGATTTGCAATACAAATATATTTACATCTGATAAAAGCAAGCCCTACAATAGCATCTCAGATATGTTACAATTATTAATTTAGAATCTGCCACTGTTTTAGTGGTCTTATGGTTCCCAGCATTGCAAAAATTATGTCCTTTGTGCAGAGTGAATTTGAACTTGTACAATAAGATCTTGAAGGTTATTTTGAGCAATTTCCTTCTTTTTCTGAATGATGAACATTAATACTTTGCGTTCCCCGATTTTAGCATAGGCAATATAGACATCTGCCTAGGGCATGAAACTGTCGGTGTAGAATATGCAGCCCACAAAGGAGCCATTTTCTGATTACTTTAGGACTACAAAGCAATGCCCCTGTGGTACTATAGCCTTCCTCTGCTCCGCCTCTGGCTCTCCAGTCCTTTTAGGATCTCTTACCCCCTCCCTCACCCTATTCTCTGGGCAGGGCCAATGCAAGGATTACAGATACCCTAGGCGAGTCCTCAGTTCTGCTCTCCCCTCCCCCTGCTGCCCCTCTCTGAGACCTGTAGTGGTGGCAATGGCATTGAAACCGCGACGCGGTGCTTGTCTGAACTCTCTGGCGCTGCGGCGCATTTTCTGCCCTCTACAACCTGCCGCTTCTGTCCCCTCCCTTTGGGTTTGCATGGGGAAGTCTGCATCAGAGGCTGGTCGAGAGGTGAGGCCATGGTGCCTAGTTTGCCTGATGGTTGGGCTATCCCAGGGAGCACTGTCATGACCTATCCACAGGTAATCCAAAAATGTAAAGGCCAGCTTAATGGATAGTACCAGGGCTGGATTTATGATTTTGGTGCCCATAGGCAACACCAGACAGAGGAATCCAGAGACAGGGCCAGTGCAACCTAATAGGCAAACTAGGGTGATGGCTTTTAGGGCCGGCAAAGAGCAGGACTGATAAAGCCATCACTGCTGAACCTTGAATCCAGATATTCGATGCCAGGCCATATTTGGCCACTAGCACTGACTATCTGGGATGACTAGATAGCACATTAGCTAATTGGCTAGCAGTGATATTCAGCTTCTGGCTGGGTAGCTAAAGTGGCTAAAGTTAGGCAAGCCTTTCAAGTGCCCGACTTCATTCGCTTTAGGATAACCAGCTAGCAGCTGAACATTGCTGCCAGACAGTTATCCCCAGGTGCCATCTCCGATCTGCCCCTGGAATGCCCCAAAACTGGCCAACTTAGGGGCCAAAACCGGGGATATTCAGTGGTACTAACCGTGTTAATGCCACCGAATATCCCACTGAGCGCTATTTAGGCGGTTTGCAGGTCTGCAAACTTCCTAAATGGCTTTTAATAGCCCCCTGTTGGATTTTAATTCATGATTGTTCAGTTTTAGTGCAAAGTGAGTTACATTCAAGTACCAAGAAAAATGATTATGATTTCTTGACAAACTGAAAGTGAATCAAATACAGATTGTTACACTTAAGTCTGTGCACACATCCTCTCAGAATAAATACAAGTTCATGCCAGATAGTCTATGTGCCATCTATAAATGGAAAATGCATCAAAGAAGCCGGAAGATGTGCTTACCTGGGGGTTTAGGCCCAGGGTATAATGAGCAGGATCTAGAAAGGAGCCACGACAGAGCAAAGGCAATGACATGCTGGTGAGGACTCTTGAGACCCCTTTTGTTCTATTATTTTATGATAAACCTTATCTCATTGAGGAAAGCAGAGCTGGTAAAAGCCTCTTGATAAGAAATTGGCAGCAGATCACTGGACAGGGGTCTACTCTTTCTGCAGGCCTGCAGGATCAACCTGCAACACCTTCAGCACCAAGGCGTGAGAAGGCAGAGAGAGGATGACAGAGACGATGAGGACCAGTCCTTCATTAAGCTCTCCTGATGGACCTCTCTTATAGGGTTGCCAACTGGCTCCAGATGCGCCCGACAGGTTTGATCCAGTCCTTGGTTTACCCCATTGCATGCAGGGACATGTAGTTCTGATTTCTCCATTGCACTCAATAAGAAAAACAAAACTACATGTCCCTGCATGCAATGGGGTAAAGCCAGGACTGGATCAAGCCTGTCGGGTGCATCCGGTCCCTTCCGGCATCCGCTCCCTTCTAGTCCTATTTGCCCATTTCCAGTCCTATCTCCCCCATCAGCCATTTCTAGTCCTATCCTAGCCCCTCCATCAATTCATTTCCATTCCTAGTCCCCCCACCAGCCATTTCCACTCCTATCCTAGCCCGCACAATCATTTATTTTTTTCTGTAACTCGAAGATGTAAATAGTTATCCTCGCAATCCAAGTTTACTGTCCTGTTATTTGTAATTACCTCGTTATCCAAGTTTTATGATCCTGTTTATTGTAAACTCAGACACGTGTTTTCTGTCTGAATTTGTGTTCGATGTAAACCGCGCTGATGTAGAATAGTGCGGTATATAAGAAATGTAAATAAATAAATAAATAAAATAAATAAAATCTGGAGCCAATTGGCAACCCTACTCTCTTAGTACCTGCCTTGAAACAGGTTCTTAGCTGCCTAAAACAGTATTTCCCAACTAGGGTGCCATGGTTCACTGGTATGCTTTCAGACCAGATCAGGTCATTACTGCCTGATGCTCTTTGCAGATCAGCACACGGCCTCTGCTTTCAGCACCTGTGTTTATGCCCAACCTTGGTGCAGCTCTCATACCTCAAAAGAACAAGAAATACCAGCAGTGGCTCTTAAAGGTGCAGGAGCTACATTTTGAACACATGTGCACACACATACAGTATGCGTTTCTTCTTCTTCCTAGAAACAGCATTGGTCCCAGAATGTGGTAAGAGGCAGCATGCAAAGCAGAGATAGCCTGGCCCTGCTTTATGCAACACAAGATTAAACGCTAGAAAGCACACGGCAACTCTCCTTCTCAAGCCCTACATTCCATATATAACAGTGATGGGCCTGTTCAAAAGTTAAGCCACCTGCCTATGAGTTTTAGAAAAGCAGTAAACAGTTGGAAAATTGCAAAAATAACATTCAAAAAATCTCTTGTTGCATGGAACAGCCTCCCAATAGAGGTGGTAGAGACAAAAATAATCTTGGAATTCAAGAAAGCATGGGATCAGCATAAAAGATCTTTAACTGCAGGAATGTGACAATACACCTAGATATTCAATATGATCTGGACAGCCTTTATCTGCCATCATATTCCATGGTTTCTCTTGTGGCAATGTCTCCAAATGGATTAGTTTTGCACATACTATGACAATAATGAACCTCACTCCTAAGCCAGGGTATGTGGAGTATGATCTCAATCTCTTAAATGTACAGCTAATTCTCACCATGGATTTGATTCCCACTGGCACCCTTTGTGACCTTGGGCAAGTCACTTTACCCTCCATTGCCTCAAAAGAAAAGGCCTGGCAATCTACCTCTGGTTATACCTTGCCAAGAAAACCCAGGGGCTGCTGGGTTGTCAGGAGACCAAAAATCAAAAATAACCAAACTCTAAGCAAATGTACTCCAAAACCAAAATTAGAGTGAAAACTTGAAATCCCTGAGCAAAAAAAGTTATGTTGGAAGATTGCCTTGAGGGAAACCCCTCTCATGGTGTTCCTTCCTTCTTAATCAGTTTTATTGGTTCTTGCAGAAGGTATTTTGTGAGAAAAAGCACACCAATAGTGCCTCTGCACACCACCACACCAAAAAGAATCATGTATTTATGAAAAACTTTAGCATTAATAGCTTTAGAAAACAAAATTCCTTTCAGCAGGAGTAAAACTGGATAAGTAACTGCTTGTACTGTACTTATCTGAACTGCTTATGCTCTGACCCCAATCAGGACTAAGAGCTCAGGAGACAGCATCGACTTGATGGCACTTAAAAAAAAAAAAAATCTCACCATAGTGCTTACATCCTATGAGCTCAGGAAAGCTCTTTGGAATGATACAATACATATAGGCGACCTATCAAGATGTGCATGGAATTTGCTTTTAATCCTGATCAGGGCTGTTGCAAAGAGAGGAGGCACCTTAGGAGAACCTCATCCCTTGTGGTCCCCCCCCCCCCCACTCCAGCGCCCACTGATGCTGCTGGTCTCTGGGACATGCAGCAGCTGCAATGGCCACAAACAGCCCGGGTGCTTACCTTTAAACTTCGATGCTGAAGGGCTGTTTGCTTCTGTCCCCCCTCCCATGTCCGATGCCAAGTTCCTGTAGCAAACAGGAATCTTGGCATCAAGCGGTTTGAGGGGATGGAAGCAAATAGCCCATGGCACCAAAGTTTAAAGGTAAGCACCGCGGGGCTGTTTGCAGTTATTGCCGCTGCTGAATGTCCTGAGAGGGGCAACAGCGGCAGCAATGGGCGCTCTGGAAGCCTGGTGCTCTAAGCCACTGCCTAGTTCGCCTAATGGTAGTGCCGGCCTTGATCCTAATATGTTGTGAAATATTTCTGTATCTTTCTGCCATATTTTCCGTATCCCTGGTTGCATTTCTTGGAACATCTGAATTTTCTCTTTCTCTCAACTTAATGCACAGTATACTGTAATCGCTTGGCACTGACACTTCAATTAGCAATGCCATATTCTCATGTTCTCCTTTACCACTATGTCAGGTTTCTATGAATCAAGCCTTTTATCAGTCGGAATGAATGATTTGTTTTGTTCTCCACAATTCTCTTAGACATTTCCCAGTGTTTCTCCAGTACAGCAATGTTGTAGTATTTACAAAGTTTCCAATGGATAAGATGTGCCACCTTATTATGTCTTTTTTTTATAGAAAATTTCTCCTAGAATTTATTTATTTATTTTATTTAACAAATTTGATATACCGTTTTTCTACAAGTCAAAAGGGTTTACATGGAACTCGGTGAAATAAAATGAACACATTAAATAGAACATTATGAACATTTACAATGAACAATTTGAACATTTTGGAGATAACAGAGAACAGTGAACATCTTTTAGAAGCTCAATAAGTTAGTGCATAAACATTCGTAAAACTATATGCAGTAGGGTCGTGGGAGTCTTTATGGGGCTGGGGTGGGGAATATTGTGTTTATTTGCATATGATCCTTTTGTTCTGTAATTGATGGGTGTTTGTTGCCAAAGTTCTCCAGGAAAAGATGAGTCTAGTTTTTTGCAAAAGTCTATGGTTGCTTTGGTGCTTCATAGTGTGGGTGTAGTGAGTTACAGAGGGTGTGGGGGTATAGGGTGAATGCTCTTAATCGTGTGGTTTGCTTGTTCTTGGGAGTCTGCAGTGGGAGATTGAGGAGGTTTTGAGTGTTCCTTCTTCTTGGTCTGTCAGGGTTCAAGGTGTGTATTAATGATTGAAGGTGCTCTGAGATTGTTTGTCTGGGGTCTTGTGGATGATGGTTAGGACTTTATATTGTATTCTTGTGTTGATGGGCAGCCAATGGAGGAGTTTGAGGATGGGGGTGATGTGAGTTTGCCTTGAGGCTTGGAAAATGGTGCGAGCTACAATGTTTTGAGTGAGCTGTAGTAAGAGGAGAGCGTACTTTGGTAGGCCTTGATAAATAGAACTGCAGTAGCCAAATAGAGGTGTGATGGTGGCTTGGCAGACTGAGTGAAATGTATCGGTTGATAAAAGGGGGCATAGGTTTCGGAGAGTTTTGAGCTTATAGTATACAACTTTGGTGATGTTTTGAATTTGGGCGTTGAAGGTCAGTTGCTTATAACAAGCTTGTGGCCATTGCATTGGCTTTGGGGCTCATCCTGAGGTCTTTTTTCCTCCAGGTTTTGTGGCTGTATATAGCAGATCCTGTGGCTTTTTTTAAAGATTGTGTCTTACACAGGTTCTTCAGAAGCTAGTATATATTGATTAGGATGTCATCCCAATATGAAGGGAAATATTTGTGTATCTATCTGGTCTCTGTTTGCGTTTCTTGATACTTGAGGATCTTCTTCCTCTCCACACAATTCACAGAAGAATCACTTGGGACTGACACCTCTACTTCAATGCTACTCTGGTATTTTTCTCCTTTACTACGATGTCCAGTTTTCTCACATCCAGCTTTTTATCTGTTGGAATGGAAATGTCCCAAGTGATCATAAGCCATTCATTTTCCGTAATTTTCTTTGGGTTGTGATCCCAGAGCTTTTTTAGGTCAGCAATGTAGTATGATCTCATTCTATAATGATTTGTTCTTTTGGTTTGCAAATTTGAAGACTTTCTTTCTTATATGTATAGGTAGATTCTCACTCATTTCCTGCTTCTTGTCAGAATGCCTGTCCATGTTTAATAATGGAACTGGATTTTGGATACTTACTTCAATATTTTAAGACATTTTATTTGTTCAGAGTTGTTGATGCTGTTAAGTAGGCCTGAAGGCCTCTGATAGTAGCTATACTTATATAATCTATTTCTATGAGATCCAGTCTTCATAGTACAATGATTCTTATAAACTACCTTATGGGCATGGAGGAGCTTTCTTGTTCATACAACCAGTTTTTCAAGATATTGAAGAGGCCAGGTTACAACTCCAAAGCTATATAAGAGTATGTGGATTGCAAGGTGGTTGATGACTTGTTTCTTATTCTTTGATGTTAGAGTACTTTTTATTATTAATTTTAATCTCTGTACTGATCTTTCTTCTCAGTACTTTATGCTGGATTGTTGTTTCTTCCTCTATTCCTAGATAGTTATGGTCATAGTTAATATACTGCATATCATATAAAAAAATAGATGCAGTTTACACCTTCTTGTTCAAGCTCCTTATGTCACAGTCAAGATACCCTAGAATATTTGTCTAGACCAAATGTCATCCTGATGACATCTGAAAAGCTTTTCACAAAACAGTTGTTCTGTTAAATGTTGATTGCTGGAACTATAGAGCTACAAGTTGTCTACAAGCAGTAAGTGTAATGTCACCTCTGGATCTTTACCAATTTTAGGATTAAGGCTAAACCCATACCAAAGAAGAAGTGCATTCAAAGGATTAAATGCTATACAAAACAAGAATGGCAGGCAAGAGTCTCCCTGAAATATTCTTCATTGGATCTTAATGTTAGGAATGATGAACTGTCTATTTTCATAATTCAGATGGAGTGTGGTTTGCCATATTTCCATGGTGAACTTGATATTCAGCCCACAGCGTTCAGTGCTTGTGCACACTACTGACAGCAAAGGAACAAAATTTCAATTTATTTCCTTTCGTTTTGGGTCAAAAACTATACAAAACAACATGGGAAATGTTGATAATCCCTCTGTCAATTCAAATGTTGCATGGTAGTAGATACCACTGTCATACAACATTGTCCTCTAAAGTCTCTATCTCACTCTCTTCCAGTAACCTTGCCAATATATTAAGATAAGGTGAATTTTTCTCACAAATTATAACCAAATTACTGATGTTCACAATACTGTGTTAAATAGAAATATTAGGCAGTTTAAAGTAAACTGGCAAATCAAGTTAATAAATTGAAACAGAAATATATATTTGTACAAAGTTCAAACAAATTTAGACTAACAGAAGGCATATAGAAGGGGCCCACATTTCATAATAGTGAGGCTATACTTATTATAAGACTATGAAAATGGATTTATATGACAGCGTAGCTACTAACCTGTAATAGGTGATCTCCGGGAACAGAAGGAATCAGTCTTGACAGATGTCAGCACCGACGGAGCCGGGTGCAGGAACACTCTCCAGCATTCAATAGGAATGCTTTTGGGAGCATTCCTCCACGCATGTGTGGCTGCCTTCCCGCCTTCCCTCCTGGACTCCTCAGTCAGGTAAATAGTGGAGAAATAAAAAGCTTTGTATACCAGGAATGAGAAAAAGGTGACAACTTGATGAGGAGGTGGGCGGGTTGTGAAGACTGATTCCTCCTCTTCCTGGAGATCACCTATTACAGGTGAGTAACTACGCTATCTCCAGGAACAAGTAGGAAGTCAGTCTTCACATATGGGACTCCCTAGCCTAAGACAAGCAAGCGAGAGAAGAATCCCAGTGCAGCTAGAGGTTGCAGCAGGGATCCGACAGACTCAGCTTATTCAGAGTACTCCTCGCGAGGTAGCCAGATGGGCGGTGGGCAAGTTGTCTAAATTTGAAAAAGGTTACGCAGAACAGCTTGTCTGAATTGAGCATCAGCTCTGGAGTCTTTGTCCAGGCAATAGTGCGCTGCAAAGGTATGCAGGGAAGACCATGTTGCTGCTTGGCAGATCTCTGAGATAGGGACAGACTGGAGATTAGTTACAGTAGTAGCCATGACTCTGACATTATGAGCAGTCACATGGTGTGGAAGAGACAGCCCAGCCTGCGAATAAGTGAAGAATATGCAATCTGCTAGCCAGTTTGAAAGTATTCTTTTAGATACTGGTGTTCCTAGATGACTTTGGTCAAAAGAGACAAACAACTGAGAGGATTGGCGATAGTCCTTAGTATGGTCTAGATAAAACACCAATGCCCTCTTGCAATCTAGGGTATGAAGTCTGGTCTCAGCTGGGGGAGATGTGAGGCCTTGGAAAGAATGTTGGTAGCAAGACAGATTGGTTCAGGAGGAAGTTGGTGATGACCTTCGGCAAGAACTTAGGATGTATGTGAAGGACCATCTTATCATGGTGAAAAGAGGTATAGGGAGGATAGCTCATCAAAGCTTGAAGTTCACAGACTCTTCGAGCTGAAGTGACTGCTATGAGAAAAAGAAGCATCCATGTTACAACTTTAAAGGATCTGAAACCATTGGTTCAACAGGACTGCACATGAGCTGTGCAAGAACAACATTTAGATTCTATGGTGCGGGAGGTGGATGGAAAGGTGGCTTGATCAGGAGAAGACCACACATAAATCTGGCTACTAAGGGGTGCGCTGAGATGGTGTGGTTCTCTAAAGTATGGTGGGAGACCACAATGATGGATAAATGTACTTTTATTGAGTTGGTCTTAAGGCCAGAGGAGGACAAATGGAGCAGGTATTGGAGTAAGTCCAGAATGGGACATGTGAAAGGATCTAGTGTTTTATGAGAACCCCAGATGGAAAACTTGTGCCATTTTCTTGAAGATAGGAGCATCTGCAATATATCCTCTTGGAGATCTATGTGTGAGAAGACAAAGCGCTCAGCCTCCATGCCGTCAAGCGCAGTGTCTTGAGGCTGGAGTGCAGAAGGGTCCCCTGTTCCTGAGAGAGTAAGGTTAGTGAATAACCGAGCCTGAGGGGAAGTGCTTAAGCAAGTTGAAGAAGCAGAGGAAACCACGTTTGTCTGGGCCAGTAAAGGGCAATGAGAATCATTTGTCTCTGGTCGGCCTGGAGTTTGAAGAGTGTTTTTGCTATGAGTGGAATGGGAAGGAAGCATAGAGGAGATTTTGTCCCCAGTGGATGAGGAATGCATCCGATGTCTCCCTGTGAAGGGAAGGAATCCTCGAGCAGAAATGATGTAGTTGGGCATTGAGGGGAGAAGCAAAGAGGTTGAGTAATGGCATCCCCCAGAGGTGGAACAAATATTGCACTACTTGAGGTTCCAGCATCCACTCATGTGGATGGTGGATCTGGCTTAGACTGTCAGCTAAGTGATTCTCTGTTCCTGGAAAGTAAACTGCATGAAGGTGAATTCCTTAAGGAATTGCCCAGTTCCAAAGGTGAATAGCTTCCATACAAAGGGCCCAAGAGCCTGTTCCCACTTGCTTATTTATATAAAACATAGCCACCTCGTTGTCCATGAGGTGGGGAGAGAAGACTGACGGCATTGAAGACCACCCTGAGCTCTAGGAGATTGATCTGTAGAAGCGTTTCTTGAGTATACCAAAGGCCTTGTGTTGTAAGGCCATTGAGATGGGCTCCCCAAGCCTAGTTTTGATGCATCGCTCATTAGGGTATACTGCGGTGCAGGCTTCTGAAAGGTGAACCTATGGCCAAGTTCTGGGGTGTGTACCACCACTGAATAACCGTTCTCATTTTCAGAGTGATGTTGTTGAGGTCGGATAGGCGACCTGTGGACTGCTTCCATTGTTGTGAGAGTCCACTGCCTGATCCTCATGTCAAGACAGGCATGGGGCGTGACATGGACTGTGGAAGTCATGTGGCCTAAGAGGCACAGAAATGTTCTGTCCGTAACTGATAATTGTTGCTGGAACTGTTTGGCTAAGTCAATGAGACGGAGGCGTCTGTACTTTGGCAGGAACGCCCTGCTTCTTACCGTGTTCCTATGAACTTGAGGTCCTGGGTTGGCGTGAGATGTGATTTTGGATAGTTTATCATGGAACCTAACTTCTGGAGGACATAAATAGTTTGATTTAGGGCAGAGGTGACTGCTGAAGCAGTATCTGCCCTTAGCAGCCAGTTGGCTGAATAGGGGAGCAGAAAGATCCCCAAAGTTTGAAGGTAGGCTGTGACAATAGCCAAACACTCTGTGAAGACTCTGGGTGCTGAGGCCAGTCTGAATGGGAGGACTTGGTACTGGTAGTGGTTGTTCTGAAAAACAAACTTGATAAACTTTCTGTAATCTGAGTGTATCAGGATGTCTGTATAACCATCTTTTAGATCCAGAGAGCATAGCCAACCATTTTGTTGGAGGTATGGCAGAAGAGTGCCTAGAGAAATCATCTTGAATTTCTCCTTGACAAATAAATTTGTTGAGATTTCGGAGATCTAATATAGGTCTGTGACCTCCTCTCTTTTTTGGAATTAGGAAGTATCAGGAGTAGAATCCCAGGCCCTGCTAAGATGGGGGAACCTCCTCTATAGCCCCTTGTCTCAGCAGTGAGAGAATTTTCTGTTGAAGCAAGGAGGAGTGAAGGAGATCCAATGAAGGTTGTCCCATAAAGTGAATGGGAGGAAGATTCTGAAATTTCAGCTGTAGGCCCTGACTGAGTCCAGGGCTCGGAAGTGATATTGATCCAACGGTGTGCAAAATGCATCAGTCTTCCTGGGATCATAGGAGGAAGAGGAAAGATTATGGAAGAATTGGCCATGCTCTTTTTGAAGCAGTCAAAAACTCTGAGGAGATTGAGTAATAGCTGCAGGCTATGGTTTGGAAACCTTGGGTTTCCTGACTTGTTTCTGGCTCTGCTGTCTGTGTTGCTGCTGTGGGGCAGAGTAGCCAAAATATGAATGATATGGAGGATACAACCTTTTCTTTTTAGGGAAGAAAGGTTTCTTAGCGGTAGTCTTCTTCTTAGAAGAGTCTACTGTCTTCCTTGAAAGCCTCTTCATGGTGAGGTCAAAAGTTTCTATCTCGCCGGCCTTCTCCCTCCACCTCTGACCAAAGAGGTTTTCACCATTACAGGATATGTTGATTAACTTGTCCTGGACCCACTGTTCCAGGTCAGATGCTTGGAGCCATGCCATTCTCCTAGCCCCAATGCAGGCTGCAGCAGATCTGCTATTGGCCTCAAATACATCGAATGCTGCTCTTGTTAAAAACTTTTATTTATTTATTTATTTATTTAGCCAGTTTTGTATACCACCTTATCCTTCAATCACAGTGGTTAGGGATATGACAAGGGGTCTACATTAACAGTCCCCTTTTCTAGTCTTGAAGGACTAGAAAAGGGGACTGTTACTTCTGGAGAGAGATCTGCAATTGTGAGTATATACTTCTGGGAATTTTCTGAAAGGAATTCTTTTTATTAAAGCTAATTAATCTGTGAACCCACTATTTTTTGTTAAATCAGTCAGGGCCTAGTAGCAGCAGTTTAAGTTTACATTTAAAACACAGAAGAGAGCTTTCTGGTTAAATTTCATACCCAGCAGAGAGCTTGTAGTTTAAATTTAATAGTCACTCAGGGCCTAGCATCAGCAAAGTACTTTTAGTTTAAATTTAAAACACAGAAGAGAGCTTTCTGGTTAAATTTAGAACCCAGCAGAGAGCTTGTAGTTTAAATTTCATAATAAGTTAGAGCCTAGCAGCAGCAAATAGCTATAATTTAAATCAAATAAGAATATAGATTAGCACAAAAGGCAAAACAGGGTCAGTACTCTTTGAGCAGCAAATAGTCTTCTAGAGACCTTTACAAAGAGGCCTTCTACCTAGGGGGCAAGAGACCTGTGAAACTTTTTCAATAGGTGTAAACACCAGGTGGCAGATCAAAAGGCCATTTTGAAAGACTCCTTCTATCCAAGCAAGGACTGTTAATCATCCAGGAAGTTGGTCACAGCTTACCTCAGCAGCACAGGCATAAATAGCTCAACCAGAGCTTTGTGATCCTCAGTCTTGAAGGACTAGAAAAGGGGACTGTTACTTCTGGAGAGAGATCTGCAATTGTGAGTATATACCTCTGGGAATTTTCTGAAAGGAATTCTTTTTATTAAAGCTAATTAATCTGTGAACCCACTATTTTTTGTTAAATCAGTCAGGGCCTAGTAGCAGCAATTTAAGTTTACATTTAAAACACAGAAGAGAGCTTTCTGGTTAAATTTCATACCCAGCAGAGAGCTTGTAGTTTAAATTTCATAATAAGTTAGAGCCTAGCAGCAGCAAAGAGCTATAATTTAAATCACATAAGAATATAGCTTACCTCAGCAGCACAGGACAGGGTACTGTGTAGCAGCCCTCTTTTAATAACTGCCAGCATGGTTTAAAGGTGAGGTCAGAGAGGCTGTTGCCAAAAAAGCATCTTTCAGGAAATGGAAAAAAGAGCCAAACGACGAAACCTGGAAACAGCACAAGCACTGGCAAGTCAAATGCAAGGCATTGATAAAGCAGGCAAAGGGAGAATTTGAGAAGAAGCTTGCTGCGGAAGCAAAAACGCGAAATAAAGATTTTTTCAAGTACTTTCGTAGCAAAAAACCTGTGAGAGAGTCAGTTGGTCCATTAGATGATAGAGGAGTTAAAGGGGCACTAAGAGGCGACAAGGCGATAGCAGAGAGACTGAATGAATTCTTTGCTTCGCTCTTTACTGAGGAAGATGTAGGGATGTTACCCATGACTGAAGTGGTATTTAAAGGTGCGGAAGAATTGAAGGAAATATTGATACATCGGGAAGATGTATTACAACTATTAGATAAATTGAAGAGTAGCAAATCACCTGGGCCGGATGGTATATATCCAAGGGTGTTGAAAGAACTGAAATATGAGATTGCAGACCTGTTATTAGTAATCTGTGAACTATCATTAAAATCATCTCTAATACCTGAAGATTGCAGGATCGCCAATGTAACACCAATTTTTAAAAAGGGTTCCAGGGGTGATCAGTGAAACTACAGACCGGTGAGCCTCATGTCAATACCTGGAAAAATGGTAGAAACCATCATAAAGAATAAAATTACTCAGCATGTAGATAGTCATGGACTAATGGAAGACAACCAACATGGCTTTAGACAAAGAAGATCTTGTCTTACTTATCTGTTATGTTTTTTTGAAAGTGTGAATAAACAGGTGGACAAAGGTGAGTCAGTTGATATAGTGTATCTGGACTTTCAGAAAGCCTTTGACAAGGTCCCTCATCAGAGACTTTTGGCAAAGCTAAAGAGTCATGGAATAGGAGGCAGTGTACTACTGTGGATCAAGAACTGGTTAAAAGATAGAAAGCAAAGGGTTGGGCTAAATTGCCAATTTTCCCAATGGAGAAAGGTGAATAGTGGTGTACCCCAGGGATCTGTGCTGGGTCCGCTGCTTTTTGACATATTCATAAATGACCTGGAAAGTTGAATAAAGAGTGAGGTTATCAAATTTGCAGATGACACAAAACTATTTAAAGTTATTAAAACCCAAGAGGATTGTGGAAAATTGCAAGAGGATCTTGATAAATTAGAAGACTGGCATAAAAATGGCAGATGAATTTTAATGTGGACAAGTGCAAAGTTATGCACCTAGGGAAGAACAACCCAAACTATGGTTACACAATGCAAGGTTCCACATTAGGAACCACCACCCAGGAAAAAGATTTAGGCGTCATTGTGGATAACATGTTAAAACCCTCGGCCCAGTGTGCAGCGGTGGCCAAGAGAGCAAATAGAATGCTAGGTATCATAAGGAAAGGAATGGAAAATAAAACAAAAGATATTATAATGCCTCTATATCGTTCCATTGTGAGACCGCACCTTGAATATTGTGTGCAATTCTGGTCGCCGTATCTTAAAAAGGATATAGCGTTATTAGAAAAGGTTCAGAGAAGAGCCACCAAAATGGTAAAGGGGATGGAAGGATACTCCTATGAAGAAAGGCTAAAAAGGATAGGGCTCTTTAACCTGGAAAAGAGACGGCTGAGGGGAGATATGATAGAAGTCTATAAATTAATGAATGGAGTGGAACGGGTAAACGTAGATCGATTGTTTACGTTATCAGAATATAGAAAGACTAGGGGACATGCAATGAAGCTACAGGGTAAACTATTTAAGACTAATAAAAGAAAATATTTTTTCACTCAACGTGTAATCAAACTCTGGAATTTGTTACCGGAGAATGTAGTGAAGACTGTTAGTGTAGCTGGGTTTTAAAAAAGGTTTGGACAAGTTCCTGGTGGAAAGGTCCATAAACCATTATTAAGAAGGGACCCAGGATATCAATGCTTGACCCAGTACAAGCATTGCGGAACCTGTGTCTTTTGGGGAAACTGCTAGGTACGTATGACCTAGATTGGCCATTGTTGGAAACAGGATACTGGGCTGGATGGACCTTGGTCTGATCCAGTATGGCATATCTTATTTTCTTACGTTCTTATGTTAAACATAGGTGACAAGACTTACATATATTTCTGGGGGTTGAGTTCCAGG
Organism: Ichthyophis bannanicus; assembly: GCA_033557465.1. Lineage (NCBI taxonomy): Eukaryota > Metazoa > Chordata > Amphibia > Gymnophiona > Ichthyophiidae > Ichthyophis > Ichthyophis bannanicus. The sequence continues at coordinate 1,173,724,635 of CM066031.1, forward strand.
TCTGAGATGTTGGGGTATGGTGGCTGTGTCGGCAAGGCTGCGTTGATTAGGTCTTAAGATGCTTGTTCAGATGAGGCCATGTATAAGTGGGTTTTGAGGGATTTGCGGAAGTCCTTGAGGTCCTTTTGTGCTCTTAGTTCCTCAGGGAGCGAGTTCCATAGTTCCAGAGCCATTCCATATGTGGCTGTGTCAGCAAGGCTGCGTGGATTGGGAGTTAAGGTGCTAGTTCATATGAGGCCATGAATAAGTGGGTTTTGATTTGCGGAAGTCCTTGAGGTCCTTTTGTGCTCTTAGTTCCTCAGGGAGCGAGTTCTATAGGTCCGGCGCCGAGAGTGAGAAGGCTCTTCTGGAAGTTGATTGCTTCATTTTGTGGTATCCGCCCGGGGTGAGGAGTCTGTTGCTGCCTTGGATTCACCTGGGTCTGCTGCTTGTTTCTTTGGTTATTGTGGTCTATAGAATTTCTGCTAAGCAGTGGTGTTTGGTCTTGAAGATGATTAGTGTTGCCTTGAATTTTGCCCGTGCCGCTATGGGTAGCCAGTGCAGCTGTCGGAGTACTGGTGTTATGTGTTTGTATTTGGACTTGCCTGCGATTATGCGTGCTGCAGTGTTCTGAACCAATTGAAGTGTGTGTATAGAGTGTTTGGGTAACCCCTGATATAGTGAATTTCCATAGTCCAGTATGGGGGTAATGACTGCCTGGCATACTGTGCGGAAGTGTTCTTGGCTGAGGAGTGGCTTGAGTCGTCTGATGATCTTTAAACGATGGTACGCTTTTGCTGCTGTCTTGTTAATGTGGGAATGGAGGTTCAGGTTCTTGTCTATGATGACACCGAGATACTTTACTTCGTCCTTTGTTACGATTGTCCTGTGGAGTATATTGATTTCTTGGGGTGGGTTGAATGTTGTGCTCCTGGAAATAAACATTACTTCAGTCTTATCAGAGTTTACTTTGAGGTTATTGTCGGCGAGCCAACTCTTCATATGTTCGAGGCACTCAGTGATTGAGGTTATGTTGGGGGTGCTCAGGCCGATTGGGGTGTACACCATTATGTCATCTGCGTACAGGTGATATTGTATGTTGTGTTGTCTAATGATGTTGCATATGGGCTGTATATAGATGTTGAATACTATTGATGAAAGGGCCGATCCCTGTGGTATTCCCTGCATGGTGGTGAATTGAGTTGATTTCTTTTCCCTGCATTTTACTTGCTGTGTGCAGTTGTTTAGGTAGGAGGTGAACCATTTCAGGGTGCTGTTGCGTAATCCCATTTCTTGGAGGCGCTGTAGTAGTATGTTGTGGGATACCGTGTCAAAGGCAGCTGAGATGTCAATGAAAATTAGTAGGAAACCGTTCTTTATGTATTCTTGATGTATTCTGGGCATGTGTTACCAAGACCTGATCAGCCACCTGCTTCTCAGGGGGCATCAGGGTAGTAAACTCTGACAAATCTCTCAAGACATCTTTGAGAAATATGCCCATATATAGCATATAGGAGTCTATCCTAGAGGCTAGCACGGTAGCTTGGAATGCCTTCCTTCCAAATGCATTAAGGGTCCTGGCCTCTCTCCCAGGAGTCACTGAGGAGTGATTTTTCTGGCATTTTATCCTCCTCATGGCAGACTCCATAACCATGGAATGGTGGGGGAGTTGTAGCTTCTGGAAACCTGGTGAGGGAGGAACCCTATAAAGGGTATCAAGCCTCTTACTCACCGTAGGGTTGACATGGGGGCCTTCCACATCTGAGCCATTAGATTCTTTAAGATGTTGTGCACAGGGAGGGTAGCAGCTTTCTTCGGTGCCGATGGGTATTGGAGAATATTGGTTCCATTTTCGTAGCCACTGAAACATTGAGAGCTGCCGCCATGTCCTTAATAAAATCTTGAAAGGACATGTCCTTGGCGGCAAACACCAACGTTCATAAGGTGGTAATGGATCAGACGATATCTCCCTATGGGTATTGAAATCGATGGATTCCACCTCGGAGGCCCATTTGTAAATGGAGTCTGGAAGGAAGTCAAAATAATCCTTATGAGATGTTTGATACTTTCGCTGTTTCAATGTAGACAGTATTGGACACGGTGCTGCCGAGGGCCTTGGTATCAGCTGCTCCGTGGAGCTATGCAAGGCAGGGGATGCCTGCATAAGCATGCTGAGCTCTGTAGCCATTGTTGGCATTGGTGGAACTGGTGCCGGCTGTGGAGCACTTAATGTCATCGGCATTACTGCGGATAAGAACTTAGCAATGCTGCTCTTGATGGTGATGACATGGTCATCCATAGACAGTACTGGAGAAGGAGTGGCTCCAGACACAGCTATGTAGGCCACAACTCCTGATGCTGGTTTTAGGGGCTCCACGAAGGACTGGACCTCGGTGGCATCCCCAAACCCCTGTGTGGCTTTGGAGGGTGACACCTCCCGCTGGTGTTGCTTCAATGGACGATCTGCATCAGAATGCAATGAATGAAAGTTTCAATGCCGATGCTCGGTGTCTGAAGGAGACACTGACCTGGAAGTCGAGGACCTTGATGCCAAGGTTGATGTCTTCTTTTTCTTAAGCACTGGTGACTCTCAGCGATGCTTTTTTTTTGCTGGTGAGGACTTGTATGCATGGGAAGACTTTGAAGGAGTCGATGCCCCCCAAGGAATGCACCAAAGGAGCTCAGTCTGTAGGAAACAGCTTAGCCTTCTGCGAGATTTTGGAGACCATATCTCGCAAAGGATATAAAAAGGCTGGAAGCGGTTCAGAGGAAGGCAACCAAAATGATTTGGAGCCTGCGTCAGAAGAATTATGAGAAGAGACTTGAAGACCTATATATGAACACTCTGGAAGAGAGGAGGGACAGGAGAGATATGATTCAGACCTTTAAATATTTAGAGTATTAATGGGCAAACAAACCTCTTCCAAAGTTGGGGAAACCGTAAAACTAGAGGGCATAACATGAAGCTGCAAGGGGGTAAACTGAAAGGCAATGTCAGGAAATACTTTTTCACTGAAAGGGTGGTGGATGCTTGGAATGCCCTCCCAATGGAAGTGGTGGGGGAAAACACAGTGACAGAATTCAAAATGGCATGGAACAGACATAGTGGATCCCTTTATAGCTACAGGATAAAATCAAAATAAGCATAACTATCTCTTATATCTGAACAAATAGGAGTGACCTACACGGAGCGGTGGGTACACTCCTAAACAGGGGCGGCCCAAGGGGGGTGCGGGGCCATGTGCAGAGACTCGGTGCGAGGCCTCATTTGCATAAATATTTGCATAATGTTACCATATACTAACTTTTAGTAAACGTGCCTCTTAATGAGTGTATGGATAAAGAAAGACTAAAAGATTTCTACATTACTATAATCCAGTGCCAACTGCCAGACACATTAGGAACTACTACAAACACTGCCCATTTAGAACCCATAGCAAACCCGCCGTATCCTAACAGCACTACCAGGACTTACAAAGCACCGTACTCTACCAATCAAAAGGCAACACTGCAAATATTAAACCAATACATTTCAGAGAACAAGAATACATGACCTACTGGGGAAAGAGAACAAGTGGCAATGTCAAATAGGAATTATATAAACAGAACACCTCAGCTCAGTTACACATGCAGAACATAGACCATCACCAAACAAGTAATCACAATTTAGAAACAGGAAGACAATAATTAAACTGGGAATCCCAAAAGCCAAACTTGGAATGTACAACACTGTAGAAATAAAACTATACATTAATTTGCTCTTGTACTAAACAATGATGCACATTTACCAGAGCTGACATATTCCAATTAATAAATTCAAAATAAAGAGATATTTTTCTACCTTTTGTGCATTTTTTTTCAGCTGCAATTGCTCCAGCCACTTTCTTCTGGTTTCTTCGTGTCTTCTGCTAACTCTCCATCGTCTGCTGTCCATTTGTCCTTTCTTCTCTCTTCTAGTTTTTTTCCATTCTCTCTCTACATCTGCTTTAACATACTAATCTTTCTCCTTTTGCTCTTTCCTCATTCCTATTTCATCCACTCAAATTTTACCCCTCCATCCTCAATCCCCACTTACTCTCCCAATACCCGGCCAATTGTAGATTTTTTATCCCTCCCACACAAAATATTTTTCCCTTCTCCATTTTACTCTTCCAGCCCCATCCCATTCTAATCCTCCCCCAACATCAGCTCCCTTCTAGTTCCAGCCTCACCCAGCATCCATTCCCTTCTAGTCCCTGCATCAGCCCATTTCCAGTCCTAGCCACCCATCAGCCCATTTCCAGGCCTAGCAACCCCCCAACCCAATACCAGTCCTAGCCCCCATCAACCCACTTCCAGTCCTAACCCGCTATCACCCCATTCCAGTCCTAACCCCATCAACCCATTTCCAGTCAGCCCCCCATAGCCCATTGCCAGTCCTAACCCCCCTCCCCATCAGCCCACAGCCTATTACCAGTCCTAACCCCATCAGCCCACCTCAAGACCTAACCCCTCCCCATCAGCCCATTTCCTGTCCTAGCCCCCCCATAGCCCATTACCAGACAGCCCCCATCATCCCACAGCCCATTACCAGTCTTAACCCCCCCATAGCCCATTACCAGTCCTAACCCCCCATCAGCCCACAGCCCATTACCAGTACTAACCCCATCAGCCCACCTCCAGTCTTAAGCCCCCCCATAGCCCATTACCAGACAGCCCCCATCAGCCCACAGCCCATTACCAGTCTTAACCCCCCCCCCCATAGCCCATTACCAGTTCTTAGATGATAAAGGGGTTAAAGGAGCACTAAGAGGCGACAAGGCAATAGCGGAGAGACTGAATGAATTCTTTGCTTCGGTCTTTACTGAGGAAGATGTAGGGATGTTACCCATGACTGAAGTGGTATTTAAAGGTGCGGAAGAATTGAAGGAAATATCGATACATCGGGAAGATGTCTTACAACTATTAGATCAACTGAAGAGTAGCAAATCACCTGGGCCGGATGGTATACATCCAAGGGTGTTGAAAGAACTGAAATATGAGATTGCAGACCTGCTATCAGTAATCTGTGAACTATCATTAAAGTCATCTCTAATACCTGAAGATTGGAGGATCGCCAATGTAACACCAATTTTTAAAAAGGGTTCCAGGGTGATCCGGGAAACTACAGACCGGTGAGCCTGACGTCAGTACCGGGAAAAATGGTAGAAACCATCATAAAGAATAAAATTACTCAGCATGTAGATAGTCACAACCTAATGGGAGACAGCCAACATGGCTTTAGACAAGGAAGATCTTGTCTTACTAATCTGTTATGTTTTTTTGAAGGAGTGAATAAACAGGTGGACAAAGGTGAGTTGGTTGATATTGTGTATCTGGACTTTCAGAAAGCCTTTGACAAGGTCCCTCATCAGAGACTTTTGGCAAAACTAAAGAGTCATGGGATAGGAGGCAGTGTACTATTGTGGATCAGGAACTGGTTAAAAGATAGAAAGCAGAGGGTAGGGCTAAATGGCCAATTTTCCCAATGGAGAAAGGTGAATAGTGGTGTACCCCAGGGATCTGTGCTGGGTCCGCTGCTTTTTGACATATTCATAAATGATCTGGAAAGTGGAATAACGAGTGAGGTTATCAAATTGCAGATGACACAAAACTATTTAAAGTTGTTAAAACCCAAGAGGATTGTGAAAAATTGCAAGAGGATCTTGATAAATTGGAAGACTGGGCATCAAAATGGCAGATGAAATTTAATGTGGACAAGTGCAAGGTTATGCACCTAGGGAAGAACAACCCAAACTATGGTTACACGATGCAAGGTTCCACATTAGGAATCACCACCCAGCAAAAAGATTTAGGCGTCATTGTGGATACCATGTTAAAACCCTCAGCCCAGTGTGCAGCGGCGGCCAAGAGAGCAAATAGAATGCTAGGTATGATAAGGAAAGGAATGGAAAATAAAACAAAAGATATTATAATGCCTCTATATCATTCCATGGTGAGACCGCACCTTGAATATTGTGTGCAATTCTGGTCGCCGTATTTTAAAAAGGATATAGCGATTTTAGAAAAGGTTCAGAGAAGAGCCACCAAAATGGTAAAGGGGATGGAAGGATATGCCCCTGCAGGCTTAACAGAGATGCGAGGGAGACACTCTCCCTTCGCGACTCTCAAAGCCGGCACGGAGAGGCTCAGCCGTCGTGGAGGGAGGGAGGGATTCAGCCGGGCAGAGGGGGCCCCGTGGGACAGTCCATTCTGCTGCTGCCGCAGCGGCAGCAGCCAGCGTTTTTTTTTCTTAAATTTAATTTTGAAAAAAGCAGAATGTTCTTTGTGCGGGGCCCCCTGAAACGCGGGGCCCTGTGCAAAAAACATTCTTGCTCAATGGACAGGCCGGCCCTGCTCCTAAACAAAGGCATGGGGAGAGGTGACCTACATGGAGTGGCACCTCCTCTTGCCGCCTTGCTGGGCAGACTAGATGGACCATACTGGTCTTTATCTGCCATCATATACTATGTTACTATGTTACTATGTTTGTCCTGGTTCTTTCTACCTCAAAGTCATGTGACAACAGGATGGGCAAAAATCGACATCGTGATCTGGGCCTAAACATTTTAGGCATCAAGAATGCTCATCAGTGATAGAAATTGTGCTGGAACACTTGGAACATTTTTTGAAACCACTCCGAGGCTTCTCCATATTAGAAATAATACGGAAGCAAAATCGAACTAGGCAATGGTGCCCGATGAGGCCTTAGGCCTCAAACAAAGTTTGTGAGAAAATTGAAAATAAAGTAAAAATTATGTAAAATAAAAATAAAAAAGGAGGAACCGGAGTCGAGTCAGTCGACGAGAAGGCAAACTAAGTACTTTGACGGTGCTTGTGAAAGAATTATTGAAGTCTCTAGACGCAGCTGACAGGGACAAGGTCCCAATGGCTCCGTGGAAAAAAGATGACTGAGGAGGGAAGGTGGGAATGCAGCCACACATGTGTGGAGAAATGCTCCCAAAAGCATTCTTATTGGATGCTGGGGAGTGTTCCCACGCCATGCTCCATTGGTGCCGATGTCACCCATATATGAAGACTGACTTCCTGCTCGTTCTTGGAGATTCTTCTATATACTAATAGACCCTCATAATATTTGGAGGTATTTTCCTGGTAATACTGTCTTATATCTGTCTCTCTCAGGGATCATACGTTACTGTTTCTCTCCAGGCCACTTATATGAATTAGGGAAGCTAGGATGTAAACTGAGCGAAGTGAATGATGACATTGTTTACAAGCCTTGTAAAAGTTCAACTTTGCAACTATTAAGAGCTCTCCTGTATTCTGAAGCTGAGTTTACTGGGAAGGCATTTAGACAATTCTGGACCTATGAGCACCTATGTCTGTATAAATATGGCATGCCCTTCTGAACATGAATCAATTGATATGGCCTTAAAAATAAAACATTTGACAATGCAAGAAATGATTTTACGTCTTGCTGTCTTCAGCATAGAAGTATTATCTTATCATGCACAGGCAGGCTCATAAAGTCGCATAATCAGTAATAGGTTCCCTGGAAGTTGTTTGGCAGGCAGATATGGAAACCACTAACTCATAGCTGAGTAAGAAAATATGGCATCGGTGTATGTTCCTCACACTCCACTCCCTTCCCCCTGCTCTTTCACTCTCACTCTCATTCCTGGACACTGTGGATGTATTACCTTTCAGTACTTAGAGATGATGTTTTCATAAGTCATTAATGAGGTCCCAGCAGTTTTGAACATTACTTCTTGGAAGACGTATGATGTGTTTCCCTATATTTTTCAGTTTTGGTAAAATACTTAACACGTGCCTTTCTTTTATGACAGATTGCCAGGCCACATGATACTATCACTGCTATTGTAGACTGCACTGCGCAAATTTAGGTGAGTCCATGCAAGAACAGGGTTGCTTTTTTTAGCAAATTACGTAAGAACATTAGGTATGCTTTACTTATGTCCATCGAGTCCAGTATCCTGTTTCCAATCCAGTTCACAACTACCTGTTGCATTCCCAAAAGATAAGTCAGATTCCATGCTGCTTATTCCAGCAATGGATCTGTCCATGCCACTTAAATAATGGTCCAAACTTCTTTTAAACCCAGCTTTACTAAAAACGTTTACTACATCCTCCGGTAACAAATTCCAGAGTTTGATTATGCGTTGAGTGAAACAATATTTCCTCCGATTAGTTTTAAATGTGCTACACTAAAGCTTCATTGCATTCCCCCTAATCTTTCTACTTTTTGAAGGAGTAAACAACCGATCTTTGTTTACCCGTTCCACTAAAGTCATTATTTTATAGACTTCCATCATATCGCTCCTCGGCCATCTCTTTTCCAAGCTGAAGAGTCCAAACCTTTTAAGTCTTTCCTCATAGAGATATCCTTCCATCCCCTTTATCATTTTGGTGGCTCTTTTCTGTACCTTTCTAATTCTGCTGTACCTTTTAAAGATGTGGCGACCAGAAGTGCACACAATATTCAAGGTGTGGTCGCACCATGGAGCAATATAGACGCATTATAATATTCATTATAATATCCAACTACAGAAATATCATTTGCAAATAAGGGCATAGCTGTAGCTCAGATTTCAGTGTTTAATTTGACAGCTTCCTGTATTCTATAAGACATAGAATTTATCCATTAGATAACTAGCATGCTTTGGAAATGTTGCACTTGAAAAACCGACATGGGACAGTGGTTTATTGTTGTTTGAAGTGCCTGCAATGTCCTATGCTACTTAGACTGTTTTGTTGTTTTTTTATTGCACTTGGCATTGATTGCACCAGGTCATTTTAAAAGTTTTAGTCATGATTTGAACGTCTGAAGACATGCACTTGACATCCAAATCACAGAGATGTCCCCAGAGCCATTTTAGAAGTGGCTTTTAAAGACATCCCTGGGGATGTCCAAGTAGGCAGACTAGGCATCAGGAAAGTGTTTGTTTTGGCCGTAAAGCATCCAGAGGGTTCAAAGAAGATGGAAAGTTAAGTGACTAGCCTAAGATCACAAGGGGTATCACTGGAATGTGAACTCTGGCCATGCTGATTTTAACCCATCATTCTAACCATTAGGCTATTAGACATCCCCATTCTGGGGTGCTAGTCTGGGGATGTCTATGTAGATGTCCCTGTAGACATCCATATTGGGCACATTCATATTTGTGAAATTGTTCTGGCTTGGATGTCCCAGATTGTACTTGGATGTCCTTTGTAAAATGTACCTTTACCTGAGTAGCAAAGGTTTTAAATCACAGCCAAGTGCTCGCTTGTAGACAGGGGAGAGGGAACAATTGTATTGGGGAAGGTGCAACATTTGCTGAAAAGTTTCAAGACAGTAGAAGTCAGAAAAATGGCAATTGCTTTGTGAGTCTCACTGATTGCAATGGAGCCCCTACTAAATTTCCAGTGACTGAGACTGTAAAACCAGATGGGCAAAGTGAGACAGAAACCTAGAGGCAGAGCTGGGGCTAAAATCAATAAGATTCTGTCTTCTTGACCATGTTAGAATTACTACTATCTACTCTCGTGTTTGCATAGTTTTCTGTTTCAAATTGCTGGAACTTTTTAAACTGTAGCACTGCATGTACTTCACCTATTTAGAGTATAGCGGAATATTGCACCAGTTCTTGTTCTCTTAGAGTGTCAACACATTTGCCATCCGAAGCTTGTAAAGAGCAACAGAAATGCCCCATCAAAATAATATTTTTAAGGACCTAGAACTAGAGATCAATAAATATGTTGTAGGTGGTATCTTTTTATTGACCTAAGTCTAATGAAAAGTGGACTAATTTAATTCAGTAAAAAATACCATCTACAGTTTATTTGTAAACCTGTTCATCCAACTGGGCTACAAAACACGGGAAATGTCGCACTTCAAAGACATACAGCTGAAAGTGTTTTTGTTGTCTGAAATGTCTTTATTTATTTTTATGAATCTTTTATCTATTGAATTTGTTATACTACATATCAAAACAAAGTAACTATGCAGTTTACAATAGGATAGGGTTAACAGTAGAGATACTAACAATACAAATAGCAGAAGTTAACAAAAGATAATTGGACATGGTTTAAGGTAAAGTAATTGGAGAGTAAAATATATTTTAACAACAAAATAATTAGTATAGCAGCAAAAGCAGTATGAATAGGTAAGCAAGGAAAGTAGAATGAAAGATTCAGAAAGAAGAAAGCCCTGCACTCCAGCCACATGCACAAGACCAGCTTACCCATGGAAGAGTAGTAAGAGGTGGTACTGGAGAAAAGGCCTTAAGATTCAAAAGCCAATCTAAAGTAGTAAGTCTTCAGGCCAGATTTAAATTTCCTATACAAAGACTCCAAACGAAGAGCTAGAGGAAGGTTGTTCCAGAGGAAGAAAGTGTGTTGCATATTTTTGGGACATATCCCATTATAAGTGGGAACAAGAAGAAAGTTTTAAGTGGATGAGCAGAGGGTGCATGTAAGTTTATAAGGAATATTGAGTCTGGACAAGGAGAGTGGGAGACCTGAATAAAAGATTCAGGGGTCTATTTGCTAAGGTATGCTAATATTAACATGTGTTTCTAGCAGGGCCGTACCAAGGGCTGTGCGAGCAGTACGGCCGCATAAGGCGCAAGCACCAAAGGGGACCCTGATATCATCACTGGGCTTCCAGAAAGCTCTAAAAGAGTGAGTTATTGTGCATGGATGGGTAGAGTGGGACATTTCTAGCTTGGTATGGTCCTAGTTGCTAGTAACAAGTACCATTGAATAACATAGGGCCTGCATTAAAATAATATGCGTCAATGTTAGTGCACTTTAGTAACTTGGTGAACTAAATCTACAATATTAAACAGGGAGCCAGTGATGTACTTTCAGAAGAGGAGTCGTGGTTATATTTCCTTGCTCCAGGAAGGTGCATTCCCAGCCTCCTCAGCACCTGGGCGGTTGCCCCCCCACCCACCCTTCTGTACAGTGCTGTATGCTGCGATGCACAGCCTCCTCACCTGGCCCACGGAGGTAGCACGGCAAGCTTGCCATAAAGCAGTCTTATTGCGCTGCCTCCACTCCAAGCTCAGCTGCTCTTCTCTTCCGAGCTGAAGTCTTGTGATTCATGAGACTTTGGCCAGGAGAGAAGAGTGGTTGGGCCTGGAGCAGAGGCAGCTCGGCAAGCCAGCTTTAAGATAAGTTTGCCATGCTGCCTCCATGGGCCCTGCAGGGGTGTACTCCCCTCCTGGCCGGCAGCCAGGATGGACCACACTCACCGTCCTGCCCTTCGTATACCACTGCTCTACGAATAAATCTAATAGCTGTGTTTTGAATTAGCTGGAACCTCATTTGTGATGCATTCAAGCCTTGATAGAAAGCATTGCATTAGTCTAAACATGGATGGATTAATGCATGAGACAATGTGGAGAAGTGGCCTAGTGGTTGAGGCAAGGTACTTCAGGCTGGAAGGTCAGGGGTTCAAATCCCACTAGAGGACAGCAACCTTGGGCTGGAAGGACTGGGGTTTCTAGTCCCACAGGTGCTCCTTGTGGTCTTGGGCAAGCCACTTAACCCTCCATAGCCCATGTTCCCTGTAAAATAGTTATCTCCAAGTTGTAATGCCCTGTTCAATGTAATTTCAATTTGTTCAATGTAAACTGCACTGATGCAGAATAGCATGGTAAATAAGAGAAAATAAATAAAAATAAAGATATAAAGTGTCTTAGAGTTCAGAATATTCCAAATAGAGCATAGAATACACAGGCTGTAACAGGAATTCCTGACTAGAGTATTGAATTGTTGATCAAAAATCAAACAATTTTCCAGAACACTTAGGTAAGACTAGGCAGTCACCTAGGGCATGAGCTTCTGAGGGGCAGCAAAGACCCGCAGGAGTCAAATTAAAACAATAGATCCTGACAGCTGCACTAACTCAAAAACCTACAGCAGGGAGAGAGTTGATAAAGTAGGGCAGACTAGATAGGCCATGTGATCTTTTTCTATCGTCATGTTTCCATGTTTCTGTACCTCAGTCCTTCCCTTATCTGACCATCACCTCCTAAGCTTCACCCTTCATCAACCCCTGCCTCAATCTCTCTCAGTCTCCTCCAACCTCTTTACAAATCTTCATGCTATTGACCCATCAGCTCTCTCCACTACTGTCTCATCACCCTTTTCTTCCACTATGCCATCTGAGTCTGTTGATGAGGCATTAGCCTCCTGTAATGCTGCACTCTCCTGTGCTCTGGATGCTCTTGCTCTTCCCATGCCACATCCTGTGAAGTGTACTGTACTTCAGCCCTGGCTGTCTTCCACTACCCGCTACCTATATTCCTGTGCCTGCTCAGCTGAGAGCATTTAGCTCAAATCTCACATCCTTGCAGATGTTCTACACCTGAAATTCGTGCTGGCCTCTTTCCAGTCAGACATAGCACTTGCCAAACAAGACTATTATGTCCACCTGACTAACGCTCTTGCCTCTGTCCCTCAGCATCTCTCACTACTCTCAACTCTCTCCTCAAGGTGCCACCTCCCCTGAACCCACCTTCCCTTTCTGCCCAAACTTTGGCTGACCTTTTCCATGACAAATTCAACAAGATTACACTCCAGTTCTGCAGAGGTCAACTCCATCTCCTCTTCCCCCTTCTCACTCCCAGCTCTTCCCCCCATCCTCTGCTACCCTTTCTTCCTTTTCTATGATCTCTGAGGAAGAAACCACTCATCTTCTTTCCTATTACAAACTCACTGCTTTCTCCTCTGATCCTATTCCCACCTGTCTCCTAAACTCCATCTCCTCCACTATCATCCCTTCCATCACTCGTATTTTCAACTTTTTGTTTTCCACTGCAACTGTTCTTGCAGCCTTCAAGCATGCTGTGGTTACATCTCTCCTCAAGAAACCTCACACTAGACCCTACCTGTCCTTTCAATTATCAACTCATCTCCCTCCTCCCCTTCATTTCTAAACTACTTGAATGTGCGGTTCACAGTTGTTGCCTTGATGTTCTCTCTTCTCAAGCCCTTCTGGATCCATTGCAATCTGGCTTTCGTCCTTTACATTCTACTGAAACGGGTCTTGCCAAAGTCTCCAGTGACCTATTCATGGGAAATTCCAAGGCCTGTACTCGATCCTCATCCTTTTTTGACCTTTCTGCTGCTTTTGACACTATTGACACTACCTTCTCTTCGATATCTTGTCCTCACTTGTTTTGAAGGGCTCTGTGCTATCCTGATTCTTGTCTTAACTCTCCCACTGCACTTTCAGTGTTTGTTCTGGTGGTTCCTCCTCTACTGCTTTCCCACTCTCAGTTGGTATATCCCAAGGGTCTGTTTTGGGTCCACTCCTGTTCTCTCTCCATACCTAGTTCATTGGTACACTCATCTCCTTCTACAGTTTTCAGTATCATCTTTACGTTGAAGAACAACCCAAACTATGGTTACACGATGCAAGGTTCCACATTAGGAACTACCACCCAGGAAAAAGATTTAGGCGTCATTGTGGATAACATGTTAAAACCCTCGGCCCAGTGTGCAGCGGCGGCCAAGAGAGCAAATAGAATGCTAGGTATCATAAGGAAAGGAATGGAAAATAAAACAAAAGATATTATAATGTCTCTATATCGTTCCATGGTGAGACCGCACCTTGAATATTGTGTGCAATTCTGGTCACCGTATCTTAAAAAGGATATAGCGATTTTAGAAAAGGTTCAGAGAAGAGCCACCAAAATTGTAAAGGGGATGGAAGGATACTCCTATGAAGAAAGGCTAAAACGGTTAGGGCTCTTTAACCTGGAAAAGAGACGGCTGAGGGGAGATATGATAGAAGTCTATAAATTAATGAACGGAGTGGAACGGGTAAACGTAGATCGATTGTTTACGTTATCAGAATATAGAAGACTAGGGGACATGCAATGAAGCTACAGGGTAAACTATTTAAGACTAATAAAAGAAAATATTTTTTCACTCAACGTGTAATCAAACTCTGGAATTTGTTACCGGAGGATGTAGTAAAGGCTGTTAGTGTAGCTGGGTTTAAAAAAGGTTTGGACAAGTTCCTGGAGGAAAGGTCCATAAACCATTATTAAGAAGGGACCCAGGATATCAATGCTTGACCCAGTACAAGCATTGTGGAACCTGTGTCTTTTGGGGAAACTGCTAGGTACGTATGACCTAGATTGGCCACTGTTGGAAACAGAATACTGGGCTTGATGGACCTTGGTTTGACCCAGTATGGCATATCTTATGTTCTTATGACTCTCAGATCTACCTCTGTGCACCTGAAATCTGTCCGGCAATTTAGGCTCAGATCTCTGCCTGCCTATCTGACATTGCTGCCTGGATATCTCACTGCCATTTGAAATTGAACATGGTCAAAACAGAACTTCTTATTTTTCCTCCTAAACTCACTTCTCCCGTTCTCCTTTCTCAGTATCTGTAGATAATGCTCTACTCCTCCCTGTTTCCTCGGCTTGTAACCTTGGGGTCATCTTTGACTTCTCCCTGTCCTTCTCCACACACATCCAACTGATAGCTAAAACCTGTCGTTTCTTTCTCCACAGTATCAGCAAAATTCGCCTCTTTCTTTCTGAAAACACACTTATCCACTCTTTAGTCACCTCCTGTCTAGACTATTGCAATCTCCTCCTTGCTGGTCTCCCTCTGAATCATCTCTCTCCACTTTGATCTGTTCAAAATTCAGCTGCGCGGCTAATCTTCCACCAGCCTCAATATGCTCAAGTTGCTTCATTGGCTCCCTATCCGTTTCTGTATCCAGTTCAGATTTCTCCTACTGACCTATAAGTGCACTCATTCCACTGCTTCTCACTACCTTGCCTCTCTTATCTCTCCAACAACCCCACGTTGGGAACTCTGCTCTATCTGGCACATCTCTTCTATCTGTGCCCTTTTCTTCTACTGCCAACTTCAGACTTAAATTCTTCCACTTGCTGCTGCTTAAGCCTGGAACAAACTATCTGAGTCTGTAGGTCAGACTTCATCTCTGGCTCTTTTCAAATCTAGGCTGAAAAGTCACCTCTTCAAGGCTGCTTTTGATCCTGATCCGTTTGCTCTCCTATGTGTTTTCTTACTATTGCCCTAGATGTCATTTGTCCTTAGCTGTTGTGTTGTCTGTCTTGACTAGATTATAAGTGCTGATGAACAGGGACAGTTTTTTATATGTGACTGAACAGCACTGTGTATGCCTTGTAGGGCTATACAAATGATCAGTAGAAATAGTAGTAGCTATTTAAGTTGGTTTCTTACTTAAAGTTGCTAGAGATACTTGTACTAATCAAACTATATCTAATAAGTTTAAGGGACTTTGTTCACCTCAAGATTAATTAATTTAAGGGCCTTAATTAATCTATTCCTGATGAGGATACCCAACTGAACCTGAAAGTGAATTTGATCACCTCTTTCTCTCTAAGAGCCTATAAAGCTAAGATTATGCCTGGGGTGGATGGGTGGGAAAAACACTTAGTAAAAGCTGGCCTGTTACACTGTGCCCTGACCTGTGCTTCTAAGGTAATCTCTTAACAATTTCCTGGGTGATTCACACAGCCCTTGTTTTGATAGAGGGAGCCTTTAAAATTGCCCCTTTGATCTGTCACTTGACTTTTAAGAGCTATTTAAAACAATTTCACAGATCTCTTGCCTCCTAACTGGAAGGTCTCTGTGTAAAGATCTCTAGAAACAATGTATTTCTTCTAATATTTACTCTATTCTATCTTCTATGCTAAGTTATACTCTGATTTGATTTAAATGAAAAGCTCTCTGATGATGCTAAGCCCTGTAGGAGATATTATCAGTAGCAGATAAATACACATATATAAATACTCTGTCTGTTTAAGGGATACTGCTACACTCTTTTTTCCAGGATTCCATAGGACCATCTGGCAAACAAACTACATGATAAAACAAGAACCAGTCCTGTTTGCATGAAAATTAGACTTTATTTCTGATAGCAAAAATAGTGGAAATATTAGAATAAATTAGCTTTCTGAGGAAGTATGTTATTCAATTCTATGTTACAATTACTGAGCAATCTAATCTCTGTTTTAGGAACCAATACCACTGATTTGCATGCACTCCGACATACAGTAGATTGTCTGTCTAAGCTAGCCCCAACATCCAGGAGAAATTAAAGACCAGTACCTTAGCTCGTGCCAAAACATATGTGGCTGTGGTCAGGAACGGAACGAAGTCAAGGTATGGCAGAGGTCCAACATCTGCTTGGTCACTCACTGAGCTGCTGGTCTGTGGGAGAAATTCACTCCATCTCGAGGCTTTGGCCTTGAACACTTTCTGACTATCCAGTCAGAGAGAGAGGGCAACCGAACAGTATGTATCAGAAGTTAGAGATCCCAGGTGTTCTGCCAGCCTCTGTGTGTTTTAGAGTACTGCAGAGGTGTTTGCTGGGCTGCGTCTGTCTGCCCACTTTTTCTCTTCTGATATCTTTCTCTCCCCTCAGTCCTAGGTTCCGGTGTACAGCCATATCATTTTTTTGTCCTGAAGACCTGGTGATTGGCTAGACTTGAACCCTGTATGTCATCTTCAGCAAATCCAGTAACAGCTAATAGGTGGTCTTTCTGCAGACAAAGGTCCATCGTGCTAAATTGCCGAGGTGACGGTTGCAAATGCTAGCACAATGAACGTCTCATCCATGTTCTTTTGCACATAATCAGCTTTGGAAAAATACTTCTAAATCCATCTTGTTTAATTCAGAGCAGGCCCCGTGGTTTAGACTTTGGTTTAGAGCAGGCCCCATCTTGTAATTGAAAGCCATGCTAGTCATTCAGGCATTAGCTCCTGAACAGGTTAATAATAGTTACTCTGTTGTCCAAGTTTGTACTCCTGTTCGATGTAAACCAGACAGCTTGTTGTTATGGTCGTTGTGTTGTGATGTAAACCGCGCTGATACCGAATAGCGCGGTATATAAGAAACTATAATAAATAAATAAATAAATAATAATTGCATTGGAAGCAATACTGCATGAGTAATTATGGTGTGCATACAAGTGGTAACAGTAGTTAATTCCGAAATTATATATGTAAAATCAAATCAACTCAATCAATGTAATGAGTATAACTTCAAACTTGGTAGTAGTGTACTTAATCTATTCAATGTATAAATTGGTATATAGGTTATACGATATAATGTGTCAGTGTAACTTCAACTGACCACCTAAATGCATCAGTATGTTAGTAGCAAAACACAAGCTTTCAGTTATGAATGAAACAACTCAATTAAAATTAATGCATAACTGAAAAGTTAATGCCGTCACTAGTCATTGATGTTCCATCAAATCCTGCAGACGTATGTCAGGTAGTGGAGGTCCATGGCATACAAGACGATGCAGGGTACACATTTGTCTTTGCTGATATAAGGAAATCAAGAACTGGATTGCCAAGAGAAGGGCAAAGACAGGCACAATGACATGAAACATAAAATCAGTCTGTAAAATGTCCACATCATGCAAATCAAAGTTTTAATCAATGACTTCAAGGCTCTCCTGGTCAACGGACAGTTCAACTGTATGAGAGTCCTTATAGTCCAATAGGTAGTTCAAGGCTTTGGCCTCAAAACACACCCAACACCTGGATTTCAGTAGAAATAGCATCTACATCTAAATAAAACAGGGCTACTCCACCAACAGTAACAACGGAGTACTTATGAACATCAATTAAGCAAACAGTGTAGGGTAGAGGTACTTTATTAATGATGTCATGTTTATTCTGGTATCAGCAGTGGCATAGTCCATGTGTGCCTCTAGCCACTGTTGTGTGTTAGGTGTGTGTGTGTCAGACATGTTGAAGTGTTTCTGTAAAATGTGTTGTGGATCCAGTTACACAAAGGCTTTCTGGGTGACAGTCTGGGACTGTGTGATTAGGAATCCAGATGTCTTCTTCAGCACAACACCAGAATCAGGAAGAGGACCTTCAAGGTTTGGTTCTCTATCTGAAAAACAAAACAAACAGGCTATCCTGTTCTAGGTTAGTATTTGTTCTCCATTGGTAGATTCTTTTGGAATAAGCTTCCTAGGATGACATGGTCATAGCTGATTGATGTGGACCCATTTAAGAAAGCTTTCCCCTCAATGCCCTTCTTTATTAGGATTTGATAAGCCACAGGGGAGGCTTTATCTACAATAGAATATGGACCATTCCAGCTAGGGAGAAATTTATTTTCTTTGACCCTATTCCTCCCAAAATTGTAATAGACTACCTTGTCACCAATCTGGTATTCTTTGGAGGTAGTTCTCAGATCATAGTTATCTTTCCTACCTCTGGCAGCAGTTTCTGAATTCTTTTGGGCAAAGGCAAAGGCACTTTGCAAGTGTTGTCTTAAGTGGGTAACATATTCTTGAGCTGCTGTAGCACATGCTAAGTTTACATCATTGGTTAGGTACAGAAGATGGAGGGACAGTACCATGTCCCTACCTGTCATCATTTCAAAAGGAGTTACGCCAGTGGATCATTGAGGGGTAGCTCTGATAACCATCAGGACCAAAGCTAACTTAATGTCCCACTCCTTCCCAGAGGAGGCGACATATTTCTTCAGGATGCTGACAATGGTTTTATTTGCTCTTTCTACCTGACTGGAAGACTGTGGCCAATAAGCAATGTGGACTTTGGCCTTTACTCCTAACAGCTTCCACAGATGTTTGATAACTTGTCCCGTAAAATGGGAACCTTGATGAGATTCTACTCGCATGGGTAGACCCCCACCTACTGAAAACATGATTCAACAACAGGGTGGCTATCGTCTCAGCAGTGCAGTTGGGTGATGGTGAATAAGCAAGTAACAGTCAGCATGTATTTGTTGAATCATGTTTTCAGCAGGTGAGGTCTACCCATGGGGACTGCTCTGAAATAAAGCCTAAACCATGGGGCCTGCTCTGACTGAATTAAACAAGATGGATTCCTGTTTTGTTATAACTCAGTCTTTGGTTCAGAGCAGTCCCCATGGTTCAAGCTTTGGTTCAGAGCAGGCCCTGTCTTGTAACAGGAAGCCATGATAGTGGTTCAGGCATTAGTTCCTGAACAGGTACCATCAGCCCTGAATGACCTTACAGCCCTGAATGACTTTAAATTTAAATGAAAGTTCTCTGGTGGTACTAAGCCATGATTGACGTCACAAAGACCCTGAATTCTAAAATACACAGATTTATCAGCTTTAACCCAAAGAATTCCCTTTTCCAAAGATTTAGAGAATTTCGCAGCAGCTAATTACTTACAAGTACAGATTTCTTTCCAGCAGTAGCAGTCCCTTTTGGCAGTACTTCAAGACTTTGCACTTTCTCCTTCTTCCACCTTTCACTCCCTTGCACTCTTTCAAGTCTCAGTCCCTCCTCTAATCCTGCCCCTCCCCAATGCTTTGACCCTCTGTCCCTCCCTCCTTCCTTTCTAGCCCCACCTATTCCCTTAAGTAACATAGAAACATGACGGCAGAAAAAGACCATATGGCCTATCTAGGCTGTCCTTCCATATCAACTACTATAGTCCCTTTTTTCCTTTAGAGATCTTCTGTGTTTGTCCCATTTCTTCTTGCATTCACTTACTGTCCTTGTCTCTACCACCTCCACTAGGAGACTATTCCATGCATCTACCACTCTTTTAGTAAAGAAATATTTGTTCATATTACTCCTGAGTCTATCCTCTTTCAATTGAAAGAGACTCTCCTCCTGTGCATTTATGCTACAGAGGTATTTAAACTTCTCTATCATATCTCCTCTATCCTGCCTTTCCTCTAAAGTGTATAATTGAGATCTTTAAATCTGTTCCCATATGATTTATAATGAAGACCACTGACCATTTTGGTAGCTATTCTCTGCACCGACTCCATCTGTTTATATCCTTTTGTAGGTGTGGTCTCCAGAATTGCACACAAAACTCCAAATGAGGTCTCACCAAAGACTTATACAGAGGCACAATCACCTCCTTTTTCCTGCTGCCAATTCCCCTCCCTTGCACCCATGCATCCTTCAGGCTTTTGCCATCACCTTTTTACCTGTTTAGCCACGTTAAGATCATCAGAAACAATCACCCCTAGTTCCCGCACTTCTGTTGTGGACATAGGTACTTCACCCCCTATACTGTACCACTCCCTTAGATTTTTGTATCCCAAATGCATGACCCTGTATTTTTTAGCATTAAATCTTAGCTGACAAATTCTTCACCATTCTTTAAGCTTAGCTAGATCACTGTACATATTATCTACTCCTTCCTGAGTGTCTATTCTATTGCAGATTTTGGTATCATCTGCAAAGAAGCAAACCATACCTGACAGTCCTTCTGCAATATCACTAACAAAAATGTTAAAAAGAATCGGACCAAGGACAGATCCCTGTGCACACCACCAGTAACATCCTTTTCCTCAGAGTGAGTTCCATTTACCTGTAGCCGTTGTCGCCTCCCACTCAACCAATTTCTAATCCAGTCAGTCACTTTAGGGTCCATCCCTAGGATGTTTAATTTATTTATAAGTCATCTGTGTGAAACAGCATCAGAACTTTTACTGAAGTCTAAGTACACCACATCTATGGCTTTCCCTTGGTCCAACTCTCTGGACACCTAGTCAAAGAAATCAATCAGATTTGTCTGACAAGACCTGCTTCTAGTAAACCCATGCTGCCTTAGATCCTACAATTCATTGGACTCCAGAAACTTCACTATCCTCTGTTTTAACAGCATTACCATTAATTTAATCACTACTGAGGTCAGACTAACTAGCCTTTAGTTCTCAGTCTCATCCTTACTTCTGCTTTTGAGTAAAGTGTCTACATGCGCCTTTCTTCAGTCCTCTGGGAACGCTCCAGACTCTAAAGAAGCATTGAAAAGGTCAGACACTGGAGCCACTAGAACTTCCCATGTTTCTTCAGTACTCTCAGATGTATCCTATCCATCCCCATCACTTTGCCTACTTTTAGTTAACTAGTTCCTCACGAACACAGTCTTCTGAAAATCGTTCAAGATCCCCTTCACTTCTGTTCCTGTTTATGGGTGTTTTCTGAGGTCCTGCTCTTGGTCCTTCATCTATGTCAAAGCCCATTCAAGAATGGCACATTGTTTACTTTTAGTAGATATCCATAGATATCCAAATGTGGAACTATGTGCTTCCTTGATTTTCCCTACCAACCAATAAAAAACTGTTATCTTTTGTCAACAAGCACCTTACTAGGCAATGCAACAGAAAAAAAACATAGCTATTAAAAATGAAAAAAAAAAAGCTCCCTTTAAGTGCTCTCAGGCAGAGAGTTTTTATTCAAGAGCTGCACAGTATCACCTTACTTGCAATGGAGACCCTTTAGGAAAGTAATTCTTGTCTCCCTCCTCTAACCCAACCCCTTCTCTGTATGCTCCATGAATTCTTCACACAGTGGGACCTGGGGCTTCCCACTGACATCTTCAGACCACATTCCTGTTCTTCATGCCACTGAAATTTGGGGCCTTTCACTGGCATCTTCAGGCTACTGCCATTCTTCATGGCTGTGGGACCTACGGCCTTCCACCATCAATTTCTGATGGTAGCCCTCCCCTTCATTCTGGTGGACCAATGCTCCTATCAGCTCTTCCATGCTGCTTTGGGGATGAGGTGGGCCATATCCAAACAAACAGATGCGTACAGATGGACAAATTTGTCAACAATAAAAAGGAAAGAACCCTCTGCAACAGGCACTGTTATGTATGTGAAATGTGCCTAAAACCACTCATTATTGCTCATTCTACTGCTATCCACTCTCCTGTATACCTACTGAATGGTATTTTAAAATTTGTTGGCCTTCTCAAATAGCTGGAATACTTCCTTTCCATCTTCAAATTGGATAAATTGAATGCTTAATTTTCTTCAACTTTTTCTGTAAAGGAAAAATTTCCACATTAAAAGTTATGCCAGCCAAAAACTAGGATAGTCCTGTGGTTCACTAAGTAATAGGATATCCCAGGAGAATCTCTGAAGTGACATCTCATGGGGTTCCATCCAGGCCGTTGCTAGGCAATCTGTGGAAATTTCCAAAAGTTTTGGAAGGAGTCAAGGGAAAGCAGGGGATGTGAGAAGTTAGCATGGAAAGACCTACAGCTGACTCTGGCAGAGTTGCCACATACCCTATTAAAGGATTACAGCACCAGGAATAGCGTAAATCAGTATTGTGTAAAGCAATGAACAGTTTCCTGAACTTGCCCCGCAGGGTACACAGGACTGCCACTATGAATATATATTAGATAGATCCACATGCCTTGGAGCACAATGTATGGAAATCTCATGTAGTTTCACTGTGGCAATCTTAAAAAACCCGATTGTAGGCTGGCTTTGGGAAACTCTGATGTAAGGAGTAATGTCTCTCTGCGAATCAGAGGTGGGAAGGCTGAGGCATCTCTAGTGATGTGAGTCAGAGAAGGTTTTCTGAGCCCTGCACTTTCTGCTAGAGAAAATACTTAGTAAACATTAGTGGGGTGAAGAAAGCATGATCTGGCAAAGAGACTGGGGAGAATCTGGAAAGCTTAACATGGTTCTTATTTGAAAAAGCCAAGGTCTTGACAGAGAGCTTGAGGAGAACCTTGAGAGTTTCAGTTGCGCTGTTATTGTTGATAAGAAGAATCTAATGCATTCTGTAAGCGACCTATTGTGAACATGACTCTCTGTTTGATTAGAACTTTGAAAAATTGCAAAGGTACTGAACCCTGTTTATATCCTGTTTAACAGACTCTGTGTGGTCTGCATTTTTAGAAGGGAATAACAGAGCACAATACAGCTTTGTCTTCAGAATAATGTAATTTATTTTCTTTGCTACCTGCAGTCCACTATACCAGCTGTATGATCAAATGTACTGTGAACCCATATCGCCCTTTCAGGGACACTGGAACTCAAAGGTTACCGTTGTGCAAAAAGAGCTACAGGGACTTTTGGCTGTTCTCAAATTTAACCCTTTTAGGAAAATAAGTTGGACTTTATAATCTCCTATCTCTCTTTCACGTAACAAACAATTTTTCTAAAGTGGAAGCACCAAAATATTTTAGTACACATCCCAGCTCATCAGAGTACACAGCTGAACAATACTTTGGGGCTGAGGTGATAAAGACAACTGCACATAATTTGATATCACAGGTGATTTCCACTAGTTGGACTATTTCTGCTTTTAATAATTTGATGCTGCTAGGTTAATACCAAAAATGATTTTAAATTAGGGAATAGGAGGATATATGTGAAATTTGCATTGATGTACCAAAATTAAACTACTGGGATGCCATTCTTTGTGAGAGAGATGAGGTAGATTTCTGAATAACAGTTACGAGTATACTGATCAGTGCAGATTAGCAAAATTAGCAGATGCTCTTTCTGGATCCTCTGCGGGTAAGATGATCATGCTGCGTCAACTCAGCAGGCTTCCTTCTTTCATGGGATGAAATGCGTTAGTGGGGTGTACTTTCCTCTCTTAGTAGTTTTCTTTCATATCAACTGAAAAATCTCCCAGCTACTTCCAGTGTGGTAGTACTTTCTTGTAGCTATTAGTTTTCCTTGGGATGAACTCTTACAGTCATGGAACAGAAGAAGAAAAAATTGAATCCAATGATTGCATAAACTGTGGGGGAAATTCCAAATAAATCCAGAGGGACTAGAATTCATCCTGTAATGACATCATATTCAAAACTTCTTTTTTCACTGGTAAGTCCCTTTGACATCTGAAGCTAGGGAGCAGCAGTGCACAATAGTATTAGCAATAATAATAATAATAATAATAATAAGATTCTGCACATTTACTGTGCCTTATTATCAGAGCACAGAGCTAAGCAGCCTGGAGGTTTACTTTTAAAATTCCCTTCTCTTTCTCTTATGGTGTGACATTAAGCATCACTTAGGGGACCTATTATTAAAGTGCATTATACAAGCAATGCACATTTTAGTACGTGTTATCACAAAAGCATGACAATTACTGCATGCTGAAATGCATGATCACTGTGCATCGTATGATGGGATGGAGTTGGGGTGGAGAGTGAGCATTGACTGCATATTGCACCCAAAGTTGCAGTTAGTGTGGGGGCACCTAATGTCACATCAATAGGTGGCAATAGGTGCACCTTTGGTAATTGCCAAAGGTCCCTGCATAGTAACTGTTAGGTATATGTTGGCCACATCCCCAACAATTCCCACAGTGTGATTGCACCTAACACATATAGATTAAAGTACTAATGTACTTTAGTAAAAGGGCCCCTTAGTTTTCCTGTGCTCTGATACAGGCGGAAAGTCTTTTTGGACAGGAAACTTGTGACAAGGTGATTTATCTTCCCTATCACTGTGCACCAGCAACAAATAACCCCCATACTGTGCACCAGCAACAAATATACTCTGTATTCTTTCCCATGGCATGCAAAAATCAGTGCGAGACCAGCTAGACCTTTCTTTAGGTCCTTTTGTTTGCAGCCAGAAAGCACAAGAACACTGATCATGCTGGCAGGGTTTATTCAAGGGGTTAATAGAGTCTTATAAAGAGAAACCTATTGGATGCACACCCTGGTCACCTTTGGCATTCACCTGAGATGTAAACTATAGAGAGTACAATATAGTGAACTGTCAAGGATCAATTGTTGGCAACTATTTATTTCAACAATGAACACATTGTGGCTGTAATTTTATATTCACAGAAATTCTAAGCATGTTTACCTCTTACAAGTGAGCTGACCTTGAGAGAGCACTTCTAGCATGGAATATCATTAAGTTAATTAATATCCTCCTGTTACATAATGTAGAATCTTATGGAGACACTTGCTGTTTGTCACTGAAAGGAGCGAAGAGCGAGAATTTGTTGGTTTGCCTGTATAATCATCAAAGCCTTAATAGCTTTTCATGATCTTTTTCTGTTTTCACCTGAAAGACAGATGTCCTCTGAATTAATTTATAGCAGACTATTCCTCCAGAACTTGGGAGCATTTTCTCTGGAGCAATTCCAGAACTGAATTTTTATTCCTGGGCGTTAGCAGTTACATGGTGTTGCATATATATCAGCAAGCTGAATGCCTCATCTAGCATGGAATTAGAAACATACTTGATTTTTGAAACAGTGAAGATCCTGACTTCAGGAAATTCCATTGCACAAAGTATCATTCTTCAGACGGAATCTTACTGGACGTTACCCAAAGGACTGCGGCATACACTACAGTAAATGCTTCATCTGCATGCTTCCTTGCCCCTATGGCTTTGATCTCATACATCGTTGGACTTAGTGAAAGAGTAAGACTGTTTTTCCATCGCTTTTAGAAGTCTAGCAGAATTAATCCACAAATTTAGCAGACACATTCTGTCCTCCGGATCCCTGAACCGTTCGAGTGGTTTATGTTGATACATTCTGCAATGCTATCTTCTGTGCAGGGCACGTCTCCTTCATCCTCCAGTGCCTTTTGGCACAGCAAATATGGTTTAGCAATGCCATGGGACTATGGTTATTCTGCTCTTGGCCTGTTTTAGCTTGTACCTCCATCATGGCCTATACTGTATAGGAATTCCTATGATCTTTAGTCTGTCTCTTGAAGCAACTGTTGCTTGTACCAAGTCTAGGTGTTTGCCCATTGTGAGATATAGTTTCTAAAGCAAACATTGATGAAACTTGTGATACCATATACCGCAGCTAAATATATTGCTAATCAAAGAGTCCACCAATTCTTTGATATCGAAGGTAGATGCCAGTTTATGTAAAACAGTCACTTTGGTCCTTCATGAAAACATACATATTGTTCTGTGGTTTCTAGAGGTGGCAGGAGTAAAACTATTTTGACAAGCTGGCCAGGTTTATTTCTGCTTGCCTTCGTTCTCTGCCACTGCTGTTCACCGTTGCATCCACTCTGGTATCTCTTCCCTATAGCAAAGTGGAGATGATCGCATAAGATGAGTATCTAAGAGTTTTATTCAGAAAGGACTTCTGTCCATTCTGTGTGTATGGGAAAATGTATTTAATAAGATTCTAAGACTTATGAACATTGCCTCGACTGTTTTCTTTTCACAAATAGCTGTTCAATTACCATAAAAGGTAGACAACAAAACACTTGTACACTATGGAAACGTTGTCTGCTTTTTATGGTAATCTAGGGTTCACTGATTTCCTCTGATTTTTTAAAATCTAACACAGGCTTGGTAGAGAGACAAATAGAAACCTGTTCCAGCTACACTGATTGTTAATTTCATCTTGGATCCAGATAAGGCCCGAATTCTCTGGATATTTTTTAACCATTGGGAAAGACTGCCCACTATAAAATCTTTAACTATAAAATCCAAGTGCTCCGAGCTGTAGAGGAAAAGTAGACAGTTTTGTTTAAGATCTAAAATCTTTAGATTGGGAATCTTTTCTTTGCTTAATTTTCCATGTAAGTACTGAAATCATCATTGTCAATAGTGTTGTATTTTCACTACTACGCAGATTCAGATGTCGATGGGACTTGCCAATACTTTTGGGAAGGATAACGTATATATATTGCCACTTTCTTATTGGTAGGTATAATTTATGAATATTTTCAGTTCACATCTTTTTTGAGTAACAAAGCAAGGGAGGATATGAATTTAGCTCAGATCTTTTCAGTACTAGCTGAAAGCGAGTTACGTTCAAGTACAGTAGGTATTTTCCTGTCCCTGGAGTGCTTACAATGTAACACTTTGATTCAGTAAACCGTGCTATGCTCAAGTGCAGTATTCTTCTAGAGATTTTCCCACACTAAACTTTCTTCCCATTGTAGAAAGCAAGCTAGCCTAGGAAAATCATGAGTGAAACCACTGCTCTAAAGGGTAGTACAGTGGGCATGCTAATCACATGCAAAAGAATGAAACTTAGCGTAGTATTTTACTCTTCTTTTAACACTGGATCTTTATGCCAACTTCAGACAGGCGTAAAGATCCAGTGAGGAGCAAAAGGAACATCTAAGGTGAAGTCTGGCACCTCATCTCAGATGACTACTGCCTGATTTTGGTTCTTCCCCCACCAACCCCAACACCACCAATCATTGGTGGCCCAGTGACCACCACATCTGAACCTCTGATAGACTTTATCTGGTAGCCCAGTGGTCCTACCTCCTCACCTCCCCAAACCTCAGAAAGACCTTTCCTGTACTTAAACATTTGGGGGGCAGGAGTGATACCCACATGCTCATGCCCCTGAGATGCCATCTTGAAAAATGGTAGAACCTGGCCCTGCCACGTAATTCCTCAAATTGCAGAGTAAGTCCCTAAGATGTATCCTGGGATGCATAACATGGAGTCAGTGAATTGACCAAGTGTTGTGCATCCCTGAATGCACCCTGGGGCATTGCTGTGCCTTATAAGGAACTTTTGCCTTATCTGGCAGATCAACATTACCATGTGCATCTTAGGATATACCACGCAGGGCCAGGTGCTGCCCTTTTTAAAGATGGCAGTGCAGTGATGGGAGTATGTAGGCATCACTCCTGCCTACACAACAGTTTAGATTTGGGAGCGGGATCGGATTGCTACCAGAGAGTCATGGATATGGGGGTAGGGGTCTCTGGGCCACCATGGAATGTCTTTCTGAGATTCGGTGGAGTGGAGGCCACTGGGTCACTAGGGAAGATCTTTCAGGGAATGGAGGCCACTGGTCCACCAATGATCACTGGTGTTAGGTCTGTGGGAGGGAACCATGACTGAGCAGTCTGCACTGGGAATCTGAATCAAAGTGTCAAGCTTCACCTCAGATAACTTTTTAAAAAAAATTTTAATAGCATCCTGTACATGTGCACAAGTGCCAGACTGTTAACGCATTCTCCTGTATGCATGTGTCTGGCCTGCTCCCCTTGTTTAGTGCAGAGATTAGTTACATGCTGTACGCTTACAATATTGCTGCGCAAAACCACATTATGAAACTCTGCACTTGGGCTTTATTGCCGGGCTCTAGCGCAGGGTTTCTGCATTGAGCCATCAGCGTGTACCTGAGGTAACGTAGGATTAAGTAACTTACTCAAGATCGCAAGAAGCTTCAGTGGGATGTGAGCCCTGTTTTGCATAGTTCTTAGACTACTGCCCTAAGCATTAGCCTACTCCTCTACTCAAAAACAGTGAGGTTGCTTTGGCCAGGAAAGGAATCTGTGCCAGCTGTTTGGAAGACAGCTATGCTCCCTACTCTACCCACCAATGCTGCCACCAAAGTGGCATCTGGACCATCTGCCTCATCACTTTATATATCTTTTCATCCCATTTAAATTTTACAAATCTTCTTCCATATGCTATGTTTTGATCTTTACATTGTGTATTTGTTGTCTTTTGGTTTGGTGGAATAGGGACTTTTTTTTCTTGTCTTGAAAGGTTTGTGTATTGATTTTTGGTTCTGCATGGAGTATGTATAAAAAGTATTTTCTTGATCATGCATTTAAAATTTATAATCAACATATAAAGTTAAAAAAGTATAGTATATACATGGAGCGGGGGTCTATAACAGCCATGTCTGGTGGGCAGAAACATCTAACCTGAAAACAGGCACATAATAAACCTGATTCTGAAACCATGGGTTTCCTTGGCACAGCCTACATCCCTGTGACCACTGTATTCTGACAAGATAGATGTCTCAGATTTATTTATTTAACATTTCTTATATACTGCCTTTCATGCTATCAAGGTGGTTTACATTGAGCAGGGCATTATAACTTGGAGATAACTATTTTACAGGGAACATGGGCAATGGAGGGTTAAGTGGCTTGCCCAAGACCACAAGGAGAACCTGTGGGACTAGAAACCTCAGTCCTTCTGGCCCAAGGTTGCTGTCCTCTAGTGGGATTTGAACCCCTGACCTTCTGGCCTGAGGTAACTTGCCCCAACCACTAAGCCACTCCTCCCTCCTGTCTATGTGACCATGTCCATGCTGGTAAAATGTACATCTCCTAAGCTGATGCGCACACTGACAGTGGTGTGCTCATGCAAACAGCACATTAATACGGATGAAATAGATATGGTCATACAAACCAGACTATGCATACTAGTCTGTTGCATACCCATAACACTACAAGGTTATTTATGTGCACCACAGCTGTTGTATAAGTAAGTGGAAAATGAGATGTTTGTCCTGAAAGATCCTGCAGCAAAACAAACATGAAATTTGAAGAGCACCTTAGCAGAGCAGCTTTCAGAATTTACTGCCCAATGACACTGGCTCCTGGTGATGCTGCAGTCAGCCCCATGGTTCAGGTATGACCAGGCATACATATCCCCCAGGGTTACAGATCAGCACACCAGAGTCTCCCCTGCACCTCTATACCACACATACACACAAATGATAGATCAAAGGGGCAATCTGAAAGGCTGCTTCTTTCAAACCAAAGGCTGTGTGAATCACCCAGGAAATTGTTAAGGCCCTGAAATTAATTAATCTTGAGATAAACAAAGCATCTTAAACCTATTAGCTATGATTGTACTGGTAGAAGTATCCCTAGCAACTTTGAGTAAGTGAAAAAAACATCTAAACAAATCCTTAAAACTAAGATGCAGACAGTAGTCCAACAGTGAGATGGGAGCTATCCAGTCTTTTGCACTGAGTGTCACATGTACAATTTTCTCCCATTTGGTGAGAAGTCTTACATGTGCACTACGCGCAAGGAGCTCTTTGCTCTCAATGAATGAGTCTGATCTCTGAAGTCTAGTATAGCAGACTTGGAGGAGCTAAGGAAGACAGAGATATATATAGATGAGACCTACGAGGACATAGTACTGAAGTCTTACCTCCAGTCTGGCAGCCTCTCTATTGCCATGGAGGATAGAGATCAAGTGAATGGAGAGCATCACCTTGGTGTAGCAGAAAGTGATCCTGTAGCTAGGACCTGTTCTCAAGGTGATGTAAAACCCTCTCACACTGAAGTGGTTTCTCCAGGGCCATGTACCCATGAGGGAAGGGTTAGGACAGCTGTCATAGTTGGTGATTCAATCATTAGACATGTACAGTAGACAGCTGGTTGGCTGGTAGATGTGAGGATCACCTGGGTAACATGCCTACCTGATGCGAAGGTAGTGGACCTCATGCGCAACCTAGACAAGGTTTAAGATGGTTCTGGGGAAGAGCCTGCTGTCTTGGTACATATTTGTACCAATGACATAGGAAAATGTGGTAGGGAGGTTCTGGTGGCCAAATTTAGGCTTTTATGTAGAAAGTTGAAATCAAGAACTTCCAGGGTAGAATTCTCAGAAATGCTTCCTGTTTCACATACATGACCCCAAAGGCAGGCAGAACTCTAGAGTCTCAATGTGTTGATGAAACGATGGTGCAAGGAAAAGGGTTTTGGATTTGTTTGGAATGGGCAACATTCTGGAGAAGGGAGGGGGCGCTTTTCCAAAAGTATGGGCTCCACCTTAACCGGGGTGGAATCAGGCTGCCGGCATTAACCCTTAAAAAGGAGAAAGAGCAGCTTTTAAACTGGATAATAGAGGAAAGCCTACAGTCACCCAAGAGTTCATGGATACTAGCAAAAGGATACTAGCAAAAGAGGGAAGTTAAGGCATCCTGAAAGGGAGATTCCAATAAAGATAAAAGTAACCTAGATGCCTTTAAGTACAGAGCAGACAGAGCTGTAAGATTCCAAATTAACCTTGTCAACTGATAACCAGATTGTTAATATGAACAAAATACAACCTCTAAAATGCCTGTATGCAAATGCTAGAAGTCTAAAAAAATAAGATAGGAGAGCTAGAATATATAGCACTAAGTGAAAGGTTAGAAATCATTGGTATTTCAGAGACTTGGTAGAAGGAAGACAACCAATGGGATACCGTGATACCTGGGTACAAACTATTTATTTATTTATCTAACATTTCTTATATACCGCTTTTCAGAAGTATCAAGGTGATTTACATCGAACACAACTGAACACAAGTTACATCAAGCAGTAAGCAGAATATGTGTAATAATTACATGATAACAGTGGTTAGTTATTGCTATCTTGATAATAGGGGAAACAGGAGATAGGGTTAATCCAAGTATAGTGAATTATTTACAGTTTGAGAGCCACTGGATCCAGTTCTAAGTGTATTTAGGTCATTTGGCTGTGAGGAAAGGAATTTAACAGTTTGTCCCATAACATTCTTGGAAGATGTGTATTTTAAGCTTCTTTCTGAATTCCTTCAGGTCTGTTGTTGCTCTTAATTTGCTTGGAAGGATATTCCATAAGGTAGATCCGTAGAGGAAAAGGTGCGTTGGCATGTTTCTTGCATGCTGGATGTTTTATGCCTGGAGACTAAGTAGGTTTGTGGTTTGGCCTCTTCTTGGTCTGTCGTCTGAGGATGTGTGTATAAGGGACTGTAAGCAGCCAGCAGTTATGTTGTGTATACTCTTGAAAGTGTTCATGATTGATTTGTATTTTATGCATACTTGGATGGGCAGCCAATGTAGTTCTTTTAGGACTGGGGTGATTTGCTCTTGTCTAGATGTCCGTGAGATCATGTAAGCTGCAGAGGTTTGGGCTATTTGAAGTGGGAGAAGTGTACATTTTGGTAATCCTTGAAGTATAGTGTTACAGTAATCCAAGAGATGAGTGATGATTGCCTGGCAAACAGTGCGGAATAGATTATAGTCCAATATAGGGTGGAGGTTGTGAAGGATTTTATTCTTTGATAAGTCGCTGCAGTTTCTTTCTTAATATGGGTTTGGAAATTTAGTTTCTGGTCTAGAGGTATTTGACTTCAGACCTGATGGGGATATTGTAGTTGTTGAATGTGATTTTCTCTGGTGGTATGTAGGTGGGGTCTCTGTTAATGACTAGAGCCTTAGTTGTGTTAAAAGTTAGTAGAAGTGAATGTTCATGTAACCAGTGCAATCATTGAGACATGAGAGGATGGTGGAGAAATCTGGGTTCCTTGTTGTGAATGGAGTATATAACATAATGTCATCTGCATAAATGTAATATATTATCTTTGCTTCTGGAGGATGTGACATATGAGCTGGATGTATAGGTTAAGTAAGAGGGCTGAGAGGGCTGATTCATGAGGCAATCCTTGGTGTACTTGAAAGGACTTTGAGGTCTCATTTCATAGTTTAACCTGTTGCATGAGGTTGGATAAATAAGTGGAACCATATTAAGGGTGTCCTGTTTACTCCAATTTCTACGAGGTGATCAAGGAGTCTTCTGTGATTTACGGCATCAAAAGCCGCTGAGATATCAATGAAAATGAGGATGAAGGTCTGTTTGGATCTTTCAATTCCTTTTAGCAAGATGTCAAGGACAGAAGTGAGTAGCGTTTCGGTGCCATAATCAGTAGCGTTTCGGTGCCATAATGTTGTCGGAACCCATGTTGTTGGACATCAAGGGGTGCATATGACTCTATAAAGTCCTGGAGCTGGAGCTGGATGGCTTTCTCTATTATTTTAGCTAACAGAGGGATACTAGAAATGGGTCTGTAAGATGTGGGTAGGTCAGGATCAACCGTAGAGTTCTTCAGAGTGGGTCTGTCTGAGGAGGTCTTCAAGTTAGATGGCATCAGCCCTTGGATGAGAGAAGCATTTATTATTTTGAGCAGTGGTGAGGTTAGCTCTTTCCTGGCCGTTTTGATCCATGCAGTTGGATATGGGTCTAATGATGACGTGGTGGTGTTCATCATGGATAGCATATGATATAGTTGATTTTTTGATATTGAGTTAAACAAGATCCATTTTGATGAGCTGCTGGTTGTGTTTGTTGTTAGCTGATCTAGTGCTATTGGATCTTTAGCATGAGGGAATTTGTTCAGGGGGTAGGAGGTGTAATTCTGTGAGCTCAAGCTTGCACCTTTCGGAGTAGGTGGGACTTGTATGACTGACTTGGTGATATTGAACAGTTCTCTAAGCCGGTTGAGGGATTTGAAAATGAGGTTACTGTGGTATTCTCATTTCCTTTGATTTACGAGTTTATTGTAGTCTTCTTACTTGTTCGGGGTCTTGTGTTCTGTGCCATCTGCACTCCAGTTGTCTCAGTTTTAGTTTTGCTTCCTTTATTTTATTTATTTATTTTATTTTATTTATTCTATTAGAAGCGTGAGATGTTCAAGGAGAGCTTCCTTGTTAAATTCTCAGAATCTGTGCATCCCCTGGTGTTGTGGTTCCCTTTTGTGGTTAGTCTTGATCAGCAGGAGATCAAATGAAATTATGTGGTGGTCAGACCATGGTAACAATGTGGTCCGGATGTTCTGAGCGGTCATCTTTTTAGGTATGAATATCATGTCCAGGATGTTTCCTCCTTTGTGTCTGGGACAGCTTATGATTTGTGAAAGGTCCGGTGCATCTATTGCTTCGAGGAAGGATGAGACTTGGTTTGTGGGTGCTGAATGTAGGTTTAGGTCTTCTAACAGGATGAATGATTTGTCTGTTGCTGCTTGGGAGCATGCAAACTCTATTAACAAAGAGAGGTCGTCGGCTGTTGAAGTTGGCAATCTCTAAGCTAAGTATATGGGGAAAAGGTTATTTCGGATCAGAAGTGCATTCAGGATGCCATTTGTTAAGGATGTGGATGCCTGGAACTTGAGATCTTTACTGGTGAAGGTGAATATCCCTCCTCCTCTCTTATTTATCTGTGGGCAGTTATGCAAGTCCATCTTCAATATGATGAGCTGGTTTGTGAGCACCTGATCTGTTTCAATGAACCATGATTTTGTTACGAACATAATGTCCAGCTTGTTGTCATTGATGTAGTCGTTAATAAGATGTATCTTCTTGTGTGCAGAGCGTGCATTCACTACCGCGCATTTCATATATTTGGATGGATGGAAGTAGTTCTGTTGATCAGGTGGGCAGAGTGATCTAATGATTTTTATTAGTCTTGCTTGCCATCTAGTTATATGCAGGGATTGTTGACACTGTGTGAGGTTCCTTTGATTGTGTACTGTTGGTATGATTCCATTTGGAATTGTGGCAGAATTAATTAGTCATTCTTATCAGAGTGAGCTATAAGTAGGATAAGAACGTGAGACATTATCTCAGCAATTGTGTTCTGCTCTGCTGTCCCAACCTGAGCACTTGGACTTCTCTGTGTAATGACAGTGTTTGTGTTCGTGAGCAGGGCTTGATACTATGTCGAGTCTGGTGAATGAGGGGGAGTTGCTAATTGTGAGCTGTTGCACTGATGGAGATCTTAGCAGTGTTATTTGTTAGTGTTCAGTGGCATCGGTGGCTGCTTATTTCATTAGTTAGTCTTTGTCTCACCTTGCTGCATCCCTTGTTGATTGTCTATTGTTTACAGTTGGTATTCCGTTGCCCTTCTTAGCAATTTCTTGTTGGTCCCTGTTGGTTGGATTGTTGTCTCGTGTGTGCTGTTTGTGTCCCTTCCTCAGTCCCCGCCTAAGGGTCACACTAAAGGGCCCTCTGGCAAGTGCACTGGTGTTTAAAGGGCAATGGCAGCTGTCCAACTGGCCCGGCATGTGGAGTAAGGGAGGAACTCACCTCTCCTGCTCCTTGCTGCTGCTCCGATCGGTCAGCCGGTGAAGAGGAGATGGTCTGGAGTGCACTGGTGTTTAAAGGACAATGGCAGCTGTCTGATTGGACTGGTGAGGGAAACGAGGGAGGAGCTTACCTCTCCCATTCCTTAATGCTGCTCCAATTGGTCAACAGGTGAAGAGGATATTGCAATGATTGGATAGATCAAACTGCTAGAAGGGTTGCGCTCTGTTAGAGAGGGCATAAAGTCACACAGGATTAAAGTTTTGCAGGAAACAAAATACACTTGAGAATCTCTATGGATAGAAATTCCATGTAAAAAGGGTAAGGCGATGGCAGTGAGGATGTTCTACCAACCGCCTGCCCAGAATGAACAGATGGATGATGAAATGCTAAAAGAAATCAGTAAAGCTAAGCAAAACAGTAATAATAGGTGATTTCAATTACCCCAATATTGACTGGATCAATGTTACAGCAGGACATGCTAGGGAATTAAAGTTTCTAGATGAAATAAAAGACTGCTTCTTGGAGCAGCTGGTTCATGAACCAACAAGAGGGGAAGCTATTTTGGACCTAGTCCTTAGTGGAACACAGGATCTGATGCAAGAGATAATAGTATTAGGGCCACTTGGCAATAGTGATCATAGCATGATCACATTTGATTTAATAAATGGAGGAAGGACAGCAAGAAATCCACAGTACTACCTTTTAACTTTCAAAAGGGATACTATGATAAAATGAGGAAAATAGTTAAGAAAAAACTAAAAGGAGCATCTGCAAAGGTTAAGGGTTTGCATCAAGCATGAGCATTGTTTAAAAATGCTATCTTGGAATCCCAGACCACATGTATTCCACACTTTTAAGAAAGATGGAAGGAAGGCCAAAAGACTGCCAGCATGGTTTAAAGGTGAGGTCAGAGAGGCTATTGTAGGCAAAAAAGG
This sequence comes from Ichthyophis bannanicus, assembly GCA_033557465.1. Lineage (NCBI taxonomy): Eukaryota > Metazoa > Chordata > Amphibia > Gymnophiona > Ichthyophiidae > Ichthyophis > Ichthyophis bannanicus. The sequence continues at coordinate 1,173,759,886 of CM066031.1, forward strand.
AAATGGAAAAAAGAGCCAAATGACAAAAACGGGAAACAACATAAGCACTGGCAAGTTAGATGCAAGGCATTGATAAGGCAAAGAGAGAATTTGAAAACAAGTTTGCTGTTGAAGCAAAAATGCACAATAAAACCTTTTTCAAGTACATTTATAGCAAAAACTCTGTGAAAGAATCAGTTGGACCATTAGATGATAGAGGGGTGAAAGAGGTACTAAGGGAGGACAAGGCCATAGTGGAGAGACTGAATGAATTCTTTGCTTCAGTCTTTAGTGAAGATATAGGGAAGTTACCCATGCCTGAAATGGTATTTAAAGCTGATGCATCAGAAGAATTGAAACAAATTTCGATAAACTGGGAAGATGGAATACAATTATTTGATAAACTAAAGAGCAGCAAATCACATGGACTGGATGGTATATATCTGAGGGTGCTGAAAGAACTAAAATATGAGATTGCAGACTATGATGTGGTCTATAGAGTATCTAAATAAATATAGAGTGTTGCCAGTCCTTTTTCAGAGGGATTATGAACAGGCCCCTTTAAGAGAATCTGCAACCTGGCGTTCAAGACTGGGAGCACGTGGCTCACAAGGAGAGCTTAAAACCCAGCAGGCTGCAGGAGGGAGAGATGCCTGTGGAGCCAGGAACTCTTTCAAGTAGTCATACAAAAGTGGGCAAGGAAGGACTTTAACTGGGCTGGAGGAATGGCCAGGAAACCAGCTTTGTGAAGGTGTAACAAACTGGGTCTGAATGAAAACAAGTTTTGTTTTCCCTGAACTGCTATATATTTGGTATTTAAATAGAAAATCCCTTCCTACTACATGCATAAGGATTTTCTCTACCACATGACAGAGGGCAAATGCGTGCTCGTCCAGGCCTGGGCCTCTACAACAGATCAGGGTTTGTTTTGTTTGTTTATATGGGCTGAGAGGGCAAGCCTCACCATAGGTAATGGAGAGTCCCCTACATGAACCTTCCCTTATTTTGTGCTAAAGGGATATTTATTATACTGAGTAGTCAAGGGGACCCTAGAGGGAGAGGAGGTAGAACAACTGATAGTTCCCCGGCCCTATTGTCATCATGTGTTATCGTTGGCTCATAGCCATTTATTAGGAGGATGCTTAGGAGTGGAGAAAAAACTAGAGCATGTTTTGGCCTGATTTTTCTGGCCTGGAATCCATAAAGAGGTGCAGTTATAGTACCAGTCATACCCCACCTGCCAACTTCATATCCCGCCAAAATCTGACCTGCCCCTCTAGTGCCTATGCCTATTACTGAAACCCCATTTGAAAGAGTGGCCATGGATCTGGTAGGTCCTTTGGAGCGCTCCACCTGAGGCAACAAGTATATTTTAGTCGTACTAGACTACGCTACTCACTACCTGAAGACTCTTGCTCTAAGGAATATGAAGATTGCTACAATTGCAAATGCCCTCTGGGAAGTATTTTCGCAGGTGGGAATACCCAATGAAATCCTCACAGATCAAGGAATACCCTTTGTATCCAAGATAATGAAGCAAGTGTGTGCCTTGGTGAAGGTCAAGATGCTGCGAACATCAGTATATCACCCACAGATGGATGACCTCATTGAGCGATTCAACAAAACTCTGAAATAGATATTTAAAAAGTTTGTGAAGGAAGATGGAAAGAATTGGGACATTCTCCTACCCTATTTTATGTTTACCATCCGTGAGGCACCTCAGAGTTCCACAAAGTTTTCGTCTTTTGAGTTGCTCTTTGGAAGATGGCCAAGAGGCATATTAGATGTGGTGAGGGAAACCTGGGAAGAAGAACCCCGTGCTGGGACGTAATTTGGTGGAGTACGTTACACAAATGTAAGACCGGCTCAGGAAAGGCAGAAAGATGGCAAAACTCAATCTGGAAAAAGCCCAATCTGAGCAGGCTAGGGCAGTCATGCACTGCACCTTACAACTGGGAGACAGAGTTTTAATCTTGCTGCCCTCATCTGAAAGCAAGTTACTCTCTAAATGGCAGGGGCCCTATGAGGGCGAAGAGAAAGTATGGCCTGTTAACTACAAAGATGCCCAGCCAGATAAACTAAAGAAAGCCAAAATTTACCATATTAACCTATTGAAAAAGTGGACTCCAGTGCCGGCTATGATGATACATGGAGATGATTTTGGACCAGAAATTTCAGCCCCGTCACATCCAGCTCAAGTCCCGATTGAAGACCAGCTCTCTGCTGCCCAGAGAAGAGATCTAGAAGGTTGACATTCTACAACATTAGGACACATATTCTGGCATTTTCGGATAGTGTCTACATTTTTGGCACAAGTACAGGGCTATTTAGAGAACTTTGGTGGGATGCATGACAACGAAGTGCTTTCGTCAACTCTCACTCTAACTGCAGTATTCTGCTGTTTATCCTTTTGCGCTTGAATTGAAGATAACTAATTATCTCTCCAGGCATCACTGCCTTTCCAGCCTCCCAAAATAAAACCAGATTGTCCATGTGCTGACCGTTATTTATTTCATACTCCTCCCATTTACCCCTAATGTAATAATGCCATACCTTCTGCCTCCCCTGATCTCTCTGCATTGCTTCTAATATCACCATTGTATGATCCGAGACAATTGAGGGGCCAATTTCTGCACGAGAGAACCAGCCAAATAGGTCACTTGATATGAGGAAATAATCAATTCTAGACCAGGTACCGTGCGCGCTCGACATGTGGGTATAATCCCTGCTACCTGGATGCAGGACCCTCCACACATCCAGTAAACAAAATCCCTCATATAAGCCCATTATGCACCATGCGTTGCGTTGATCCCACAATCCAGTCGGACCAGATCTATCCATTTCCCTATCCAATCCACAATTAAAGTCCCCTCCTAGTATTAACTGGCGCTCCCCCACTTGCAACACAAATCTCGTCAGATGCTGGTAAAATCGGGCCTCCTATACATTTTATTTTATTTATTTATTTAACATTTCTTTTATACCGCGCTATTAACATCAGTGCGGTGTACATCCAACAAACCTATACATTGCAGGCTAACTGCAATGTATTCGCATTTGAACAAGGATTGAAACTTGGATAAACAAGGGTAAACAACAACAGTTATTACATTGACAAGTATCTACAGTTATTTACATGGGGAGTGTATTTCCCTATCGGGTCTACACCGAGAAGTATCTTGTGAATAGGTAGTGTTTTAGAGCCTTCCTGAATTGGGTTAGGTTGGTGATAACTCTCATGTCAGGTGGGAGGGCATTCCAGGCTCTGGGGGCATAGATGCTGAAGGCTCTGTTAGTTGTTGCCTTTGTGAATCTCGTTGTTTCCTTCGGAATTATCAGGATGTTTACTGCTGCTGATCTTCTGCTTCTATTGTGGGGTGAGGTGTGTATCAGCTCAGTGATGGCTGTGGGGGTCTGATTGTTCAGGGCTTTGAAGGTTATAATTATGATCTTATATTGGGTTCTGGCTTGAATTGGTAACCAATGGAGCTTTTTCAGGATTGGAGTGACGTGGTCAGTCCTTGATATTCATTCTAGCACCCTAGCGGCCGTGTTCATTGCCAGTTGGAGAGGGTTTAGAGTTGCTTGTGGGAGCCCATACAGGATTGCGTTTGCGAAATCAATGTGTGGCATCACCAGGGCTTGGTAGATTGTTCTGAAATCCATGTACTCAAGTAGTGGTCGTAAATGACGAAGTGTCCGTATTTTGTGGGAAATTGATTTTGCTGTGTTTTTTATATGTGTTTTCATGTCCATCCTTTAGTCAAGGGTGATGCCTAGGTATCGTATAGTGGGTTTAGCTGTCAGTTCCGTGTTCTTTACCTTTAGTGTGAGTGGGGGTGCGAAGTTCTGGTTCTTTGAGATGAACAATACGTCAGTCTTGCTGTGGTTGATTCGCAAGTTCCGTGTGAGGAGCCACTCCTCAACTGCATCGAAACAGCTGATTAGTGGAGTAAAATCAGGTTGGTCCATTGTAAAAGGCATATAGAGGAGAATATCGTCTGCATATGCTAGGCAGGCTACATTAAAAGATCGAATCAGGTCGCAGATGGGTTGCATGTAAATATTAAACAATAGTGCGGATAGCGAGGAGCCTTGAGGTACTCCCTGTTCTTGTAGGAATGGGTCTGACGTTGTGGTGCCGATCTTCACTTGTTGCCATCTGTTGAACATATAGGATTTGCACCAGCTTAGTGATGAGCCGTGGATTCCTTTTTCTTCAAGACGTTTGATAAGTATTTGATGACTTACTGAGTCGAACGCAGCTGCAATGTCCATGAATTTAAGGACAAAACCTTGTCGGATGTTATCTATTCCTGTAATTATGGTGTTGAAGAGGATGATAAGGAGGGTCTCAACGCCATGTGCTTCCCTGAAGCCATGTTGGGATAGGTCCAGGGGGGCTTCAATATCGATGTGTTGTTGGATTTGTCATTGCACTACCTTTTCAATTATTTTGGCTAACAGTGGGATGCTACACTAGGTGCGTAGATAGACCCCAGCACCACCGGCATTACATTTAAAACCCCCCATACAAAAACATACCTGCCTTCTGGATCTATTTCCACCAACTCCTCTGTCCATCCTAAATTCTTTGCTAACAATATGGCAACTTTTTCCCATTGCTGATGCACCATAGACTTTACCAACCCACCCCTTCACAGCTTGGTGTGTTCCTCTGATGTTTGGTGCGTTTCCTGAAGCATTACTACATCTATGTGCCTGGATCATAATTGTTGCAACACTTTATATCTTTTTATTGGGGAGCTAAGTTCACAAATATTCCAAGACGCTATCTTAGTTACTTTACCTATTTTCCTCCTTCCATAGTGTAACTGAATAATAATCTCCAACAGCTTCAACCAGGCGAGCCCCCCAGCCTAGAGCCCGCACCTCCATACAGGGGCGGCTCAAGGCAATCTGCTGCCTGAGGCGAAGAATGAGATGCCCCCCCCCTTAGAGGGGGGCGGGGCTTTTTCAGAACTCCAATCAGGGACTGAACCAAACCAAAAAGCCGATTAGATTATATTGAGGGAATGCAAGATGTTTGCACACAGGGAACTTGCAGCTTGGGCATGTGCCCCCTCCTCCACCCCATACCTCCATCCAGCGCTGCCTGCTCTTTCCTTAATGCTGGTGCCACCGTGAAAAAAACAGAGGGCGGCAGCAACAGGGAAAGAGCAGGCAGCTCTGGACAGAGGTATGGGGAGGAGGAGGGGAGGCATGCGCCCGATCTGAAAGGCGCTGGCACTTTAAGCAGATCTGTCCCTCCCTGCTCTGACATCATGTCAAAGGAGGGAGGGACCAGACCTACTTAAAGTGCTATGAAAAGGCTTGGGGGGGGGGGGGGTGCATTTCGGCTGCCTGCTATTGTCTTGCCAGTGTCCATAGCAGAGCAAACAGCCGAAATGCAACCCCCAAGCCTTTGCGCCCTGTGCGTCTGAACTGCTTGCACAGGGCTAGGTACGGTCATATTTGCACACCAAGGAACTAAAAGAGAACAAGAACCAACAGCACAGTTTATAAAACTAAATTATAACTCATTTTTATTTTGTTATTATAAACTGCGTTATGGTTCTTGCTTTTTCTTTTTCAACATATATTTTGCATCCACAGTAGCTGCAGAGCAGAACCAGGACATTCACCCACAGAACTCAATATTTAAACTAAAAATCTGATTCTGATATTCTCACTAACAACAACAACCACCACTATTCTCCAGTACCAGGCATATTGTGAACTAATACAAAACCTTACAACAAAGAGAAAACCTACCATACCATACCATATCAGCACAAACTTCCAAAACTCACATAAGGAGCCCATCCAAAAAAAGTGTCACTGTAAATACTACAGGGCCCTGGAACATCCATACACCTATTTGAAAAGTTGAACAAGTCAAATTAATACAGTACTGTATAGATCTTTATGTACAAACTCCATGTTAACAGAACACCTGGCCTCAGTCACACACTCACAACACTGACCCTCACCAAGTACAGAATAAGTAACCATAATCTAAAGTAAAAATAAAAATATGTAGACAAAATTTAAACTAAAACTCCAAGAAGCCAGAGTCCACATGCATTTCCCCAATACTGTGTAAAATATAAAGATAGCACAAAATCCAATCACTAAAATGAAATAAAATTATTTTTTCTACCTTTGTTGTCTGACCATTTTATTCTCTGATCATGCTGGTCCCGATCTGAGGCTTCTGCTTTCCTGTCTTCTCTTAGCTCTCTTTCTGTGGTCTATGGTCCATCTGCTGTTTCTTATCTCTTCTTTTGTTTTCTTCACTTCCTTCCATCAACCCATTTCCAGTTCCAATAACCCTCCCCAGTATCAGCCCCCTTTCCAGTTCTCCCCTCCCAGTACCTTCCAATGTCAACCGCCTTGCATTCCCACCACTGCCACTAGTGTCCATTCCCTTCCAGTCCCCTTCCTTCCCCACTGTCCAGCCCCTTCTAGTCCAAATACTATCGCAGGTATCAGCTCACATCCACTCTCAGTACCACCGCCCCCCCCCCCCAGTCAGCTCCCTTCCAGTCGCCCTACCCTCTGTCCATCCCCCTTCCAGTACCATTCGCACGTTAGCTCCTTTCCAGCCTCCTCCCCATTACCTGGCCACCTACGACTCCCATCCCCAAGCGTCAGCTCCCTTACAGTCATCCCAGGTATAAGCTCCATTCCAGCCCCCTCCTTCCCTCACCATATCAGCTCCTTACCAACCCCCTCCTTCCCCCGTGTCAGCTCCCTTCCTGTATCCACTCTCTTCCAGTCCTATTCTCCCCTCCCCCTGCATCAGCCCATTTGTAGCCTTAGCCCCTAGTTTTCTTCCAGGGCCAGCAGCACTCTCCTCCCCCCCTTCCCCCATTAGCCCATTTCTAGTCCCAGCCCATTTCCAGTCCTATCCCCCTTATCAGCCCACTCCAGTCCTAGCCCCCATCAGCCCATTACCAGTCCTAACCCCCCAATAAATCCATTTCCAGTCCTAGCCCCCCAATCAGCCCATTTCCTGTCCTAGCCCCACTATCAGCCCATTTACTGTCCTAGTCTCACAATCAGTCCATTTCCAGTTCTAACCCTCCTGATAGTTCCTTATCAGTCCTAGCCCCCCTCCTGATCAGCCCATTTCCAGTTCTAACCCCCCATCAGCCCATTTCCAGTTCTAAACCCCCTATCAGCCCATTTCCAGTCCTAGCCCCCTCCCGATCAGCCCATTTCCAGTTCTTTCCCCCCCATTAGCCCATTTCCAGTCCTAGCCCCCCCCCATCAGCCCATTTCCGGTCCTAGCCCTCCCCCCTTCAACCCATTACAGTGCTACCCCCTCCCCCTCCCAAGGCAGTCCAGCCCAGCCTGACCTTCAAAGTGAAATTTAAGAAAGAAAGGAAAAAAAAGATTAGAGGAGCTGGAGCTGCTGCCGCTGCAGCAGTGGCAACATGAAGTGCCTCGCGGCCCCCACCGGCTCAGGTTTTCAGAGCCGCGAAGAGAGAGCTTCCCTTTCTCGCGGCTCTGTTAGTTAAGCCCTCTGGCGCTGATGGGAAACAGTCCTGACTTCATGGTTCATTTGGCCCAGTGTCCAAAATGATTTACAGTGCCCATGATGATGTCACGTTCCACTCCCATAGTAGTACTTCAATGGGGAGGTTCACCATCTACCCAAAATCCACCAAATTGTACATTTATTTATTTATTTATTTAGCTGCATTTATATCCTGCTTTTCACCAGGTCAAAGCGGTTGGGGGATACATTTAACACGAGGTGATATGAGACACATACACTAATACTTACAGGGAACATGGACAATGGAGGGTTAAGTGGCTTGCCCAAGACCACAAGGAGCACCTGTGGTACATTATACCAATTAATCAGGAAGAAATCTTTAACTCCTATAGACCTAAACTTAGACACCCCATGTTAACGGTATAAACAAACACTACCCCTTCCCACCCTCCAACCCCCTCACACCAAGCAGCCAATGATACATAACATGCACTTCTCTTTAAGCTAACCCTGACAAGATTTACTAAAAGATAAACAAAAAGAGAAAGTTTATTTGCTTTTGGTGTGGGTATTTACTCTAGGGTAAATCACCCCTCCATCTCTCTCATTCTAGCTCAACGCCTGCAGGTCCGCTCAAACACTTATTCTTGTAGGTCCTGAATCAAAGTCCCATATTTGAATTCCCTGGCCAGTCTATTGGGTTGTCTTACCCGAGCATCTTTCAAGTGTTCCAAGGTCAGTAAGCCTGATATTTATAAAGTCTCTATGTTGGCTTCCATTGACCGCTCTGTAACTAAATGGCCAGCTATACAATATTTGAAGTCCGTGCAGGCCAGTGCTTCTGGCAAAAAGCCATTGCCGCCATTGGAGTGATGAATACGTGTTGTTGACCTCCATGTTCCAATCGCATCCAGGCCGGGTAAGCAAGAACAAACCAGATTCCATTCTCCACGAGGATACCACAGACCTCCTTGTATGCACGACGTCTAGCCGATACTCCAGCGGAATAATCCTGGAATATGAGTAATTAAGATGCATTTCCATTTCCCCGCCATTGCTTCCACACAGCTCTCAGTACACAGTCTTTCTGGTATGCATTTAGGAAGCGAGAAATCATGGCCCGAGGCCATTTGTTTGAAACCCGACATTGCTCCAGTCGATGAGCTCATTCTATTACAATCTTTCCAGTCACCTCCTCAAGATGTAGGTTGGCAGGAATCCAGGTCTCCAGGAAGCCTTTCAGTTCTCTGTCCACCACTGTCTCGTCAATCCCTATGAACCAGAGATTCTTCCTCCATCCTCGATTCTCAAGGTCCTCCAGTTTATCCATAAGAACATAAGATATGCCATACTGGGTCAGACCAAGGCCCATCAAGCCCAGTATCCTGTTTCCAACAGTGGCCAATCTAGGTCATACGTACCTAGCAGTTTCCCCAAAAGACACAGGTTCCGCAATGCTTGTACTGGGTCAAGCATTGATATCCTGGGTCCTTTCTTAATAATGGTTTATGGACCTTTCCTCCAGGAACTTGTCCAAACCTTTTTTAAACCCAGCTACACTAACAGCCTTTACTACATCCTCAGGTAACAAATTCCAGAGTTTGATTACACGTTGAGTGAACAAATATTTTCTTTTATTAGTCTTAAATAGTTTACCCTGTAGCTTCATTGCATGTCCCCTAGTCTTTCTATATTCTGATAACGTAAACAATCGATCTACGTTTACCCGTTCCACTCCGTTCATTAATTTATAGACTTCTATCATATCTCCCCCCAGCCGTCTCTTTTCCAGGTTAAAGAGCCCTAACCTTTTTAGCCTTTCTTCATAGGAGTATCCTTCCATCCCCTTTACCATTTTGGTGGCTCTTCTCTGAACCTTTTCTTTTTTTTTTCTTTTTTTTTATTATTTTATTTAATGCAATCCAAACACAAATATCACATAATTAGGCAATCCAGATAAAATATTACATAAGAAATGAATAAACAAATTATAAACCATATCAAATTGCCATATTAATCCACATCATGAAAAGCACAGCATTACATTGTACCTGAACAAAATTTTAAAGGCTACAACCCCTTAGCCCAGATGAAGGAAATATGAAATGAAACAAAATCAGAAACAAACAAACCACCCCACTCAACCTGCTAAGGAGTCTAAGAGAGCCACTAGCTGCGAACTATCCGTAAAAACATAACTATTTCCCTGCATAGTAATCAGGCATTTACAAGGGAAACGGAGAAAAAAGGTACCTCCCCCAGCCAAAACTCTAGGCTTCAGCTGGAGGAAGGACCGTCTCCGAGCCTGTGTATGTCGGGAGACATCCGGGAAAATGGAAACCTTGTGCCCGTAAAAAGGAAGATCCTTTTTCTTGAAAAAGGCCTTCATAATCAAGGCCTTATCAGCAATATTGACCAAGGTTACCACTAAAGTGGCACGGGTGGAAACAGGAATTTGCGAATTTTCCAAAAAATCAGTCAGGTTAAGGGAATCCTGAACCTCTTCCACCACAGTGCCACTATCCCCGGAGGCCCCCCGAACTGCAACATAAAAAGAATGAGCCACCAAAATAGAATCAACGTCAGGTAATTGCAAAACATCAATACAATACTGTTTAAACAAAGAAATCGATGACATTAAGCGAATTCTAGGAAAATTCAAAATACGAATATTTTTGGCTCGAAAACTATTCTCCAAAGACTCTACTTGCTGGAATAGCATTAAGGTATCTCTAACCATGGATTCACTCGTAGTCTGAAGCGGACCAACGAGCGTCTCCACTTGAGTCAAACGCGAGGACAAATTTTTAACAGTACCATCCACTACATGTACCCGGTCAATTACCTGACGAGAAAAAAGAGCAGTTTGATCCATAAACCGGGACAACAGTGAATGCATAGCTGAAACTAATTTCCACACATCAGACAAAGAAACATTATCAACATTAGCAACCACAGGTAAAGATGCTAAACCTTGAGGGCTAACTGCCAAAATGGAGTCAGTCAAGGGTACCTCACTAGATGATAAATGCAAAACAGCCAGTGGCGACTCTTCTTCCTCTCCAGCACCTGACGACTCTGAAGAGGAGGATCCATCCGAAGCAGTACTTTGAGAGGGTCCGGGATTAGGAGGAGGAGTCCTACCGATCGAACTTAAGGAAGCTCCAGAGGTAGAAAGCGAGACGTCCTGTGCAGAAAGAGAAGCCGAAGGCAAAACAATCACATGCTGATCCATAGGACCCCGGATTGCAGAAGAAGCAGAAGTATCTGTAATGGCTTTCTCAAGCGGCACATCCGACTTAGATGACTTGTTCTTCCGCTTCGCATGACCCCTGGGCATTCTTCCAGCGACTAGGGCCAAGGCCCCAAAGTGGCACCGAAGGGGCACCAAAGGGGCGTTCCCCCTTTGGTCACGCCCCCTTCGGGCACGCAACCGTGGGCCGCAACCGCGGCCGCGAAGGCTGCCGGCGTCTAAATACTGCAGCCAATCGCCGATGGTACGGGCAGCACACCGGGTCCAGGTAGCAGGTAACGCTGGCTCTCACCGAGTCTCCCCTGCCGGCGTCTAAATACTGCAGGAGCGCTGTTAGGAGGGAGGAGCTTCAACTGCAGCCAATCGCCGATGGTACGGGCAGCACACCGGGTCCAGGTAGCAGATAACGCTGAACCTTTTCTAATAACGCTATATCCTTTTTAAGATACGGCGACCAGAATTGCACACAATATTCAAGGTGCTGTTTCGCCATGGAACGGTATAGAGGCATTATAATATCTTTTGTTTTATTTTCCATCCCTTTCCTTATGAAACCTAGCATTCTATTTGCTCTCTTGGCTGCCGCTGCACACTGGGCCGAGGGTTTTAACATGTTATCCACAATGGCGCCTAAATCTTTTTCCTGGGTGGTGGTTCCTAATGTGGAACCTTGCATTGTGTAACCATAGTTTGGGTTGTTCTTCCCTAGGTGCATAACTTTGCACTTGTCCACATTAAATTTCATCTGCCATTTTGATGCCCAATCTTCCAATTTATCAAGATCCTCTTGCAATTTTCCACAATCCTCTTGGATTTTAACAACTTTAAATAGTTTTGTGTCATCTGCAAATTTGATAACCTCACTCGTTATTCCACTTTCCAGGTCATTTATGAATATGTCAAAAAGCAGCGGACCATATGTTGCTGAATAGTTTCCTCAATATGTATCAACCGTGTCAGAGACAGGGCCTGAATATCCTCCAAGGAGCCGATGCGCTGCTCTGCCTGCTCCACCCGCCCGGTAAACTCTGACAATGCCTGCACCATGATAGACATCTGGGCTGCTAGACTACTTAGACAATCTTCTAGGGCTTTCACCACTGTCCTAGTTACCTCTAACACCATTGCACCTGATGTTTCTATGTTCGGGCTGTCAGGCTGGCCTTCCACCATCTTTGGGTCGGCCGCTCAGGGTTTTTCATGCCTTGGGGTTTTCATCGCCATGAGTGTGCTGCTTTCCCCACCTAGCTCCGTTTCCGCCAATGCTGCTTTCAGTTGGAGTTAGGAAGCCACCCCGAAATAAATCTTGCTGTTATATTTACTCCAAGCACCCAGGGTGGGAGGGAGTCTCCGGAGCTAGGAAACATACATCTTCCCTAGTCCACCATGCCACTGGAAGACTAAGAAACTGTTAACGACAGCTAGTACGCCTTTGCAGACTGCAAGGACTCTCTCTTCCGTGAGCACATCAGTCTCCTCCTCTCCTCTCAGTATGCAGGATTCTTTAACCCCTCCCAACACAGAAAATATTACACCAACACCTGACCCTGTTTTGCAGATGGACACTGGGGTTCACTCCAGTGCTTCTCTCCTGCCTGATTCATTTCTATGTTTGCAGCCACCAGATTCCAGGGTCTCTACATTGCCTCAGCCATTTGAATTTATTCCTGCTCAGTATCAGGTTCAACATCCTAGTGATATTTCTTTACGAGATATTTGGCAGGTGATGACTTGGACAGAACTTACCCTGCAATTGGCTCTTAGGCAGCTATCTACTTTTTTGCAGGAGGTAGTTGCTAACCTTGTGGAGCAGAAGGCTGAGATATCTGGTATTGCAACTCATTGTGGCAAACTGGAGTCTCAGTTTACTGCCATGCAGGATATTCTTGGCTCAGTTACTCAAGATTTAGTGAATATACGGTGACAACAAGAGTCACTAAATAATATTATGTGTTCTAGGAATTTATGTTTTTTTGAATTTTCCTAGAACTCATTTTCTTTCACCTGCAATACTATTTATGAAGTATATTAAGTATATTTTATTACCCCCTTTTCCAAGTTTAAGTTACCTGTTATAATGTAAGCACACCAGTGTTTTCTGATTGTGCAGATCTGTTACTTGTAAACCGCACTGAAAACAAATAGCGCGGTATATAAAAGATGTTAAATAAATAAATAAATAAATATTAAGGGGGTTCTCCTGCTATCCATCCCTGAGGAGCTTACTACTTTGTTAATATATAATTTTAAAAAACAAATAATAAAAAAAAAAAAAACAGCAGGCTGCAGAATGGAGAGATGCCTGTGGAGTCAGGAATCCTTTCAAGGCAAGCTGTACAAAAGTGGGAATTTTAACTGGGCTGGAGGAAGGGCTGGGAGACCAGCTTTGTAAAGGTGTAACAAATTGGTTTTGAATAAAAACAAGATTTGTTTTCCCTTAAGTGCTGTCTGTTTGGTGTATGAACAGAAACCCGATTTCTATCACACACAACACTACCACACAAAACTACTATTAGTAATCTGCGAACTATCATTAAAATTATCTGTAGCTCCTGAAGACTGGAGAATGGCCAATGTAAAACCAATTTTTAAAAAGGGTTCCAAGGTTGATCTGGGAAGCTACAGACCAGTAAGCAGGGCAGGCCCAAGGGTTTCTGCCACCCTAGGCAGAAGCTCCAACTATGCCGCCCCCCCCTCCCTGAGCCATGCTGCCCACACAGCTGAGCCGCACCCCCCTGTGCTGAGCCATCTCAGGCAGTCGCAGCTTCTCCTTGCGGGGTGCCTTTGCCACCATCGGTCAACCCACCGGCAAGAGTCTCTATACGTCGGCCTCTGTCACACGCGGACCCCCAAGCCTGCAGTTCGTGGGAGTCTGAGTTGATTTTAGGCTGTTATGTTAGAATTGGAGATGGGAGGCCCTGAAGTCAAAGAAATCACTCCCTCCTCGGCTCACTGCATCACGTAATCACCCTTGAAATACTATTAAAGAGGCATTTTAGAGTAGCACAGTGGTGGGATCTGGCCAGTTCGGCCCGTTTTGCGCGAACCAGTTCCTGCTGTGGCCCATGTTCGCCGAACCAGGCCAAACACAGCATTGAAATGCCGTCACTGCAGTGGCAGGAATCTCCCCACCTGACAATGTTTGATGGTATCAGGAAGTTGCGGCATCCTGGTTTCAATAAACCCCTGCGGATCGCTTATTCACGAGGTGCCAATCTTCGAGATAAGCTGGTTTTTTCCGCTACATCTTTGGACCGACCATCACGTCCTCAGTTACGGTCTGGCTTTCATGAGCCTTGTGGGGCCTGTAGTTTTTGTGCATCTACCGTATCCAGAGGTTCTTGGACAGATTTACACACGGGCCAGGTTTTTTATCGTCATTGGAAAACCACTTGTAATTCTACTTATGTGGTTTATTTTATTCAATGCCCTTGCCCATTACGTTATGTGGGGAGTACTACCCGACAGATTCGGATTCGATTGGCAGAGCATGCTAGTCGTCTCCGTCATATGATTGTTACAGCTCCGATGGTCTTGCACTGCTCTCAATTCCAGCATGAGTTCCAGCAGTTACGGTGGACTGTGATTGACCAGGTTTCTGAGGATCCTAGGGGGGGAGATCGGACCTTTAAATTGCGGCGTTTAGAACAACGGTGGATATTTCTTTTAAAGGCAGTATCTCCTACTGGCATGAACAGTGAAATTGATTGGCTGGGGGCGATGTGATGTCATCCTTTCATGATTAGGGGGTTTCCTGCTTTGTGGGGATTCCCCTTTTCTGATTGGTTGGTTGTTTTTGATAGGCATTTGTTTAGCCCAATTCAAAATCAGTTTCTTTTATTTTAACTGCCAACAAGTCGGCGTTTTTTGCCAGTTCCATGGTGGATGCGGTTGTCTTTACAAATGGAGTTTTGAGCGCTTGATACAGGGGTCTCCCCCGAAACGTGCACGTCGCGCATATATTTGATAAGTTAAGTACTTTTGGAAATTCAATTAATAATTTTGATTAATAATACCTAAGTGGTTTAATAAAAGGGATATGTATCGTGTTACTGGGTTGGTCTATAGTGCCTTCTCCTCATGATTTATGTCCGACAAAATTTGAAGAAATTTATGAAACACAACGGGGCCTTTTTTGGTTTGGTCTCCAATATAAGGCCATGTCAGCATGGTGGCGGAGGGGTACTGGTGGTGGAGAGGGCAGTGGCAGCTGCCCAGAGCAGACCATGGCCTAGCCCTGTGTAGGTGGGTGCCATGCATATTCATGAGGGACAGCATGAAAACCCGAACAGTGTTTGGCACACCAGGACTGGAGTTGGGAACCTCTGCCGTAAAGCAGCAGCCAACAGGGGCAGACACACCCACACCCACAGGCTCCATTAGCCAATGCCTCCTGGAGAGGCAGGACATTGGGCCCTGTGTGCATCTCCCAATACTAGCACTTGCATACCTTAGCAATGCCACCCTACACCTGGGAATATGGTACACAGCTATCAAACGTTTGCTATGATTACTGGCAGATAGCAATTCCTACGTTAAGCACAGTTTGCTGATTGAGCTCCATCATAGCAACCTTTCTGATGTCTGTGGAGTGTGCTTCAGGTCTGGTCTCTGACAGTGTTTACCACCCTGGGGAGTGATCCAAAACAGTATTGCGTATCATATCCATGCCTGCACTGTGCCCAGGACTGGTGTGGTGGCCAGGGCTGCTAAACTCCTCTATAGTAGCACAATGCTTGCATAGGTGTGGGAGTGTGTGTCTGTCTATCCAGTGTGTGGTGGCTGCAAACACCCTCCACAGCCCACACTGCCAGCACTGTTGCCAGTATTGGCCTGCCAATGTGCATAATGAGGAGCAAGGTACCATGGGTATAGCCTGGACAGGGTGGCCTGGCCAGGATGCATCTGCATAGGGCATAGGGCACTGGCTGGGACATTGTAGTGCCCGGCCACCACCTGCACAGACAGGGTGGCCACAGCATGTCCTGCTGGGAGATCACTCTCACCCTGACTGTGCAGTGACGACAGCATGGCTAGGCACTCCCATAGTGCAATACAGTATTTCTCTCATGTGATATTTATGGGTTTCCTTTTGGGGCCAGTCACTGATTTATCTGCTTGGTGTGTATGTTGACATCCCAGTTCTGGGTGCATGCATTTCCACTAGGAACATGCATTATGGACTAGCTAGCAGACTGTCTGCAGCTGGTATGTGTCTTGATGGAGCGCCTTGCAGGGTGCAGCGGCTGAAGGCTTGCTGCAGAAGAATATCAGATAGTGGTGGGGTGCAGCTTAGCATATCCAGGCCTAATGTCTGTCTGCTATTGCCTTATGGATGTGTACAGAGCTGCATTGACTGCCCTGTAGGGTGTCTGTTCCCCAGCAGGACTGGGGTTGATGGTCCCCTCTACTGCCACCATTGCAGGGAGGTAGAATGTGGATCAGTTGGTGGGAGACCCTGTTTACCACCCTCAGCCCAGGAGGAGGAGGGTGGTGGTGGTACATAACCCTCCTAGGGGTCCCTAGGGGCTACACCTGACTGAGACATACAGATATATCCAAGGTGTGTCTGCAGAAACTACCTATCTCACATATTAGCACTGCTGGGGACCTGCAGCATGGCCTATCTCTGCTGTGGACCTGGTGCTGGGCGCCCTACCTCACCCTCAGGGTGAGTGCAGTACCTGCACAATGTGACGGTGTGTAGCTACTCTGTGCCAGTACCACACACGGTCAGTTCCCCCTACCAGGCTGAGGTGCTGTGGGGGTGCATACCCCATCTTGTGATCATCTGTAGACTGCTGATTTGCATGTGCAGTGCAACATGGGTATGGGTGGGTTAACCCTATCCTGGTGACCACAGCAGACTGTTTGTGTGGTGACTTGCAGTCCTTCTGCAGCCAGCCAGGGGTTTGCTTGCAGCTATAGAGCTGTAGCCCACTGGTTACTTCACTGCCAGTGGAGCCAGAGGTCATGGGTTCAAACCCACAGTGGGGTTATTTGATAGGGCTGTCCAAAGCATTATCTATTTTTAATGTACATTAGTGCTGCCAGCAAAAACACCCTCAGCGTACTGTACCCAAAAGGTGCCTCAGAGGGCGCTTTATAGGGCACCTTATGGTTACCGTCCATATAAGGTGCACTATACAGTATCCTATGGAGCGACTGATAGGGTGCCCTATAGGGGACATTATAGGGTGCCGTGGCGGATAGTGCACTTTATAATGTGCCCTATGGAGTGCCTTATAGGGTGCCTTATGCGGCACCTTAGGTTACGGCACATGAGGGTGTGTTTGCTGGCAGCAATTAATAAAATACAAATAAAGTGCCACAGAAAACAATACTTACATGTCAAAGCTGATGCCTCAGCCAGCCTTATGTATTAGGCACACTGGGGATTGAACTCATGACCCCTGTATCATCAGTCAGTGCCTTAGCCATTGTGCTACACTGCTGTTCCTCCTTGCATGTCAGCGCACCTACTTAAGATTTTCATGCATTTAAATGCACAGTGCTGCCATCAAAAACAGTGCTATGACCTTGCTGTGCCTCATAGGCCACCCTTTAAGCAACATTGTAGGGTGCCGTGGCGGACAGTGCACTTTAAAATGTGCCCTCTGGGGTAACTTATGGGGTGCCTTATGCAGCACCTTATGTTACAGCGCTTTGAGAGTGCGTTTGCTAGCAGCAGTAATTAAAATAAAATTAAAAAGCTTCATAATGCAATATTACACATAAATGGTAGTACCTCAACCAGCCTTATTCACTGGGCACAGTGGGGGATTGAACCCATGACCCCTACACCATCTGTCAGTGTCTTTACCATTGTACTGCAGCCCTGTTTCTCTGTTTGTACATCAGCGCGCCTGCTTATGCTTCCTACGCATGTTCCTCGTGCGCGGCGCACAAGAGCGTGCAGCGCAGTGCACGCTAATCCCGTTTTGCTCATTTTTGACCGGACCGCCCACTCCTTTTATGGCATCCTGCAGACTAACGCGGCGCGCACGTTAAGAGGGTTTAGTAAACATACCCCTAAATAATCACATTTACTCTCTTGAATGGAATTATGAATCAGAATTTATTAAAGCTAAACAAACTATTTAAAAATTAGTTAAAAGGATCCACATTATTAAGCCTAGTTAAAAATAGTTTAAATAAATAAGTGCTTACACACTAGCGCACTTCAGTTGTTAAGATTAATCATAAATATTCTTTCTTAGTACAATTATGATCTTTTTCTCAATAAATATGTTCTCAAAAATTACGGTGTTTTTCTGGTGCAAAATATTCTTCTCACATAAAGTAAGTAAATCTTTTTCCAAACACTTTCCTTTTCTTTCTGTTTTTCAATTTACTTCTCACTATGATTTTCTTTTCTTTTCTCAGAATCCACCTTTCAACAGCTAAGTTTTCATTTAGTTCAGAGTACTTTGTGTTATCAATTTTTCGATTAATTTTTTATTCCTGTGTCTTTCAGGTGTTGGTGCACATGTAACTCACTCTTCCTTGCCACTGTCTTGTGCTAAGGCCCAGTTCAGGTCGAGATGTTCCTGGCTCCTAAGTTCTGGTCCAGTTCCTTTGTCCAGCGAGGTCTCTCATTCTCGGCTGGATCCAGTTTCTACTCCCTATCTTTATGAATTTAAAAAAGCAAAACCCTAACTATGGTTAGAGGCGGTCACAGTCTGTTGGCAATTAAAATTCAAACTGTTTTTGGCTTGTATTTACTGTCTATAATCTAATTAAAATAAATAATAATTGAAAATCCCTATGTGCTTTCATTCATACCTTCACTCAAACACAAACTCACATACATCCTAACCAAATTTCAAGTAATTCTCACATTTTCCACTAAAATTCCTTCAAGGAATAAATAAAAAAAATATTTCTGGGAAAGGATCACTGGTTAAAGCAATCATATAGAGATTCAGCTTAAAAATCCACAGCCCTTCTATGTAAATTGAATACAGCTACCTGTCATCACTTCAGTATTCCACTGCAGCTCAGCCAAGTATAGCCACAGCTTAAAAAGGATTTATAAATCTTATTTTCTCCCTTTTACCAATCTCATAAATATTCTTCAATATTATTTAAATTTTTCCTCAGTCATTCTGTTCAGAGCAAGTTCAGAGCTTACTGAACTTTCTGCAGTCAGAAGTTATATTGATGGGTTTACTTCTGGCATAAAACCTCAACTTTAGTTTTTCAAACCTGTTTGTTAATTTTTTCATAACCTTTTCCAGGTTTATCACTTACTACTGTAAATCCTGTTTAAATATTTGAGAAACAACTAAAGCTGACAGATTCTGCCTTTAAGGGGTATGTTTACTAAACTGCGCTAATGTGCGCTACTGTGCGCTAATGTGCGCTACGCACTTGAGCGTGCGCTAAGGTACCTTAGCGCACGCTAATGTCGTGTTACGGGGCATTTTTGTGCACGCTCAGGTGCGCGGCGCACTATTGTGCACGCTCATGTGCGCGGCGCGCTAATGTGCGATGAAGGCGGGGAAAGGCTCCCGTAGGGCGGAGGAAGGCTCCCCAGGGGCGGAGAGAAGGGGTCAATGGGTGGAGAGTGGGAGGGGAGAGGCTCCCCGCACATTTGCGAGGTTGAAATTCGAGGCAAAAAATACCGGGAGTGAAAACCTCGCGTTAGAGCCGATTTAAAGGGAAGAGAAACCATTTCTGTCAGCAATGTACAGCAAAACCAGGGAAACCTACAAAAAAGTGATAAGTGTGATACATGTGCACAGAACAAAAGTACAAATAAACATTGAAAAGGACCCCAACAAAATTTAAAAAAATTATAATCAAGCTGGGCAATAGTGATAGTAATGGGAAACATCAAAAAACACTCCCAAGAAAGCCCCAAAAAATAAATATGAATTTTGGAAGGGTCTACGCTCCGTCCCCATACAAGGTGAATGATCCCACAGTGAAATAGCACTAATCAGGGTTTTCCTCTCCATTGGACAGGTTTCCTATGGCACGCACATGTTCCACAACAGCAGGGCAGGCATGTCGGAATGGGCAACTGGACAGATCCTGGGAAAGGGGATACAGAGGGCTGCAGGCGGCACATGCTGTGGTGCAGCTGGGGCACAGTGCGGACTAGGCAGATGCCTAGGTGGCACTTAGGAATGCTGAAACTGAACAGCAGCCAGACAGCAATGGAAGAGGGCCCAACGTGGGCACGAGAGTGTTTATCACAGTGTCACAGGGGATAGTACCCAGCAGGTACCCCCAAGGACACAGAAAATTGGCAGGCGGTGTTGGGGGGAAGCGTGGATGCCTATGCAGGCACCCCTACCCCAGAACATGCACCATAGGCAGCCGCCTACCTGCACACTGGATGGCTTGAGACTGCACACCACCAGCACCACCAGCAGAAGGGCATCTCAGCATGATGGCAGAGGGGTACTGGTGGTGGAGGGGGGCAGTGGCAGCTGCCCAAAGCAGACCATGGCCTAGCCCTGTGTAGGTGGGTGCAATGCACTGCAATAGACAGGCTGTGTCTGACAAACAACCATGGTATCTCCAGGGACTGCACTGTCACTGTGAGCACAGTGTGGTGCAGTGAACACAGCCAGTGTGTTCAGGAGCAGAAGATCACAAGTTCAAGTCCCAGCTGGGGCTACTGCCAATCCAATCCCCATATTTTACCCGCTACTAATCCGTGATAGTAAGGACAAACCTTTATTGCAGAGAACATATGCATGGTTCAAACGCCTATATTTTACCCCACCGAGCACAGACACCAGAAACATGCGCATTACCTGGAGCAGAGTCCCCCAAATTCAGTCCTGGAGGCCCACAAATCAGTCAGGTTTTATGCTGTCTCCACTATAAGGCCATGTCAGCATGGTGGCGGAGGGTTACCGGTGGTGGAGGGGGGCAGTGGCAGCTGCTCAGAGCAGACCATGACCTAGCCCTGTGTAGGTGGGTGCCATGCACTGCAACAGACAGGCTCGGCCGGACAAACAGTCATGGTATCACCAGGGAATGCACTGTCTCTGTGGCAACACAGTGGTGCAGTGCACCCAACCAGTGTGTTTGGAGGCAGAAGGTCACAGGTTCAAGTCCCAGCTATGTTGCCTGCCAACCCAGTCCCCATATTTTACCCACTACTACAACGTGCTAATACAGACAGAACCTTTATTGCAGATGACGTAAACATGCCCAAAACACCTACATTTTACCCTACAGAGCAAAGACACCATAAACAGGCGCATTACCTAGAGCAGAGTCTCGCAAATGCAGTCCTGGAGGGCCAAACACCATTCAGGTTCCATGCTGCCTCTAATAAAGATGCCTGTGCTGCATATCTATGCACCAACCCCATGGTATGCAGATGTATCTCTTGCATATTCATGAGGGACAGCATGAAAACCCGAACAGTGTTTGGCACACCAGGACTGGAGTTGGGAACCTCTGCCGTAAAGCAGCAGCCAACAGGGGCAGACACACCCACACCCACAGGCTCCATTAGCCAATGCCTCCTGGAGAGGCAGGACATTGGGCCCTGCGTGCATCTCCCAATACTAGCCCTTGCATACCTTAGCAATGCCACCCTACACCTGGGAATATGGTACACAGCTATCAAACGTTTGCTATGATTACTGGCAGATACCAATTCTTACGTTAAGCACAGTTTGCTGATTGAGCTCCATCATAGCAACCTTTCTGCTGTCTGTGGAGTGTGCTTCAGGTCTGGTCTCTGACAGTGTTTACCACCCTGGGGAGTGATCCCCAACAGTATTGCGTACCATATCCATGCCTGCACTGTGCCCAGGACTGGTGTGGTGGCCAGGGCTGATAAACTCCTCTAGAGTGGCACAATGCTGGCATAGGTGTGGGAGTGTGTGTCTGTCTATCCAGTGTGTGGTGGCTGCAAACACCCTCCACAGCCCACACTGCCAGCACTGTTGCCAGTATTGGCCTGCCAATGTGCATAATGAGGAGCAAGGTACCATGGGTATAGCCCGGACAGGGTGGCCTGGCCAGGATGCATCTGCACAGGGCATAGGGCACTGGCTGGGACATTTTAGTGCCCGGCCACCACCTGCACAGACAGGTTGGCCACAGCATGTCCTGCTGGGAGATCACTCTCACCCTGACTGTGCAGTGACCACAGCATGGCTAGGCACCCCCGTAGTGATATAGTATTTCTCTCGTGTGATATTTATGGGTTTACCTTTGGGGCCCAGTCACTGATTTATCTGCTTAGTGTTTATGCTGACGTCCCAGTTCGGGGTGCATGCATTTCCACCAGGAACATGTACTATGGGCTAGCTAGCAGACTGTCTGCAGCTGATATGTGTCCTGATGGAGCGCCTTGCAGGGTGCTGCGGCTGAAGGTTTGCTGCAGGCGAATATCAGAGAGTGGTGGGGTGCAGCTTAGCATATCCAGGCCGATTGTCTGTCTGATGTTGCGTTATGGATGTGTACAGAGCTGCATTGACTGCCCTGTAGGGTGTCTGTTCCCCAGCAGGACTGGGGTTGATGGTCCCCTCTACTGCCACCATTGCAGGGAGGTAGAATGTGGATCTGTTGGTGGGAGACCCTGTTTACCACCCTCAGCCCTGGAGGAGGAGGGTGGTGGTACCTAACCCTCCTAGGGGTCCATAGGGGCTACACCTGACTGAGACATACAGCTATATCCAAGGTGTGTCAGCAGAAACTACCTATCTCACACATTAGCACTGCTGGGGACCTGGTGCTGGGCACCCCACCTCACTCTCAGGGTGAATGCTGTACCTGCACAATGTGACGGTGTGTAGCTACTCTGTGCCAGTACCACACACGGTCAGTTCCCCCTACCAGGCCGAGGTGCTGTGGGGGTGCATACCCCATCTTGTGATCATCTGTAGACTGCTGATTTGCATGTGCAGTGCATCATGGGTATGGGTGGGTTAACCCTATCCTGGTGACCACAGCAGACTGTTTGTGTGGTGATTTGCAGTCCTTCTGCAGACAGCCAGGGGCTTGCTAGCAGCTATAGAGCTGTAGCCCATTGGTTACTTCACTACCAGTGGAGCCAGAGGTCATGGGTTTAAACCCCCAGTGGGGTTATTTGATAGGGCTGTCCAAAACATTATCTATTTTTAAAGTACATTAGTGCTGCCAGCAATAACACCCTCAGCATTCTGTAACCATAAGGTGCCTCAGAGGGCGCTTTATAGGGCGCCCTATAGTGCACCTTATGGTTACCATCCATATAAGGTGCACTATACAGTATGCTATGGAGCGACTGATTTTGGTGCCAGTCCGTATAAGGTGCCTTATAAGGTGTCCTATGGAGCGCCTTATAGGGTGCCCTATAGGGGACATTATAGGGTGCCGTGGCGGACAGTGCACCTAATAATGTGCCCTATGGAGTGCCTTATAGGGTGCCTTATGCGGCACCTTAGGTTACGGCATGTGAGGGTGTGTTTGCTGGCAGCAATAATTAAAATACCTCAGGAAACAATACTTACATGTCAAAGCTGATGCCTCAGCCAGCCTTATGTATTAGGCACACTGGGGATGGAACTCATGACCCCTGTATCATCAGTCACTGCCTTAACCATTGTGCTACACTGCTGTTTCTCCTTGCGTTTCAGCGCACCTACTTATGCTTTCCATGCGTTTAAATGCACAGTGCTGCCATCAAAAACAGTGCTATGACCTTGCTGTGCCTCATAAGGCACCCTATATGGCGCCCTATATGCCACCCTTTATGCAACATTGTAGGGTGCCGTGGCGGACAGTGCACTTTAAAATGTGCCCTCTGGGGTACCTTATGGGGTGCCTTATGTTACAGTGCTTTCAGAGTGCGTTTGCTAGTAGCAGTAATTAAAATAAAATTAATATGCCTCAGACTGCAATATTACACAAAACAGGTAGTGCCTCAGCCAGCCTTATTCATTGGGCATAGTGGGGGATTGAATCCATGATCCCTGCACCATCGGTCAGTGTCTTAACCATTGTACTGTGGCTCTGTTCTTGTGCTTGCACATCAGCGCGCCACTTATGCTTCCCGCGCGCGTTTCTCATGCGCTAATGTGCTAATTAGCGCATGAATAATCCCGGTTTGCTGACACGCCCACTCCTTTTATGGCATCCCGCACAATAGCACAATAGCGCGGCGCGCACCTAACGGGGTTTTAGTAAACATACCCCTAAGAGTTTACAGACATCTGTCTACAGCTTCACAAGTCTTATTGTACTTCTGTGTTCCAGAATTCAAGAAAACCCTTCAGAGATAAACTTTGTCACTTACAGTTACCATTCCGTGTATAAAGTTACAGTGGTGACCAAGCAAACCTCCTCCATAAGGTTTTGCCACCACAATTTATTCTAATAAAATATATCCTTTCCTCAATTCTTTCTCTAGCATCAAATCTTCTTACAATATCTATTTTAAACTTCAAATCCAGTTCCCTCACACAGCTTCCTCTCAAACACCTCTTGTCTCAATCACAGCACAGCCCAAACTGCCAGTTTCCAGTTCCAGTCACTCACATTCTGAACTCCAATTTCAATGCTCCTCCACCGACAGCACCACAAAAAGATCTTTAGCAGCTATCTTCAGCAACCTTAAATAACTAAAATCCCAATTTACCAATATTTTTCTGTTAAATCTGACCATTTTAGATTTTTCTGTAGTGCTTCTTTAAATTTAGGTTATAGTTAAAATTAAAATCACCTCACTGTGTCAGAAACAGTGATATTCCCACCTAAATTACAGCTCTAAAATTGGATCCCTACACTCCCCTGATCACTTTTAATGCACGTCTATGAAGCCGGGACTTGTTTTTTTTACCAAAACTATCTTTTTAACATTAAAGCAGGCTTATTAAAGCCTGGAAACACTGAATTTATCTTTTTAGAACAATTTCTAACCTCCAAAACTGTTCTTAAACTTTGGGGTGCACCGCCCTTTGGGGAAAACGGAGCTTTTTCCTGCCAAAATAAATGTCAAACAATTAAAATAAATAGATTTTTGGGGTGAGCAGACCTTCTGCACCTGATCCCCACAACCAAAACTTTTAAATTCTTTACTTTAAAATCGCTCAAAATCTGCACTTTTTTCTATGGGGATACTACCCTTTAAGGCAGACAACCTCATTCTAATGAAACCTGCAGCAAGTCTGAAGCCTCACTGACCCAAACATGGCTGGTTTTATTTTATTAGGGCCTTCCTGGCCCAGTCACCTTTCTCAGGAACTTTGCCCCCCCCCCTCCCCAGAGAATCTGATTTTAATTTTGGGCCCGTTGGCCCTAAATGGCACACTTCGGGGCAGACCGATTCTCTTTTTAGGACCCTCAAACAGCCTGGCAGCACATTCTGGTCCATCTGGCCACACAAGGCCCACCTCAGGCTCCCAGAGCTTGGTCTGGTAAATCTGTGCCCTTTGGAGCCCAAGACTGCCCACTTCCAAGGCACCCTGCCGCAATATTCAACTTGGGCCTTCCCGGCCCTAACAATAACCCTCAGGGGCTCAATGGTCGAAATTCCAAGACCATCTGCCTTTATAACTCAATTTCGAGCCTTTACAGCCCCCCTGGCCCCCTCTCCTTAAGACTGGGCCTTCCCGTGGTCCAATATACCTCCAGAACATCCCCCCCCTCCCCCTTTCCTTGACAATCTCCGCGGCTTCTCCTGATGCTAGGAATCAGCCTCTGGTCCCTCCTCTGTCATCAGGGACAGCCACGGCACCGGTGGTTCTCCCTGATGCCCCAGCAGTCCCCCCCCCCACCCCCCACTGAGATCAGGAGCAGCTGCAAATAGTGCAGCTGCACTTGACCACAGCCGGCCACCTTCTCCTGCCTACAGACATGCAGACTGGAATCCAAAGTACACCACAGGAGCGCAGCCTACCCAGGGCCCGTGCCTGTGGCTTACTTTCATTAAAAAAAAACAACCCACGGCTGCCAGCTCTTCTTCAACTGCTGCAGCAGCCTCATCTTTATTTTAAAAAACAATTGCTGCCATTGGCTCCTCAGAGCCGTGAGCAGCCTCCGATGCATGAAGCATTTTTTTTTTAAATCACAGCTCTCCTCTTCAGCACTGAGTGCAGCCTAGAAAAAAAAACCTGGCTGCCATAGACTGTCCTGCACCCCTCCTGGGGCTAACAAAAGGTAAATGCTTAACCCCTTGGGTTACATTAGAAAGGACTTCCAAGTCAAATTGGGAATGTCCAGGATGGAAAGTGCAGAAAAACGCCAGGGACATCTATGTCTCTGGCTGATTTTAGGAACTTAGACATCTCCAACATGGATGTCCAAGCCAGCAGCCACATAGACGTCTAGGGTTACCAACTGGCTCCAGATGCGCCTGACAGGCTTGATCCAGTCCTGTGTTTACCCCATTGCATGCAGGGACTTGTATTCTTGCTTTTCTTATGGAGTGCGATGGGGAAATCAGAACTTTGTGTCCCTGCATGCAATGGAGTAAACCCAGGACTGGATCAAGCCTGCCGGGCGCATCTGGAGCCAGTTGGCAACCCTATAGACATCCCACTTAGGAAAGTGTGAGGTGGGGACATCAATCTCATGCAAGCTAGCATAAGGGGACATCCAGCAGTATAGCAAATTGAAAACGTGAGCCCCCATTTCCCATAAGTGTCCTTTGATACTGTATATTGTAAAATAAAGGGTATTAGTATTGCTCTTCCACATCCTCCAGATGTTTGCCTGACAAAACGAGGACTTTTCAGATGCCTGTTCATGCCTGAAGCGGGTATAATCTTAGTCGTGACTCCAGATGTCCAGGACATTTCTGAGATTAGGTGGGGACATCCAAGTTCTTGTGAATGTCCCGGCCACGCCTCTGCCATGTCCCATTCAGACTTGGGCTTCCTTACGCTGGGAATGTCCACAGACTCAACTTCTAAAATGACTCTGGAGATGTCTCTGTGCTTTGTAGTCTCTATGCCCTTTTTCAGACATCCAAAGCATGAATAAGACTTCCAAAATAACCTCCTTAATTTCTATTCAGCTATGGGGTCTTTGGCTGTTTTATCATCACTCAACCTGCAAGCAGTCTTTTAATGCTTGGGATACTGAACTATCTAAATGTATTATATTAAGGGACTTTAATATCCCCATTAATTTTCCAAGACTAACTTTTGATCAGTATTTTTTAAGATGGTAAAAACTCTTGGTTATATTCAATTAATTTGTTTGGCAACCCATTACAAGGGTCATTGTCTCGATTTGATATGTTTTCCTGAAAATATTTAGTCAGGCTGGGCTCAGCCTTTGAAGCCTGTAGGGTTCCTTGATTTGATCATTATCTGTTTTCTTGTTTGTTTCCATCATGTGATAAGGAGCTGAGCGTGTCCACTGAAGAAATTGTGTAGTGTTGTCAATACCGATAAGTTCCATCAACTCTAGGAGAAAGTTTCATTCCTGCCTATATTTGATTTGATTAGTCATGTTACTGTTTTGAATCAATTACTAAGAGATATTATAGATCAGTTAGCACCCTGAAAAACGTCTTCATAAAGAAAAGCAAATGTAGCTCCATGGTATACGGAAAATATTAAATGTGCTAAGTGATTCTTGCCCCAAGGTGAGTGACATAGGCACAAAGCTTTATCTGAGAATTCTACTCTGAAATGTAACTAGGTTTTGAAGATATATTGTGAAGTTATCACATCTGCAAATAAATCATATTTTGTGAAAATGAGTTTTGTTCCTCTCCACTGCTGCCATACTCCTGCTGACCTGCCACATACGTTTTCAGGGCAGTGCTGCTGTCTTCTGGAGTGTGTGTGTGTGTGTGTGGGGGGGGGGGGGGTTAACGGGGAACAGCAGAATTGCAGGATCAGCCAGAACCAGAGTCACTGACTCTCCCTGTGTCTCTTGGCCTTCATTACCTTCATTACTGCTGTTGGTTATCTCTCATCAGGTGAACTATTAAAGAAAGTATTATTTGTTAAGAGCATACCTGAGCGCTGCTGAGACCTGCATGCCTATTGCCCACCTATGATAACCCTGGGCACCCCCACCCCCAAATTGAGTTCTGACTACACCACTGTGCCACTCAAACTCTGCCCATGCAAATGCCCACTGGCAAAGTATGCACCATCCAGCAATATGCTTTTCCACTGGTTGTTATTTGATAAGAGGTCATTTATCTGCATATGTGGCTACATATGTGGGGAAATAACTAAAATAACCCTCAGGTAGGCACCTCAAATTATGCACGGCCTCATAAAATTACTCCCTCAAAACTGAAATCACACAAATTGTTCATAAATCATTTTTTAAGCTTAGTCTTTCGTGACGGCTCAGACCTTCCTTGGATCAAAATGATTTTAGAACCATTTTACATTTATTTATTTAGCTGTGCTTGTATACCACTTTTCACCAGGCCAAAGTGGTTTACAATCAACTTAAAGGATACATCAAATACATGGAACATTAAACTTACTGTATGTACGAAAAACTTAACTTATATACATTGGTGTCTATGCTAAGACCAGAATAGTGGGTCTGGACATCTGATCCGGATGTCCAGACCCGCTATTCGTCTGGCTGGGACAGGGGGAAACATAGCTCTCTGCATGTTCACCCAGTCTTCTGCTTCAAGGTACTTCTGGTTGTACCTTGTTTGTGGATGGGAGAGGGTGGGCCAGGGGAGGAGTGAGGGCGGGCGGTGGGCGGCGACTGATCCCGGACGTACAGGGCCGATTCTGAGGTCATCCCTATATGTCCGGGGTCTGCAAAATGGACGGGGGACTTATTTCACCTTGGAGATGGAATAAGTCTCCCTAGAAGTCAGGGGACAGCTGAGCTGAGACCAGCAAAGGAGGTAAGGAAGTGAAGAGTCGCAGCTCGACCCTAGCCATGGAAGTCCAGATCGGGGGTCGGGCTGTGGGGAAAGGGGAGTTTGGTCAGTGGCCGGGGATCACGGCTCCTGAACGGAGCCACAGTGCCATGGCGATGGGATGCCATGGCACTGCAGCTCCATTCAGGAGCCTGGCTGGGCTATCTAGGGAGTCTATTGTGCGTGCTGGGCATCCAGAATCGGGGCACGGCCTGGATGTCCTGGCTCTGTTCCCGATTCTGTTCCCATGGGCACGTCTAGCCCCCACATGATCAGAATCGGGTGCAGCTGGTGCACGTCCTGATTCTGGGCACCTGGACAAGGGGTTGGATGTCTGGATCGAGTTATTTCTGTGATTGTGATTACATTGAGTCATGTGGGTGTGATTGGATTAAGTTTGTCTATGTTATGGGTCCAAAGTGCTCAAGAAAAGGTGAGTGTTCAGCTGCTTTAGGAATGTGGGGAGCTCTTTGGTACTTCTAAGTTTGTCGTGGAGAGAGTTCTAGAGGGTTGTTGCATAAAGTTTTATAGCTCTTGTACATGTGTGCTGGGGGCTCTTTGTTTTTGTGTGTGGGATGATTAGTGCATTCCTGTTGGTTTGTCGGCTGGCTCTGTTGGATTTGAAGGTATGGAGGATTGTTTGAGATATTGTCTTACTAATCTGTTATGTTTTTTTGAAGGTATGAATAAACAGGTAGACAAAGGTGAGTCGGTTGATATAGTGTATTTGGACTTTCAGAAAACCTTTGACAAGGTCCCTCATCAGAGACGTTTGGCAAAACTAAAGAGTCATGGGATAGGAGACAGTGTACTACTGTGGATCAGGAACTTGTTAAAAGATAGAAAGAAGTGGGTAGGGCTAAATGGCCAATTTTCCCAATGGAGAAAGGTGAATAGTGGTGTACCCTAGGGATCTGTGCTGGATCCGCTGCTTTTTGACATATTCATAAATGACCTGGAAAAGGGAATAGTGAGTGAGGTTATCAAATTTTCAGATGACACAAAACTATTTAAAGTTGTTAAAACCCAAGAGGATTGTGGAAAATTGCAAGAGGATCTTGATAAATTGGAAGACTGGGCATCAAAATGGCAGATGAAATTTAATGTGGACAAGTGCAAAGTTATGCACCTAAGGAAGAACAACCCAAACTACAGTTACATGATGCAAGGTTCCCCATTAGGAACCACAACCCAGGAAAAAGATTTAGGCGTCATTGTTGATAACATGTTAAAACCCTCGGCCCAGTGTGCAGCGGCGGCCAAGAGAGCAAATAGAATGCTAGGTATCATAAGGAAAGGAATGGAAAATAAAACAAAGGATATTATAATGCCTCTATATCGTTCCATGGTGAGACCGCACCTTGAATATTGTGTGCAATTCTGGTCGCCATATCTTAAAAAGGATATAAGCCAATGTGGACGCTGCACCATCCTCACAAGCCTCTCAGAACCCCCTTGACTGAAGTCAAAAGAGTTCCCAATTATGTCTTAAATTGTAAATAGTTACCCTGTTATCCAAGTTGCATTACCTGTTCAACTGTAAACACAAAGTACCATCGGAAATGTGTATTTTATTGTTCATTGTAAACTGATGCTGAATAGCGCGGTATAAAAAAGACTCTAATAAATAAATAAATTAAATAAAATAAATAACGTTATTAAAAAAGGTTCAGAGAAGAGCCACTAAAATGGTAAAGGGGATGGAAGGATACTCCTATGAAGAAAGGCTAAAAAGGTTAGGGCTCTTTAACCTGGAAAATAGACGACTGAGGGGAGATATGATAGAAGTCTTTAAATTATTGAACGGAGTAGAACGGATAAATGTAGATCGATTGTTTACGTTATCAGAATATAGAAGGACTAGGGGACATGCAATGAAACTACAGGGTAAACTATTTAAGATTAATAAAAGAAAATATTTTTTCACTCAACGTTTAATCAAACTCTGGAATTTGTTACCGGAGGATGTTTCTCCCATCAGCCCCCGCGGGCTTAACAGAGCCGCGAAAGGGAAACTAGTCCCTTCGTGCTCTGAAAGCCGGCGCGTGTGACTGCCGCTGGAAAGAGAGAGCTGTTACAGGGGAGGGCAGGCTCTGCCGGGCACAGGGGGGGCCCCGCGGCACACTCGATTCTGCCGCGGTGGCCCCGGAAGCGGCAGCAGACAGCTTTTTTTTATTTTAAATTTTCCCTGGGCTGGGCTGGGCTGGGCTGGGGGGGGGGGGGTTAGGAGTGGTGATGGGTGATGGGTGATGGGTGCTGGGTGCTGGGGGGGGTTAGGAGTGGTGATGGGTGATGGGCGCTGGGGGGGTTAGGAGTGGTGATGGGCGCTGGGGGGGTTAGGAGTGGTGATGGGCTATGGGGGGGCTTAAACTAAAAATTGGGTGATGGGGGATTAGGACTGGAAATGGGTTGATGGGGGGTTAGGACTGGTAATGGGCTATGGGGGGCTTAACTAAAAATTGGGTGATGGGGGATTAGGACTGGAAATGGGCTGGTGGGATTAGGACTGGGAGTGGGCTGATGGGGAGGTTAGGATTGGTAATGGGCTATGGGAGGGCTTAAACTAAAAATTGGGTGATGGGGGATTAGGACTGGAAATGGGCTGGTGGGATTAGGACTGGAAGTGGGTTGATGGGGGGTTAGGACTGTTCATTGTGCTATGGGGGGCTTAAACTAAAAATTGGGTGATGGGGGATTAGGACTGGAAATGGGCTGGTGGGATTACGACTGGGAGTGGGCTGATGGGGAGGTTAGGACTGGTAATGGGCTATGGGGGGCTTAAACTAAAAATTGGGTGATGGGGGATTAGGACTGGAAATGGGCTGGTGGGATTAGGACTGGGAGTGGGCTACGGGGGGCTAGGACTGGTAATGGGTTGGGGGGGGTTGCTAGGACTGGAACTGGGCTCCGTGGAAGGGGGCTTGAACTGCAAATAGCTGATGGGGACGGGGCTTGGAATGGAAATGGGCTGAGGGGAAGTGGGGGGCTTGAACTGCAAATAGCTGATGGGGACGGGGCTTGGAATGGAAATGGGCTGAGGGGAAGTGGGGGGCTTTAACTGCAAATAGCTGATGGGGAGGGGGACTTGGAATGGAAATGGGCTGAGTGGAAGGGGGGTTGAACTGCAAATAGCTGATGGGAAGGGGGCTTGGAATGGGCTCTTAGGGGAGGGAGCTAGGACAGGAAATGGGATGATGGAGGGGCTAGGATAGGACTGGGAATTGGGTGGAGCTAAGATTGGAAATGGGCTGTGGTGGGGGCTTGGATTGAAATGGACTCATGGAGGGGCTAGAACTGGAAGTAGGCTCATGGGGGGCTTGGATTAGAAATGGGCTGAGTGGAGGGGAGCTAGGATTTAACATGGGCTGATGGGGGGGGCTAGGAAAGGACTAGAAATGGGCTGATGGGAGGCTGGTATTGGAAATGAGCTGATGAAGGGACTCGGATAGGACTGGAAATGGATGGGGGAGCTAGGACTGGAAATGGACTGATGGGGGACCAGGACTGGAAATGGGCTGATGTGGGGACTAGAAGGGAGCGGATACTGGGTGGGGCTGGAACTAAAAGGGAGCTGATGTTGGGGGAGATTAGAAGGGGATGGGGCTGGGAGAGTGAAATGGAGAGGGGAAAAATATTTTGTGTGGGAGGGAAGAAAAATGTACAATTGGCCGGGTATTGGGAGACTAAGTGGGGATTGAGGATGGAGGGGTAAAATTTGAGTGGATGAAATAGGAATGAGGAAAGAGCAAAAGGAGAAAGATTATTATGTTAAAGCAGATGTAGAGAGAGAATGGAAAAAAACTAGAAGAGAAGAAAGGACAAATGGACAGCAGACGATGGAGAGATAGCAGAAGACACAAATAAACCAGAAGAAAGTGGTTGGAACAATTGCAACTGAAAAAAAATGCACAAAAGGTATAAAGATATCTCTTTATTTTGAATTTATTAACTGGAATATGTCAGCTCTGGGAAATGTGCATCATTAATGTCTGTGCTTTGTTTAGTACAAGAGGAAATTAATTTATAGT
Organism: Ichthyophis bannanicus; assembly: GCA_033557465.1. NCBI lineage: Eukaryota > Metazoa > Chordata > Amphibia > Gymnophiona > Ichthyophiidae > Ichthyophis > Ichthyophis bannanicus. Next base: position 1,173,792,465 of record CM066031.1, read on the forward strand.
TTTATTTCTACATTGTTGTTGTACATTCCCAGTTTGGCTTTTAGGGTTCCCAGTTTAATTATTGTCTTCCTGTTTTTAAATTGTGATTCCTTGTTTGGTGATGGTCTATGTTCTGCATGTGTAACTGAGCTGAGGTATTCTGTTTATGTAATTCCTATTTGACATTGTCACTTGTTATCTTTCCACAGTAGGTCATGTATTGTAATTCTCTGAAATGTATTGGTTTAATATTTGCAGTGTTGCCTTTTGATAGGTAGGGTATGGTGCTTTATGAGTCCTGGTAGTGCTGTTAGGATACGGTGGGTTTGCTATGGGTTCTAAATGGGCAGTGTTTGTAGTAGTTCCTAATGTGCCTGGCGGTTGGCACTGGATTATAGTAATGTAGAAATCTTTGTCTTTCTTTATCCATACACTCATGAAGAGGCATGTTTACTAAAAGTTAGTGTATGGTAACATTATGCAAATATTTATGCAAATGAGGCCCCGCACCGAGTCTCCGCACATGGCCCCGCACCCCCCTTGGGCCGCCCCTGCCTGCCATGCTGCGATTTTTGGTGGGGCCAGGGCTCGTGTGGTCCACCCCTTTCCGACGCCTTTGCTAGCAATTGTGAAATGTTTTTCATGTTTTATTTTGACATATTATTTAGACTTGGTTGATTCTCCCATCTTGTTGCTTATTTCTTTACCTTGCCCTAAGAAAAATAAAAGAAAATTGATTCAAGTACTATCTTTTTCTGACAATTTCCCATCTTTCTTCTTCCCTGAAAGGGAAAATACCATGCCCTAACACCAGCCCTGGGCATTGGTGACATAGGGAAGCCTGGGTGATCAACCCTATTTGTGGGCTACATTGTTACACCCATGCTCTTTCCCTCCCCCATCATGGTTTCCATACTGTGCCTCTATAGTCCCTATATTGATATTGATTTGCCCCTGCCCAAAGTGGTATGTTGGGAGCACCACGCGGGTGGTCCGTATTCGTTTGGGCGAACATGCTTCACGTATTCGTCAATTAGTTATGACTGCTCCCTTAGTTCAACACTGTCAGGATTTTCACCATGAGTTTGATCAATTGCGTTGGACTGTGATAGATCATGTACCGTCTGACCCTCGGGGTGGAGATCGCCAATCTCACCTTCGTCGCTTGGAACATCGCTGGATTTACAAATTACAGACCATTTCTCCTAATGGATTAAACCGTGAAATTGAATGGCTGGATTTTTAATTTGTTCTTTTACCATTGACGTAGGGGATCCTGTGTTTTGTGGGGTTTCCCTACGCTATTGGTCCTCTCATTATGGGCGTTCCTATATTTGGCCTTCTTTTGGAAAGATATCCCTGACGTCACCGGCCACTCATTATGGCGTTTTTTTGTCAGTTACAAGGCAAGGATGGACGCACTTCCTTATATCGTGGGCACTTGATACAGAAGCATCAGCTTCGAAACGTGCACGTCATGTGTGATCGATCAGATAAGTGTGTTTTTTTATACAATTTTGTGAACAAGGAACGAATGAACCATTTTGAATAAAAACGAATAGAAGGGGCATGTACTGCGTGGGAGTAAGTGGAATTCTCCTCTTCCTCCTGTGGTTTATGCCCGACAAAAAGTTATTGGTATTGTCTAAGGGGATTCAGGTGTTCTTATTTTTTGATTCTGTTGGATTGGAACATCGAGCTTGCTGGGTTTAGTATTTTATGTTGCTTTGTGTAGCTAGAGTGTCCTTTCTCTTGCTGGTTCTCTGACCATTTGTGTCCATTTTTCCTTGGGTGTCCGCCACAGATGTGGAACAGTTATGCTTGCTTCATGTCCCCCATTGAGTGGGTGCCAGTTCCTCATAGGGTAATATTATTAAAGGTCTGTTGTGTGTCCTGTGGGAGAGTGTTCTGTGGGGTAGGTCAGTGACTCCAGCTGTTCCAGAAAGTCATTTAAGAGCAGGTCATTGGCGAAGTCTGATAGATGAATGGCATCTCTCCAATAATTTCCAGGAATGATCAGGTATGCCTAGTCATCCTGAATTTGCTGGTTGCAAGGATCCACATGCTGACATGCCCGTTTATCTCCTTCAGCCCTGTGCTTACTAAGCTTGGTGTCTGCCTAGCGCAGCTTTGGTATAATGTCAGACCAGACGATCAACGTATTCGAGAATGTAAGGGTGGCTGTGGATAAGTCACTTTTAATTGTTCAGATGATGCACTTGCATGTGGGCGATCCAATGCTATTATCCCTGAGAAAGATGATGATAGCATCAGGATGCTTGGTGACCCAAGACTGAGCTGCAAGCCAGGCAATAGCTCGTCCTAGTGCATAACTAGTCTCCTGATCCAGGTCAGCTAAGTGCTCTGTGCTATAAGGCTGAGGGGTGCACCGAGCAAGGGGGTGCATTGCTACTCTGCATGTTGCCCACAAATGTAGGAGTGGCCAATAATCCATACTGACTGGTGCTGGGTACCCCCTGAAACAAGATGATAAAGAAAGGTCAGAATCTGGTGTGCAGCCATGCCTATGGGAGGATGTATCCAGCGTCAGCCCCAGACTCCAAACGCCTAATTAGCTTTATGGCATCACTGGGTAGACCCTCAGGGCTGCGGCTGTGGCTGCTCTGTTCCAGAAGGAATGAGTGCCAAAGTCTGTGGGGTTGAGTTCTATTGTCAACAGAACCTGTGCTAGGACAGCCATAAATTGAAAGCATGTTAATGGAGAAACCATTATTAAGAAGGGATAAAACCATTATTAAGAAGGGACCCAGGATATCAATGCTTGAACCAATACAAGCATTGTGGAACCCGTGTCCCTTGGGGAAACTGCTAGGTACAGATGACCTAGATTGGCCACTGTTGGAAACAGAATACTGGGCTTGATGGACCTTGGTCTGACCCAGTATGGCATATCTTATGTTCTTATCTTCTTATGAGTATTGTCAGCATGAATGAGTCCATTGATGTGTGGGCTCACATGGAGGTAATTGGTGAGGTTTATCCTTGGACAGGTTGCTAGGCACCTCTCTGTTTGGTCTTTGATTTCCTCATTGTGAGGATTAGCCTGCTGCTTGTAACTTGTACATCCAACTTAGATAGGCAGCATCCCTGTGTGTGTGTTTTTGAATTAGTGACAAGTTCACCCACCCTGAAGGCTGCAAAAAATGCCAGGGTAAACACTGCTCAAAATAGTACTGCCTTAAAGTTTGTGGAGCAGACATTCTCTAGGATAGTCCATACCCGATGGAGGATCTCAGGAGTAATTGGCTGGCTGCGATCAGGCACTACCAGACTGGCTTGGGCTCAGCCACTCATAAGCATGCGAGAAAGTAAGTAATCCTTGAGCTGGGAGAGTCATTCAGTCTGTTGAATAGGAAAAAACTTGCTAGCTGGTTCTTGACTAGTGATCTCAACAGTCCCTGAGATTGGGCTGTGAGGATGTAATTGGCAAAAAATCCAGTTTAGACTTCTCCAGGTACCCATTGTAATGCCAGAATGTGAGTCACTATTGCCTGATATCCTCATAGGTATGCGGCCCAGGTTGCAGGTGTGAACACTTACTAGATGAGTGAATGAGTGCTTCATGTCCAATGTTTCAAATGCGGTCCAGGATCAGTGTCAGTTCCTCATAGGCTGTCAGAGTGAGTTTCTGGAAGAGGGGCCACTGGAAACAAGAAAAGGAATCAGCTATTGAATTGTTCATAATGGGTACATGTCTCATCTGTGCCACGATATTGAGTTGCAAGCATGGAAAAACTAATGTGTACTAGTGAAGCTATTGCAGGTCAGCATGTAGACTGTGTACTGACCACATTAACAACCACCATATTGTTGGATCAGAATGTGATCCTTGCATTGCCAAATTTGTTCCCCCAGATCATGATGGCTATGTTCAAGGGAAAGAGGTTGAGAAACATGATTTTTGGTCATTCCTACCCATATCCATTACTTGGGCCAAGGGGACCATGCACCGAAACCTGAAGAATTGGCGTTGTCCGTGTACAGGTTGGTATCAGTGTTGGTTATGGGACCCTTTTGCCAGATCATGATGCCATTGAAGCTGCTGATGAACTCCTCCCAGATTCACAGGTCCTATCGAATGTAGGCGGAAGTACAGATATGATGACATGGTCAGGAGATCCCTAGTGTGGATGTGATCAGTTGGATTAGGAATACTCTGCCCATCGGAAAGACTCGACATGCAAAATTTAGGAATCTGATCAATGATTCAATGTTGCGGAGGATCATTTTCTTGGATTATGTTGTGATATGTAGTTTGGACCACAGTTCTGATATCTTGTCTGGTGGTAGTCTGGTAACTCCATTGTGAGTGTCAATTTTGATGCCCAAGAATGAGATATCATATGTGGGTCCCATGCTATTTTCCCTGGTAACAGGGATACTAAATTCTGCCGCCATTGCCCAGAAGTGTTGCAGGAGGAGCGGGCAAGTATCCAAGTGTTGTGGGTCCATAAAAAGGAAATTGTCAAGATAATGCACTATTGTATGAAGCCTGGAATGCTTTATGATCACCCAGTGTAGGAAAGAAGTGAATGTCTCAAACATGGAGCAGGACACAGAGCATCCTATGGGGATACATTGGTTGAAGAGGTAACTATGTCAAATGTGAAGCCCAATAGCGGGAAGCATGATGGATGAATGGGTAGTAGACGAAATGTTGATTCAATATCATATTTTGCCATGAGTGCATTGCGGCCTGATGTCTGGACTATTCTGAGGGCCTGGTCCAAGGATGAATACTGTACTGGACATGCTTTGGGTAGGATGAAGTCATTAACTGATGAGCTATCGAGGTATGACAGGTAAAGTATGGGCCAATACTTGCCAGCTTCTTTTGTGGGTACTGCTTATGTGGGTGATATATTCTCTTGAAAAGGGGGTGAGGGGGGTGGGTAATGAATGGACCTTGTCACCACGCCCCCTGCTGGTAGCTTGTTGAAGGGGCAAGGTGGACATTTTAATTATTTTTGTAGAAGTAGGAAACCTTTTTGGACCAGAGGGATCATGGTCCTTGTAGTCCTTCTTCTTAAAGAAATGAGTTGTGTACGCCTTGTGTAGGGTCAAACAAAAAGGCTTTTATTCCCCTTTAGCACTAAGGTTCGCTAAGAAACCAAAAGTAGAATTTACCTTATTTTCAGGTTTATGCCAAAGTAATTGCCTGAGCCGGTGGATAGTCATTGATGCTATCGGGGCACAGTTTGATACATAGTATCTTAAGTTTTGTGCCGATTTGTCTGAGACATCCCCGTGCTTCAATACTGTGCACAACCCTTTATTTTGCATTTTTCTCATATTTAATGATGTTTACAATAGAGTAATTACTGAAATTTTGGATTAATTATATTGCTCTGAAAGTGGACCTCAGGGATCTTGAAAGTAATTACAGAGCAAGAAAACTGTTATGAGAGCTTCACAGTTCCTTGTAAAAATACACAGGGTTTTCAACACTGTAGTAAAACAAATAAACAAGCTCTTCTTTAGCTCAACACAGGCAAAAGATATTGTTAAAGCATGTTCTGGTAATTACAGCTCTGGGAGAGACTCTAGGCTTTCAGCAATACACATCGAACAGTCCATTTGTTCTTCAGGCATCAACGGCTCTGGTTCCCCAAGCTCAATCTGCATGGGTTCCAGCTCAGCCGTGCTTTCTTCTACACCTGAGCTTTCCCTGGCTGAAATAGTTTGCAGTTCAGAAGTTCTCTTCCCTAGTTTCCAGCCTGGCAGTTCTGGGTTTTGCAAACAAGTGGTATGTCTTGTTCCTATGCCTCTTTGTAGTGGTTTCCAAAACTTCTGCCAGCTTTCTTTCCTCTCAGTATTGCTATCTGAGTTATAGGTCTTTCTAGGACCTGGCTTCTTTGTGAGAAATAAAGTATCACTGTACCTTGGCTCCTTGAAGTCTGTGCCACTGGTATTCCCCCTACCAGGCACCCTCCTTCTGATACCGTCTTCTCTGAAGACTGTTTCTTGGAGTTCTCTGGGCTGGGCTTGTCTTCCCTGGAGCTTACTGTATCAAGTCTTTTCTTCCCAGTATCCTTGGGTTCCTTGCCAGATCCTTTCTCAGAGCTTCTCTCTATGCGTAGGCCTTTCTCTAGGCACGGCTCTCTCTCTAGGCATGGCTCTCTCTGCAGCCGTGGCTCTCCCTCTAGCCGTGGCTCTCTCTCTTGCCGTGGTTCTCTCCCTTGCTGAGGCTCTCTCTGCTTCCTTCCTGCAGAGCCCTGCTTATAAAGCCCCTTTTCCCTTGAGTTTTCTGACCCTCTCCTCAGGTGCACCTGATTAGCTTCTGCTTCATCAGTACCTGGGTGTGTCAGCTCAGCATCTGCAGGCTCGTGCCTGCCCCCTCTAGCTGTCCTGCTAGGTAATTGCACCCTCTGCAAGTCAGTTGCTTTATGAAAAACAGTGTTTTTTTCTAAGTTCATAGCTTCACTAGCTTCAGCTCTATCACAACCTGCCATGAGTTCCTGTGATAGCTTGTTATTTATCTTTGTGTGGATGATTTTTCTTGAAGTGAATCAGCAGTCGAAACAATAATGGTGTGATGCTGGCTGGAGCCAGAGTATAGGATCTGGAATTCTTGTAAGAAACCCTCACAGAGTGTCTCAGCCTTCCTTTTTTTGGGATAAAGGATCAGCCAGGGGATATTTGACTTGATGATTATGGATGTTGGAGCTCTAGAGAATATCACTTCTATATTTACCGGGGGCAGAAATTCTAGATAGGATTCACTTGTTGCACTGAGTGGCTGGGTGCAGTGTGGTGCAAGAGGAGCAGAAATACTTGTAGTTGCAAAAGGAGAAGGATCCCTTGTTGAAGTGTCTGCACACATCTGGCTGGGTGAAAGTTGATTTCTGGGAGGATTCATTTGTGCAGACTTCTTCCTTTGGGTCTGGCCACTGGGTTTGTATGACATTTGCCTGAGCCACAGACTGGTGTTGTAGCAGCAAAGCGCAGACAAACCAATGATACCAGGAGTCTGTTCAGAAGGTCCAAATCATTTATTTGTGCACAAGTCTCGAACCAGTCAATTTCAAAATGGCTGAGCAAAGTTTTCAAGCATTACAACAACTTTTATAGACTTCTGTTCCATTCCAGGTATAGAAAAACATTTCATTGGTCCCGGTAACCTCCCGTACCTCCCGTACCCCTTCCATTGGTCCCGGTACTGATAAGTTTATCCAATTATGTCCCTTCTGTGGGCATGACACCTGCATGCCCCCCTTCTAGTCCCAATTACAATGGTCAGTTCATCAACTTGTTACTTTCACACTCTCAAGGCCATAGAACCAATTTGTGCATACAGAGGAGCAGGGCTCTGCAACTCATCTGTCAGCACTCCCAATTATTTCTTTGCAGATGTACTTTTTCTTATCAGTAACTTTTAAACATGTCTTTCTGTATTTTTCCATCTCTCGGTTCTGCTTACCTAAGCTAATTCAATACTTCTACTGAGTTCTATCTTACAATAGCAGCATATTGGGGGATGTGCAATCCTATATGCCTCTCCACAGGCCTCATTTACAGGTCAAGCTAGCCATGCTGGCCTGCTTATGTCAGACACCGTGGGTCACAGGCCTGCACCTGCCACATTCCCCCCTTTGATTAATCTCACCCTATTACTTAATAAGGTGTGAGAGTTAAATCACCTTTAGAAGAATCACATCATGATTGAAGGATTTCGACTAGGACTAGCTTTGTATAAAGCCATTATTTTAGTTGCGGTCTTCCGCTCTACTGTATTATCAATAGTGTTATGAATGGAACGCATACAACATGGGATTAAACATGGTAATAAGAAGATAACAGCAACAAGGATTAGTACTAAAACAATGAAAGTCTTAAATCCTCCCACCCATGAAAAGAGGTTAGCAAACCAGTTAGGAAATTTCAATGAGTGCCAAGTTTGTACTGGCACATAAGCATGTCTTTGCATATCTTTAGCAATTTCTTCAACTACTTGACCCTTATCATCTATTTTCAAACAGCAATTAGTTAAATTCAATTTACCACATACTCCTCCTTCAGCTGCTAACAAATAATCAAGCGCTAAGCGGTTCTGATATATAGCAGTGCGCATCTGAGTACTTTGTCTAGCTAAGAGCGTAAGAGCATGACTAGTTTCATTGGTTATTATTTCAACTACTGCTTGTAAGCGAATAATACGATTAATCATATAGATTGGAGTACGATAACCATACATACCATCATCATTCCAAGTGGCAGGTCCATAATACTCAATGATTCTTTCTGGTGGCCAATCATCACCTTGCCACTTCTCCCACTTGCCTATCTGTAAGGCTTCTCTTTTCTGTCTCAATGCTCTCTTGTGTCGGTGGGTAGTGTATACAGGGTATCCTAATTGTTCTCCATGTTCAGTGTTTAACAGGAAGAAAGAAGGTCTGATGGTTCCTAAGACACATGCTCCTCCCCAGTGTGGCGGGAGTTGTGCATATGCTCGGTTCCCACAGATCCAATATAGGCCAGGTGGGGCTTGCCAGGCTTGGACTTTGGCAAGGTTAGTCCATAGACCAGCAAGTTCAGGACATCTGGCTAATGGGTTAGGAGGTTCAGGATGTCTGATTCCTGACCACCATGCTGTCTTTTTGGTCGTGGCATTATAGTACTTCTGGCTAAGACAGACCAGCTGTCCTACCTTCTGGGTGAACTGGGGTCCAGTTCTGGCATAGCAAAGACGTCCAACGATTGAGTGTGCTAACACCCATTCACTGGTAGCCTTGTGTAATTCAGTCTGATTGTAAATCATAGAATAATTTAATTCTTGGGCTTCCCATGGCCATTGGTCTCCCATTTGGGTTCCGCCACAAAAATAGCAATCTGAGATCTTAAGACTAGATACTACTGCTCCAGCTAATTCTAAAAATAAATTCTGTGAGGGATGAGGGATCTCAAACTTATTTACATGCATGGCTTCATAAAAGGTATTATGAATATGATATTTAGATGACTTGTGGGCTTGGGTATTCAATCTGATATACACAATAGTTCCTGGATCTATTGCTCCTCCAGCAATACGTAAACCAAACTTGTATCCTTGTTTCCATGCATGGGGATTGTGTATACGTAAGTGTAAGGGGTTGCAAGCATCTTTCTGACATTTATCATTTGTGGTTGGCTTGGTTAGAGTAGCCATCCGTTTATCTATTTTCTCATCAGTTATACCAGTGTTCCAGGTAGCATAAAAAACACATCCCCAATACGGGCAATAGTAATCTGCCGCTGTTGCAGTACTATAGCCTGATCCCGTTTTACCTGTACACTTCCACCAATTTGTGGCACCTTCTGGACACATATACTTATGGTCATTTCGATATGCTTTTTCCCATGTACCACAGGTGGAATGACTATCTCTATTAATGGCATTACATGCATCAAAATTCAAAACAGCAGGTTTAGTAATGTCCTTAAGTGGTGGTGTAGCAGCTAGTATAGGTCCATCTGCATCCTTCCATCTTATTTCCAACGTATAATAGGATGGATTCTGATGCGGATTATAGCATGCTTTGATTTTGCCATGAGTGCAAACATTTAGTTCAGTGGTGTTATAGATACACCGAGTTACTGTTCCCTTGCAGGTATAGTAAGAATGATAAAGCAAAGTCTGAGTTACTTTCAGTCCAGTTCTAGTAGAAGTAATGCAAGCAGTGCATGGAGGTAAAGCATAAGTCAGTTCAAAACCTCCAAAGAAGGCAACCAAGGCAAAGCAAAAGCAAAGATACATGTTGATGTTGATTGGAGTTCTTCTGAATCCTCAGCTTGCTGATCTTGATCACGACGGTCTTTTATTCTTCGTCCCGTTTGCTAATGAAGCAATTTAACGGGTGCTGAGTGTTGATTGAAGATCCTCAAGATGTCCAGTACACATTAACCAACTTATTAGCAATTTCAGTTGGCTTGTGAAGTCTGGCTTAGTCAATGTAGTCTCAAAGTAGTGTGTCAAATCACACACAAATTGGGTTCGTTGAAACAAAACTGTTGCTGCATGGAAAACAGCAATCCTCTTCGAAAGACTTGGCTACTGCAAGGCACTTGTGATGAAGTGTCTAAGCTGCTGGTTGCCGTCTCAGAGTAACTCGCAAGGGTGCATCAAGATGCTGTTCTGCTGTCCACTGCTCTTGTTCAGGATCGGCGGCGGGCTTGACTCTGCTGTGGTGGATCCAGGCGTCGATCTCGGCTACCTTTACTGCAGTTGGGGTAGACAGGATGACGGTGTACGGTCCCTTCCAATGGGGTTCCAACGGTGTCTTCTTCCAATCTTTGATCCACACCGAAGTACCAGGCTGGTAGGGATGCAAGGGTTCCGTCAAGTTGATAGGCAACTGGTCTTGGATCCACGTATGGAGAGTCTGCAGAACAAAACTAAGAGCTAGGAGTTCTTGTCTGGTTACTTCTACAAAACTAAGAGCTAGGAGTTCTTGTCTGGTTACTTCTGAACCAATCTGGGCTAAACTTCCTTTGACTCCCTGCACTATTGGTGGGGGTTTACCATACAGAACTTCAAAAGGGGAAAATCCTGTTGACTTTACAGGAGCTGAGCGTATTCTGAGTAAAGCTATGGGGAGCACTTGGGGCCATTTCAAGTGTGTCTCCTGACAAAGCTTGGACAGCAGAACAGCATCTTGATGCACCCTTGCGAGTTACTCTGAGACGGCAACCAGCAGCTTAGACACTTCACCACAGGGTCCAATTGTTTCGATAGGTATGCTACAGGTCGCTCCCAATTTCCCAATTTCTGAGTCAACATGCCCAAGGCATTTCCCTGTGCTTCATGTACAAACAAGTGGAAAGGTTTGTGGACATCTGGTAGTCCAAGTGCTGGTGATGACATCAATTCTTCCTTTAACGTCTTGAAAGCTGTATCCTGCTCAAGTCCCCACTCCAGTGGTGACTTCTCTTCTCCTTTTGTGGCTTCATACAGTGGTTTGGCAATTTGGGCAAAGTTGGGTATCCAGATTCGGCAATATCCTGCCGCTCCCAGAAAGGCTCTGACTTGCTTTCTGGTTGTTGGAGTTGGAATTCTACATACTGCTTCTTTTCTTTCTCTGCCTAATCTTCTGCTTCCTTGGGTAATACGAAAACCCAAGTATTTCACTTCTTTTTGGCATAGCTGTGCTTTTGCTCTGGAAACTTTGTATCCAGCTTCATCTAGTAACTGCAAGAGATCTTTGGTGGCTAGTATACATTCACTTTCTGATATGGCAGCTATCAACAGATCATCCACGTATTGGAGAAGCACTCTCTTCCCCGGGGCTACTGGATAGCTTGAAAGGTCTTGATTCAGTGCAGCACTAAAGATGGTAGGCGAATTCTTGAATCCTTGGGGTAATCTTGTCCAGGTGAGTTGGCCCCCTCTTCCAGAGACGGGGTCCTGCCATTCGAATGCAAACAATATTTGGCTTACAGGGGCTAATCTTATGCAAAAGAATGCATCTTTCAAATCCAGTACAGTGAAATGGGTAGCTTCAGCAGGTATCAGTCCTAGAAGAGTGTAAGGATTGGGTACAACTGGATGTATGGTTTCAACTGCATCATTTACTCTTCTCAAATCTTGTACTGGGCGATAATCATCTGTCCCAGGTTTCTTTACTGGCAAAAGTGGAGTGTTCCATGGGGATTGACATACTTTTAGTAGGCCATACTCGAGCAATCTTTGTAGGTGGCGATGAATGCCTTCAATTGCAGCTCTTGGGAGAGGGTACTGTTTGACGTGCACTGGTGTAGCACTAGGCTTGAGGGTTACAATCACTGGAGCTATATGCTTGGCTAGGCCTGGGGGACTGCCTTCTGCCCATACTCCAGGTGGTGCATCGATGTTCTTTAAAGTTTGTTCAAAATAGGTATCTTGGATGGAATCATCAACGTAATACCTCCATTCTTCTTCTCGGGGCACTGTCAGCAGCATTACTCCTGCTGGTTTGGCTTGGGAATTTACTGTCATTTGCATTTCTCCTTGTTCAGAGAAAGATATCTGTGCTTGAAGCTTGGCTAGCATATCTCGTCCCAGTAGTGGCACTGGACATTCGGGCATGTAAAGGAATTGATGAGTTACTTGCTGTCCTCCTAGACTGCATATTCGATTTTGAAGAAAAGACTTTGTGGCTTTGGCACCAGTTGCTCCTATAATGGTGACTGCTTTTGTAGTAAATGGGGCTATCTTTTTGTCTATTACTGAATGTTGTGCTCCAGTATCAACCATGAAATCCATAATTTGGTCTCCTATTTGTATTCCGACCATAGGCTCCTGGAGACCTAAAGCAAACTTGGAGCCCGGTCTGTCCTAATCCACGTCATTCTCATCATGGGCTGGTGTGGCCAATGCTTGAATGGCTCCTCCTCTCTCTCGCTGGAATTGTTCTCGATTGGCCCCTCCTCGGCTTCGGGGATAGCCTCGTCTTTCTTCTCGCCACTGATGACTGCTGTCGTCATCTTGCTGGGCGTCTTCGAGTTGCGGGCACGTATCTCTCCAATGTCCTTCCTCTCTGCAGTAGGCGCATTGGTTCACGCCTAGCCTCTGGGTCCGGCCTCCGCCTTGACCCCGCCCTCTTCCTCTGCTCCGTCGACTAGGGACACCTCCCCTTTTCTTTTCAACTATGGCCGCAGCCAAAAAATCAGCTTTCTTCTTCATCTTTCTATCACATTCTCTCTGTCTTTCAGTATCACGATTCACATACACTTTATGAGCGACTTCCAATAACTGTGTTGCATTCATGCCCGCAAACCCTTCTAATTTCTGTAATTTACGTCTAATGTCTGGTTGAGACTGGTTTACAAAAGCAGAATTCACCATACATAAACTTCCTGGTGCCTCGGGATCATAGGGAGTATACATTCTGTATGCTTCAGTTAATCTTTCATAAAAATCTGCTGGGCTCTCATCTATCCCTTGGATAACTCCTGCAACTTTGGAAAGGTTCATAGCTTTTTGGCCCCCCCTTTTCAGGCCTTGTAAAAAGCCTTGGCGAAAACGGGCTAGGGCTGTGGATCCTTCATCTGTATTTGGATCCCATTGGGGGTCTTCATTCGGGAATTCTCTCTGAGCTGCTTCCCGACGGTCTATTATATTCTGCCCCTGTCTCGGAGCTACGGGGTTATCTGCCATCCACTCAATAGCTGCTTTTCTAATTCTTGCTCGTTCCTCTGTCGTGAATAGGGTGGTCAGGAGCTGGCGGCAATCTGGCCAAGTGGGTTGGTGAGTTTCCATAATAGTAGTTACTAATTCTGTCAGCTCCTGGGGCTTACTAGTATAGGAGGCATAATGCGACCTCCAATTTAATAAATCAGTTGTAGAAAAAGGGATATACACATAAGTTAGGGGTCCCGCTACCACTTCATCATTATCATTCTTTACGGGCACCCCCGGAACTTGCCGTAAGGGAAACATTTTGGCTGCCGTAGGTGTCTTTTGGGATCTAAGGGTTATTGTCGTAATTGCCTTTGAAGGGGTCACTTTCTTTTTCTCAACAGGTTTTGCTTTGGGTTTATCTTTTACTGGCGTGCTAGTGCTAGCAATCGCTTGTACACTGTCCTCCTCATCTGGGGCATTCTCTTTTTCTCCTTCTTCTACCTCCGCTTCTGGCTCACTTTTTATGTCCTCCTCTTCTCTTTCAGCTAATTCTTCCTCTTCCTCCCCTCCGGCCGTCTCTGGGGTTCTGGGGCAGGACGCCAGGCTACTCTTATTGGACCTGGGGTTCGGGGCTGCCTGAGAATTATTTCTGGGGAATCAGGATCTACCAGGATGGGCTTCTTTCTGGCTTTCTTATCCTGCTCTTTCATTTTAGGCTGTTCCATTTTCTGTCTAGAATCTGTTTTCGCTAACATTATTCTGCACTGTTCCTCATAACAGCGCTGCGCCCAGGGGGGCGGATCTTCACAAATACTTAACCAGGAATCTATATAGGGGTACTGATCGGGGTGCGCTATCCGCACTCTACGGTGTATTGACTGAATAATCTCTACATTGAACGTTCCCTCTCGGGGCCAGATGGGGTCTAGATCGGGCCACTCCCTAGTACACAAAATCTGCAAACGGGCTGCTGTCATTTTAATACCATAATCTCCAGAATATCCCTCTTTAAAGTGTGCGATCATACATTCTAATGGAGTGTTTCTAGTAGACCCCGCCCCTCCCATTTCGATGTGTGCGCGCAACAACAGACAAAAGGGAAAAGGAGGGCGGACCGTGGGTAAGGGGTCCTCACGGCCCTGGAAACGTATAAGGAGTACAAATAACAAGACAAGACGACAATCGCTTCCCCCTTTTCGCGACCTGAACGCGGTCGCCCGGTCAGGAAATGCGCTACTCAGGGGTCCGCCTTCACTTGGTCCGTGCTGCCAGACCTCTCATTCACACTTCGTTCACACAATCATGCTAGCAACGTATCCCAGAATGCATTCGTTTCTATTTATTCTGACTAGTCTTTTTCCCAATTACAATAAGGATGAGGGTTTCACCCGGCGAATTCCCATGCGGGGTTACTCGGCCCTTCCTTGAGAGGTGATCATGCTCTCTTACCAATTCCCAATATCTCGAGATTACAAATTCCAAATTCCAAGTTCCAATGGCAGTACTGCTCTTTCTATTTCTGTCTAGACACCAAATCAAAACTATACTCACCGGATCCGGTCCTCAAACTTCCCAAGCAGGCGCATGAGTTGGACCTCGGACTCCCCTCACTCGGGTTCGAGGCGTTGGCTCCAACCGGGCCCGGCACCCGCCGAGGTCCGACCAGCTCCCTCCGATACAAGGGACCGGTGGCGCCAGGGAGCAGCCCTCGTCGGAAGGGCGCGATCCCCGCAGGACCAAGCCTATAGAGGCGGAAAGTCATGGTATATTGCCCTATATACACTTTGATTCCACAACTTCCCGGCCAACGCACCAAGAATATGTAGCAGCAAAGCGCAGACAAACCAATGATACCAGGAGTCTGTTCAGAAGGTCCAAATCATTTATTTGTGCACAAGTCTCGAACCAGTCAATTTCAAAATGGCTGAGCAAAGTTTTCAAGCATTACAACAACTTTTATAGACTTCTGTTCCATTCCAGGTATAGCAAAAACATTTCATTGGTCCCGGTAACCTCCCGTACCTCCCGTACCCCTTCCATTGGTCCCGGTACTGATAAGTTTATCCAATTATGTCCCTTCTGTGGGCATGACACCTGCATGCCCCCCTTCTAGTCCCAATTACAATGGTCAGTTCATCAACTTGTTACTTTCACACTCTCAAGGCCATAGAACCAATTTGTGCATACAGAGGAGCAGGGCTCTGCAACTCATCTGTCAGCACTCCCAATTATTTCTTTGCAGATGTACTTTTTCTTATCAGTAACTTTTAAACATGTCTTTCTGTATTTTTCCATCTCTCGGTTCTGCTTACCTAAGCTAATTCAATACTTCTACTGAGTTCTATCTTACAATAGCAGCATATTGGGGGATGTGCAATCCTATATGCCTCTCCACAGGCCTCATTTACAGGTCAAGCTAGCCATGCTGGCCTGCTTATGTCAGACACCGTGGGTCACAGGCCTGCACCTGCCACAGTGTCATCGGCTCCCCATGACATATGGGGCCTAATCTCCATGTTGTCACAGAAGTGCTCCATTGAATGCCAGCCAGGCAAAACCTTCATAGTCTTTTTGTGCATTAATGATGGTGTTGAATTGGGATAGATCCTTCCTGCAAATTATGCTGATCATGTGTGCATTGGAGAGCACAGTTTTATATGTTCCATGGGAAGGGTGCATTTGTCACAGCACAGGGAGATCCAGACAGGAGCACACTGGGCAGATCCACTGGTCAATGGCTGGAGGATGATGGGGAGCTGTGCTGGCAACCATGGGTGTCTGTGTGTTTTTATGTAATTTTATGCCACAGCTGATGTGGCAAGGTGCAATGACACAGCTTTCTGTTCGCTAGAGCTCATGGATTTGCCACAGCATTAATCAAGCTGCAGAATTGCCTCAGCTGGGCGAACCTCCTGCTGCTTTCCCTTGCCTCTTTGCTGAGTTGCCTGAGAAAATATTTCTTGCCAACTAGTGGTGGGGATTGCAAGCCAGCAGCTGTGCCACTTAAGCCTGGAGGATACCTCTGCTGAAGCTGCTCCAAAGTCCAACAAAGCTGCTCGCTGAGAGGGCGAGTGTGAGATCATCGATCTATTTATCACCATCAGACTGCAAAGATCCTCCTCCCAGATCCTCCCCAATCATACCCGCTGTTGTGATGCTAGGGGGAAGTAGTCCGATAATTTTGTGCTAATTTTGGGAAGGAGCTGAGGAGGCGGGGGAGCGTGGCCTGATGGTGAGACTCCCCTTCAGGGTGCCCACTACCATATTGCTGTGGTCTACTATTGAGTCCACCGGGGCCCGCTCCTATTTTAGTATGCTAAACACTAATTTTTTCCATTGATTGTGGCTGGCAGATGGAAGAGGAATGCATGAATTAGCAGTTAAAAATGTATCATTCTTCCTTTCTAGAAAAAAAATGCAACCTTGCTCTAAGTAGCAACTCAGGTCCTGTCAGAGATGTAGTGACACAGCGAGTCAAATCACCTAACAACCCACAAAGCATAAAACACAAACAGAGAATCATGGTGAAAAGGAGTATTTGATGCAACCATTTAGCTGTGCCGATGATAAATGTAAAGACAAAGCACAGATGGTCCTTGAGTTTATGTAGCTGACAGGAACTACTGTTTTGCTATCACAGCTGCTGTTCTTTGTAGCACACCCCATCCGGAGGCTGCAGCTCTGTAGAGAAGTACACAACCACTTGCTTTGGCCCCACATCCCAATCTATGGTGAGAGGCGTTGTCCTGGAGGAGCAGCATTGGCTGTAGATTGCAATCAGCAGTGGGAACAGAAGTCCAGATAAAGACAGGGCACCAGGTTGAAAGTCTTCTGTCCCTCTGTTAATGCTGCAGGAGCAGAGTTGCAGGGCTTTGATGTGAGTACTGTTGCAATGGAGATGAGAAGGCTGGAATCTCAGTTTCCCAAATTTTGACCATTTGTTTCATATTTCCTATTAAGATTTATGGTAAATATCAGGGCTGCTTTTACCTGTGGTCAAAAGGGGTAGTGACCCTGGGCCCATGCATAATGGGGGCCCAATCACCCTGCTGTCAATAAGTAAAAGCAGCCCTGCTCCCAATCCCACACCCATTAATGCCACTGCTGCTCCTGTCTGGGACCTGCAGCGGTAGCAATACATTAAAAATGTACCACAGCGCCAGAGTTACCTATTTTCTTTTTTTTTTTTAAACTTTTATTTTCATTTTGCAACAAACAAAAGAAACAACACACCAAAAGAGACAAAACAAGTATACAATAAGGAAAAGTAAACCCATTACCCCCCACCCCGATGCTTCTTCTCTACCCGATTATATCAGCATGTGAGCGCTTCCAATTAACAGTGATTATACATCAAATGATCAAAAGAGTATCTACAATACAGCATGATCATGGGACAAAGATATATACAAAGTCAGACAGTCAAATGAGAGCATTTAGCAAAATGTACATAGTCATTGAGCAGCTTCCATTGAGACCAATGAGAAGGAGTCTGAACGGAGAAAGCGAACAGACGAAGTATTTGTTCATATTTACTGTGAAGACAGGCATGATTCCACCATTCATTGGGGCTCAAATGGGAGCTAAGTTTCCAGTATTACTTAATTAGGGAAATAGCAATGCTAAGCATAAAGTTCGAAAGGAGATAAGCCATTTTTGGGAGAGAGGGGATCCCCGCAACTGGGCGAAGTCCCACTATCCTCCAAGAAAGGGGCTCCTGAGAGTGCAAGATAGACTAAATACGACCCCAGACCCGACGCCAGTAATACTGTAGTGCGGGATATTCATGCATAACATGAGGCAATGAACCAATGGCCGCAGGACGTGTCCAGCAACCATTGCCCTGAGTAGTGTTCCATTTGTCTAATCTGTGAGAAGTGTAAAAACACCGGTGGGCTAGAAAGGAGAGGGTCTGAATGAGTGAGGCGGATCGGGAACCCGTGTCCCTCTACTCCTGATAAGGCTCTATTGCTCCGAGATCAAAGTCACATGCAATTCTCTCTCCCATACTTTCTGCGCTATAGGGGTATCTCTAGGTATAGCATTACAGAAGGTTTAGTAAAATTGGATGCTACACCCGGTGAATTACCGAGAGATCGGAAAGTCTCCAATCAACCTTATATAGAGAATGCCGATAGCGGGAGTACTCTAGTGGATCAAAGGCGATGCTGAAGTTGCACTGACCAGAGTCGGGAGTCTAAAGATTGCATAAGAGTATTAAAGGCACCTAAAGTGTCTAAAAGCATTGGTGGATAGTGGGAGTCTGATGGGAGAGTCATACCAGGGAGAAAGGTAAGAGGAATCGGTTCGCAAAGGCCCGCTTCTGTATCTAGCCACACAGGTCTACTCGGTACTGGCTCTTCCAACCAACGAGCACCTTGTTTGAAAAGAAAAGATTGAGGGAACACTTGAGTAAAATCGCCACCAAGTATTAATGGAGCATTGGCAGAGGCCGAGGCCACCTGCGCAATACTTGCATAGTAAGCAGGGTTGTCCACATTCGGGGCATAATGCAAATACACGTGAATTCACTATCTCCAACCTCAAGGTATACACGGGCCCATCTACCCTTCTTATCAGCGCTAATATCAGGTACAGTAGCATGCTAAGACTTCTTAACCAAAGTGGCTATCCCGTACCATTTGAAAACGGTGGGAGAATAGGCAGCTACCATGTGAGGCTTAGCATTGAGTTTCAGTGTTTCAGCAGAGTTTAAATGCGTTTCCTGAAGAAACACTAAATCAACATGCTCATGGCTAAGATAGCTAAGGATTTTCTTTCCTTTGAGTGGACCATTAATGCCTTTGACGGTGAATGATAAGATTTTACATTAGGCCATACAGAAAAGTTAAAAATTCTGAGCATGATAGCACACATAATTTCACTGTGTCCCTCAAACTGACTGTATCTGGCTGTACACATAACATAGGAAAAATAAACTAATATAATACAATGAAGCGCCCCACATTAACAAAGAAAACCGCAGTACGGTAGAGGAGAAGCAAAACCCCAAAATTACTGGCGACCATGTGTCTGCGGGGAGAAACCCCAGAGAAGGCCAAAATTGAAAAAACACATAACCTGTAGGACTGTGCGTGCTCCGAATCCGACCGAGGCACACATCATGAAGGGATAGGAGACCAAAAAACAAAAGTCATATAGAGAAAGAAAGAAAGTCCAGGCTATTTCTGTGCTTGGCTATGACCGCCGCATCGGGCCCTTCAAAATGGCGGATAGAGCCGGCAAATAAGAGTCCAAACTTTGGGATTAGCGCATCTGCTCTGCTTCTTTGGAGTCTAAAAATGTTGATAGTAGATCAGGATCTTCGAACGTCCTGGTTTGGTTATGGAGAGTCACTCGGAGCTTCGCTGGATACAACAGGCCAAAGCGAGCCTGTAGCTGTTGAAGTCGAGGGCGAAAAGCAAGGAGTTTCTTCCGACGGTCAACGGTAGGCTTTGCCAAATCAGGAAAGAAGGAGACCTTACGACCTTCAAATTCCAAATGATGATTCGCTCGGGCAGCATGTAAAATTTGTTCCACTTGTTGATATCGTAGCAAGCTAAAGACAATAGGCCGGGGGGTCGTGCGGTTGAGCGCCATGTGAGCAGGAACACGGTGTGCACGATCGATTTCCAGTTCTTTATGAAAGGTGATCTTCAGCAAGGAGGGAAGAGTTTTGAGCAAGAATTCTCTTATATCTCCTGCTTCCACCCCCTCCGGCACTCCGAGGAGCCTCACATTGTTGCGACGGGCTCGATTATTGCTATCTTCTAACTCCTTTTGAAGATTCTGTATCTGACGCTCAGCCTCGTCCAGTTTGCCCAAGCGCACCTCGTGCGAGTCGAGGACCCCCGCCATGTTGTCCTGCCGTAATGAAAGACTTTCAAGTCGGTCTTGGAGCACTCCAAAGTCTTCTCGCATGGCTCGAAGCGCTTCTCCATTGGACTGCACCAATTCCTTCACGCCGCGTATTTCTTCCAAAATCTCCAGGTGCATCTCGGGGTTTTCACGAAATGGAACCATCTTCTGTGGGGAGGACACCTCTGTTTTGGAGCGTTTTCCGTGAGAAGAAGAAGGAGACCCGAAGTCCAAGCGCGCTGGTTTATGGGCCGCCATTCCCCCCGAGGTGCCCCGGTCAGCTCGGAGCAAAATAGTAAATTTGTGTAGGTATTAAGTCAGGATTCTAAGTAGGCCTCTCGGGAGCTTCAACGCAAAGCGTCCTACCCGCTGGACATCAGGCTCCGCCCCCCCAGAGTTACCTATTTTCTGGTGCCGCAGTGCTGTTCGCACTTCCACTTCTGCCCCCTCTGAAAAGAAGGTAACTTACAGTGCGTTATTATTATATTGTCGCTGCTGTTCCTCCCAGAAAGGGGCAGCAGTGATGGCAGGAGAAGGGGGCCCTAAAATCGAGAGGCGGGGCCCACAGATTGGAGGGGGGGGGGGTCCACCGGAATCATTTGCCCCAGGCACTTTAGGGGCTGAGGTGGCCCTTGTAAATAATCATCTTCCTCATTTGATACTGCACGGACATATGAAGAGGCCTATATGAAGCTTTTGCAATTACCGCATACTATTTACCAAAATTAGGTGAAGTAACAGCAAAGCCTCCTTGTTGCCTGATGGGGGGCCTTCCCAGCATTTTGCCATTCATTTAACACAGGGGAAATTTCTTTAGCATGCGTTAACTGCAGGGCAGCTAATGTGATACACTTAGCAACGCCTTTTGAGGTGGTGTTAAGCGCTGTGCGTTGTCTGCCGCATTAACAGTTAACGAGTAGTAACTACCCACATGTTAATTGTAAGGCCCATGTCCCATTATTTCCCTGCCCCCTTCCATATAGGGGAGGTAAGTTTATAGCTTAATAGGACAGTAGGGTATCTTTTTTTATAAAGACAGGAAAGTGCCTACTTGTCTTTATATAATACTAGTACAAATCCCTGCGCAAATTTCACCTAGATTGTAGGTCAAGATCAGATGTAAATGTCAGTACATAATTTATGGAGTAGCCTAGTGGTTGGGGCAAGGTACTTCAGGCCGGAAGGTCAGGGGTTCAAATCCCACTAGAGGACAGCAACCTTGGGCCGGAAGGACTGGGGTTTCTAGTCCCACAGATGCTCCTTGTGGTCTTGGGCAAGCCACTTAACCCTCCATTGCCCATGTTCCCTGTAAGTATTAGTGTATGTGTCTCATATCCCTGTGTGTTAAATGCATCCCCCAATTGTGTTGTGACCGCTTTGATTGAAGGATAAGGCGGTATACAAAACTGTCTAAATAAAAATAAAAATAAAAATTTTATACGATATGTGCATACTTTGTGGCTCTATTCATGCTCTCTCCAAACTCTGACCTACTTCTATGAGCCTATTTATGTGCCTAAAACAGCATTTGAGGCACAAACATGGTTTATAAGATTACTCTCTCGGTGGTTAACACGGAAATTATGAGGCGCTACTTGCTAAGGTGCTGCGTTAACAGTGTGTGTTAATTGCTCCACTGACAGCTAATATAGTTCGGCTGAAATGTACTGTATGATGCCTCGTAAACATGAATCCTAAACCTACTTGTACCTGGGCAAGTTTTACACTTAAAAACAAATCTTTCTGAAACTTCTATTTACTAACCAGTTATAAACGAAATACAGAAGGCTTTGTTTTTAAATAACTTTCACTAAAAATTGCAGGAATTTGGTTCTGTAGATGCCTTAACAGGTGGAATGGAGATATTTACACACACCATGTCCAGTATTTTAAGAAAACAAATAGAATTTGCCTCGAAGCTGCATTTGAACTTCATTCTACTTCACTGCTTTTCTTTTCAAACTCTATCTTTAGATCCCTTGCATGCTTTGTTTCCTACAGAACTTATAAACCTGGGATAGCAAACTGTGCTGCCAGCTGAGAAAACATATTTCAGAGAAAAAGGGAGAGAGCGAGCGATCAGGTTAACAGACTAAGGGCAGGCACCTGCTCAGTCCCCCAGCTATTCTTTCATGCCCCAGGATTCATATCCTGTGACTGAAGCTGGAAGGTAAAGCACGAAAGACTAACTGCAGGGGAACAAGTCAAAAGATGAGAGGAAAGATTTACAATTTAATTTTTCAAATGAAAGGGTTCTTTATGCTGAAAGCGGTTGGCTTATGGAATTTTCTGTCGACGGGGGCAGCTCTATTCACTTCAGCAAATACTTTTAAGATTTCACTGAAATAGTTCCCAGATGGTGGTGGTATTACTGGTTGTTCAGATTTATGAAGATTCTAATTAATAGTTGCTGGTCCAGGAATTTGCTCAGGGATTTGGAAGAAAAATTTTGGGACCCACAGAACGTAGTTGGTCGAAGTTCCACAGGTTTACTGGCCTCCATCTGGACCACCACCATAAACAATGCCCTCATGTCTGTGGTCAGAAAAAGGTTATACTTGGTGGACTAACATCTTCATTAAACCAAACTATGTAAATCTAAAACTTCAAGTATGAATTTATGCATTCCAGCCACGATTCAACAGTGATAACCTTAAGCTGGGAGAATGGAAGACACGACTAAGGGGAGCGCTATCACAAGAGATGCTGATGGTAGAAGAGGCATGCAGTTATCAAAAGGCCCACTGACTCTCAGCTCAGATGGATGTACATAGCTACATGAGTGATGACTTGAAGAGTCTATTCTGATTTGAGCTTAAAAAAAAGAGAAAGTTAGCCTGAAAGGAATGGGACACAGATGCAAAAAGTTTTAATCTCAATGGAGAGGAAACAATATATGTAGGTAAGGAGATGGAAAGTCAAAATTTCCTAGCAAGATGACAGTGCAATAGAAATGGCAACTAGGAGCAGTGACAATACAGCATGCAGATCTGGAAAACATACCGGTACACTGAGCATGTGGGAGCAGTAGCAGAGGCGGCTGTAGAAAAGTCAGTACCAGGAAAAGCAGTAGTGAAAAAGACATGTGGGTCTGTAGAAAGGTGAACCTCAGGTGAAGACTGACACTAGCTGGCAGGCTACGGAAGGGAAATGCACCTGCAGGTTAGAACAAGGCAAGCCATGGAGGCAGTTTAGACTAAGGCAGATAATAAACCTATGATAGGAATTAAGAAGGGAAAGAACTCTGAGAGGAGAGGCCACATCCTGAGAAGAAAGTGAAAGCCATTAATAGATATTAAGAATTAAGAAAAGGTTGCACTGTAGGCATCTAAAAAAATGGCATATCATAATCTAAAACAGGAACCTTGATTTAAAACAAGATGACAATTTCAAGGTTTTGAAAAAGATTCCGAAAGGACTGAACCTTGAATTCTAAAAATATATTTTTGTGTATGTGCATGTGCTACTTTGGCCATAAACGATGCACCTGGAAATTTCTCTTTGAGTAGAGTACTAAAACAATGGATTTTATAGAGTTATGTAATATTAGTTTTTGCATATTCCCCACATACAAAAGTTTTATATAATGGAAGAAAAAGGAATAAGCCAATCAGAGTGCCTGATCAGCTTTTGTTGGAACATAAATCTTCATACGTGTGGCATGTGCAATGGTCCGTCTTGTCTGAATTGGTGGGTGGGGTTTTTTGCATCGAGAAATGCAATGTATTCTCTTGAGTAACCCTTTCAGCAGTCACAAGCAAAGTCTCAGGTGGCTGAAAACTGTTGACACGGCTCTTTGCACACTGTAAATCACAGAATGCAAAGGTCTAAAATGGCAAGTGATTTTTATTTTATTGTTCTGAATTCAATTACTGGCTTGGGTAATGTGTAAAAGCTAATGAAGAACAGTAGTAGCAAAACAGTCCTTAAATCCACAGCTGCATCAACACTTGAGCCTGAAAATAAAGGAAATAATTCAGACTGAGCAGAAAAAGTTGGGAATACTTCAGAGTACAGCAGAAATCTTTTTAATATTCAAATATTGCATGTAACTTTGCAGGATTATCCTATTGTACAAATCAGGTTGAGTCACATTAGGGAAGGAAGGACAGTCTATCCTTAAACCATTGTTTTCCTTAGATACTTTTAGGATGAGATTTTGTATTTTCCTATTATTGTTGCTTGAATTCCATCCCTCGGTTTAAATATGTACTCTCTTTAAATATGCCTTATTTAAAAGACAGTTTTACGGGGGGGGGGGGGGGCAGGAGGGGGGACCCATGGTTTCCAGGCACAGGTCTGTGGAGAAGTGCCGGCTGCCTCTGCTTCATGCTTGCACTAGGCTGGCTTGCTCAACCCCAAGTCCTTGCCACCTCAATATGAGCAGGAAGAGGAGCAGCACACAGATTCACAGAGGGAGATGGGAGGTGCTGCCGGAAGGGGCGAGGAGGAGAAAAGAGGTGGAGCAGGGCAGGAGCATATTGGAGCAAGAGAAGGTTGAGAGAAGGTGCTATGGGCGTGGGCCAGAGAGGAGCCAAGAAGCCACTGAACCAGTCAGTTGGTGTTGCCATTTCCTGTTTTCCTTCCTGATTGGGCCACCTTTTTACCCAGCCTGCAGGAAAAATTTGCAGACCACGGTTTGCGGTTTTTTGGGCGATTTGCCCTGCTGATTTTGGTGAGAAAACCACCGAAAATAAGTGAAATAAAGCAAACCCGGCCTTCAAAAGCGCTCACAGTCCTTAACTGCATCTTATTGGTTGTACCCAGAGCAGCAGTTTGGAAGCTGACCAATGAAATGCGGCAGGATGGGAATGATTGACTGCCAAATTCCAGCCAATCAAGGAAGGGGAGGGCATAGCTATATGGCAGAATGGGTGCTGCCGTAACTGATGGACTGCCAAAGCAGCCAGTTAGAGAAGAGGAGGGCAGGGCCAAGGGTAGTTCACTGTTTTGGGCTATTTTTTTAACCCCCTTTGGGCTGGAACTTCTGAGATCATTTAGCAACCCTGTGTGGTCTATGGGGTAAGGAGGAATGCTGAATTTCATGCTCCCTCCTACTGCTGAGCATCCTCCCCACCTCTGCCTTTGGCTGCAGCACTTTCTAAACTCCTCTTCTTCCAGTCAGTAGCAAGCAGGAGGCAGAGCCTAGTTAATCACCCATGAAGAGCACAGGAGCCACATAGTGCAGGCAGATGCAGAAGGCATAGGCTCTTTTATGTTACTGACTGCAAGAAATAGATAAATAGACTCAAAAGCAGCATTACAAATAAGTTTGGGTGTTTTTCTTAAAAGCTAAATAATCTGCTTCAGTCGGAACATGAATAAGCAAACAATTTCAGCAATAGAGAAAGCATGGTTGCAGGTACACTATCAAATGGGCATATTTAATTGTGGATACAGCAAGAAGGCCAGTATCTGATGACCGAAGAGAAAGAATATTGATCTGAGGTGTCAGCTTGGTCTTCAGATAGATAAGTCCTTTACTATTGTGGTACTGCATACCCTCTGCAGACAGAAGAAAATGCTTTTAACTTAGAAAAAAGAGGCAGTCACCGGCTGCAGCATCACGAGGAGCCATATAGGGGGAGCAAGAGGGACCTCTGGAGGACTGAGGAGCCACACCCCAGAGCCAATGATGCAATACCGGCCTGCACCCAGTCCAGAAAGGGAAGAATTCCTTTTAAAAGCCCAGACACAGGAGACACGAGAGACACAGGAAGGAAGCTAACCCTGGAAGGAGAAAGGAGAGCTTTCCTGGAAGGAGAGAAGGACCAGGGAATAGGAGTCCTGACAGAAGGAACCGGTCCAGCAGACTCAGCAGAACCAGGTGAAGGAATCCGCTTCCAATATCCCAAGAGGGGAGAGGATACGCTTTCCAAGTGGAAAAGATACAAAGAAGAAGCTAACCCTGGAAGGAGGAGGACTGTGCCAGAGAGTCCTGGACCTGAGTCTGGCAGAGGCCAGCAACCTTTGAAAGACACCACGAGGAGTAACCAAGAAGGAGGTGAAAGAGTTACTTTGAAAGGTAACATTCTTGGCCCAGAGAGAAAGAAGCTGTGGTGCGAGTGTGGCTTAACCCCAGCAGAAGGCCGGCCGGCGAACTGGAGGCCTACCTTGGTGTCAGAGAAGCCAAACCACAGCAGGAGCAAGCATCAACCCTCACTTGGCCACGATAAACCCAAAAGGAAAGGTAATCACTATTTTACTGATTGTGATTTTATGAATGCTGTGACGCAGGAGGAGCAGGGTCTAGAGGAATGCTGTCCTTCTAGAACTATTTGTGCTACAAAATACAAACCTGTGCCAAACAAGAAACTCTCTAGTAAAAGAGCAGTAGGCGAGAGAAACTGTCCTCACTCTAGAGGTGTACAAAACAAAGGCTTATCTTTGGATGCAGTGCATTGGGACATCGTACAAACATTGTATAAAAAGCCTGAATGCGAGCCACTAGATATTCCTGACTGTGAACCAATGCAGGTGGAATTCCCGGATGACCTTTCGGACCCCGAGATGGATTGCAGCTATTGCCTGGCAGAAAGCTTTGAGCCCTTAGCCGAGGAGTAGAGCTGTGGTCTGGGGGAAGGTTTGAATCTGTGTTTCTTATAGTACTGCTGTGAAGTTAACAGGTCTAACTCAGTTCATGTTTCTTTTTCTTTCAACCTGAAGCAAGGACATTTTTGTGTTGATGTAAATTCTGAGCTATTGAACCTATTTGCAATACGGGAAATAAAAGCCTTTATTCTCCCTACACTCGGACTGTTATATTCTTCGGAGCTTTGGTTACCCAGAAGGTTACCAGGACTATAAAACCTGGGCCCTGTCTTTGAGCTAAACTCCACCATAAAATATTTTTGTGTCCACTCTCCCTCTTGTGACATCCCGGTGCCACCGGGGGGGGGGGGGGGGGCGGTTGGACATAAAATTGGCGTAGTTATTGGATTTTTGTCCAGAACGTACGTCAGCACCAAAAAGGAAAAGTCTTGGTTGTGCTGCTGGAAAAAAAATCCCTAAAACCCGGAGTGGATCAGCTGGAGAAACTGGACCAGAGGAGAAAAGACCCGGAGCGGAGTAGCTGAAAACCCGGAACGGATTGGGGAAATCCTGAACAAGGAAAATCCTGTTGCCGATTCCTCAAGCAGAGAGCTGTGGCGAGCAACAGAAACTTCCGTTCCAATGCTGATTACACACTAAACGCAGGTGCACCATGGAGCCAAGAGAGCTATGCGCATGGATGGCCCACCAGTTTGACAAACAAGCAGAGGTGGCGCTGAAGAATCAGGCCCAAGTGTTGCAAACCGAAGCTTCGGAGATGGGCCTCGGTGCCGTGCTGTCCCAGATACAGGATGGGTCAGAACATCCTATTCTGTTCCTGAGTAGAAAACTATCGCTGGCGGAACGAAAGTACGCTACGATTGAGAGAGAATGTCTCGCTATTAAGTGGGCCATAGAGGCACTAAAATTCTATCTAACGGGGAGGAAATTTGTCCTCATAACCGACCACGCCCCTCTAAAGTGGTTACATACCATGAAGAACGAAAATAACAGATTGACCAGATGGTATATGGCTTTGCAGCCTTATGATTTCCGAATAGAGCACCGAGCTGGGAAACTACACTTTAATGCGGACGCAATGTCGTGTATTCCGTGCTGTGTGGAAGAGGCTTCACCAGCCCGTCATATTTTAAGAGGGGGGATATGTGATACTGCAGACCCTCCGCAGACAGAAGAAAATGCTTTTAACTTAGAAAAAAGAGGCAGACACCGGCTGCAGCATTACAAGGAGCCATATAGGGGGAGCAAGAGGGACCTCTGGAGGACTGAGGAGCCACACCCCAGAGCCAATGATGCAATACCGGCCTGCACCCAATCCAGAAAGGGAAGAATTCCTTTTAAAAGCCCAGACACAGGAGACACAAGAGACACAGGAAGGAAGCTAACCCTGGAAGGAGAAAGGAGAGCTTTCCTGGAAGTAGAGAAGGACCAGGGAATAGGAGTCTTGACAGAAGGAACCGGCCCAGCAGACTCAGCAGAACCAGGTGAAGGAATCCGCTTCCAATATCCCAAGAGGGGAGAGGATACGCTTTCCAAGTGGAAAAGATACAAAGAAGAAGCTAACCCTGGAAGGAGGAGGACTGTGCCAGAGAGTCCTGGACCTGAGTCTGGCAGAGGCCAGCAACCTTTGAAAGACACCACGAGGAGTAACCAAGAAGGAGGTGAAAGAGTTACTTTGAAAGGTAACATTCTTGGCCCAGAGAGAAAGAAGCTGTGGTGCGAGTGTGGCTTAACCCCAGCAGAAGGCCGGCCGGCGAACTGGAGGCCTACCTTGGTGTCAGAGAAGCCAAACCACAGCAGGAGCAAGCATCAACCCTCACTTGGCCGCGATAAACCCAAAAGGAAAGGTAATCACTATTTTACTGATTGTGATTTTATGAATGCTGTGACGCAGGAGGAGCAGGGCCTAGAGGAATGCTGTCCTTCTAGAACTATTGTGCTACAAAATACAAACCTGTGCCAAACAAGAAACTCTCTAGTAAAAGAGCAGTAGGCGAGAGAAACTGTCCTCACTCTAGAGGTGTACAAAACCAAGGCTTACCTTTGGATGCAGTGCATTGGGACATCGTACAAACATTGTATAAAAAGCCTGAATGTGAGCCACTAGATAT
The DNA here is from genome assembly GCA_033557465.1 of Ichthyophis bannanicus. Classification (NCBI taxonomy): domain Eukaryota; kingdom Metazoa; phylum Chordata; class Amphibia; order Gymnophiona; family Ichthyophiidae; genus Ichthyophis; species Ichthyophis bannanicus. The sequence continues at coordinate 1,173,821,061 of CM066031.1, forward strand.
TCCTGACTGTGAACCAATGCAGGTGGAATTCCCGGATGACCTTTCGGACCCCGAGATGGATTGCAGCTATTGCCTGGCAGAAAGCTTTGAGCCCTTAGCCGAGGAGTAGAGCTGTGGTCTGGGGGAAGGTTTGAATCTGTGTTTCTTATAGTACTGCTGTGAAGTTAACAGGTCTAACTCAGTTCATGTTTCTTTTTCTTTCAACCTGAAGCAAGGACATTTTTGTGTTGATGTAAATTCTGAGCTATTGAACCTATTTGCAATACGGGAAATAAAAGCCTTTATTCTCCCTACACTCGGACTGTTATATTCTTCGGAGCTTTGGTTACCCAGAAGGCTACCAGGACTATAAAAACCTGGGCCCTGTCTTTGAGCTAAACTCCACCATAAAATATTTTTGTGTCCACTCTCCCTCTTGTGACATCCCGGTGCCACCGGGGGGGGGGGGGCGGTGTGACATAAAATTGGCGTAGTTATTGGATTTTTGCCCAGAACGTACGTCAGCGCCAAAAAGGAAAAGTCTTGGTTGTGCTGCTGGAAAAAAAATCCCTAAAACCCGGAGTGGATCAGCTGGAGAAACTGGACCGGAGGAGAAAAGACCCGGAGCGGAGTAGCTGAAAACCCGGAACGGATTGGGGAAATCCTGAACAAGGAAAATCCTGTTGCCGATTCCTCAAGCAGAGAGCTGTGGCGAGCAACAGTAACTTCCGTTCCAATGCTGATTACACACTAAACTCAGGTGCACCATGGAGCCAAGAGAGCTATGCGCATGGATGGCCCACCAGTTTGACAAACAAGCAGAGGTGGCGCTGAAGAATCAGGCCCAAGTGTTGCAAACCGATGCTTCGGAGATGGGCCTCGGTGCCGTGCTGTCCCAGATACAGGATGGGTCAGAACATCCTATTCTGTTCCTGAGTAGAAAACTATCGCTGGCGGAATGAAAGTACGCTACGATTGAGAGAGAATGTCTCGCTATTAAGTGGGCCATAGAGGCACTAAAATTCTATCTAACGGGGAGGAAATTTGTCCTCATAACCGACCACGCCCCTCTAAAGTGGTTACATACCATGAAGAACGAAAATAACAGATTGACCAGATAGTATATGGCTTTGCAGCCTTATGATTTCCGAATAGAGCACCGAGCTGGGAAACTACACTTTAATGCGGACGCAATGTCGCGTATTCCGTGCTGTGTGGAAGAGGCTTCACCAGCCCGTCATATTTTAAGAGGGGGGATATGTGATACTGCAGACCCTCCGCAGACAGAAGAAAATGCTTTTAACTTAGAAAAAAGAGGCAGACACCGGCTGCAGCATTACGAGGAGCCATATAGGGGGAGCAAGAGGGACCTCTGGAGGACTGAGGAGCCACACCCAGAGCCAATGATGCAATACCGGCCTGCACCCAATCCAGAAAGGGAAGAATTCCTTTTAAAAGCCCAGACACAGGAGACACAAGAGACACAGGAAGGAAGCTAACCCTGGAAGGAGAAAGGAGAGCTTTCCTGGAAGTAGAGAAGGACCAGGGAATAGGAGTCTTGACAGAAGGAACCGGCCCTGCAGACTCAGCAGAACCAGGTGAAGGAATCCGCTTCCAATATCCCAAGAGGGGAGAGGATACGCTTTCCAAGTGGAAAAGATACAAAGAAGAAGCTAACCCTGGAAGGAGGAGGACTGTGCCACAGAGTCCTGGACCTGAGTCTGGCAGAGGCCAGCAACCTTTGAAAGACACCACGAGGAGTAACCAAGAAGGAGGTGAAAGAGTTACTTTGAAAGGTAACATTCTTGGCCCAGAGAGAAAGAAGCTGTGGTGCGAGTGTGGCTTAAGCCCAGCAGAAGGCCGGCCGGCGAACTGGAGGCCTACCTTGGTGTCAGAGAAGCCAAACCACAGCAGGAGCAAGCATCAACCCTCACTTGGCCGCGATAAACCCAAAAGGAAAGGTAATCACTATTTTACTGATTGTGATTTTATGAATGCTGTGACGCAGGAGGAGCAGGGCCTAGAGGAATGCTGTCCTTCTAGAACTATTTGTGCTACAAAATACAAACCTGTGCCAAACAAGAAACTCTCTAGTAAAAGAGCAGTAGGCGAGAGAAACTGTCCTCACTCTAGAGGTGTACAAAACCAAGGCTTACCTTTGGATGCAGTGCATTGCGACATCGTACAAACATTGTATAAAAAGCCTGAATGCGAGCCACTAGATATTCCTGACTGTGAACCAATGCAGGTGGAATTCCCGGATGACCTTTCGGACCCCGAGATGGATTGCAGCTATTGCCTGGCAGAAAGCTTTGAGCCCTTAGCCGAGGAGTAGAGCTGTGGTCTGGGGGAAGGTTTGAATCTGTGTTTCTTATAGTACTGCTGTGAAGTTAACAGGTCTAACTCAGTTCATGTTTCTTTTTCTTTCAACCTGAAGCAAGGACATTTTTGTGTTGATGTAAATTCTGAGCTATTGAACCTATTTGCAATACGGGAAATAAAAGCCTTTATTCTCCCTACACTCGGACTGTTATATTCTTCGGAGCTTTGGTTACCCAGAAGGCTACCAGGACTATAAAAACCTAGGCCCTGTCTTTGAGCTAAACTCCACCATAAAATATTTTTGTGTCCACTCTCCCTCTTGTGACATCCCGGTGCCACCGGGGGTGGGGGGGGGGGGGTGGTGTGACACTATACATGTGCATTCCTTTTTGCCCAAATAGAAAAATTGATGAAAATTAAGATTTTTGGTTCATCATGGCATCAACTGATTGAGCATTCATGCTCAGAAAATTTGCACAAATCGCCATTCATGAACTTCATTTGCATCAGTCAGACATACTGGCACTAACAAGAGTGGAGGAGTAGCCTAATGCTTAAGAACCCAGAGACCAGGGTTTGATTCCCACTAGCACGCCTTGTGCCCTTGGACAATTCGCTTAAACCTCCATTGCCTCAGAAAAATCCAAATTATCAAGGTCCCTGTTTAATGTACATTACCAAGTTTAAGTTTCAAGGTAAACCACTTTGATTGAAATGATGAAGCGGTATATAAAACCTGTTAAATAAAAAAAAAAAAAAAATAATCCAGGAGGGGAAAGAAGTCAAGTAAGGGTCACCAGCATAAGGCACTTGAGTCAATCATGCTGCAAATCTTTGACAGGCAGTCAGAGTTCTGCAAATTCCATGACTAATGAGTTCACAGCAGGGCTGGAACAGATAGCCAGCCCAAGCCTCAGAGAACTACTTTGTCTTTGGCTCTCACAGAGTGATGGAGTGCTAGCTGGGATTTAGGATTGCAAAGAAGAAATAGCAATTTGGCTGTGGTTGGTGTAGGATTGGAAAGAAGAAAACAAAACATAACAATCTGATTACTGGCTAGGGCTTTGTCTGGAGCTAAGGAGGATTTTAAGGAAGAAAAAAAACAGCTTCAAGCCTGACTTTGAATCATTAAGGAGAGACTTTTGGCTGGGGTTTGCTTGCCTTGCTGGTTCAAAGCACAAAATAAAATCAAGCAGTTTTTTCTGAGAGTGTTTTTGTCTCTCTTATTGCTGTGAAGTCTGCTGCCATATCACTAGGGGCTTGAAAAGTTTGTGTAAGGCAGGGAGTATCTTTGCACTTTGCTACAACAGAGCCAATGGCAGAAGAAAAGCTTGCTGTATCCAAATCTATGTATCCAGAAAAATAACAAAAAACTGGTCAACAAAAAAATGTTACTCAAAATATATACTATATATTATATGCGACCACAAATCAGTACCTACTTACTCTCCTGTCCTTCCCAAAGGATTTGTTTCAAATTCAAAAACATATAGGGGGTCACTCCATGCAGCGTTTAGCGGGGATGAATGTCTGGTCTGGATGTACATCCCCTGCCAAACGCTTGTGCCCGATGCCGAACCCAAAGCTCCCTGCATTTACAGAGGAGATATGTGGGGGGCTCTGGATGGGGGTAGGGGGGGCTGAAGGAGGATCGTGGGCGGGGTGGAGGCGGGCCCATGATCCCGGATGTACAGGGCCGATTACAGTCGCAGCCTTGTACATCTGGGAAGGCAGAGTTGGCTGGGGAACTTATTCCACCTCAGAGGTGGAATAAATCCCCCCAAGGAAGTGGCACCCAAGAACCCCAACCTATGTGAGCATCAGTGGGAGGTTCCCCGCAGCCTGATCCCGGTCTTGGCAGGCCCTATCGGGGTTGTGCGGCAGGGATCTACATGTTTTATCTGGTGTGGGGTATTGGGGCTCAAGCATGGTGTCCCAGTTCCATTGCAACAGGACGCCATGGCACCGAAGTTCCATGCAGGAGCATTGGGAGGGCTTTATGGGGAGTGAGCTGGACATGCAGAAGGACTGAATCGCGGCATGCCCTGCCCGTTCAGGCCCTTTGCACCCGATTCTGCTGCCATGGCAACATCTAGCTCCCGTGGCTGTAGAATTGGGTGCAAATCCAGCCTGTATAGATTTTGGACATTCGGACGGGCCCCGATCAGAATAGGGCCCATACTAAATAAACTTTTCATAAATATTTCTATTCATTTTTAATTTTTTTATTTTAACTGTATACCTACAAGAAAAGTCAATCTAGAAACTAAAATGGACATTATGAAAAACGAGAGATAGCTCACTCTTAGCCAGGCAGATTATCTTGTCTGCTGGCACCAAAAGAAAATCATCATCATTATCTCCTGATAAGTTCTTAAAGGACTTGAAAATTACTTATAAGTGGCACCATCTTCAAAAAACAGCATCAGGGCAATAACTTGCATTGGGATATCCTCCTTCCACTCATGCAAGGAATGGCTTCACAAACGCCATTGCTGTTATCTTGAGATAGTCTAACATACATTTTGTCTCTAGAGATTCCAGTGATAGTCCAATATTCTCATTACATCACCATGAAGATCTGACCTGGCCAGTTTTCATCCTGTTATGGGTGTCATCACTGTATATGGACGGTTATGAGATTTTCACTGATGAAACCCAGAAAAGGATGAGACCTGGCCAGGTTGGATCTTCACGGTGATGTAATGAGAATATTGGACAATCACTGGAATCTCTAGAAACAAAATGTATGTTGGACTATCTCAAGACAGCAGTAACAGCGTTTGCGAAGACATTCCCTGCATGATTGGAAGAAGGATATCCCAATGCAAGTTAAGTGTTTTGATTATTGCCTTGATGCTGTTTTTTGCGATTCTTTAAGTAAACTTATTGAGAGATAGCGATGATGATATTCTTTTGGTGCTATCAGATGAGAATCTGCCTGGCTAAGAGTGAGCTAGCTTTCGTTTTGCTTTATAAAGTTTTTCATCATTAGCAAAACACTCCAGATATGCTATGGTCTTCCTAGATATATCAGGTAGATGTTGAAGAGCATGGCAGATAGTGTGGATCCTTGGGGTACTCCTTGGTGTTGCCGGAAGGGGGGCGAGGTTGATATGTTTGTGTGGATCAATTGTTGTCTATTGGTTAGGTAGGACTGAAACCATTGAAGTACGGTGTTTTTGATGCCAATTGTTTGTAGTCTGCGTATTAGGATGTTGTGGGAGATGGTGTCGAAGGCTGCTGATGTATCTATTTACCTTCTTCTCACAAAACAGAGTCTCTATGAGCACTTAACTCTCCGTAGTTGCAGTAGTTGTTGGTATCTGTAACTGTAGAACTTTCTTGATAGATTTGATGACTTTGGTATTCCTTTCATGGGAGCTCTTGTGGATGTAAACGCCGGTGTTGCTCAGCTGACGGTAGTTCCCGAACACCCACCTACTACCTAAGCTTTAAATAAACCAAAAATAGAAAACCCTATCTTACAAACCAGCGAACAATCACTGTAAAACTATTCAGTACAGATTTAAAATTCCCTAACTGACTAAATAAAACAAAGTATAATTAATGTCCCTAAATAATGAAACCTATTCTTTACTGTTTTCCCTAACTACTAACAGAGCTTCATTTAAGAATTCACTTCCCAAGACAATGCACTCATTCATCAATCTCATTATATGGTTTCAGGCATATTTCTCATCATCAACGACGTCAGTCACTTACTGTGCAGGTATCCTTTCACTTTAAGGTTTCAGGCACAACATACTAAAGGCTATTTAATAGCAAAGCACTCCTCAAATGACACTTCCACTTCCTCTCAGTCTCTTTCTTTTAGAGAGCTCTCATGGAATCTTCAACCAATGTCACTTGCTTCACTACCTGGCAATACTTCTCAATCAGTACTGTCCAGTGCCACACAAAATCAGTGTTATCATTTACTTAGCCTGATTTTCATATAGTCCTAACAGCAATTCCACTCTCAAAAACAATTTCTCACATATTGGTACCTTTTTACTAGCAAAAATAGTACATTTTTCAGACACAGCATAACACACTTCTGCTTTCTTTCACTGTCCAAGCTCTTCTCCAACTATATTTTTCCTGTTGTCAAGGTTACATTGACTCTTCTAACATCACCTATTTGCATTCAAGCTGTTGTCAAGGTTACGGTGACTCTTCTAACATCACCTATTTGCATTCCAGAGCCGCTAACCAATCACAGGCATGCTTTAGGAATATGCAAATGAGGCAATAAAACATGTTCTGAATTCTGCAAAAATCAGTTTTCTTTTCAACTGTATGTTCCCATTAAAGTGAATGGCAAAACCTTAGCTTGGAAGTTTTACACATTAAAGACTTTCCAGACCTCCTGCACTGCACAATTTGCTTGTATACAGTTATCCTGTTAAAACCATGTTTTATTGTAAGTTCAGTGCTGAGCTCCTGCACTGTTCAGTTTTTGTTAGATGTAAACCGCACTGATCCCAAAGAGCGCGGTATATAAGAAAGTTAAATAAATAAAAAATAAAAATAATCCAAAATCTATAATCTTATTCAGCTTATCTAACTTAAATACTCTATTATTTCCAAATTTAAATTCATACATTTAACCCTTAGGTTACAGTTGCCCGAGTTTAAAATCAATGTTGTCCCCAACATTTTCATCCTATATTTTCATTCTTCTCATCCATCCAGTATCCAACACAGCCAAATTCAGTTTGATCTTCCCTATATTAATTTCATGGGGTTTCGCTACTAAACGTTTACTTAGATTTTTTTTTCTTAATGCAACCTTGTATTACTTATTTAATTTAAACCATGTTAACAGTACTTTCAACAACCACATTACAATATAATTAATTCACAGATACAACAATATTCCCCAGATTCAGAATACATACAATTCTGATTCACAATCTTACCTATCGTCTGACAAGATTGCTTCAAATTTACCAATCAGAATTGTCTGCTTAGCTCCCTTGGTTACAAAGGTACGAAGTACCTAACTTTGGTATTATATTGATATCACATTTGTTTTCTCTTCTACTATCCCAAAGTTAATTCAACTTATAATTTTCTCGTAGAAATGCTGAACACATTCCTTTATTTTCTCTAGTGGACCTACGTATCACATCCAAATCCTCTTCAGGAATGCTTATGTCTTGTTGCACAGGTGTTACATTATTTAGATTGATATAGGTTCTTACCCAACACCACTTTTCAGCATTGGATACTCTTGGATTTTTCTTTTCCTCATCCAAATCTGAATCAAGGTTTACAATAGTTTTCTGTAGTTGTATCTTAATACCGGACTCTGAATGTTCAGTTTCTACTAAATATCTTTTAAGCAAATTCCTATGTACTATTTTAGTACTACCAGCCTCATTTTGAATTTTATAAACATTTTGATTGGTGCCAAATCTTTCAATCACCTCATAAATTTCTTTTTCCCAAAGGTCTTGTATTTTATGCCTCCCCGGAAAATTTTGTATTCGTAGCAACACCTTATCTCCTGGTATCAATTCCACCGTTTGGGCTTTCCGGTCAAAATTGCGCTTGATCTTCCAGAAATTTTTTTTAAAATTCTCTCGAGCAATTTCTCGGGCAACATTTAATTTCTCTCTTTGTATTTGGACCCAGTGTTCGGGACTATTTACCTCATAACTGTATGTCATCTCCTCTGTTATTAACGGACAGAAGGGTAGTAGTGTCTCCACCCCTAAAAACAGATACACAGGTGCGAAACCGGTTGATGAATGTATGGAGCTGTTAAATATTTGATTTACTTCTGTAATATATTCTGACCACTTTCTCTTTTTATCTTCGGGAAAGGTTCGTAAGATGGAATGCATTGTTTTGTTAAAATGTTCACACCTCCCATTTCCTTGCGGGTGGTATGGGGTGGTTCTTGTCTTAGTTATATTATATCATTTGCATAGCTCTTTGATAATTGCAGATTCAAAATTTCTACCCTGGTCTGTATGTAATCGCTCAGAGATACCATACACTGATAACCACCTCGTAATTAGCATTTTAGCAGTTGTCTTTGCAATTTGGTTTCTGGTGGGCACTGCAATAGTGAACCTTGTGAACATATCAGTTAGGATTAAAACGGATTCATATCCTCTATTATCCTTTTCCAACACTGTAAAATCAACAGTCAAGACTTCTAGGGGTTTAGTTATGTGGAAACAACCTAATTTTTCTCTCTCTTGTGGACATGGCAATTTAGCAAAGCAACATCTAGAATGATTCCCTATCCAATTTTCAATATCTTTCTTCATGTTTACCCAGAAATGTTGTTTGCGGATGTTTTTGAAAGTGGTTTCCAGCCCAAAGTGACCAGCTTTGTTATGGAAATTAGACAATATTTCACTTTTTAAAGCATCTGGTACTACCACTTGCCATATAATATCTCCATGATGGCAATCTTCATATTTCCGATATAATATATTGTTTCTTACTACCAATCTATCTCTTTGTTTCCACAGAGTTTTCACAGTTACCGTAGCCTGTCTCCACACTTCCTCAGAGGGATTGTCTTCTACCCAACCTAACACTACTTTTATCACCAAGTCCTCTTGTTGTCTCTGAAAGATCTCTTCTTGAGGTTTTTCTATAAGTATAGATCTATTTAACACAGGTAATTGCTTTATTTGTATTACTTTGTTTGGCTGGCTTTCTTTTCCCGATTTTACTGTTTTTAACCGTAAAAAATCTTTTTCTTCAGTATCTTCAACTTCAGGTTCTAGCTCTTCAGGCAGACGGGACAGGATATCTACATTCTGGTTTAGTCTCCCTGGCTTATATTCAACCGTGAAATTCAACTCCGCTAACTGGGCTAACCACCTTTGCTCAATGGCCTGAATCTTTGCGGTCTCCAAATACTTCAATGGATTGTGATCGGTGCGTAATATAAACTTCTTGTAGATCAGGTATTCCCGGAACTTATCTGTTGCGACCCACTTTAGTGCCAGTACGTAACTCTACTTTAAAGGCAGAATAATTGCTTGCATTCCGTTCTGTCTTTCTGAGGCCTCGACTGGCATATGCTATGACTCTTTCCTCCCCTGCTTGGTATTGACTCAGTATAGCTCCTAGCCCTCTAGAACTAGCATCTGTGGTTAGTATGAAAGGTTCGTCGAAGATTGGGAATGCCAATACAGGAGAAGATACCAGATTTTTTTTCAGCATTTCAAAAGCCACTTGACATTCATCGGACCAGACAACTTCATTTTTCTTGTTCTCTTTTTCAGCTTTTCCCGTGAGACAATGTAGAGGTTTTGCAATCTGTGCAAAATTAAGGACGAATCGGCGATAGAAACTTACGAAGCGCAAAAAACTGCGTACTTCTGTTTTGGTTTTGGGAACCTTCCAGTACTGTATGGTTTGAATCTTTTCCAAGTCAGCTGATACTCCTTTTTTAGACACTATATAACCCAAAAATTTTACTTCTTTACTGAGTAATTTACATTTGTTTGGTTTTAATTTGAGCCCACATTCTTCTAAACGCTGAAATACTTTTCCTAAACGTTCCAAATGTTTCTCAAAAGTTGGTGCATTTATAAGGATATCATCTAAATACAAGAGTAAGATGTCAAATACGTATTCATCCAGTACAGTCTCCATTAATCTTTGGAAGCTAGCGGGTGCATTACAAAGTCCAAAGGGCATACTTGTCCACTCGAAAAGTCCAAACGGAGTAGTGACGGCAGTCTTCTCAATATCTTCTGAGGCCATTCCCAACTGGAAGTAACCAGAGGTTAAATCTAATGACGTAAACCAAGTCGAAGTTCCTAATACATCCAATGCTTCATCAATCCTTGGCAGTGGGTAAGCGTCTTTAATGGTAACAGCATTAAGTTTACGAAAATCACAGCAGAAACGAAGACTTCCATCCTTCTTTTTAATGATTACCGCTGGACTGGCCCACGGACTACAACTTTTGCGAAGGATCCCTTGTTGCACTAGCCCATTGATGTGTTCTTTAAATTCTTCGAATAAATGTGGAGATACCCTACGGTAAGGCTGCTTGATGGGTAGTGTATTTCCCATTTTTATTTTATGTTCTACTATATTTGTGAACCCAATATCACTATCACTTGTCGAGAAGACGTGTCTATGTTTCCACAATAATTGTCTTAATTGCTCTGCTTGCTGTACATTCAATAAATTCCAATCAATTTTAAGTTTTGACAAGCCCTTTTCCCAATTGCTTTCACTAGTCGACTCTGAATTCTTTAACTGTTTCAGCTCCATGATCTCAGCCAGCTTACTTATCTCCGCTACTCTCATCCTAGGAGGTAAGGTTATGTCTTGCTCTCCTACGTTGATCACCCAAAGAGGCACTCTCCCTGCTGTTTGCTGCACCAAAACTTTAGCCACCATCAGTTTGTTCGGGATACTTGCAGTCGGAGTAGCTGTTACTACCAATGGGCCATCCCATTTCCTAACACTATTACATCTCCCTAGGATACTTTTTCAGAACATGCGGGTACCAGCTGTCCTACCCTTCCCAAGACTTTGACAAAACCCACATTAGGCTCTATTTGTTTCTTCTTTGCGCATATCTCCGTTATTACTCTTAAAAATTTTACCGGTTCGAGAGTGAAACAGGATAAGTCTCGGAATAACCCCTCTAGGTGTGTCAAAACATTCATATCCACTATTCCTTGGGCAGCACTTTCTTCCATTCTTCCTTCTTTAAAGTTTTCTTGCACCACAGAAATGCATCGTTGTGATATTACTTGTCCAAGACACTGCACAGTCGCATCTATATATCCTAATACTGGTAGCTCTGTCCCATTCACTGCCATCAATTTTAGTTGGGAGGCATCTTGCAATTGATTTGGGCTCGGAAAGGTTTTGTAATAAAAACTAGACAATATTGTCGATATGCTTGATCCCATATCCAGCATACAGGTTACTTCAATTCCATTGATTTTTACTTTTACCAATGGACTAGATCCCACAGCCTTTTCTCCAAATAATTTGCCTTCCTGCCCATCTCCCTTACGTTCTGTCATTTGTCTTCTCACGGTAGCCTTCCTTTCAGTTTCTCTTTCTGCTGCTTCACCTAAATGACTTCTCCGAAGAGATTCATTATTATCACTTTGTGTATTAACGTTACTGCAACTACTATTTCCACTGTCTGATGGAGCTGTACGAGGAAATTTTTCATTCCTACAATAACGAGCAATGTGTCCTGATTCATGACATTTTAAACATATTTTTTGTCCTGTCGATAAACTACTAGAAGCTTCTCTAGCTAGGAATTCACCTCTGTTCCATTTATAACCGATATTTCCATTGCCATTATATTCGCTTCTCACATCCCTATTCCACCTTTCCTGTCTCTGCATTTCCCATTCGTGGTCTTGCCTTTCTGTCCACTGTGTAAATAATCTTGTTAACTGCCCAATCATAGCTGCAGCTGTATCTCCACCCGCTGTTCCATCTCCTGCATCTTCCCTCAGTCTCTGTAGTATTTTCTTAGGTTCTATCATTGTTGGGACTCTCTCCTCTCCGGCCCACCTTATGACAGCGTGTAACAAATTTGCGAATCCCATATTCGGATTATCCTCATGCCTCTTTGTTATTTCTCTTCAGAGTGCAGCATCCCTTAATCCCAAAATGAACTGTTCTTTCAATGTCTCTTCTGGTGTTCCCATTCTTCTTCAATCTTTTAATATAATGTCCATTTTCTGCTGTAATTTATATCCGTACACTCGTATGGTCTCCTTATCTTCTTGTTTTGCATTGTAGAGTTCTTGAATCCTCAATCCCAATGCCACCTTATCTCCATACACTTGGCATAGCATATCAAAAATTTCATCCACCGTACATTCTCTCGGTAAGGAATATTTAACTGTGTCCACCGCCAAGCCTTTTAAATGGTCACGAATCACATCCACTTGGTCCTCTGGTGAGATCTTTAGAATTCTCATTCTAGTTCTAACTTTCTCAATCCAATCTTCTACATTCAGATCTGACATCTCCTTCTGAAACCCTGAGAATTCTGGGATCATCTTATCTTGTGGGATCACCACTGTATTCGTAATTATCCGAGGCCTCATTCCACCATTTCCGGTTTCCTCTTCAATTGTTCAATTACTTCTTCTTTTCACCTCAGGAGATAAGTGTGTGGAGTGGAGGAGTGGCCTAGTGGTTGGGGCAAGGTACTTCAGGCCGGAAGGTCGGGGGTTCAAATCCCACTAGAGGACAGCAACCTTGGGCCGGAAGGACTGGGGTTTCTAGTCCCACAGGTGCTCCTTGTGGTCTTGGGCAAGCCACTTAACCCTCCATAGCCCATGTTCCCTGTAATATAGTTATCTCCAAGTTATAATGCCCTGTTCAATGTAATTTCAGTTTGTTCAATGTAAACCGCACTGATGCAGAATAGCACGGTATATAAGAGAATGTAAATAAAATAAATAAAAATAAATAAATAAATAAGTATGCCTACCAAACAAAATTTTACCCACTCTTTCCCATTAAGAATACAACTTCAAACACAATACAATCCAATTTTTTATTTCACTGCTCCTCAGTGTCTGCTGAAACTTTCAATGTTGATTAATCACTGTATAATAAATGTCTTTAACCAAAAATTCAGAGTCTTTAATACCTAGTACCAAATTCAACTACTTATTTACCCTGTTCTTAAGCCTGAAACTTGTCAGAAAATCCTGCCGACTATGCCAAAAGTTTATAACCTTGCTGTGTCTGAGTTCACCTTCACCTCTAGATATGATGGTGGTAGTCGTGGCCAAGAAGTGATGCAAACCCAGACAACAAGGCAAAAATAAACTAACCTCATTCACTTCTCAGAGCAAAATGAATGAAATAAACTAAAAGGATTTCTTGAGCTCAAGTTCCAAGTGATAAGTATAACAATTATATTTGTTATTATAGATGGTTATACCTAATAACAGATTTAATTTACATTGCATTCAGAATCTTGTTCTTTTTTTTCCAAACCTGAACATTTATATAACTTTTATCTTTACAGAAAACTTCATACAGAACTTCTATCAACTTCTATTCACAGGTATGTATCTATTTTCCTTTTTCTCACAAAACAGAGTCTCTATGAGCACTTAACTTTCCGTAGTTGCAGTAGTTGTTGGTATCTGTAGCTGTAGAACTTTCTTGATAGATTTGATGACTTTGGTATTCCTTTCGTGGGAGCTCTTGTGGATGTAAACGCCGGTGTTGCTCAGCTGACGGTAGTTCCCGAACACCCACCTACTACCTAAGCTTTAAATAAACCAAAAATAGAAAACCCTATCTACCTTACAAACCAGCGAACAATCACTGTAAAACTATTCAGTACAGATTTAAAATTCCCTAACTGACTAAATAAAACAAAGTATAATTAATGTCCCTAAATAATGAAGCCTATTCTTTACTGTTTTCCCTAACTACTAACAGAGCTTCATTTAAGAATTCACTTCTCAAGACAATGCACTCATTCATCAATCTCATTATATGGCTTCAGGCATATTTCTCATCATCAACGACGTCAGTCACTTACTGTGCAGGTATCCTTTCACTTTAAGGTTTCAGGCACAACATACTAAAGGCTATTTAATAGCAAAGCACTCCTCAAATGACACTTCCACTTCCTCTCAGTCTCTTTCTTTTAGAGAGCTCTCATGGAATCTTCAACCAATGTCACTTGCTTCACTACCTGGCAATACTTCTCAATCAGTACTGTCCAGTGCCACACAAAATCAGTGTTATCATTTACTTAGCCTGATTTTCATATAGTCCTAACAGCAATTTCACTCTCAAAAACAATTTCTCACATATTGGTACCTTTTTACTAGCAAAAATAGTATATTTTTCAGACACAGCATAACACACTTCTGCTTTCTTTCACCATCCAAGCTCTTCTCCAACTATATTTTTCCTGTTGTCAAGGTTACGGTACTCTTCTGACATCTCCTATTTGCATTCAAGCTGTTGTCAAGGTTACGGTGACTCTTCTAACATCACCTATTTGCATTCCAAAGCCGCTAACCAATCACAGGCATGCTTTAGGAATATGCAAATGAGGCATTAAAACATGTTCTGAATTCTGAAAAAATCAGTTTTCTTTTCAACTGTATGTTCCCATTAAAGTGAATGGCAAAACCTTAGCTTGGAAGTTTTACACATTAAAGACTTTCCAAAATAGTCCAAAATCTATAATCTTATTCAGCTTATCTAACTTAAATACTCTATTATTTCCAAATTTAAATTAATACATTTAACCCTTAGGTTACATTCCCAAAGGTAAATTCATACATTCATAAATGGTTTATAAAAATTATATAACTTTATCAAAACTTTAAAAAACAAACTTATCTGTGGGAGTGACAACAAAATCAACATTAATTCATGCTTTGAAATCCATTTCTGCATTAGGGAATCAGATGAAAAATCAGCCTGGACCACCTCTTCACAGGTTCAAATGAAAATCACCAACTTTATTCAAAAGTTTCTGCTAATCATCCGAGAGCTATACAGAAGAATTCTTTTGTTCCTGCTGATTGTGAGCACTCTGGAACCTGAGTAAAGATGACTGAACAAATATCATAGAAACATAGATGCCACCCCGACTCCCACCCACCCCTAGTGAGCACTCTTGCTTTATAGGGCACCTCCCCCTTTAACAAATCACAGAGAATTGGACCAGCACATTTTGAATATAATTAAAGAGATTTAACTGCTTTTTCTCTGAAAGGACAGCTGCGAAACCGGCTGGTACTTGGTAGATCTCTCTCTTTTGCTTTAACAGATACCTAAGCTCCACGAACAGAACAATGGCTGGGAAAAATCGTATTGCTAAAGCTGTTGCCCCCATTACAGCTTCTGCCTCGGTCCAGACAGAGGTCCTAATGCCAGTTGAAGGACCGGTTCCATGTGCAGGATGCCTGCATGCTGAAGCTCTGAGGAAACAAGTGGAGGAACTCAGAGAGGAGGTGGCGAGGCTGAGGAGCATTCGAGACAGTGAGAAGTACATTGATGAGATGCTTCTTGCAGCAACCAAGCTCTCCAGCAAAGGAGAAGATGGGTGCCAACAGAATGTCGATGGTTGGACACAAGTCACCAGGGCCTGCAAAATCACCAATCCAACTTCTCCAGCCCTTGAATTGAAGAACCATTATACAGCCCTGGAAGTGGAGGAGGTGAAAGCATCCCTGGAAAGGGAAGAACCAGAGTTCAAGTACCCAAAGTTGCAGAATCAGTGACCAGAAGGAAACGAAGGGTAGTGGTGGTTGGAGACTCTCTTCTGAGGGGTACTGAGGCGTCCATCTGCCGACCAGACTTGATGTCCAGAGAGGTATACTGTCTACCTGGTGCCAAAATCCAAGATGTTATGGAGAGTTTGCCGAGACTCATCAAGCCCACTGACTATTACCCAATGTTGCTAATCCATGTTGGAACAAATGATACTGCCAAGTATACCTCGGAATGTATCAAAAGTGACTTCATGGCTCTGGGACAGAGGGTGAAGCAGTTAGGTGCACAGGTGGTGTTCTCTTCAATCCTCCCTGTTGAGGGTAAAGGCCAAGGCAGAGAGGCTCGCATCCTGGAGATGAATGCATGGCTGCATGGATGGTGTCATCGAGAGCGTTTTGGTTTCCTAAACCATGGGATGCTGTTCCAAGGGTTGCAGAGCAGAGATGGCATCCATCTGTCCAAGAAAGGTCAACGCGTCTTCGGTAGTAGACTGGCTAATCTACTGAAGAGGGCTTTAAACTAGATTCGTTGGGGATGGGTGAAGAAAGCCCCCAGGTAAGTGAAAGCCCCCAGGTAGGTGATACATTAAATACCTTTATGGAAATGGGTAACAGGGGTAACATATGGAAAGCAGTGTGTATTAATGCCCGTAACATGGGAAATAAGATCCCTGAAGTTGAAGCTTTGGTGGGAGTGGCTGACTTGGATTTAGTGGCAGTTACAGAAACATGGTTCACAGAAAACCATGACTGGGATGTAACTATACCTGGCTATACTTTATTCAGAAAGGACAGGGTAGGAAGAAGGGGAGGAGGAGTGGCATTATATGTAAAAACTACTATTAAAGCTTTGGAATTACAGAGCTTAAAAGGGAGAGAGGAGGCATTGTGGGTTAAACTAGAAAGAGGGAAAGAGAAATCTATTTGCATTGGTGTGATATACAGACCTCCCTCACAAGAGGAAGAGGTGGACAGAGAGTTAATTGAAGACATACGCAGCATTGCTAGGAAAGGGGAAGTGCTACTGATAGGAGATTTCAATATACCAGATGTTGATTGGCACATTCCTGCTGCAGTATCATCTAGAAGTAAGGAGATCCTGGATTCTCTACAGGGAGAACTATTCAGGCAATTGGTAACAGACCCCACACGTGAAGGGGCCATACTGGACTTGGTGCTTACCAATGGTGAAAGTGTTTCTGATGTTGTAGTGGGAGATCATTTTGCATCCAGTGATCACCAGATGGTGTGGTTCAGTATTAGGACTAGGGCTGTTAGAATCCATTCCAAGGTGAGGATCTTAGACTTTAGGAAGACTAACTTTGCGAAGATGGGCCAATACCTCAGGGAGTCGTTAGTGGGATGGGAACAGCTGGGGGATGTAGAAAAACAGTGGGCAAAACTGAAAGGGGGTATTTTAAGGGCAACCAACCTTTTTGTTAAAATGGTAAATAAAGGCAAAAGGAACAGGAGACCGCTATGGTTCTTGAAGGAAGTAGCTGAAAAAGTGAAGAAAAAGAGGGAGGCCTTCATGAAATACAAGAGATCACAGAGAGAGGAAGACAGGCATCTGTATTTGGAAAAACTTAGAGAAGCTAGCAAAGTAGTCAAGAAGGCAAAGATTCAAAAGGCGGAGGAAATAGCCAATGTAATAAAATGGGGGGATAAGACATTTTTCAGATATATTAGTGAGAAGAGGAAGGGCAAAAGTGGTATTGTCAGACTCAAGGGTGCAGGGGGGGAATATGTAGAAGCTGATAAGGATAAAGCGGAATTGCTTAACAAATATTTTTGTTCTGTGCTCACAGATGAAGATCCAGGAGCAGGACCTCAGAAAACACCCACAAATAAGAACAGAAGCGAGGGACATCTTGAACAATTTTCAGAAGACTGTGTTCGTGAGAAACTATCTCAACTTAAAGTAGACAAAGCGATGGGACCGGATGGGATACACCCTAGAATACTGAGGGAACTTGGGGACGTTCTAGCAACTCCACTGACTGACCTTTTCAATGCCTCGTTGGAGTCAGGAGTGGTGCCAAAGGACTGGAGAGAGGCTCATGTGGTGCCTTTACACAAAAGCGGAAGTAAGGATGTGGTTGAAAACTACAGGCCGGTTAGTTTAACTTCGGTGGTGTGTAAATTATTGGAAACGCTGCTGAAAGAGAAAATAGTGAGGTTTCTGGAGTCCAGCGGATTACAGGATCCGAGGCAGCATGGATTCACCAGAGGCAGGTCTTGTCAGACAAATCTGATTGATTTCTTTGACTGGGTGACCAGGGAGTTGGACCGAGGGAGAGCTCTAGATGTGGTGTATTTAGATTTCAGTAAAGCCTTTGACACTGTTCCTCACAGGCGACTTATAAACAAACTGAGCACCCTAGGGATGGACCCTAAAGTTACTGCTTGGGTTAGAAATTGGTTGGGTGGGAGGCGACAAAGAGTACAAGTAAATGGAGCTCACTCTGAGGAGAAGGATGTTACCAGTGGTGTGCCCCAGGGATCTGTCCTTGGTCCGATTCTTTTTAACATCTTTGTTAGTGATATAGCGGAAGGGCTGTCGGGTAGGGTTTGCCTCTTTGCGGATGATACCAAAATCTGCAATAGAGTAGACACCCAGGAATGTGTAAATAACATGAGGAGGGATCTAGCTAAGCTTGAAGAATGGTCTAGAATTTGGCAGCTGGGATTTAATGTTAAAAAATGTAAGGTCATGCATTTGGGCTGCAGCAATCCAAGGGAGCAATACAGTATAGGAGGTGAAGTACTTTTGTCCACTAAAGAAGAGCGGGGTCTAGGCGTGGTTGTGTCTGATGATCTTAAAGTAGCTAAACAGGTAGAAAAGGCGACGGCAAAAGCTAGAAGGATGCTTGGGTGCATACGGAGAGGAATGGCTAGCAGAAAAAAGGAGGTGATAATGCCTCTGTATAAGTCTTTGGTGCGACCTCATTTGGAGTATGGTGTGCAATTCTGGAGACCGCACCTTCAAAAGGATGTGAACAGGATGGAGTCAGTGCAGAGAGTGGCTACTAAAATGATTAATGGGCTTCATTATAAAGCATATGAGGACAGACTTAAGGATCTTAATATGTACACCTTAGAGGAAAGGCGGGATAGAGGTGATATGATTGAGATGTTTAAATACCTCCGTGGCATAAATGTTCAGAGAGAGAGCCTCTTTCAATTGAAAGCAAGTTCTGCTACGAGGGGACATGGGATGAGGGTGAAGGGAGATAGATTCAGGAGTGATATGCGGAAATATTTCTTTACAGAAATAGTAGTGGATCCATGGAATAGTCTCCCAGTGGAGGTGGTAGAGATGAGGACAGTAACTGAATTCAAAAAAGCATGGGACCAACACAGAGGATCTCTAAAGGTAAAAAGTGGACTGTTGTAGTTGTTGTTATGGAAGGACAGACTAGATAGGCCATGTGGTCTTTTTCTGTCATCATGTTTCTAGGTTTCTAGGTTTCTATATCTCATCTCTTTGCACTGACTCCATCCTGTTTATATTTTTTTGAAGGTGCGGTCTCCAGAATTGCACACAGTACTCCAAATGAGGTCTCACCAAAGACCTATACAGAGGCACTATCACCTCCTCCTTTCTGCTGGGCCATTTCTCTCCCTATGCACCCAAGCATCCTACTGGCTTTTGCCATCACCTTTTCTACCTGTTTAGCCACCTTAAGATCTTCAGAAACAATCACGCATAGGCCCTGCTCTTCTTTCATGGACAGAGGTACTTCACTCCTTACACTGTACTGCTCCCTTGGATTTTTGCAGCCCAAATACATAGCAATGCATTTTTTAGTATTAAATCTCAGCTGTCAAATTCTCAACCATTCTTCAAGCTTTGCTAGATCCTTTCTCGTGTTATCTACTCCTTCCTGGGTGTCTACTCTAATCCAGATTTTGGTATCATCTGCAAAGAGACAAACCTTACCCGATAGCCCTTTCGCAACATCACTAACAAAAATGTTAAAAAGACAGATCCCTGCAGTATATCACTGGTAACATCCTTCTCCAGAGTGAGTTCTATTTATCTGTACCCTTTGTTGCCTCCCAGTCAACCAATTTCTACCCCAGCCAATCACTTTAGGGTCCATCCCTAGCATGCTCAATTTATTTATAAGTCACCTGCATGAAGCAATGTGAAAGGCTGTACTGAAATCTAAGCACACTGCACCTAGAACTCTCCCTCGGTCTAACTCTCTAGTTGCTCAGTCAAAGAAATTAATTAGATTTGTCTGACAAGACCTGTCTCTAGTAAACCCATGCTACCTTCGATCCTGCAATCCATTGAACTTCAGAACCCTCACTATCCTCTATTTTAGCAGTGTTTCCATTAATTTACTCGCCACTGAGGTCAGATTAACTGGCTAGTGTATCCCAACTGCATCCTTACTCCAATTTTTGTGTAAAGAGACCACGTGCACCCTTCTTCAGTCCTTTGGGACCACTTTGAACTTTAAAGAAGCATTGACAAGGTCAGACAGTGGAGCCACTAGAACTTCCCTAAGTTCCTTCAGTACTCTGGAATGTATCCCATCTGACCCCATCACTTTGTTTACTTTTAATTAGCTCATATTGAACAGTCTTCTGAAATTTGTTCATAATCTCCCACACTTCTGTTCCTATTTTAGAGTGTTTTCTGAGGTCTTGATCATGGCCCTTCATCTGTGAACAGAGAATACAAATATTTTTTAAGCAATTCCACTTTATTTTCATCAGCTTTTACTTATTTCCCTCCCCCTTCACCCTTGCGTCTGACCATGCCACTTTTGCATTTCATCCTATCACTAACATATCCAAAAAGTCTTGTCCTTCCATTTTACTGCACTGGCTATTTTTTCTTCCACTTATATCTCTGGTTTCCTGAATACTCTCTTAGCTTAGCTGATGGAAGCCCTAAAGTCCTTTAAGGATTCTAGGGAGGAACTTAGTTCCACAGGGTCTACCCTGAGTTTGCTCCTCCCAGTAGTGAATATCGTAAAGACAAAGTTAGAGGGTTTTCAGTAGTGACAGGGATTCACAGCAGAGGTTTTAGTGATGGTGGACTTCTTGTATGGTCAAATGGAAAATAAGTTTGAACTCTTTATAGAGGTGCAATCAAAAAGTATTGAGACTTGTACAATAACACAAGAAGTATAACACTGATAGTTATTATACTCAGTCTCCTTCAGAGTAGTTCCCTTCTGATAAAACACACTTCCTCCAGCATTTCTGCCACTGCTGGAAACAATTTTGAAATGACTCTTTTGTTATGCTGTGAAGGTGCTGTGTCGAATTTTGCTTAATGGTCTCCAAGTCATCGAATCTCCTTCCTTTCAGTGATAATTTCTGTTTTGGAAACAAGAAAAAGTCACAGGGTGTGAGGTCAGGTGAGTACAGAGGCTGACAAACTTGCTTGAATTGGTGTTTGGCAAAGAACTGCTGGACAAGATGTGATGTGTGAGCTGGAGTGTTATCATGAGGAAGCAACCATTCACCATTCCTGTGCAAATCTGGCCTCTTACGACAACTGTATCTCTCAAACGAGTCAGAACCTGGGACCTGGGGCCCCATTAAGGGAAAATCTTTGACTGAAGCCCTAGCTACACTGCTAAGCTTCAGAGATCAGCCTACCACATATCAGATTCCTGCTTGGATTTAAAGGACATGCTACTTTGCAGAGCCCATTGAGACCATGCACATCGATCCCTTGGCATATTGGGCACACATTGGTAATCTGGATAGGCCTGGATAAAGTTGTGTAGCATTTCCTGTCCTACTCCCCAAACCAGTGTGCTGAGTGAACACTCCATGGTAGAGGATATCCCCATTGTTCATGGCTAACACTGGACTTATTGGAAAAGCTAGTGTTTCTGAAGACAAACTCCCTTGTTTGGTTTCCCTTCATTTTCATGTGACTGGTAAGAGGAATGAATATTTGGTTATAATGAGGGGCAGTTGCCCACACCTTTGTCTACTAGCTGCGTTTTTGACAGTTTGCACTGCAGTCTCTGCACGATGGTGCCACTTTCCAGTGGCCACCTTACAGCCCCCCCTGACAAAACTAAAATGAAAAAAGCAAGAAAAAAAACATAAAACAAAAACCAAAACAAATAGAAAGGAGATAAAAAGAACTGAAAAAGGTGCCTGTCAGTTGCTAGTACCAGTCTTACTGTCCTTCCATTTTGGTCATGGCCTGCCTCCTTGGTGCCAGCCAGTCCTGCTCCTGAGACGTGAATCACAACCATAGTGCTGTAGTAGCAAATTCCGCTCCTGCTTGCTCAGTCACTCTGCATCCTGATACCATGTTTTCAGTGGGTCCATTGAGGTCCACATGGCAAAACAAAACAAACAAAAAAAGGAATCCTTTTCCCCTTGCCTCACTCTGCAGCTGCTCCCTGTATCACTTTGTTGATGCTGCTCTCAAGACTTGCCCTGTTGCTGCCCTTCACCCCTCCCTTGCTGATATGGGTGGTTTTTGGGTTTTTGCCACCCTTCTAACTGCATTGCTCTATGACCAGTCTGTGCTGACTTTTTGTAGGCCACTCATCATTCTCCTCCTGCTTTGAATCTTTGTGGGTGCCTTTGGCTTGTTATTATACACCTCTTTGGGCGGTCTGCTACTTGCTTTGGCATGCAGTTCCTAGCAACCTCAGTCTGGGAAAAACTGAACTTGGCTCAGTGGGGTGGAGGGGGGGGGGAGGCTCTACCAGCCTATTACAGTTAATGAACCTTGAACTCTGTCTTTAAAGTTCCTTTCAAATTTTCACTAGTGTACTTGTTTGGAGGTTCTAGCAGAGGAGCGCAGCTATCATTATACCCTTGACCGAAGAATGTCATTTCTATCAGAAGGGATGAGCATGGGGTGCTGATGGAGGAAAGGGATACCTGCCTAGCCAGCCTGATAGCTGAATTGGCCATAGCTATCATCGGGTGAGAAAGTACCCTCACATCCATCATCCTCTGTTACTGTACTTGTCAACTATCTGTCTTTTGCCTGCATATCATGATGCTGAATTGGTCTTCCTTAGCTCTTGACACCAGCAGTACTGCAGCACCATTCCCACTGCTTTTGGGGCCTTCACCATAGTGCATCTTCTGATTCTTCTCTACATCCCTCAGAAGGTCTTCTAGGCACTCCATGAATGCTTCTTCCACTCCAGGAGGCTTTTCCTCTGTTTTGAAGGTTCCCATGCTGGGATCAAAGTCCTCAGTGCCAAGACTCTTAAGTTGCAGACACACAAATTCGATGAACTCATCCCACCCCTGCAGCCTGGGCTTGTACCATCTCTTCTGTTGTTGTGTTGGCTGTCCTCTGATGTTTTAGGGCCTTCCAGGCAAGGGTTTATGGTATATGGTTTAGTTTATTGACTATACTGCCTTTAGAGTTACACAAAGCGATTTACAATACGATTTAAAAAAGTATATATTGTGTGAAAAGAACTCCAGTTGAGGACAGGAAAAAGAAAGAAGGAAGACCGAAAAGCACACGGCAAACACATGCAACAGGACATAGTTGGAGGCATCCACACACCAAGCATACAGCTGCTGCTTTCTAGCTCTGGGGACAGCCAGAGATACTAAACTGGGAGATCAAAAGCTTGCTTGAAGCCATACATTTTCAGTTCAGACTTGAAGGCAAAGAGAATAAATTAAAGCATGATGGGACTAAAAAGAAGGCGTTTTGTCTTGTGGATTCTTAATGGACCCTATTTGGCGCAGACAGACACAGCCTGTTGCTATGAATGTATCGAAGACAGTAAGCTGGGCAATATGGAATGATCAGGGAAGACAAATAGTCCAGTTTGGTGGAAGGCTTTAAAATTTTGTACAGAATACGGGCTTTTACCGGAAGCCAGTGATGTTGGATAAGCAAAGCCTTTACATGATTAAATCAGTTTGCATATGTAAGAATGCATATGGCAGTATTCTGTATTGTCTGTAGGTGTTCAAGCTCAATATTGGGCAGGCCTGCATATATGGAATTAGAATAGTCAAGCTGAGATATCACCATGGCAAGAATAACAGTTGTCTGAATGGATGTATCTAAGAATGGACGGACTGCATAAAAATGCTGCAGGAAATTGAAGGAGAAGGCAAGTTCACAGTCAAAAAGAAAGCATGCTTGCTTACCTGTAACAGAAGTTCTCCATAGACAGTAGGTGAATGCCGCCACACTTGTCTGAGATTCGTAAGTCCACGCATGAATTTTGTGATGAGCAATGGGTTTGTCTTCAATTACATCTTGGTAGCTGGAAAAAGCAACAAGAGGAAGTTTTGAGACCATTGTCTGAGAGCAGGACCGCACCTAGCCCGGTGTGAGCGGTGCAACACATAGGGTGCAAAAATCTGGAGGCGCATTCAGAAGGGGATCGGAAATCAAGCCCTTACTTCCAGTGAGGGTTTCAACATTAGACCTCTGTGACTTCCCCTTCAGTTGCTCACTTATTATCCTTCTGCCTCCCAATGGACTGGACCTCTCCATGGCACTCACGATCACCACACAGCCGCAGGACCTTTCTCCTTCGGTGCTACTTCCTGTCTCTTGCAGGAAGTCCTCAATTTCACTTTTAGCAGTGCGGCCAATGCGATCGTGCCAGCTGCTTCAATTTAGTACAGCTGCAGCACCGAAGGAGAAAGGTCCTGCAGCTGTGTGATGACTGTAAGTACCACGAAGAAGTCCAGTCCACGGGGAGGCAGGAGGATAAGCGCTGAGTAACTGAGGAGGGAAGGACTGATGCTTGGGAGGGGGGGAGGCATGGAAGGATTGCTTCTTCGGGAGGGAGGCATGGAAGGACTGCTGCTTCGGGAGGGGGGAAAGCATGGAAGGACTGCTGCTGGGGGGGAAGACATGGAAGGACTGCTAATGGGAGGGGGGAAGGCATGGAAGGGCTGCTGGGAGGGGGAGCATGGAAGGAAGGACTGCTGCTTGGGGGGGGGGGGAGGAGACTGCTATGGGTGTAATGACATTTAATGCACATTAATGTTTACTAAACATGTCCCTAATTCATTGCTGGGACAAAAAAGAGGTTTGTGAAGAGCTCCTTTGGAAGCCGCCTCAAATTATAGATGGGCTGCAAATAAATTTTAAAATTAAATATATGCAAATGAGACCTAGTAGGTATGGGGGAGGAGGTATGAGTGGAGGAGTAGCCTAGTGGTTAGAGCACTGGCTTGGTAACCAAGAAACCAGGGTTCAATTCCCACTAGCACTCCTTGTGGCCTTGGGCAAGTCACTTAACCCTCCATTGCCTCAGAAGAAAGGCCTGGCAATCTACTTCCGGTGACATTGCCAAGAAAACCCAGGAAGCCTGGGTCGCCAAGAGTCAGGACTGACTCAAAGGCACACATTGCATTTTTGCAGGTATGGGGGGGGGGGGGGGGCACCAGGTTTGCAAGTCGCACAGGGTGCAGTTATAGCTTGGTATGGCCCTGTCTGAGAGTAACATAAGATAGGTGAGTATCTCAGACAAAGAGCAAGTGACAATCGAAGCACCATTGAGAAAAATGAGACCACTTCAAAGCATAGGACCTTTTGGTTTAATCTTTCTTAGATGCAAGAATTACATTGTGGACGCTGTCAGAGATGTGAAGCCAAAGAGCTAATTGAGCTTCAACATCTATGCTGTTAGGGAAAGGCTGTGAAGATTTGGGTGCAGAAGATGGCCTTTCTGTTGTGTTAACAGATGAGGACGAGAGCCCAGTGATAATGAGCTGTTGACCAGAAGCGAAAGGAGCAGAGGATGCCAGACTTATCTGGGCCAGCTGGGGGTGATGAAAAGCACTGAAGCTTGATCTTGCAATATCTTTCGAAGTAATCTAGGTATGAGTGGGAAGGGAGGAAAAGCATACATAAAGCCATTGTGCCAGGAGAATGCAAAAGCATCATGGTGAAAACGTTGCAGTGCTGGTCTGAGGGAACAGAATCGGGGACATTTGGAGTTGTCTGCTGAGGCAAAGAGGTTTATCCATAGAATGCCCCATTTGTGAAAAATACGTTGTGCCACCTGGGGGTTGAGAGACCATTCATGAGACTACAGTTGCCTGCTTAGGGAATCTGCAATTTGGTTTTGGTCACCAGGGAGATAGATCACTTAAATCGTGCCGTTGAGAGCAGCAGCAAATGTTCATATTTGAAGAGCTTCCTTGCACAGGCGCAGGGAGTATGATCTGATTTTTTTGTTTATATAAAACATCGTGACTAGATTGTCCGTGTGAATCAGAAGGTTTACATTTGTTAATCAGCTGGCAAAGGTCTTGAGAATGTAAAGAACTGCTCATAATTCTAGCTGTTCATGTGTAATTGACGTTCTGTGGGAGACCAGAAACCCTGAGTACGGAGAGAACTGAGATGAGCTCCCCAACCCCATGGAGAAGCGTCAGTGGTTAGAACCTGTTGCACTGGGGTGGGGGGAGGACAACCTTTTGAGAGGTTTGGAGGGTGGGTCCACCAGTGAAGGAACATCCCTATGTCCCAAAGACAGCGCTTTGGTGAGCTTAAGGAGGAATTTAGGGTAGGAGTGGTCCTCCTGCATTTCAGTTTGGGAGTACTGCTGGATTTTAGAAACAGGTGAAGTCATACCCTCTCCCTCTGGTTCATCATCTGAGTCATATATGATAGAACACTCACCCAGAGAGCTGATATCAGCTGATTGTTCCCAAGGAATATTCTGTGGCTTTGCAAGTTGAGACACTGAGGTCTGAGTTGATGGCTGTAGTGGACAGCCAATATATGTTGGTCAGGCACTTGACTGGTAGTAAAAGGATGCGCTGAGATAGCAGAAGCCTTGCTTTGTAACATCTAGGTAGTCTCTCACATAAATCTTTGCATTAAAAGTAAAAGAGAATCCTTTTGGGACTGGAAATGAGCAGGGCCGGCCCGTCCATTGAGCAAGAATGTTTTTTGCACAGGACCCCGCGTTTCAGGGGGCCCCGCGCAAAAAACATTCTTCATTAGCACAAGAAGAAAAAAAAACAAACCGGCTGCTGCTGCTGCTGCCATGGCGGCAGCGGCAGAATCAAATGTCCCGCCGCGGGGCCCCGCCTGCCCGGCAGAGCCTCCCTTCTCCATCAGTTCCTGAGTCCCTCCCAATGCGCAGGCTTTCAGAGCCGCGAGAGCTTCTCTGACCTCTCGCGGCTCTGTTAATCCTGCCGGGGCTGTTAATCCTGCCAGGGCTGAGATTAACAGAGCCGCGAGAAGAAAGGCAAACGCTCGCGGCTCTGAAAGCCTGTGCATTGGGAGGGACTCGGGAACTGATGGTGAAGGGAGGCTCTGCCAGGCAGGCGGGGCCCCGCGGCAGAACATTTGATTCTGCTGTTGCCATGGCAGCAGCGGCAGCAGCAGCTGGTTTGTTTTTTTTAAATCTATAAGGGCTGATGGGGGGAGGGGGGTTAGGACTGGTAATGGGCTTGGGGGGGTTAGGACTGGTAATGGGCTATGGGAGGGGCTAAGACTGGAAGTGGGTTGATGGGGGAGGGGGGTTAGGACTGGAAATGGGCTGATGGGGGGTTAGGATGTAATGGGCGATGGGGGGCTCAGACTGGAAATGGGCTATGAGGGGTGCTAGGACTGGAAGTGTACTGATGGGGGGGTTAGGACTGGTAATGGGCTATGGGGGTGCTAAGACTGGAAATGGGCTGATGGGGGGGTTAGGACTAGTAATGGGCTATGGGGGGGGCTAGGACTGAAAATGGGCTATGGGGGGCTAGGAATGGAAATGGGCTAATGGGGGGTTAGGACTGGAATGGGCTGTGGGGAGGCTAAGACTGGAAATGGGCTGATGGAGGTTAGGACTGGTAATTGGCTATGGGGGGGGCTAAGACTGAAAATGGGGTATTGGGGGCTTAGGACTGGAAGTGGGCTGATGGGGGGCTTTGGACTGGTAATGGGCTATGGGGGGCTTAGGACTGGTAATGGGCTATGGGGGGCTAGGACTGGTAATGGGCTGGGGGTGGCTAGGACTGGAAATGGGCTGAGTGGTTGGTGGGCTTGAACTGCACATAGCTGTTGGGGACGGGGCTTGGATTGGAAATGGGCTGTGTGGAAGAAGGGCTTGAACTACAAATAGCTGATGGGGCGGGGGCTTGGAATGGAAATGGGCTGTAAGGGGAGGAGCTAGGACTGGAAATGGGCTGAGTGAGGGGGGCTAGGACAGGAAATGGGCTGATGGACGGCTAGGATAGGACTGGAAATGGGCTGTTGGGGGGGGGGCTTGGATTGAAATGGACTCATGGAGGGGCTAGAACTGGAAGTAGGCTCATGGGGGGCTTGGATTGGAAATGGGCTGAGTGGAGGGGAGCAAGGATTTGACATGGGCTGATGATGGTGGGGCTAGGAAAGGACTAGAAATGGGCTGATGGGGGCTGGGAGTGGAAATGAGCTGATGGAGGGACTCGGATGGGGGAGCTAGGACTTGAAATGGGCTGATGCGGGTTAGGACTGGTAATGGGCTATGGGAGGGGCTAAGACTGAAAATGGGGTGATGGGGGCTTAGGACAGGAAGTGGGCTGATGGGCTTAGGACTGGTAATGGTTTATGGGGGGCTTAGGACTGATAATGGGCTATGGGGGGGCTAGGACTGGTAATGGGCTGGGGGGGGGTGGCTAGGACTGGAAATGGGCTGAGTGGAAGGAGGGCTTGAACTGCAAATAGCTGATGGGGACGGGGGCTTGGAATGGAAATGGGCTGTGAGGGGAGGAAGCTAGGACTGGAAATGGGTTGAGTGAGGGGGCTAGGACAGGAAATGGGCTGATGGAGGGCTAGGATAGGACTGGAAATGGGCTGTTGGGGGGGCTTGGATTGAAATGGACTCATGGAGGGGCTAGAAATGGAAGTAGGCACATGGGGGGCTTGGATTGGAAATGGGCTGAGTGGAGGGGAGCTAGGATTTGACATGGGCTGATGGTGGGGCTAGGAAAGGACTAGAAATGGGCTGATGGGGGGCTGGGATTGGAAATGAGCTGATGGAGGGACTTGGATAGGGGAGCTAGGACTGGAAATGGGCTGATGCGGGGACTAGAAGGGAGCGGATGCTGGGTGGGGCTGGAACTAGAAGGAAGCTGATGTTGGGGGAGGATTAGAATGGGATAGAGCTGGGAGAGTGAAATGGAGAGGGAAAAATATTTTGTGTGGGAGGGAAGACAAATCTACAATTGGCCGGATATTGGGAGAGTAAGTGGGGATTGAGGATGGCGGGGTAAAATTTGAGTGGATGAAATAGGAATGAGGAAAGAGCAAAAGGAGAAAGATTAGTATGTTAAAGCAGATGTAGAGAGAGAATGGAAAAAAAAACTAGAAGAGTGAAGAAAGGACAAATGGACAGCAGACGATGGAGAGTTAGCAGAAGACACGAAGAAACCAGAAGAAAGTGGCTGGAGCAATTGTAACTGAAAAAAAATGCACAAAAGGTAGAAAAATATCTCTTTATTGAATTTATTAACTGAAATATGCCAGCTCTGGGAAATGTGCATCATTAACGTCTGCGCTTTGTTTAATACAAGAGGAAATTAATTTATAGTTTTATTTCTACAGTGTTGTTGGGCTTTTGGGGTTCCCAGTTTAATTATTGTCTTCCTGTTTCTACATTGTGATTTCTTGTTTGCTGACGGTCTATGTTCTGCACGTGTAACTGAGCTGAGGTATTCTGTTTATGTAATTCCTATTTGACATTGCCACTTGTTCTCTTTCCCCAGTAGATCATGTATTGTTGTTCTCTGAAATGTATTGGTTTAATATTTGTAGTGTTGCCTTTTGATAGGTAGGGTCTTGTGCTTTGTGAGCCCTGGTAGTGCTGTTATGATACGGCGGGTTTGCTATGGGTTCTAAATGGGCAGTGTTTGTAGAAGTTCCTAATGTGCCTGGCAGTTGTTACTGGATTATAGTAATGTAGAAATCTTTTAGTCTTTCTTTATCCATACACTCATTAAGAGGCATGTTTACTAAAAGTTAGTGTATGGTAACATTATGCAAATATTTATGCAAATGAGGTCCCTTATGCAAATGAGGCCCCGCACCGAGTCTCCGCACATGGCCCCGCACCCCCCTTGGGCCGCCCCTGGAAATGAGAGACTGGCAAGGGATGTTGTGTATATACAATAGAAAGGGATAAACCTGAGGGATAAAGGGGTCACCCAGTGAACAATGGCCCTCCTTAGCTCATGTCTCTAGCATGGCCAGTGCAGAAAAAAGCTTTGGGGACTCCTTTTCTAAGCCCTCTGTCCCAGAATAAAAAGAAGAGGCAGTGGCCATATGTTTTACTTTGGCGTGCTTTTGACATGTCTTTGGAGGAGGCACAATCCAGGGTCCAGGGTTGTATGGCCGGCTGCTCTTTTTATTGAAGCCGTCATGGGTTTATTGCTTTCCCCAGTGCGGCTCAGCTTTTCTCTGAAAATGTTGCTCTCTTCCTCGGCAGTGTAATTATTGGTCCTGGAGAGGGAGAAGTGGTGGATAAACTTTGTCCATCTGGCAGCAGGGCCATTTGCTTGGTATGCCTGGTTAACCTGTGACGAAAAACCAATTAATGAAAATGTTGTTGGCGCTGATTCCTTTTATTTAGAAAGCACAAGTAGTGAGAAAAAGTAGGATAACTGACACGTAAAAATGCAGATTTAAATAAAAAAAGAGTGTCAAGAGAGCAGAGAGGCGGTGCATGTGAAGGATGCAGCAGGAAAAAAAACCAACTATCAGTAGGCATGCAGACCTACTGCACATACCCAGTGCCATATAAGAAAAAAATACTGTTTTTAAAGAAGCTAGGAGAGAGCTCCGCATGAAGGGTCAGTCCACGGGTTTCAGCAAGTGTGGCTGCATATCCCCTGCTTGTCAATGGAGAACAGCTAAATAACGTAAGGAAGAGGTCAGAGTAATGACATGACCTTTGATATTTGGTGAAATGCTGAGGGCTGCAAAGTCGCCAGTGATCCAGGTAGCTGAGAACTTGTTAGGATTCAGTTCTAGGCAGTTTTGATGTGGCCAGTCTGTAACCGTGGCGAGACATTGATTCATTGGGTGAAGATGAGGATTGATGGAGTTGGTGAAGGACACAAGAAAAATATCTGTGTAGAAAAAGGCAGAGACCCTTATGCTCTGGATGAGGGTAAGTAGGGGGGTTCAGAAAGATATTGTAAAGGATGGGGGCCAGGAGGAACCCCACATGTGAGAGGACAGGGGGTGGAAAACTTACCGTTGATGTAAACACGAAAACTATGACCTGATACAAAAGACTGAAACCATTCTAAGACAATGCCTTGGAGACCAATTGAAAGTAAACATGCAGGGTGGCCCAAGGGTTTCTGCTGCCCTAGGTAGAAACTGGCTTCACCACCTCCTTATAGCTGCTGCAGCCCCCTCTAGCTGCCATTCCCCAGCTGCTGCCGCTCCACTCCCCCAGCTGCTGCTGATTCCGTTTGGGGGGGGGGGAGGCAGGCAGCGGCAATATTTCAAAAAGTGGCAGCTTTTTGCTGCCACTTTCTTTCCTGCAACTAATCAAAAAAAAACCCAACGGTAATCAATCAATTGTGACACAATGTCTTTTCCACAACCGTCAAAAAACGCCGAACATTTAGCCGAACAGTTAGCCAATCCTGAGTTGGTATCCCTTATTTCAACAGTCTTTTGACGTTTTTTGACGGTTGTGGAAAAGACATTGGGGTATGTTTACTAAACTGTCTTAGTGTGCGCTCTGTGACGTTATCGCGCGATAATGGCGCTTTATCAGGCGCACAGGTACCTTATTGCGCGATAATGCACGCAGCGGCGCAAACGAGCGCTGAAGGCGGGGAAAGGCTCCCGGAGGGCGGAGGAAGGCTCCCCAGGGGCGGAGAGAAGGGGTCAATGGGCGGAGAGTGGGAGGGGAGAGGCTCTCTGCACACTAACGCTGTGAAATCCGAGGCTGAAAACTAACGCCAGTGAAACCCTGGCGTTAGAGCTGATTTAAAGGGAAGAGAAACCATTTCTGTCAGCAATGTACAGCAAAACCAGGGAAAACTACAAAAAAGTGATAAGTGTGATACATGTGCACGGAACAAAAGTGCAAATAAACATTGAAAATGACCCCAATAAAATATTAAAAAAAACATAACCAAGCTGGGCAATAGTGATATTAATGGGAAATGGCAAAAAACACCCCCAAGAAAGCTCCAAAACAATGATATGAATTTTGGAAAGGTCTACGCTCGTCCCCATACAAGGTGAATGATCCCACAGTGAAATAGCGCTGATCAGGGTTTCCCTCTCCATTGGACAGGTTTACTATGGCGTGCACATGTTCCACAACAGCAGGGCAGGCATGTCAGAATGGGCAACTGGACAGATGCTGGGAAAGGGGACATTGGCAGGCGGTGCTGGGGGAAGCGTGGACATCTATGCAGGCACCCCTACTCCAGAACCTGCACCATAGGCAGCCACCTACCCGCACAATGGATGGCCTGAGACTGCGCTCCACCAGCACCACCAGAAGATGGGCATGTCAGCAGGGTGGCAGAGGGGTACTGGTGGTGGAGGGGGCAGTGGCAGCTGCCCAGAGCAGACCGTGGCCTAGCCCTGTGTAGGTGGGTGCCATGCACTGCAACAGACAGGCCCTGTCTGACGAACAGTCATGGTATCCCCAAGGAATGCACTGTCTCTGTGGCAACATGGTGGGGCAATGCACACATGCAATGTATTCAGGAGCAGAAAGTCACAGGTTCAAGTCCCAGCTGTGGTTCCTGCCAACCCAGCCCCCATATTTTACCCACTACTACAATGTGCTAATACAGACAGAACCTGTAGTGCAGATGACGTAGACATGCCCAAAACACCTACATTTTACCCTACAGAGCACAGACACCATAAACATGCGCATTACCTAGAGCAGAGTCTCCCAAATGCAGTCCTGGAGGGCCAAACACCATTCAGGTTCCATGCTGCCTCTAATAAATGTGGCTGTGCTGCATTGCTATGCACCGCCCCCTTGGTATGCAGATGTATCTCATACATATTCATTAGGGACAGCATGAAAACCAGAACAGTGTTTGGCCCTCCAGGACTGGAGTTGGGAACCTCTGCCCTAGAGCAGCGGACAACAGGGGCAGACACACCCGCACCCACAGGTTCCATTATCCCAAGCCTCCTGGAGAGGCAGGATGTGGGGCCCTGCGTGCATTTCCCCATACTAGCACTTGCATACCTTAGCAATGCCACCCTAAACATGGGAAAACTGTATACAGCTATCAAAAGGTTGCTATGATAACTGGCAGATAGCAATTCCTACGTTAAGCACAATTGGCTGATTGAGCTGCATCATAGCAACCTTTCTGATGTCTGTGGAGTGTGCCTCAGGTCTGGTGCCTGACAGAGTGACTCCAACAGTATTTATTTATTTTATTTATTTATTTATTTAACAGTTTCTTCTATACCGCCCCTTCCAGAGATCAGGGGCGGTTTACATTGAACAGTGAACACAAATTTGTATACTTCTGTATACTTTACATGGAACAAGGATTTAACTATATACAAGTGTAATTACAGAGAACATATTTTTAAACGTTAGCTGGAACATTGATTTTAAACTATATACAGTACTGCATACCATAGCCATGCCTGCACTGTGCCCAGGACTGGTGTGGTGGCCAGGGCTGCCAAACACCTCTATAGTTGCACAATGCTGGCATAGGTGTGTGGAGTGTGTGTCTGTCTATCCAGTGTGTGGTGTCTGTCAACACCCTCCACAGCCCACACTGCTAGCACTGTTGCCAGTATTGGCCTGCCAATGTGCATAATGAGGAGCAAGGTACTGTGGGAATAGCCTGGATAGGGTGGCCTGGCCTGGCTGCATCTGCACAGGGCATAGGGCAATGGCTCGGACATTGTAGTGCCCGGCCACAACCTGCACAGACAGCATGGCCACAGCATGTCCTGCTGGGAGGTCACTCTCACTCTGACTAAGCAGTGACCACGGCATGGCTAGGTTCCTCCATAGTGCAATATAGTATTTCTCTCATGTGATATTTATGGGTTTTCTTTTGGGGCCCAATCACTGACTTATCTGCTTGGTGTGTATGCTGAGATCCCAGTTCTGAGTACACACATCTCCTCCAGGACCATGCACTATGGACTAGCTAGCAGACTGTCTGCAGCTAGTATGTGCCTTGCTGGAACACCTTGCTGGGTGCAGCGGCTGGAGACTTGCTACTGGAGAATGTCAGATAGTGATGGGGGGCAGCTGAGCATTTCCAGCCCTATTGTCTGTCTGCTATTGCTTTTTGGATGTGTACAGCTCTGCATTGCCTTCCCTGTAGGGTGCCTGTTCCCCAGCAGGATTGGGGTTGATGGTCCCCTCTACTGCTACCATTGCAGGGAGGTAGAATGTGGTTCTATTGGTGGGTGATCCTGTTTCCCACCCTGAGCCCCAGAGGGTGGGTTGTGTGGTGGTACATAATCTGCCTATGGGTCCAAACACCCCCCTTCACCTACATCATGTAACCATGGCACCAACACAGGATATGCACTATTCTGGGTGCATCATAGCCCATAAGGGCTAGACATGACTGAGAAATACAAAAGGACACAGATGTAACCTAGGTGTGTCTGCAGGACCTACCTATCACACACAGTAGCACTGATGGGGACCTGCAGCATGGCGTATTTCAACCATGAAAGGTGCTGTGGACCTGGTGCTGGGCGCTCCACCTCACCCTCAGGGTGAGCACAGTACCCGCACAATGTGACGGTCTGTGGCTACTCTGTGTCAGTACCACACACGGTCAGTTCCCCATACCAGGCCGAGGTGCTGTGGGGTGCATACCTCATCTTGTGCCCATCTGTCGACTGCTGATTTGCATGTGCAGTGCATCATGGGTACGGGTGGGTTAACCCTATCCTGGTAACCACAGCAGACAGTTTGTGTGGTGACGTGCAGTCCTTCCACAGCCAGGGGTTTGTTAGCAGCTGTAGCCCACTGGTTACTTCACTGCCTGTGAAGCCAGAGGTCATGGGTTTAATCCCATGGTGGGGTTATTTGATAAGGCTGTCTGAGGCATTGTCTATTTTTAATGTACATTAGTGCTGCCAGCAAAAACACCCTCAGAGTACTGTAACCTTAAGGCGACCTATCAAGCGCCTTATAAGGTGTCCTATAGGGGACATTATAGGGTGCCTTGGCGGACAGTGCACTTTATAATGTGCCCTATGGAGTGCGTTATGGAGTGCCTTATGCGGCACCTTAGGTTACGCCACCGTGAGGGTGTGTTTGCTGGCAGCACTAATTAAAATAAAAGTAAAATGCCTCAAAAATCACTACTTAAACGTAAAGGGTGATGCCTCAGCCAGCCTTATGCATTAGGCACACTGGGAGATCAAACTCATGACCCCTGTACCATCAGTCAGTGTATTAACCATTGTGCTACACCTCTGCTTCTATGTGTGCATGTCTGCTCGCCTACTTAAGATTATCGCGGATACAGCCTGTGTAGCAGCCACCCGATCAGCAATTTCTTGAAACACGATCCGAAGTCCTGCAAGGGAAATCACTGAGGCTCTGGTCGAACCTCTCTAATGTAATTAGCCAAATCAAATAGACAATGTGGGAATCACTTATTCAAAAGTAGCCTTAAAGAGGTAAGCCTAAAACATGGCTTAGAAAAAGAGCAGAAATAGAGCCTGATACACTAGCTTCCAGGCATAAAAAGGATTAAGTACAACAGCAGTGAAACCCTGATATTCCTGGATACATGATAGCATTTAAAACATAATGCAGCAGACACTTGCCACTCTCCAGAGAGAGAGCAGAAGGAGAGAACACACAATACTGTTTATATCATTATACCATTCTACATAAATTGCAAACAAGCTTGAACCAGTTCAAAAGGTCACACAAAAGTCAGCATTATGTAGTTGCAGTAGGGGTCACTGTTGTCCACAGGTGTGCTGCATCAGATCTGAAATAACTTCTTATCAGAATGTCCTTCATTCGCTCCACCAATTCAGTTGCCTGAAATTCTACAAGTACAAACAAAAGAATGCTATTTCCCTTCCCCCCTTCTTCTTCTTGGATTGCTTTCTGGGATTGCTGCTCGCACACAACAGCTAATCCTGATTCTAAAACAATTGTTAAAAGTCAGTATTGTGGCAAACAAATGGGAGGCAGAAAATATAAATTTAGATTCTTAAACAGTGTCCCAGTCCCACCAACTTAATTGGTGTAGTTTTGAATGGATATATGTGCTCATTCTAAACAGCAACTAAAGACTGAACTCCTGGAACTGAAATTTAAAAGACTTCCAAAACAAAGTACACTTTTGCTCTGGACACTAACACATAACTTTAAAAACAGGTGAATGTATCCTAAAATCCAATATCGTAGCAAATAAAACTGGGAAGATGAGTGAACGCCCATGGTGTCACTGGCCTGTTCATCAGTCATCAGTGCAGAGCTTAACAACACACACAGTAATTTACCTTGAATCTTACAGTTCGGGGAAGCAGACATTTAAAACTGATACTTTTTCATGAAAAGACTGGTGGACATCTGGAATGCAAACACTTCCCTTTGAAGTTATTTCAAAGCAAATCACTGAGAGTTACAGCCAACCTCGACCTCCATGAGGTGCTTGCCATAATATATAAAATCCCTGTTTAACTTCTAATTTTGATTAATAGCATAACAATCAGAACAAAATCAAAACATGATTAACTTCTTATTCACTCAGGATTTAAACCATTCCCAAGTTGCAATCTGGCAACCACTGGCCCAGAATACCACATTATCCTGCAGGGCTCTTAACCTCTACTTTGAAGGTCAAAGGAAAAACGGAAACAGTTTTCTTTTGTTGTATCAGTTTATAGTCCCATTGTGGATCTCCCTCCCCTCCACGGATACATCTACGAGCTAGGTTTAAATCTGTAGTATTCAGTGACCCTTGTTCTGGCCAAATTCTCATTTGCGGGGCACAGGCTGTAGTCCACCCATGTAAGTTTGAACTCCAATGATATACATAGAAACCTTCACCTCCTTCTTCATTAAAAACAAAATCTACAGGGGTTTTCTTAGGCTGAACTGGTTCTTTAGAACTCTGTACGGGCATTAAGTGATATTCATGGGCTTTTGCCGTCCGGTTCATAACATTCTGCATACTTTCATGTGGTTGTTTAGAAAAATGATCAAGATCCCATTGACCTTCTGGTAAATCAATACTACCAGGGAATTTGTCCGCTGACATCACTGGAAACTTATCGCAATTAATGGAGTCAAGGACAGAGGGAGTGGACTGTACTTGGGTTTGATCACCCCCTGTGGCTCCCAGCAACGACTGGTCACACAGCAGGGGCTCAGGGATTGGATCAGGGGTCAAATGTAATTTACCTGCTACTTGGACCCATCCCGTATGCTGTTCCCGGCGGGGAGATGCAGACCGGGATCTTCTACATGGTTGGGAGTTATTACTTCGCATTATGTCTTTCAATTCCCGATGGGGATATATTGGATTACATGGGTGAGTCTCAATAAGAGATGGTGTTTTTATCTCATCCCAGTATCTAACTCTTTTCTTGTATGTTTCTGCTGGTCTTTTATCTTTAATTTTATCTTTAGGTCTGTCCTCTAATTCTGTCTCCTTGGTGTCTAGATCTATGGAAGGGTCTGCATAACCTATCGCTGCCATTGTACGACTCTCTGTCGTCCAATACGGAGGTGGATCATCACTACTGAGGGTGTTTGGATCTACCTGTTTCATCCACATGGAAATGTACCTTAAGTGTTTCAGCTGACTAGCCCCAGTCTTGTGGAATAGAACATAATCCCTAATTTTTACTAAACAACGACCATCAAAGGACCCCTCTGGTGGCCAGTCGAGAGGAGTTCCAGGAGCAGCGCTCCATTTTGCCCATTTAAGGCAAACTTTCAATATTTCCTTTCCTAATAAGGGATTATCTCTCATCATCCGTTCGACTGGAGTCACTGGGGAAACTTGATTTACCATTATGTCCTGATTGCCATCTTTCTTTCTCCTAAACAGAGACATGATTCCTACGTGCAACCTTTTATTTAAGGATCTCAATATCTAACCTCTTTATTTACAGAGGAAGGAAGTGCACGAAATGTCCAGGACACCTTTCAAACAAGAATTCGCTTCGTTCAAGCCCAGCCAATCTCCTCGCGGAGGTATGGAACCGTGAGCAAGAACACATACACGCTTCGTGTCAGACGACACGTACAGTCTCAAACACTTATCATTCAGTCCCAGTTTATAACAGCAAATTTTTCTTACACTTTATTCATATAACAAAACAAAACTTAAACAACACTTACCAAGCTTGGTTAAAAATAGTTATACTCACGACGCCGTCTTCACAGCCGCCGTCATCCTAGGGAATCTGTCACTCACTTCTTTTCCTCTGGTCTCTACTACGCACCGGGAACATACCTCCCTCTTCTTTCTTGAGGGGAATCCAAATCTTTAAATTTGTATCTTGGTCATAAAGACCCACCCGTACCCCAATCCCGGGTGTTCAGCACCAATTGTGAGGCCCTGTTACTCACAAAAGACCGATTACTAATTATCACTAATTTCCTGTATAGTCCAGATCCAAAAGTCAGTACAGGTGCAATCAGAATCTCTGTTTATTAGATAACTGATGGACAATACAGGCAGCAGAGAGGAGAGCTTCTGTCAGTCATCAGACACCAGACACCTCCAGAATTCCTCCTCCCCCGAGTACAATAATCATGTTACCTATATACATTTTTTGCTTCCGTGTATGCATACACAGTTTCCAAATCCATTCCTCTTTGGGTCCTCTCCCCTCCTCCCTCCTTCTGTTTCCTGTCATTGCCCTTTCTGTCCCCTCTATGTTCCTGTTTCAACATTCCCCCAGGCCTCTCTGTCTTGCTTATACTCACCAACTGTCAAAACCATCTACTGTCTTCAGGACTAACGGCTCAGCTTATACTTTTTTGCATGGTTTCCTGTGTACGTGCCCTCTGCACAAAGCCTCTGCATGGACTCTTCAGTCCAGGCATACACTCTGCTAAGGCTTATGATATATGATATTTCCTTATATGGTTCCTTATGCTGGCCTGGGGTTTTTTCTTTGTCCACAATATAGTAGTTTGGTTGACATATTTTTATTAGAGCAGACATTTATAAAGGCCATTGAGTGATTATGAACCAGGAACATATCCCTAAACCTTATAATCCCTACAGTGTTAACGTGCTTAGTGGCGTTTCACCCGATAATGTGCGCAGCGCATGTTATCGCGTGATAATCCCATTTTGCTACATTAAGACCGAAACACCCACTCCTTTTATGGCATCCTGCACACTATCGCCGGGCGCATGTTAAGACTGCTTTGTAAACATACCCCATTGTGTCACACCGGATCAACATTTCGAGCACTTGACACAGGGGTTGGATTGCCCCAAAATGTGCACGTCGTGCATGACATCAGTGCATGACATCAGATAAGTGTTAATTTTAAAGTTTATATCTTAGATCATTGGATGGTATAATCAGTTTAGACAATTTTTTGAGGTTAAAAGTATTTCAGCTTTATCAATTCTTTGGTCAGATCATTTTTTTTATTTCTTTTAACAGAGAGGGGATTCAAAAGCAATGTCTAGAGGAGGAGGATGTTGTGCTGGCAAGATCTATTAGGGAAATAAATGTGGAAAATTTTCAGAGTCATTTGGAACAACGGTTAATTTTACAAGATAATAGTAGCTTAGAGCAGAAGTTAGATAATTGGAATGGGATATTAATTAATACTCTGGAGGCAGTTGTTCCTAAGATTAGGAAAAAGAGGAAAGGTAAGAAACTATGTTTTTCTTTCTCCGAAGAAACTAAATAGTAACGATTGGAGTTCCGGAGATTAGAAAGGAAATGGTAAAGGCAGCATGGGGATGATATAAAACAGCTATGGAAAGATAAGTTTAAGAACTACAGGCAGTTATTGTGGAAGCTTAAGAGAGACTATTTTACTATTTTGGATGCAGAAGATGCAAGTAGAGAATTGCTCTCTATTGTTAGAGAACTGGTCACAAAATAAAATTATACTGAAATTAACTAGTGAAGATTTAGCTCAGTTTTTTTTTAGGATAAAATTGAGGCTATTCAAAAAGATTTCTCAAAAATGCAAGTTTTAGAAGTAGAGGATTTGATGGTGGTAAAGGAGATGA
Organism: Ichthyophis bannanicus; assembly: GCA_033557465.1. Lineage (NCBI taxonomy): Eukaryota > Metazoa > Chordata > Amphibia > Gymnophiona > Ichthyophiidae > Ichthyophis > Ichthyophis bannanicus. Next base: position 1,173,860,735 of record CM066031.1, read on the forward strand.
ACTTATTGCATTCTTTTTTTCCATTGAATGATCACTTGCGGAAGTTAATTAGTCATTTTATGGTGGTCTATAGTTCAGTTGATCCCTGTCCAGCACAGGTTTTGAGAACTTTACCGGAGAGTTCTTTTTTAAATTTATGCTCAATGGTAGATCGGTCTTTGGAGGAGGGTGTTTTTCTGTCATTATTGAAATAGGTCTTGATTTGGCCTGTTATGAAAAAACCCTCTTTGGCAGTAGATGATTGCTAAGATTTTGGAATCCATAGTGACATCCCAATTGCAGAAGTACATCGAAGAGATTGGAGGGCTGGATGAATATCAGTCTGGGTTTAGGGGCGCTTTTAGTACAGAAACAGTGATAGTGGCTTTACTGGATGAGATGCAGAGATGGAGGGACTCTGGAAGTTGTGGGTTTTTTTTGGTTTTGTTAGACCTATCATACTATTTCACTTCACTTATTATTAGCTAGGCTGCGTTTGTTGGGAGTGGTGGGTTCTGTGTTGAAATGGTGTGATGCTTTTTTGCCTAATAGATATTTTAAAGTGGAGTTCAATGGGAAAGTTTCTAAAGTTTTTTCCTGTATGACAGGGGTGTCTCAGGGGTCACGATTATCTCCCTTGTTATTCAATATCTGTTTTAGTCCTTTAGCACAGCATATTAGGAAACTGAGGTTTTCCCCATATATATTGCTGATGATATTCAATTTTTTGTACCAATGAAGAAATCTTTCCAAAATTTGTTGGACCAATTGGGATCTGGTCTTTGTGTTTTGAGGAACTGGTTTCAGGAAAATAAATTAAGCTTGAATTTAGGGAACACTGAGGTTTAATGGGTTGGGAAAGCAAGAATTCCAGATGATATCAACTTTGTTCAACTTATGGGACAGAGAGTTGAAATATCATCTGAGGTAAGTACTCTGGGCATTATTATAGATTCTAATTTGACTCTTGAATCGTATGTATTACAAATACAAAATAAGTTGTGGTTTAAGTTTAAGTTGCTGAGGCAATTGCAATCAGTGTTAAGGACACAAGGTTTTCGGACGGTGGTCTAGTCAATAGTCCTGAGTCATCTGGACTATTGTAATTTGATATTTTTGGGAATGCCTGAAAGGTTGTTACATAAATTACAACTGATTCAAAATATTTCTGCAAAGTTGATCACACACAGTAGTTATAAGGAGAGAGTTACCCCTTCATTGTTAAACCTTCATTGGTTGCCAATTGAAGCACGAGTTTTGTTTAAGGTTCTAGGCTTGGCTTTTAAAGCTATTCATAAGATAGGTCCTATTTATTTATCAAATAGGTTGACACTCTGTTCTTCGGCTAGATCTTTATCTTCTGCAATTCATTGTACATTGGCATTATCTTCAGCCTTTGCCTTTCGGCAGAAGAGTGTTAGAGAAACATGTTTTTCTGCTGCGGTACCAAAATTGTGGAATGAGTTGCATTCTATGATTAAGGAGCTTGTGAATTATGTCCAGTTTCGAAAAGCTCTAAAGAAATGGTTGTGGAGGAAATGTCTTAAATGTACTTATATTGGTTGCGGAGGAAATGTACTTGTAATGGTTGTGGAGGAAATATGCTTGTAATGGTTGTGGAGGAAATGTCTTAAATGTACTTGTATTTTTTGTAACCCACTTTGTACATCTGTGGATTGTAAAAGTGGAATATAAGCAATGTTATTAAATTAAATTAAGTTCAGAAAGTCCTGTCATGAGGCCTGAAGGGATTGTCATGGTACTGTGCTGTGCTGGTCCTCCTGGCATAATGGTTTAGGGCCTTCCAGCCAATCTGGGTGCTGCGCTGATCTCCATGTCATTTTACTCTCAAAGTGCCTTGGTGTGATTTCACCAATTGTGGTGCTGCTTGGCCCTCTTGCACTATCTTGAGGTGTTCAAGGTGCTCTTTGATGGTGCTTCTGGTACTCATCCTCTCACTATATGTACTTTGCCACTCTTCTGGTGCCCCTGGGGGGGTTTATGACACTCTTCATAGCTTGTGGCACTGTTACAAATGTCTGTCATCAAGTTTCAAGCAAGTCTGAAAATAGATGGCAAACTTGACTGTTGCATTACAAAATAGTTTTCCACATAGATTTTAATGGAAATGAATGGAATAGATACAGTATATGAATAGTTCAGTTCTTGAGACACTGAACAGGTGTATTCTGACAAACAAAAATGAGCCTGAAAATCTTTGGCACAACATGCCTAGCCTTACCATTCATGGCAGTGGCGTAACTTCTGCCCAAGCAGTCCCCGCAGTGCAGGGGAAGTGGGGGGGCCTGAGCAGAAATGGGGCCCACACAGCGGTGGTAAGGCAGCGCGGCAAACTTACTTTATCATTTTTGACACTTTGCCTCTGCTCTTGTAAGTTTTCCACAGGCCCAGCGGCTATTCCCTACTGGGCCAAAGTCTCATGATAACAGCTGCATTGCGAGACTTCGGCCTGGCGGGGAACAGGCACCAGGCATGAAGCAAACTTACAAGAGCAGAACCAGCATGGCAAAGATGATAAAGTAAGTTTGCCGCCTCTGCCGTGGCATTGGGGACCCACACAGGGAGGCCGCTGCATGAGGAGGGACGATCAACGTGACAATGGAGGGCCCTCAGCAAACTTTTGCTTGGGCCCCTCATTGGAACTTATGTCACTGATTCGTGGCTTTGAAAATTGCCACATTTTATTTTATTTTATTTTTTATTGAAAGGCAGCCATGCAATACAAGAGAACAAAAACCATAAGCATATTACAATATCACAAGATAACAAAGCCAAAGGCACTAACAAGGAACACAAGGCAAGACAATGAAACGCCTTCATTTGTGTTTGTGTTATGAATGTTTTACTCTATCCCCTCCCCTTTTCCCCAACCCCCTCCCACTCAGCAGCAAACCACAGAAAGCACTCTTAAAGTAAAACGTCTACCCCCCCACCCACCCTCCAGCTCCCCCTCCCACCCCCAGGCCACCCTAACCTATCTCCCCCTCCCCCCCCACCCATGAACCACGAACCTCTATACCAGCCTGGAATAAAGAAAGAAAGCAAGCCAGCCCAATCAACGCACATGAAGCAAAGGATGCTACAGCAGAAGGACATCCCGCGACAGAGCAGGTGATCTGCCAGTTTCCAGGGGGTATCACGTCCTAAAGCGATCAGGAGCCATAACGAAGGACAAAGGGTTCCCACACCTGCTCAAAGCGCGTCAAACGCATCCTACCGGCTGCCACCCTGCGCTCCAATGTGTGCGTATCCCACATCCGTTCCAACCAGACAGAAAAGGACGGTGGGAGGGCCTGCTTCCAAACTGAAGCTATAGACAGCCGCGCTGCATTCAGACCATGGCGAACCAAAGCCAGCTGGGGGCTACGTGCCCCGGGCACAGCTACCCCGAATAGAAAAATGCCCGGATCCCATGGAATGCTCAACCCAATAAGTTGCTGCAAACGAGCTTGGATCCCCCTACAAAAAGTTCGGACGCGAGGACAAGACCACCAGATATGCGCCAGAACACCTTTCTGCCCACATCTCCGCCAGCACAAATCCGGAGCCCCCGGATAAACGCGAGCAATCCGCGCCGGTGTCATATACCATCTATATAATAATTTATAATTAGTTTCGTGGACAATGATCGCCACCGAACTCTTCCACAGCCTACCCTCCACCTGTTCCCAGAATAAAGTAGATTCAAATCAGAATTCCAAAGTTCTCTATGCTTGCTGAATCGCGGCTGCTGCGCCTACAGGTGGGCATACAAGGCAGCTATAAGACCTTTTGTGGTAGTACACCCCTCACAGAAACGCTCCAGATCCGTCAAATCTCGGGCCACATGAGGTTGTACGGTTCTAGCCTGAACCCAGTGAGCCGCTTGTGTATATTGGAAGAGCTGACTATCAGGAAGGTCAAATTCCTCCTGAAGTGTACTAAATGTTTGCAACTTACCATCAGTAAACAGTTGTCCTGCACGGCTAAGGCCCTTATGTCCCCAAACCCGGAAAGCCGGATCAGTCTTCCCTGGGGGAAACGAGGCATTATCCACTATAGGTGCCAGAGGTGTCAGTTCCATCCCGCGAGGCCGAAAGAATTGGTCCCAGCAGCGGAGGGTATGAAGGATATAGGGGTTACTTAAGCACATACCACTGCGTAGTTTGGGGCCAAGCCACAGCCGATCTCCCAATCCCGCTCCCCCCGCAATATTCATTTCCAATTGCACCCATCGCTTGGAGCTATCCGCTATCATCCACTCCACCCCAGCACGACATTGCACGGCCGCATAGTACCAATGAAGATTCGGAGTCCCCATGCCCCCAGAGCGTGTACGGGTATAAAGAATTCGATGTGCTAAACGCGGTCGATGGTACTGCCAGATAAACTTCATAAGTAGGGTTTGCCAAGTGGCCAATATTCCCCGAGCCAACATTATAGGGAGAACTTGGAAAAGGTACAAGAAACAGGGGATGACCACCATCTTAACCACCGCAATACGCCCAAACCAGGATAGTATCAGGCTATTCCAGGTCTCCAAATCTCGCCGAACCTGCCGGAGTAGCGGTTCGTAGTTAGCCTTAAAAAGGGCCGCCCGCTCCACTGTCAGATTCACCCCTAAATAGCGTAAAGTACCTGACACCCAGCGAAAGGGGTAGGCGGCTCGAAGCTCCTCACAAACCGCATCTGAAACCCCAACATTAAGAACTTCAGATTTAGTGTAATTGATTTTGAAGCCAGACACCCGGGAGAAAGTCTCGAAGAGCTGCATAGCAGCAGAGAGGGACGCAGCGGGTTTCACCAGGGATAATATGATATCATCCGCAAATAGCGCAATCCGGTAATCTGCGGAGCCCACGCGAACGCCCCATATGCCCGGATGTTTGTGAAAGCTCTGCACCAAGGGTTCCATCACCAGTGCAAACAACAGCGGCGACAGAGGACATCCTTGACGAGTGCCCCTTTCCAGTGAGAAATTTCTCGAATGACCCCCATTAGCCCGGACGCATGCCGTAGGGTCTTGATATAGGCTATGAACCCAGCGAATGAAATTAGGACCAAAGCCTATCGTATCTAGCACACACCAGAGGTAACCCCAGCTAACACGGTCAAAGGCCTTTTCAGCATCAACCCCCACCACTAGGGTCAGCTGTAAGTCTTGCTGTGCAACATGAATCACCTGCAGCATTTGCCAAATATTATCTGCTGTACACAATCTATAAAGGTCAGAAACTTCAGAGTAATATAATTGTTGAGTTGCTATGTGATTAATTACTCCAATTTACGAAAATTTCCTTCAATAGACTCCGTTTAGGGAACCTGTTCATAAAAGTGTTATTCTTTCTAACCGGGTCTCAGACTTATAAGGGGACTTGTGATATTCAATCACTTATAACTCCCTTGTTTGCATCAATGACCCATTTTATAGGTATATAGAAAATACTTTTTCTGTTATTCTAGCGGTTTCACAAGAAGTTATTTTTCAAATAGCCAGTAGACTTATAAAGAAAATCGGGCTTATCTTTTCAATGGTATCCCTCTTTTCAATAGTATCCCAACGCCAGACTTGGCGCCACTGCGTTTCACATTGGACTTGTTTCTTCAGGGGCATGTAAACTTGGCTTCAAATAGCGGTACTTCCGACAGTTTCAACCTAGAACAGATATCTCCCTGAATACAAACGCCGCAGGGAGATATCTGTTCTACAATCCCCGCCTAGTATAATGGGGCCTTTCGCGAAGTCAGCTAGCAAGGCCTTCAGCCGCGTAAAGAAGGATCCCCGTCCTTCATTAGGTGCATAGATGTTAGCTAGGGTTAATATTTTACCCTCCTAGCGTATATTCGCAAAAAGCCACCTTCCCAGGGTAGGCTCTGGTGAAATAAGAAGGCCACACCGCGCTTCTTCCGCCCATGCACGTCTGAAGCTACCCACACCTCAGTATAAGGGTTACGCTTTAACCACCCCTGGTTGCTAGCTCGGAGGTGTGTCTCCTGTAAAAATACAATGTCCCCTTTCAAGGACCTCAATTCCGAGAACAGCAGAGATCGTTTTCTAGGGGAATTAAGACCCTTAACATTCAAAGAAATACATACATACATACATACATTTATACATTTATAACCCGCAACTTCCAGAGTTCAGTTGCGGTTCACAATAAACAACAATCCACAAAGCAAAAGCTTAGTTTTACATTGAACATTTTGTAACAATAAAAGTAAATGTAAACATAATGAACTTATGCATAATAGCAAAATTGGCTGGTAAATTATATACAATAAACTATTACAAATAAATTAAATTATATACAATAAACTATATACAAATATATGTTGTGGGTACTTTAGAATTGAATCATGGTGTTTTTATAATAGTGTATTGTCTGTTAAGTTGTTGGAAATAGTATTAGTCATGATTTTTAACCTTTATCTGAGTGTATCAAGGGGTTATCTATGTTGCCGTAGTGCATGGAGAATAAGTAGGTTTTTAGTTTTTTACGGAGTTCCATAATTTCGGTTATAGTTCTTAGGTCCTCCGGAAGGGAATTCCAAATAGTTGGGGCAGCATGGGAAAAAGCTCTGTTGTTAGTTAATTTATTTGCTTTTATGAAATCATTAGGAGTTTTTAGTTTATTTGAGTATCCTTTTCTGTGTGTGGTTTTTGAGATTCCATGCTAATTAGTTTGCTTAATGGGATTGGGGCCATGTTATTTAAAGCTTTATATATAGTTATTGTGGTTTTATATATTATCCTACTTTGAATTGGCAACCAGTGTAGGGAAGCTAGTATTGGTGTTATGTGCTGAATTGAGTGTGCTTTCATGATAATTCTAGCTGCTGCGTTTTGTGCTAATTGGATTCGTTTTATGTTTTGTTTCGTTATACCTAAGAGAATTAGGTTGGCAAAATCAAAGTGCGGTGTTATTGTAGCCTGTATTATATTAATGAAGTCTAGTTGGTGTACTAATGGTCGTAGTTGTTTAAGGATTTTAAGTTTAAAGTATATTTTCTTTATGGTGTTTCTGATGTGAGTGTTCATCGTCAGATGAGTATCTAGGATAACACCTAGGTATCTTATTTCATTTTTTATTTTAATGTCGTGGTTTTGCAATGTTATGTGGGTTGGAGGGATATATGATTGATTTTTTGTTACAATTAGAACTTCTGTTTTTGCATGGTTAATGTGAAGGTTTTGAGCTTTTAGCCATGTTGTAATTTCATTGAAGCAATCAGATAGTAGTTTTATTGGTAAGTTAGGGATTGTAAATGGGATGTACAGCATAATATCATCTGCATATAGATGATAGTATACTCCGAATTTTTTAAAGATATCACAGATAGGTTTTATGTAAATATTAAACAGGAGGGCTGATAGTGCGGAGCCTTGTGGGAGACCAACTTCTTGTTTATATATGGTTGATGTTTGGTTACCAATTCTTACATTTTGTGTTCTATTATTTAGGTAAGAGGTAAACCATTTATGTACAGTGTCTTTTATTCCTATTTGATTTAGGTTATTAAGCATTATAGTGTGGTGAACACTATCAAATGCTGCCGAAATATCAATAAATAAGAGTATAAATGCTTGTTTATGATTATTGATCCCTTTGAGAAGTGTATCGGTTAAGACTGTTAAAAGTGTTTCAACTCCATGTTGAGGCCTAAATCCATATTGTTGGTCATCAAGCGGGTAGGATGAATCAAGGTATTCTTGTGTCTGAATTTGTACCACTTTTTCTATTATTTTAGCCAAAAAAGGGATACTTGAAATGGGTCTGTATGATTTTGGTGATGTTTTATCAAGCGTGTTATTTTTGAGAATTGGCCGGATTTGTGCGTGTTTGAGCGTAGAGGGGAGGTGTCCTTGAAGCAATGATAGGTTTACTATAGGGAGGATGTATGATAGAAGTATTGGGAGTGTACTTTTTATCCATGTTACTGGGCATGGATCAAGAAAGGATGTTGTGGTGTTGAGGTTAGTAATGATATTCTTTAGTGCGTCTTTTGATATGGGATGAAATTTTGACCATTCTTCTGAGCAGTGATGAACTGTATTTATGTTGTTTAGAGTCATTATAGGTTGCATAGATTTGTTTTGATAGTGGGTGGCTAAGTTTTGTACCGAAATTTCAGTGATTTCAGTGTTCGATGTTTGAGGATTATTAGTAAGGTTTCTAACAATTGAGAAAAGTTCACGTGGTCTATTATAAGATTTTGATAAGATTGCTGCAAAATAAGATTTTTTTATGTTATCTAATGTATCTTTGTATTTTGTGAGATGGTTGTTATATATTTCCTTGTTGATGGTTGATTTGGTTTTGCGCCATTTATGTTCTAGTTTTCGTAGTTCTTTTTTCATTTGTTTTAGCGTGTTGTTGAACCATGGAGTTCTGTTTATTTTTAAATTAGAGGGCTTTTTGAATCGTTGATCAAGTTTGGCTGCATTGTTGATAGTTTCATGCCAGGTTATTACAGCTTCGTCTAGATTCATTGGGGATGATGAGAGGTGGGGTATTGTTGTATCCAAGAATTCGGTTTCATTAAATTTTTTGAATTTTGTAGTGGGATTGCTTTGTGTGTTATTTTTATTGTTATTGGTGTAGAATGTGAAGTATGTTTTGATAATGTGATGATCAGACCAGGGTATTTGTATATATTCTATGGAGTCTGTGTTGAATAATTTGTAGAGAGTGCTTGGGAGGAGAATAAGGTCAAGGATGCCTCCTTTTATATGTGTTGCTGTATTAATTATTTGATGATAGTCCATGTCTGATATGGATTCTAGGAACAAGTTGGCTTCTGATGCTGGAAGTGATGGGAGATTGAAGTCGCCTAGCATGATTATGGGATTATGATCTGTAGATGAGCCTAGGAATTCAATTAGAGAATCTAGGCTATCTGTTTTTTGGTCAGGGGGTCTATATATTAGGCAAATTCTACAAATGTTGGTTTTTATAATTAAGGTGTCAATATTGTTGGGTATGGTAGATGGTATTGTTCTTGCATTTAATCCCTTTTTTGTCATTATTAGTACTCCTCCTCCTTTTTTGTTAGTTCTATGTGTATAGTTTATATCGTATTCATTGCTATTAAGTTGATTTAAGTAGATTGTATCTGTTTCAGTTAGCCATGTTTCCGTTACGCATAACATATCAGGTTTTGAGTCGGTTATTAAATCATTGAATATGGGGAGTTTGTTTTTCATAGAGCGGGCATTTATAAGGATGCAAGTTAGAGGGGTGGTGTTATTGGTGTTAATTTCCTTTGTTATTTGTGGAGCGTTAGTTTGTTTTATTTGTATAAGTCTGTGGTAGTTTATTTTTGCATGGTGGATTGAGGTAACGTGTCCAAAGTGGCTGTGATTTCTAATTGTGGATTGTATTATAGGGATTGGCATGTGATTTTTGGATGTTAAGCTTAGTGTTAGGTTAATTAAAATTGTCAGTATTATACAGCTGTATGTTATTTTTAGTATCATGTTGTTTGAGCGTGACATGTTCAAAGATTGGAAGGTATTTGTTGTGGATTAAGTTGCTAGTAGTTAGTTTGTGTCTAATAGTTGCAATAAGAGTTGCAGTTAGTATGTATCTATGAGTAGCAATTACAGTTATCTAGTATTTGTAACAGTTGTAACTTATACAGATTAGAAAGTTGGTTGCAACAGATAAGACAAGTAATAATTAGAGAATTCCTGGTAACAGTATGGATCAAGTATTGGTTATACAGTTACTTACTGGCAAGAGTATGGATCAGGCAGTAGTTAAGATTGATCATCAGGTTGTACATATAGAAAGGTGACTACTGGAGACAGTAGAATTCACAGAAGTATACAGTGTGAATGTGCTAGCAACAATATATTGTAAATACAAAGAATATAATTGGGTCTGGATAGGTTAAGCAATTGCTCGATATACTCTTACGTTTTGTAGAATACTAAATGTCCAATAGGTTGAAGAATGAAGCGCTGCTACTCTTACTGTCGGTGGCTCTATCCTCCGTCTGGTGTGAACTGGCTGGGGAGGGTTGTATTTGATGGCAGGGGTTTTTTTTGTTTCAGGAGCTCTGATGTCAATCCGAGCAGGAGCGATGTTGACTTGATGGAAGATGGCCTCCGCCTAAGGGCCACGCCAAAGGGCCCTCTGGCGAGGCCCTCAGGCGCGGGCCCGACAGGCGCGGGTCCGCCTGGTAGCGCTCCTTGTTTTAAAGGAGCTACAGCCCCTCCTCCCACGGTCCCGATTGGACCGGAGTTAGCAGCGGCAGATTGGTGCCCCTCTCGGGGGATTAAATGGCTGCCTTTCCCGCCGGTAGCGCTCCTTGTTTTAAAGGAGCTACAGCCCCTCCTCCCACGGTCCCGATTGGACCGGAGTTAGCAGCGGCAGATTGGTGCCCCTCTCGGGGGATTAAATGGCTGCCTTTCCCGCCGGTAGCGCTCCTTGTTTTAAAGGAGCTACAGCCCCTCCTCCCACGGTCCCGATTGGACCGGAGTTAGCAGCGGCAGATTGGTGCCCCTCTCGGGGGATTAAATGGCTGCCTTTCCCGCCGGTAGCGCTCCTTGTTTTAAAGGAGCTACAGCCCCTCCTCCCACGGTCCCGATTGGACCGGAGTTAGCAGCGGCAGATTGGTGCCCCTCTCGGGGGATTAAATGGCTGCCTTTCCCGCCGGTAGCGCTCCTTGTTTTAAAGGAGCTACAGCCCCTCCTCCCACGGTCCCGATTGGACCGGAGTTAGCAGCGGCAGATTGGTGCCCCTCTCGGGGGATTAAATGGCTGCCTTTCCCGCCGGTAGCGCTCCTTGTTTTAAAGGAGCTACAGCCCCTCCTCCCACGGTCCCGATTGGACCGGAGTTAGCAGCGGCAGATTGGTGCCCTTCTCGGGGGATTAAATGAAGCGTAACATCGATATTCAACCACCAGGCCCCCCCCCCACCCTCTGCTTCCCCCCTGGCCCGCAACATGCAGCTCCCCCAACACTTGTAAGATATGGATGGCTAACCAGAAGATAAATCCATCACCCTTAATCCACCAGGCTGTCTGTAGAGATTCGCCTCCCCTACCCTCATGCTCCGTATCCCGATAAGGGTTACTAAACCCCCCCCTCCACACCCAACTCCCCACCCTCCCCTAGCTGTATGTACCTCCCCCCCAGTCCCATCCCCCATCCCGTCAGTACCACCTGCCTGTTAAAGATAAAACAGGACACGGTTAAACTGACCCCAAACTAAACTCCGTCCGGGCCCCCGCATAGGCTAAGTACAAGCATAAAGTGTAATATCATGTCCCCGTTATGTAATTCACCAGTAAGGTGGCAATCCATTAATACCCCTTTTAACAAAACATCATCAGACCCCCCACCACCCCCATATAGCGCTGAACAAACACCCAAATCCCTTCCAGACCCAGAGCCTATGGCTCAACAAGAACAGAGATGGATAACAGCAAAGTTAACAAAACTAATCAATAAAGTTTGGTTGTGGAGGCAGAGAACCCCTGAGTAGATCTCCCCGAACAGGAAAGCAGACACTCCTGCTCCAGGGAAAGTCAGGCAGGCTTTTCCACCCGAGTCCACTTCGAGTGTTGAGGCTTAGGAGTCGGAGGCTGAGGCAGTGCATTATCTTCTACAAGACCCGCCTGGCCCAGAGCTCTCCACGCCTCGGTATGGTCCTTCGCTGAGATCTTTTTATTACCCAAGAGGAAGTTCATCCGAAACGGAAAGGACCAGGAATAGCGAATCCCTTTGTTGTTAAGGACCATCGTGACTGGTTTCATCTCCCTCCATCTGGCCAGTGTGAACGCTGAGAGGTCCTGGTATACAGTTACCGGTGCTTCTTGAAAGCGGATCGCTTTTTTCTCCCGACCCCTGGCGTATGAGAAGCTCAGCATCAGTATATCGCAAGAATCTCGCAATGACATCCCGGGGTTGGTTATTAGGAGGCTTTCCCAAGGCACGATGCACTCGCTCAATTTCCATTCCAGACCCATGGGCGGCCAGTTCCTCTGCCGGGAGCAGTTCAGCTATCAAATTTTTGAGGACCACCGGCAGGTCTTCACCGCCCCCCACCACTTCCGGGATTCCTCGAAAACGCACATTATTGCGACGGGAGCGGTTTTCAATGTCATCAGTTTTATAGGTCAGCTCCATTGCTTGCGCACGTTGTCTGTCGAGAGCACATTGTAAATCCACTAGGGCACCATCATGGTCTGCAATTTTTGTCTCGACCTCTTCCACACGCATACCCAGGTCTTTTATGTCATTCCGGAGTTCCGCGATTGTGCTCATCACCTCCGCGCGCATGGAGCGAAATTCGCCTGCCAAATCCTCAAAACCCCTGCGAAGTTCTCGCTGAAGAAGGGCGTGCACAGACAGCGTGCTGGGTTCCAAATTATTCTCACTCACAGTCTCATCATCAGAGCCCGTCGAGGGTTGTTTACTGGTTGGGCTAGGTGGAGCGCCATTCTTGCCCTGCAACCGCTGGGACGAGCGCATTCCCTTCCGGGCCTCGGGATTTCTAGCCTTAGCAGCCATGGGATGAATTAACAGTCCAGCAGCCCGGGGATATGTAGTGATCAGCTACAGGAAGGCGGGCGGAGGCTATGAGCAGGGTGACCAAGGGTAAAGAAAAAAAAAGGAAGTATAACAGGAGAAAAATAATAATGCCAAGCGATCCCACTCATGGTCAATAGAGGGAGCTCCAAGTTCACTCAAGGCAGCAGAGTCCACTAAGTGTAGAGAGGGATTGGGCCTGATGCAGTTTATTTTCCAGAAGCCAGGCTAACAAATGTGAGGAGAGACTGCCACAAATGTGACTGTTCCAAGAGCAGGCAACCAATCTGTAGGAGTCACCGGGCCAGGGACAGGCACTGTGCTGTAGATTGGACCCCCGAATGCATTTGTAAAATCCGGGGCTGAAACAGCTCGTGAAGGCAACAGCTGATTCGCTAGGGAGCACCCACGTGATCAAGACCCTGCAATGCCAGTTGGAACGCAAAGAAACCCATGCGTTCCAGCACCACGCGGTTATGGCTACCGAAGTGTGCAGCCCCACCGCGGACACCCGCCAAGCTTTTCCATGTCGGGTCTCAGGCAGTCTCACCTCCTCTGCATGCCGGCAGCGTGGTCTCAAGGGGGAAGTGTCAGCCAGGAAGGCAGCAACAAAGCCGGATCACCGATCCCCCTCTCCTCTTCAGTTCCCAGCCAGGACCACACTCACGTCCTCCAGGTACCGATGTTCCGGAGTGTGGGGGGTAGAGAGCTCCGCACCGGGATTCCCAGGTGAAGTGGGCGAATTTGAGGCGCGTCGGCAGTCAGGAGCAGAGCAACGAAGCCGGCTATAGTATAGACCGGCACCGGGCCTCAAGCCGGGCTTCAGAGCGCGCCGTGGTACGCGGAGCCTCGCAAAAGGGCACAAGTGGAATTGCCCGATTCACAGCGGAGCAATTCCGGTAAAACCGGGGGACAACACTAGAGAACAGCTGATGTTAGCGAAAGGAGAGGGAAGCCCAGGACGGAGCAACACTAGGATGCGGCCATTCTGCAGCGGGCTCACTAGCGCCCCCCACCACATTTTATTTTACTGGCACAAATATGTTATGTTAATTCTGCTCTTGAGACCACCCATATTTGTATTTAATAGTGTGCATTTTTTAGTTTGCATTCAGTTAGTTAATGCATCTTAAAAAATGTAGTGGCCCTTTTACTAAAGTTTTTGCACTTACTGCATATTAGGGGGAAAACTCTCCCCACCTTAATCTGTTCAAAAGCCATGCAGTAACTGTTGGGGGTATACCCAGCATGTTCTCCTGCACTTACCGCAGTAAAATGTAGAGTTTGTAATGTGATAGAAAGACATGGGTCAAAGAGTGTCTCTTTCCTGGAGAATGAGGAGCTGAATATAGCAGAAGGGAGATGTTTGGGCTTTTGGGGGGAAAAGTATTTTTGCAAAATATTTTCTTGTTGTAGGCTGATGGTATTTTTTGGGGAGGGGGGTTGTAGATAGGTTTTACTAAGAATGAGATTTTGAATGTTTTATATTTGTTCTAATATGGGTTTTTTTTGTGTATACCATTTTGATCTGTTATTTTCTACAGGGAAGGTGGTATATAAATGAATACTTTGAATTGAATAGAATGGAAACCTAGGTTGTGTTTAGCACTGTACACCCAAGGGAGATAAATGCAGCTTTGGAAAAGAAAGTAAGCTGTCTGCTTATTTAATAACATAGTAATGTGGGCGCGGACACGTTTAAATCGAAAATGGGCATGATTCCATACCAATTCCGCATCTGCGGATATAGATGTGCCTGCATTTATGGAAACGGTATGTAGACGTGTCCGGCGCGGCATGTCCAACATGCTGTTCAGCTGGCCCATGCATGTATCCAGTGCGCGGCTCGTACACGGGTGCAGACACATGCCATAGAGTGAAGCGGAGAAAACCGTAACCACTAATATTATGGGACATGGGTAAACGCTGCAATCATTTTGGACGTCCCCATGCTCACCATATTCTGGAAAGCTATATATTTCCAATCCTGCTTGTCTCCATGATATACCCATGGATGCCTCAGATGGCCACACCTCCTTAGTTAAAACGTGCATCTCCTATGCTGCTCCTCTTACTGGCAGGGTTGTGCTGATGCAAACTAAACATAAATACTGATGATAGAGACATGCTGATGCAAACTAGACTAGATATACTAGTCTGTTTTATGCCTAGAACACTGCAAAGTAATCTCAGTGCACTCTAAGATTTCATAACATCATGCTTGTCATGACATACCTTGCATCAAAACATACATGGCAGTATACCAACTCCTCAGTTATTCTTGCATTGATCATCTCTAAAAACACTCTTTCAGATGCTACATATGGACCTTTACCAACTTCACAGAAACCTAAACTAACTTCCCCAAAGGATGCATTGTATTGCTGAGCGATATAACTATGCTCTTCAAATGGCTATACTCAAAACAGAACCTTTTGGTCCTAAACCCTATTCACATAAATAAATATTTTTGTCGGAACTGTTACCATGAGGGACACCCTCTCGAGGTAACCGTTCCTTTTTATTCATTTTTACGAGCTGAAAAATAACAGCTCAACATGCCTTAAAATGTAAGCAGTTCAACCAAGGGAAGTGCTTGAGCAAATCCCTTTTACTTGATCAGACTTTTCTGTTTTAATAAACAAGTATCACTTGCATAAAGACAACGAAAAAGCTTATCTGTTCGCTCAGATCTCCTCAGTCAAACAATTCTCCACGTTGTCCTAGCGTAAAGTAAGGGCGCTCAAGATCACTTCCGTAACTGAGCCCATCCAAACTTAGTGAATAATATGCAACATAGCGCCATGTTTCAGGCCTTGTTATTCTTCCAGCCCTTCATCAGGCTTTTCCCCATCTGAATGATATGCTCAAAAACCTTCCTCCCTTAAAATAGGCATCAAATATCTTAGGTCCTCCTCCATGTTGACTTACAACACGCTCCACCAATCAAGTTCTAAGTTCAACCCTTGAGGGGTGACAGTTCGTAAATTAAAAATCCAACGTTGTTCTAGTTGTTGCAAACGTGCCACCATATCACCTCCGTGAGAGGAATAAGGAACTTTATCAATTATTCGCCACTTATAGTCCTTAAAAGAATGGTTGTGTATGATACTATGAACGACTATATGAACTGACATTACATGCATGTTTATTTATTTATTTATTTGAAAACTTTTATATACCGCCACTTCCCAAGATCAGTGATTATGTTTAGATTATGTTTAAATGGGATCAATGCTCTTGTAACCTTATCTTCATCGGTCTGATGGTTCTACCAATATACGAGAACAAGGACATATCAGCATGTAGATAACATGAGTAGATATACAAATAGTGTCAAAGCACGCCCGGTATATTTTAAGAATAGTAGTATCCATCCATTCAGCGCCTGTTATTGTAAAAGCACAGAAATCACAGTTTCCACATGGATTATGTCCTGACACTAATTGCTTTGAAATAGATATATGAGATGCTGAAATACCTGAATACACCACATAATCCGCTATGTTCCGGCCCCTACGTTAGGTATCATTAGTCTCCGTTGGAAACAAGCATGTGTTCCTAAAATGTGCCAATGTTTTTTCAAAATGGCACTAATTTGGGACGAGCAATGCGTGTACGGTAAAACTCCCACTATGGGATCTTCTTCAGCTTGTCTTTCAGTTTTATCAGTGTTCATCCACCCCTCAAGGTGATTAAAATGTGCCCTCCGATAGGCCTTATAAACTAGATCATTTGGATAACCTCGTTCCATTAATCGCCGACACAAATCTTTTGCATGTACGTGGAATTCTGATATCGTAGTACATAGTCTACGTATCCTCAAAAACTGACCCAGTGGAAGACCCCTGCATAGGGGCCCAGGATGAAAACTAGTATATTATTTTATTTATTTATTTTATTTATTACAGTTTCTTATATACCGCGCTATTTAGAATCAGCGCGGTTTACATCAAAACAAAACAACCATAACGACAAACTGTATTACGTTGCACAGATTTTCTATAAAGGGAAGTATGTAACTGATTATTCTGTTTATAAATCCACATGTCCAAAACATTTATCCGCTCTTGATGGTAAGAGGGTACAAATTGTAAATTTGTTTTTAAAGTATTAATCCAAGCAAAAAAATCTTTCAATTGGGCTTCCGTGTCTGACCAAATGAAGAAAACATCATCCAAAAAATGTAACCATTTTGAAATATAAGGAAACCAGAATGAAGGATAAATATAATGTTCAGCAAGAGCTATTTCATCAGAAAAGACGCAATTTTGGTAACCATGGATGTTACAGCCTTATATGCAAATATAAACCAGCAGGAGGCTTTGGAAATTATATCTGCTTTCCCTTTGAATTTACCTAATCGGATACCGCGATCTTTTTTGCTTTCATTATTGAAATTGGTCCTTGAACATAGTTATTTTCAATATGATCTTCAATATTATTTACAAATTTTTGGAGGCTGATGGGGGCGACAGTGGCCCCGTCGGTGCTTACATTGTATATGGCAAATTATGAAGAACGAACACTGATAAAACTGAAAGACAAGCTGAAGAAGATCCCATAGTGGAAGCTTTACTGTACACGCATTGCTCGTCCCAAATTAGTGCCATTTTGAAAAAACATTGGCACATTTTAGGAACACATGCTTGTTTCCAATGGAGACTAATGATAGTCTACTGTAGGGGCCGGAACATAGTGGATTATGTGGTGCATTCAGGTATTTCTGCATCTCATATATCTATTTCAAAGCAATTAGTGTCAGGACATAATCCATGTGGAAACTGTGATTTCTGTGCTTCTACAATAACAGGAGTTGAATGGACGGATACTACTACTCTTAAAATATACCGGGCACGCTTTGACACTACTTGTATATCTACTCATGTTGTCTACATGCTGATATGTCCTTATTAATTGAAATATATTGGTAGAACCATCAAACCGATGAAGATTAGGTTATAAGAGCATTGATCCCGTTTAAACATACATGTAATGTCAGCTCCTATAGTCGCTCATAGTATCACACACAACCATTCTTTTAAGGACTATAAGTAGTGAATAATTGATAAAGTTCCTTATTCCTCTCGCGGAAGTTATATGGTGGCACGTTTGCAACAACTAGAACAACATTGGATTTTTAATTTACAAACTGTCACCTCTCAAGGGTTGAACTTAGAACTTGATTGATGGAGCGTGTTGTAAATCAACATGGAGGAGGACCTAAGATATTTGACGTCATGAATTGATTCCCTATTTTAATGGAGAAAGGTTTTCGAGCATATCATTCAGATGGGGGAAAGCCTGATGAAAGGCTGGAAGAATAACAAGGCCTGAAACATTGCACTATGTTGCGTATTATTCACTAAGTTTGGATGGGCTCGGTCACGGAAGTGATCTTGAGCGCCCTTACTTTACGCTAGGACAACGTGGAGAATTATTTGATTGAGGAGATCTGAGCGAACAGATAAGCTTTTTCGTTGTCTTTATGCAAGTGATACTTGTTTGTTAAAACGGAAAAGTCTGATCAAGTAAAAGGGATTTGCTCAAGCACTTCCCTTGGTTGAACTGCTTAAATTTTAAGGCATGTTCAGCTGTTATTTTTCAGCTCGTAAAAACGAATAAAAAGGAACGGTTACCTTGAGAGGGTGTCCCTCATGGTAACAGTTCCGACAAAAATATTTATTTATGTGAATATGGTTTAGAACCAAAAGGTTGTGTTTTGAGTATTGATTATTCACCTTTTGGGTTGTTTGTTTTGTTAGACTTCAAATGGCTATGGCATCTGTTTCCCACATTTCTGGGTAATGACATTTCCCACAGCAGCTCCCTACATATGGCTACACCTGTCCCATAGAATGTCCACTCTCTGTCCTGGCTTATGTTAATCTGTACACATCTGCTATCTGTGGGGCAGCCCTGCCTGCCTTCCCACAGTCTGCTGTGTGGCAATGCTCCCCTGGTCAAGCCTGTGTTAGCATGGGAGGGGGATCCCTTGGCCTTCATAACAAGGAGCCAGCCTCCAAATATATCACCATTCTCGCAGCTTGCAGAGCTCATGGACTGGGTAAGGATGTAGCTGCATGTGTGTTTTAGTGTGCAGTCACAAATGAATGTGTGGCTTAATGAATGGAGTGATAATTTGCATGAGTTAATGGTGTTTTCATATGTATCTTACTGTGCTCATCAGCATGTGCCATGGTTAGACGGTTTACATCTGCACACTTTAAGGCTTTAGGGGCTATTTTACTAAGAAGAGATAAGGTTTTGCATGTACCAAGCTTTTTCGGTAAAATTTAATGCACAGTAAAAATGTCATGCGTCAGGGACATTCCCACCCACCATGCATCAGGGACATTCCCACCCACCAAAAAGGAAACTCACTTGATCTTATCTTCTCTCCACTCATGGTTACGAGCCATGATCATGATCTCGACCTAGTCATCACCCAAGTCCCATAGTCAGACCACAGTCTAATCACTTTCCAGATACCCGCGCAACAAGAACTTGGTTCAGTCAGCCACACGAATATGATGCTTTCGGCAAACTCCGGACGCCACAAACCACTTGACGAGGACCAGATCACAAAACATGCACTCCCAATACTCGAACAGTCATCTGATAGCCTTGATGACTTGATCAGCAGATGGAACGACACACTGAGCTCACTTTCTCATCTACCCTCTACGGATAAAAAACCTTCCTCCAACAAACTGGCCTGTAAAAGGAAGTCTGAGCCTTGGTTTTCTACAGAAATAAGGGTGTCTCTTCACCAACTAAGGAAACTGGAATGAAGATGGTGACGCTCACATTCAACAGAGGACCAAGCAACATACCTAGCTCACTTATCAGCACACCGTGAATTAACATACTCCAAAAGGAAAGAATTCCACACTGAGATTCTTCGCCACTCCTTAAGCAAGCCCTGGGATCTCTTCAACTTAGTGAAAACAATAACCAAGGAACCTTCCCCCCCTCACCAGGAACCAATACGACCCCAGTTGTATGCCGACCACCTTCAATCCAAATGCATCAAAACAGACATAGCCCGGAGAACCACACCAAGAAATATTCCCTATCATCAACCACTGCTTACAGAACTAACATCTCCTTCTGTGAAGGACATCAAAGACATTATTGCCACTATCAACACCACCACTGCACCGAACGACCCATGCCCAGCGTACTGGATTAGAACAATGTGAACAGAACTCAGCCCTATCATAGCCAGGATCACGAGCCTATCCATCTCAACAGGAACATTTCCTTCTTCCCTCAAGTACACGTCCATTCGTCCGCTTCTCAAGAACAATAGTTTAGACCCACAGAAGGTCAAGTCATACCGACCGATCTCAAGTATCCCTCTACTTGCCAAAATAATTGAGAAAAATGTACAAAGACAGATTCAACAGCACATAGACAGCACAGCCCCTTTAGATACCTTCCAGCATGGGTTTCGAGAAGCTCACGGCATAGAGACACTACTCACCACACTAACTAATACCTTATCCAAAGGAATTGACAACATCAAGAAAGGATATGCACTTATCTTCCTCGACATCGCCGCGGCATTTGACTCTGTCAGTCACGCTCAACTCCTTACACACCTCCAGGACAAGGGAATTCAGTGCGTGGCGTGGGACTGGTGTAAATCATACCTAGATGACCGATGGCAACATGTAAGGATGGGAGCCAACTCCTCTGAGCCGTTCCAACAAACCCAAGGAGTACCCCAAGGCTCGTCCCTATCTGCACTGTTATTTAACATATACATGCAGCCTATATGTGAGATCATTCATTCCTTTGGAATCTCCTGCTTGATCTATGCAGATGATGTCCTCCTGTTTACGCCTTTCAACGTCATGCATCCTGACTTCACTGCCTTAGTTAACTGCTTCAACATGATCACGGATTGGCTCCTCGAACAAAACTTTTGTATAAACTTCAAGAAAACGGAGGTACTATTCATCACAAAGAACAAAAACTTTTCCCCACCTGAATCATTAAAGGTCAGAGATGCAGAACTCCCAAGAAAGACTACGATATGCTACCTGGGTGTTACACTTGATCAACGTCTTGACTTTAAAGCCCATATAAGCAACACCGTCAAGGCTATATATTATAAGATTAAGATGTTACGTCACCTAAGACCAATGCTGGCACATGAAGACTACCGAACAGTATTCCAAGCTCTGATAATTCCACACTTCGACTATGCAAACATCATTCTACATGGGCTCCCCAAAAGCTCCCTAAACTCGTTGCAGATTGTGATGAATGCCGCTGCACGTGTCCTTTGTGGAGTATCCAGAAGAGACCATATAACCCCTACCTTAAAGGACCTTCACTAGCTACCAATAAGATGCAGAATCACCTACAAGGCACTACTCCTCACATTTAAAGCCATCAATGGGATATCCCCTTCATCCCTCACTACACTCATTACCCATACCACCAACAACAGATCAAGAAGATCAATAGGCGCCACACTAGCAATCCCGATTGAAGTGACAAAATGCATGCAAACAACTAGAAACAGAGCGTTCACCTTCTACACTCCAAGGTGTTGGAATAATCTCCCGTCCAGTATCAGATCAATCAGAGATCTCACACAATTCAGGAAAGCCATTAAACATCATTTATTCCTATTGTACTTCTCGCAATCTAACTGCACCCCTACACCTTGCACCAACACAACTCCCCATCAGCATTCATAATGTAAAAGTGTCACTAATATTCTCTCATTTGTTTAGATGTATATAGTTCAATGTTAGGAATCCAAGTTACCATGTCCTGTTCGATGTAAGCACAAGGCATCTCCCCCTGCCCTGTACAAAATTGTTAATTGTAAACCTCACTGGTGTCAAATAGCGCAGTTTAGAAAAGCTATAAATAAATAAATGGCCAGCAACTTCCCAACAGTTACCGCACTAAAAAGTCCCCTTACGTGCAGCAGCAGCATGCGCATTAACACGGGTGCACGTAGTACTACCTATTATTGAGGTGACATTAAGTGCCCAGTGCCAATCGCAACACTGACAATTAGCACACGATATGTACCCCTGTGCTAACCGCAATGTGCAGTCCATGCCCACTCTATGCTTCTGTCTCATGTGATGTGCAGTTAATATAGGAATTAGCTGTGGTTACACCTCTCCTCAATAAACCATCCCTTGATCCTACCTGTCCTTCTACTTATCACCCATTTCTCTCCTCCCCTTTATTTCTAAACTTCTTGAACATGCAATTCACTGCTGTTGTCTTTACTTTCTCTCATCTCAGTCCTCCTGGATCCACTGCAAACTCGCTTTTGCTCTCTACATTCTACTGAGATGGCTCTTGCCAAAGTCTCCAATGACTTGTTCCTCGCCAAATTCAAGAACCTTTACTCAGTTCTCATCCTTCTTGACCTTTCTGCTGCTTTTGTCACTGTTGATTACCACCTTCTCTGTGATATCCTGTCCTTGCTTGGATTTAGGGGTTCTGTCCTGTCCTGGTTTTCTTCCTATCTCTCCCAAAACACTGGATCCTCCTCTACTGCTATCCCCCTTTCAGTCAGTGTACTCCAGGGCTCTTTCATGGGACCTCTCCTTTTCTCTCTCTCCACTCAGTCCCTTGGTGCATTCATTTCCTCCCATGGTTTTCAGTACCATCTCTACTCTGATGACTCTCAGAGCTACCTCTTTGCACCTGAAATCTCTTCGGGAATCCAGGCCCGAATCTCTGCCTGCATATCTGACATTGTTGCCTGGATGTCTTACTACCATCTGAAATTGAACATGGCCAAAACTGAGCTCCTTATTTTTACCCCTAAGCCCACATACCCCCTTCCTCCTTTTTCTTTTTTCTGTGGATAACACTCTACTCCTCCCTGTTTTCTCAGCTCGCAACCTTTGAGTCATCTTTGACTCCTCCCTTTCCTTTTCCACATACATCCAATAGATAGCTAAAATTTATCACTTATTTCTCTATAACATTGACATTTGTCTCCTCCTTTCTGAACACACCACTAAGACCCTTATCCATTCTCTAGTCACCTCCTATTGAGACAATTGCAACCTCCTCTTCGCTGGTCTTCCTCTAAATCAGCAGTTCTCAACCTGTTAGTCACGACCCCCACGGGGGACACCACAGGATTTAGCAGGGGTCGCCTTACTCCATTTCAAAAAAATAAAAATAAAAAAAATTGCACAAGTTGCTGCTGCTGCCGAGTCTGCTTCTCAGCAGCGGCAAACTCACCGCCTCCTTTCTTCTGCAGCAGCGACTCCCTGTCTCTTAGGGAACCATGGCTGTGCCTATGAAAATGTTGCGGAGCCTTCCCGTCTCTCGACCAGCTCCATGCAGCATTGTCCCACCTCCAAAGGAAGTGGTAAACAACTTCCTCTGGAGGTGGGACAATGCTGCACGGAGCCCGTCGAGAGACAGGAAGGCTTCGCAACAGCTTTACAGGCACAGCCGCGGTTCCCTAAGAGACAGGGAACCATGGCTGCAGAAGAACAGGGCAGTAGCAGGCAGACATAGGGAGAGGGGAGGAGGTGGCAGGGAACCTGCAACGGGGCTGACATGGGGGAGGGAGAGGGCTGACATGGAGGGATGGATGGAGGGAGGGAGGGCTGACATGGACGGGAGGGGGCTGACATGGAGGGAAGGGGGACTGACATGGATAGAGGGGGGCTGACATGGATGGAGGGAGGGAGGGAGGGGGCTGACATGGACAGAGGGGGGGCTGAAATGGAGGGAGGGAGGGAGGGGAGCTGACATGGAGGAAGGGGGCTGACATAGATGGATGGATGGATGGATGGAGGGAGGGAGGGGGCTGACATGGTCAAAGGGGAGAGACGGGGACATACTGGACAGACAGGGGATAAATTCTGGACAGAGGGGAGAGACAGTGCGGGTTAGGATTATAATGGGCTGATGGGGGAGCTAGCACTGGTAATGGGCAGATTGGGGGGGGGGGCTAGGACTAGGAATGGGTTGATTAGGGAAGGCTAGGACTGGGAATGGTCTGATCAATGTGGGGTTGGGACTGGTAATGGGCTGATAGGGGGTAGGACTGGTAATGGACTGATGGGGGGCTAGCATTGGAAATGAGCTGATCGGGCAGGTTAGGACTGGAAATGGGCTGATTAGAGGAGGCTAGGACTGGAAATAGACTGATGGAGGGGGGGGGGTAGGACTAGTAATGGGCTGATTAAGGGAGCCTAGCACTGGTAATGGGGTTGAGGGGGGACTAGCACTGGAAGTGAGCTGATTGGGGGGGCTTCAACTGGAAATGGGCTGATGGTGGAGAGGGGAGGATAGAGCTGCTGGCCTTGGAAGAAAACTGGGGGCTAGGGCTACAAATGGGCTGATGCGAGGGGATGGGAGAATGGGACTGGAAGGGAGTGGATGCTGAGAGGGGCTGCCATGGTATTTGGACTAGAAGGGGACTATAACTAGGCTGATAGAAAGAAGTGAAGAAAACAAAAGAAGAGATAAGAAATGGCAGATGGACCATAGACCACAGAAAGAGAGCTAAGAGAAGACAGGAAAGCAGAAGCCTCAGATCGGGACCAGCATGATCAGAGAATAAATTGGTCAGACAACAAAGGTAGAAAAAATAATTTAATTTATATTAGTGATTTGACTACAAAATCATCATAATTTTGAAATCAAATATTGTTACTTGTTATTGTGATTAATTATTGTGGTTTAAATAAGTAAATTTTATAAATAAAAACATATTGCAAAGGCCTATAATATATTAATAATTCAACAAATGATTACAGCGACAATGCGTTAACGGTAAAGGAAGAGAGACGCATTTGATTTTATCATTGGGGGTCATCACAAGTTGACCAATGGTAAAAGGGGTCACGGTACAAAAAAGGTTGAGAACCACTGCTCTAAATCATCTCTCCCCACTTTAATCTGTTCAAAAAAACTCATCTGCATGGCTAAACCTCCGCCAGTGTCACTATGCTGATGTTACCCCTCTTCCCAAGTCACTTCCTTGGCTCCCTATCCGTTTCCGCAACCAGTTCAAACTTCTACTGCTGATCTATAAGTGCACTCATTCTGCTGCTCCTCACTACCTTTCCTCTCATCTCTCCTTACACCCCTCCTCCGAAACTCTGCTCTTCTGGCAGATCCCTTCTATCTGTGCCCTTCTCTTCCATTGCCAACTCTAGACTTTGATCTTTCTACCTTGCTGCTCCTTATGCCTGGAACAAACTACCTGAGTCGATACGTCAGGTTCCATCTGTGGCGCTGTTCAAATCCAGGTTAAAAACTCGCTTCTTTGAGACTGCTTTTGGATCCTGATCCCCCTGGTCTCCTGTTCACCTCCTACTGTATCCTAGTCTTTAGATGTTGTGCTGTCTGTCTTGACTAGACTGTAAGCTCTTATGTAAGAGACAGTCCCTGCTCATGTCTCTGTGCAGCGCTGTGTATGCCTTATAACATTATACAAATGATTTGTAGTAGTATCTGTCATTGAATTGAACTTTTGGCTGGTGAGGTCTCAGATACCATAGGCTGCCACTGTTTCATGAAGCTTCAGTGGACTGATGCCTAAAAATACATCAATGACCTCTGTCTTAAACATTTAGCCATATACGTCACTCTTGAAACAGCTTTTTTGATGTGAATTGTTGCAATACTTATTTAAACAATTATATTGCTTAATATTGAAAAATAAACCAGTGCTTAGCTTAGCTGTGTGATGAATTTCCCGACGCTATTCCATGCGCTATAAAATGCGTTTCTCCTACTGGTTTCTTCAGGGGAAAGCATTCACATCATCAATATAAAGAAAAATAACAATAAGTTCTTTAGTTATATGCTTCTAGTGTTACCATTCCTTCAAAACGATTTGTAATTAAATTCACCGATCCTCCTACCTACTGCTCCAGCCTGGTTCAATAGAGCTTTGTCAATGGTATGCTTTGCTACAAAAACGCCGCGCTTGCGGACTAGTAAAATAGTCTTCCGTAATTAATATTGCTTGATCAGGTGTTGTCATTTTGGTATGCACAAAGGGTAAGTGAGTATGTCAAAGAAGATGTCCTCATGTGCACAATTCCCATTCAATTCGGGAATTCAGTCCTCGGGGTGTTATGGAATCAAGGTTGTGAATCCAGCGCTGTTCACGGTATAATAGCGTCTGATCTATTGATTTTCCCCGATTTGGAAAGAGAACTTGTTCAATAACAAAACACCGTGGTTCTGAAAAAGCATGTTGTGAATTTAAACAGTGATCAACAATCGGGGCTTCCCGTCTTTGGCATTTTAACTTGCTTCTATGCTCATTGATTCTCACGTGTAGGGAGCGGATAGTTTTCCCGATATAGAGAAGATCACAAGGGCAGCGAAGTGCATAGATAACTTGTACAGATTTACAGTTCGTGTTACTTCGTAAACGATAGTAGGTGTTATGATAATGAAAATCCTATAATTCCAAAGTGATCGAACAGATGTTACAAGTCCCGCAGCGTGTATGACCTACACTGGTAGAGGGAATGGAAACTGAAAGGGGGCGTAAGACCGCTGGACTAAGCAGTTCTTTGAAATTTTTGCCTCTGCCATACACACCTCACTGTATAAGCTGCTAATTCTGGAATGCCTTGTAAGACATTGGCATGCCGTTTTATACTACGTTGTAAACTATAACTGTATGGTGAAAATGCTGTGATTAAATTAATGTGTGTCGGAGGCATGACGTTTCTTGTGGTGGGGGGATTAATAAGTAAATCTCGGTTAAGAAACTTTGCTCGTGTATATGCTTGATGTACTACTTTAGAGGGATATCCTCTTTGCAAAAAATTAACACGTAAAGTGGAGGACTGTCTTTTGAACTTGCGTACATCAGTGCAGTTTCTGCGGTATCTGATAAATTGTGACACCGGTAGGCTGTTCTTTAACTGAGAAGGATGTGCGCTTTCATAATGTAGGAAAGTGTTGCGATCTGTTGTTTTTTGATATGTGGAAGTGTTTCAGCCAGTTGGAGTCTTACTCACCAAGACATCCAAAAAAGTTATCTGCTCCATATGGTAATTGATAGAAAACTTAATTTGATCGTCACAAATATTCAACCATTGAAAAAACTCCAATAGAGCTTGTGTTGTTCCTTGCCATATAACAAATATATCGTCCACATATCGCCGCCAAATTTTAAGAGATTTAGTGAATGGAGAGTGTGCGATCCAGTCATTTTCAAATTTTGACATGTAAAGATTAGCAATAGAGGGGGCACACGTTGCCCCCATTGCCACGCCAGATATTTGATGATAAATAACATTATCATATAAAAAATGATTCTGAAAAAGTGTTAATCTAGTCACCGCTGCCAGAAAAATTAACTGAGACTCGGAGAGATCCCCACGATCCTGAAGTGCTTGCATTACGACATCGTACGCTTTATCTTGTGGAATAACCGTATAAAGTGATGTGACATCTAAAGTGACTAATATAATGTCCTGCAAGTATGCCAGATTTGTGTGTTCGACCAACATTTGTAAAAAATGGGTAGTATCTTTTAAGTAAGCTGGGATTGATGGCATCAAAGGTCTTAGGTATGAATCCAGGAACATTGATAAGGGCTCTAAAAGTGAGCCTCTAGTGGAGACGATGGGACGTCCAGGAGGGTTATTCAAGTCTTTATGAATTTTTGGGACCAGATAGAATTTGGCCAAGGTATATGTTGTTGAATTGAGAAACCGCCATTCTTTCTTAGTAATAGATGAGTAGTTAAAGCCTCAGTAGTGAGGTCCCGAATTTGCTTTTGTAGAGTCATTGACGGATTTTGCTGTAGAACCGAATAGGTTAATTGATCAGACAGTTGTCTGGTTGCTTCGGTCTGATACTGAGTTCTATTTTAAACCAACTGGCTGGAACACTTCCACATATCGAAAAACAACAGATCGCAACACTTTCCTACATTATGAAAGCGCACATCCTTCTCAGTTAAAGAACAGCCTACCGGTGTCACAATTTATCAGATACCGCAGAAACTGCACTGATGTACGCGAGTTCAAAAGACAGTCCTCCACTTTACGTGTTAATTTTTTGCAAAGAGGATATCCCTCTAAAGTAGTACATCAAGCATATACATGAGCAAAGTTTCTTAACCGAGATTTACTTATTAATCCCCCCACCACAAGAAACGTCATGCCTCCGACACACATTAATTTAATCACAGCATTTTCACCATACAGTTATAGTTTACAACGTAGTATAAAATGGCATGCCAATGTCTTACAAGGCATTCCAGAATTAGCAGCTTATACAGTGAGGTGTGTATGGCAGAGGCAAAAAAATTTCAAAGAACTGCTTAGTCCAGCGGTCTTACGCCCCCTTTCAGTTCCCATTCCCTCTACCAGTGTGGGTCATACACGCTGCGGGACTTGTAACATCTGTTCGATCACTTTGGAATTACAGGATTTTCATTATCATAACACCTACTATCATTTACGAAGTAACACGAACTGTAAATCTGTACAAGTTATCTATGCACTTCGCTGCCCCTGTGATCTTCTCTATATCGGGAAAACTATCCGCTCCCTACACGTGAGAATCAATGAGCATAGAAGCAAGTTAAAATGCCAAAGACGGGAAGCCCCGATTGTTGATCACTGTTTAAATTCACAACATGCTTTTTCAGAACCACAGTGTTTTGTTATTGAACAAGTTCTCTTTCCAAATCGGGGAAAATCAATAGATCAGACGCTATTATACCGTGAACAGCGCTGGATTCACAACCTTGATTCCATAATACCCCGAGGACTGAATTCCCGAATTGAATGGGAATTGTGCACATGAGGACATCTTCTTCGACATACTCACTTACCCTTTGTGCATACCAAAATGACAACACCTGATCAAGCAATAGTAATTACGGAAGACTATTTTACTAGTCCGCATGCGCGGCGTTTTTGTAGCAAAGCATACCATTGACAAAGCTCTATTGAACCAGGCTGGAGCAGTAGGTAGGAGGATCGGTGAATTTAATTACAAATCGTTTTGAAGGAATGGTAACACTAGAAGCATGTAACTAAAGAACTTATTGTTATTTTTCTTTATAGTGATGATGTGAATGCTTTCCCCTGAAGAAACCAGTAGGAGAAACGCATTTTATAGCGCATGGAATAGCGTCGGGAAATTCATCACACAGCTAAGCTAAGCACTGGTTTATTTTTCAATATTAAGCAATATAATTGTTTAAATAAGTATTGCAACAATTCACATCAAAAAAGCTGTTTCAAGAGTGACGTATATGGCTAAATGTTTAAGACAGAGGTCATTGATGTATTTTTAGGCATCAGTCCACTGAAGCTTCATGAAACAGTGGCAGCCTATGGTATCTGAGACCTCACCAGCCAAAAGTTCAATTCAATACACGAAAAGCTTCTATAGCAAAATCACAGTACCTAACATCATTTGCATTGATTGATTCTGTGATAGATAACCACGTTAACACTTGTAGTATCTGTCATGCCAGCATGGGTTTGTGCTAACAGTTACCGTGCGCTAGTTCCCACATTAACCACTTAGCACAGTTTAGTAAAAGGGCCTCTTCATAAATAGGAAACAATTCATCATATACTTAAAAAGAGAAGTGGTTCCCAAATCTATATCCTAGGGGATGTCCAGCTAGTCAGGCTTTCAGGATATCCATAATGAATATGCATGAGATTTGCATTCACTATCTGCACTGCAGGTAGCTTTATCTCATGCAGATTCATTGTGGATATCCTGAAAGCCTGTTTGGTTGGAGGTCCCCTAGGAGAGGTTTGTGAACCACTGCTCTAAACTATACATCTGCTTGCACGTATCTTCTCTTTTAGTGCACTCATGTGGTTTCTTTGATTTCTAGACTAACAGACACAATGGAAATACGTTATTAAGTATTTAGACAGAAAGCACGACTTTACATCATAATATGGACACAGGCTTACAAAAGTGGATAGTAGTCACTTTGGAATAACAGATATACTCTCTAACATATATACATAGAAAACCGCTGGCAAACAGTAGGATGAGGTACATTTTCTTAATACACTCAGCGCAACAGTGCCCTCCACTGTTCACTAGGTATAAAAGACTGGTTTCCACACCTTCACAGATAGGATGGCAAGGGCTGTCACTGGAAGTCATTTTAAAATAAACATATTGCAGATATATACTGAAGATATAAGGAAATTACAGTGAATTACATTAAGAATAAAAAAAACCCGCTAAATATTGTCAAAGCTGAAATATATAGCTGTGACTGTGTTGCACAATTACACTTCGCAGCAATGTTCCCGTCAAGCTGTGTGGGAGTCCTCCAGCTGTGCTACAGCCAGTAGGAGTTGCTGCTGAGATATTGAATTTTTAGTTGCAAGGAGCAACACCTCCACCTCCTGGCAACTGGATGGCTCGGGGAGTCCCATCCAGCTTAGTGGGAACGTTTTTCCACAGTCTAGATAACAGTTTGAAAACATTTTTCTCCAGATTTTTTGGGAAAGTTGAAAAGAACTTTGAAGAGAGAGTTCAAGAGGGCGTGAAACCGTTAAGAGGTGACCACAGATCAGATGTGGTGACCCGCTGAATTTAAGCATATTACTAAGCGGAGGAAAAGAAACTAACCAGGATTCCCTCAGTAACTGCGAGTGAAGAGGGAAGAGCCCGGCGCCGAATCCCCACCCATGCGATGGGTGCGTGAACTGTGGCATATGGAAGACCGCCTTCCCTGGTGCTGCTCGGGGTCCCAAGACCTTCTGATCGAGGCCCAGCCCGGGGAGGATGTTAGGCCGGTAGTGGCCTCCGGCGCACTGAGCCCAGGTCTTCCCGGAGTCGGGTTGTTTGGGAATGTAGCCCAAAGCAGGTGGTAAACTGAATCTAAGGCTAAATACCGGCACGAGACCGTAAGGGAAAGTTGAAAAGAATTTTTAAGAGAGAGTTCATGAGGGCATGAAATCGTTGAGGCACTCAGGAATATTCAGCAGCACTAACCACATTAGTCCCACTGAATATCCCAGCCAAGGCGATTAACGTGGTTAGCAGGTCCATTAACTGTGTTAATCATTCTCAATATCTGGCCCATATAGTTTTCTCCTAAAGAATGCATTCTGAGAGCACCTGAGGACAATGAGATAGCATTGGAAGGAGAAGGACATACTCATTGAGTGCTGTGTGCTTAAGCTGCTTAGAGATATAGTGAAAGAAAATGCAAGCTCCTCACAATTCCCTTTGACTAGTCCCATTGACAGGTTTGTTACATGAGGTAAGTCCTCTGGCGCTGTCTTTCGGCTGTCAGCAGGTGATTGCCATCCTGAGATGGACTCATCACTGAGGCTAGAGGTACTGGGCATAGGAGGGTTGTGCTGCACCTCTAGCCTCAGTGATGAATGATTTCCAGTCTTTTTATATCCTTTGAAAGATATGGTCTTTAAAACTGAACACAATATTCCAAGTGAGGCCTCATCAGCGACTTGTACAGTAGCATTAATAACTCTTCCTTTCTGCTGGTAATTCCTCTTTGTAGGCAACCCAGCATCATTCTGGCTTTTGCCACCACCTTGTCACACTTTTTCGCCACCTTGAGATCCTCAGAAACAGTCATTCCGAGGTCCTTCTCCTGGTTTGTGCACATCAACCTCTTGCCCCCTATCACATACAATTTCCTTGGATTTCTGCTTCCCAAGTGCATGACACTGCACTTCTTCATATTAAATCTTAACTGCCAAGCTTTAGACCATTCTTTCAGCTTTTGTAGATCTTTCCTCATGTTATCCACTCCCTCAGGGGAGTCTACTCTGTTGCAACTTTTCATGTCATCTGCAAAAAGACAGACTTTTCCATTCAGTCATTCAGTAATATCACTCACAAATACATTGAACAGTACCGGTCCTAGGAATGAACCCTGGGGCACACCACTAATCACCTCACTTTCATCCAAATGAGTTCCATTTACCATCACCTTTTGTCATCTGTTAGTCAACCAATTTCTGATCCAGTAAACCACCTTGGGACCCATCCCCATACTGTTGAGTTTATTGATAAGCTTCCTATGAGGAACAGTATCAAAGGCTTTGCTGAAATCTAGGTAGATCACATCCATCGCATGCCCTTGATCTAGTTCTCTGGTCACCCAGACAAAGAACTCAATCAGATTTGTTTGGCAAGATCATCCTTTGGTAAAACCATGTTGTCTCGGATCATGCAAACAGTTGGTTTCGAGCAAGTCCACTATTCACTCTTTCAGGAGCACCTCCATTACTTTCCCCGCTACCGAAGTAAGGCTTACTGGCCTGTAGTTTGTCACTTCTTCCCTATTACCACTTTTGTGAAGAGGTACCACATAAGCCCTTTTCTAGTCCTGTGGAACTTCTCCTGTCTCCAAGGATCTATTTTAAAAAAACTTTTTTTTAACAGCCCTTCAAGAACCTCTTTGAGCTCTTTCAGTATCCTGGGTCTTGTCCCATGGCCTTGTCCACTTTCAGTTTTGCAAACTGTTCTAACACATCATCTTCTGTGAATGGTGTGGTATTTACTCCATTCCCATTTGTATATTTGTCAATCACAGGTGGTCCTTCTCCAGGATTTTTTTTAGTAAAAACAGAACAGAAGTTTTTGTTTAGCATTTTCGCTTTTTTAATGTTACTTTTCAAAAATCTGTTCCCAACACTTTTGAATCCTGCAATTCCACTTCTGATTTTTCTCCTCTCCAGAATATACCTGAAAAAAGCTTTGTCGCCACACTTCACATCTTTAGCCATCTTTTCTTCTGCCTTTGATTTTGCTATCCTTATTTCTCTTTTTGTCTTTTTTAGTTGTATCCTGTATTCTTTTCTGTGTTCCTCTGTTTGCGAACATCTGAATTTTGTGAAAGCTGTGCTTTTTGCCTTTATTTGTGCAGCCACTTCTTTGGAGAACCAAATAGGTTTCCTTTTCCTCTTGCTTTTCTTTACTTTCCTTACATATGCATCCGTTGCCCCTTTTATTGCGTCCTTTAGTTTAGCCCATTGCAATTCCACTTCCCTTATCCCCTCCCACCCTACCAACTCCTCCTTCAGGTACTTGGCCATTTTACTGAAAGTGTTTTTGAAGACTAGGACTTTGAGCCTGCTGTGATTGGATTCCGCTTTGGCCTT
The DNA here is from genome assembly GCA_033557465.1 of Ichthyophis bannanicus. NCBI lineage: Eukaryota > Metazoa > Chordata > Amphibia > Gymnophiona > Ichthyophiidae > Ichthyophis > Ichthyophis bannanicus. Next base: position 1,173,893,369 of record CM066031.1, read on the forward strand.
TATCTCAATCCATATCGTGTGATGATCGCTGCTGCTTACATGGGCACCCATCTGGATATTCGACATGCTATCTCCGTTGGTGCATACTAAATCCAGCATTGAGCTTTCCCTGGTCAGTTCCATCATCATGCCCAGGTACCACTCTTCTTTCGTGGACAGAAGTACTTTGTTCCCTACACTGTACCACTCCCTTGAATTTTTGCCGCCCAAGAGCATGACCCTGCATTTTTTAGCATTAAATCTCAGCTGCCAAATTCTTGACCGTTCCTCAAGCTTAGCTAGATCCCTCCTCATGTATCTACTCCTTCTTTGGTGTCTACTCTATTGCAGATTTTAGTATCATCCGCAAATATGCAAACCTTACCTGACAGCCCTTTCGCAATATCACTAATAAAGATGTTAAAAAGAATCGGACCAAGGACTGATCCCTGCGGCACACCACTGGTAACTTCCTCCTCCTCAGTGAGCTCCATTTACCTGTAGCCTTTGTCGCCTCCTACTCAACCAATTTCTAACCCAGTCAGTCACTTTAGGGTCCGTCCCACTTTAGGGTCCATCCCTAGGATTAGAAATTGTTTATAAGTCGCCTGGGCGGAATGGTGTCAAAGGCTTTACTGAAATCTAAGTACACTGCATCTAGGGCTCTCCCTTGCTCCAACTCGCTGGTCACCCAGTCAAAGAAATCAATCAGATTTGTCTGACAAGACCTACCTCTGATAAACTCATGCTGCCTCACATCCTGCAATCCAATGGACTCTTGAAACCTCACTATTCTCTCTTTTAGCAGCATTTCAATAATTTACTCACCACAGAGGTTAACCGGTAGTTCTCAACCCTGTTCTCTGGGACCCCTAGTGCAGTCAGGTTTTCAGGGTATCCACAATGAATATGCATGAGATAGATCTGCATACAATGGAAGCACTGCATGCAGATCTATCTCATGCGTATTCATTGTGGATATCCTGAAAACCTGACTGGCGTGGAGGTCCCAGAGGTCTGTGTTGAGATCCATTGGGTTAGACTAACTGGCCTGTAATTTTCAACCTCATTCTTACTTCCATTTTTGTGTAAAGGGACCACACGTGCCTTTCTACAGTCCTCTGGGACTACTCCCGACTCCAAAGAAGCAGCTCAGCAGCTCAGTGGAGCTGCTAGAACATTCCCAGAAGAGCTACTAGAACATCCCCAGTCTAACAGACTCAGATAATCATCTATGAAGAACTTGCTCATCATCTCCTGTTCTAGAACTAAATACAACCAACAAGCCTGTGAATGAGCTTTTCAGCTATATGCCCCGTCCATTTAGAACACCCTTCCCGCACCAACAAGAAATATCACCGACCTCCTCACCTTCCGAAAACAACTAAAGACATACCTTTTTTCAGAACATTTCAGCCCCATGATATAAACCCCCCCCTCTGCTGTACATACTGAAGATGATGAAGCATATGTATATATTCTATGACCCACATAACTGATACCCATTGTATATAGTTAGCCGTTCTAGATAACCAAGGGGGAACAGCGGAAGTATGACCACAGCCTACCAGATGATAATAAATAATCTTAATAAAGATTATCTATTATCATCTGGTAGGCTGTGGTCATACTTCCGCTGTTCCCCCTTGGTTGTCCGTTTGCGGAAGATACTCTTCTTTCTTCCCCAGCCGTTCTAGATAACCAATGTATTCTGTATATAGTTAATATGTTCGTTGTAACCGACTGTTGTTCACTGTTCCATGTGCACGTCTTTGACCAGGTGAAAAGCAGTATATTAAATCTGCTAGATAAATAAATAAATCCCCAAGTTACTTCAGTGGGGCAAGGTACTTCAGGCCGGAAGGTCGGTGGTTCAAATCGCACTGAGGACAGCAACCTTGGGCCGGAAGGACTGGGGTTTCTAGTCCCACAGATGCTCCTTGTGGTCTTGGGCAAGCCACTTAACCCTCCACTGCCCATGTTCCCTGTAAGTATTAGTGTATGTGTCTCATATCCCTGCGTGTTAAATGTATCCCCCAATTGTGCTGTGACCGCTTTGATTGAAGGATAAGGTGGTATACAAAACTGTCTAAATAAATAAATAAATAAGTATGCTTGGATGTATCTCATCTGGTCCCATCACTATGTCTACTTTAGTTTAGTTAGTTCCTCGTGAACACAGTATTCTGAAAATCATTCAAGATCCCCGTCACTTCTGTACCTATTTGTGGGTATTTTCTGAGGTTTTGCTCCTCGCCCTTCATCTGTGAACACAGAACAAAAATATTTGTTAAGCAATTCCGCTTTATTCTCATCAGCTGCTACATATTCCTCCCCTTCACCTTTGAGTCTGACAATACCACTTTTGCCCTTCCTTCTCTCACTAACATATCTGAAAAATGTCTTATTCCCCCATTTTATTGCATTGGCTATTTCTTCTTTTTGTATCTTTGCTTTCTTGACTATTTTGCTAGCTTCTCTAAACTTTCCAAATGTAGATGTCTGTCTTCCATTTCCTGGGATGCTTTCACCTCCTCCACTTCCAGGGCTGCATACTGATTCTTCAGTTCAAGGGCTGGAGGAGTTGGATTGTTGATTCTGCAGGCTGTGGTGACTCGTGTACAACTATCTTCATTCTGTAGCCTCCTATCTTCACCTCTGTTGGAGAGCTTGGATGTTTCAAGAAGCATCTCATCAATGTACTTTTCACTGTCTTGAAAGCTTCCCAGCCTTCCACCTCTTCTCTAAGCACCTCCACTTGTTTCATGAGAACGTCAGCTTGCAGGCATCTTGCATATGGAAACGGTCCTTCAACTGGCATTGGGCTCTCTGTCTGGACAGAGGCAGAAGCTGTAACAGGGGCAACAGTTTTGGCAATACAATTTTTCCCAGCCATTGTTAGGTTGATAGAGCTTTGGTAGCAGTAGAAATAAAAGAGAGAGATCTACCAAGTGATGTCAGACTGCCATATAAGGTAGCGCTCCCGCTTAACGTGAATTTGGGGGCCCCTAGACCACCAGGTTTTTTTTATTTAATGGGGGGTGAAAGGGGGGAAGGGGCCACTAGACCACCAGGTTCTTTTTTTATTTAATGGGGGGTGGGAGGGGAAGGGGCCACTAGACCACCAGGGATCATTTTATTTTGGGGCATGACTCCCAAGAGTATTTGGATGGCATCAGGAGCCTTCCTGATGCCATCAAAATACTGTCGGTGGTAGGATCAGGGCAGCTGGACCACCAGGGTTTGGGCAGAAAGGGAGGAAGGAGTCAGAGGTAGAGACACTTTGAGGAGAGAGCTGAGAGTAGTAAAGAGACAGAGAGGGTCAGAGACAAGACAGAGTCAGATGAACTTAGTAGTCTTGTTTGGCAAGTGCTATGGCTGATTGGAAAGAGGCAAGCATGAATTTGAAGTGTAGAAATCCTGCAAGGGAGCAGGATTTGAGCCAAGTACACTCAGCTGAATGGGCACAGGAACATATATAGCAGGTAGGGGTTGAAAGCCAGGGCTGGGGTGAAGTGTGCCTCACAGGAGGTGGCATGGACGGAACGAGAGCATCCAGAGCAGAGGAGAGTGCAGCATTATAGGAAGCTACTGCCTCATCAACAGACTCAGATGACATGGAAAGAGATGATGAAACAATGGAGGAGAGAACCAAAGGGTCAATAGCATGAAGATTTCTAAAGAGGTTGGAGGAGACAGGACAAGGATGAGGCAGCGGGTAATGAAGAGTGAAGCTTAGCAGGTGATGGTCAGATAAGGGATGAACTTTGGTACAGAGGTTTGAGGGTAAGCAATTAGAGAAAAATACAAGGTTATGGCAGTGGCCATGCTGGTGAGTGGGGGCAGTAGAGCAAAGCTGGAGGTCGAAAGAGGCGGTAAGGGAAAGGAGATATAAAGCATAAGGATCAGAGGGGTTATCAACATGAATGTTAAAATCCCCAAGAATAAGAGTGGGGGAAGAGGAATCCAGAAAGAAGGAAAGTCACAAGTCAGAGTGAGAAAGGTAGAAGTAGACTTGTCAGGAGGTTGATAAATAGCAGCTACCCAGATAGGTAGTGGAGTGAAAAGGCGGATGGAGTAGACTTCAAAGGAGGGAAAAGAGTGAGGTGCAGAGAGGTAGATCTGAGAGTCATCAATGTAAAGATGGTACTGAAACTTATGGGAAGAGGTGAGTGCACCAATGAACTGGGTGTAGAGTGAGAAAAGGAGAGCTCCCAAGACAGAGACCTGGGGCATGCCAACAGAGCAGGATAGCAGTAGAGGAGGATCCACCAGAACACATACTAAAAGTGCGGTGGGAAAGATAAGAAGAGAACCAGGACAGAACAGAGCCCTTAAATCCAAACGAGGACAGAGTATCAAGGAGAATGTGGTGATCAGAAGTGTCAAAGGTAACAGGAAGGTCGAGGATCAATAGAGACCCTTAGATTTGGCCAGGAACAAGTCACTGGAGACTTTGGCAAGAGCTGTTTCAGTAGACTATATAGGACAAAAAACCAGATTGCAATGGTTTTAGAAGGGCTTGAAAGGAGAGAAAGTCAAAACAATGGGCATGAATCCTCATTCAGGGAGATGGGTCAATAAGTAGAAGGACAGGTAGGGTTTAGTGAGGGTTTCTTGAGGAGTATTGTAACCATAGTATGCTTGAAGGCTGCAGGTATAGTTGCAGTGGAAAGGGATAAGCTGAGGATATAACAAATGGAAGGGATGACTATGGAGGAGATGGAGCTGAGCAGATATGTGAATAGGATCAAAGGAGCAGGTAGTGAAATTGGAGGAAAACTGAAGATGTGTGATTTCCTCCTGGGTTTTTCTAGAAAAGGAGGAAAGGTTACAGAGGTTGAGGAAAGGAATTGGGAGTGAAGGGGGGAAGGGGGCACAGAGATGACTCTGTGGAGTCAAAAAGTGCTGTGCTACTCGACCCAATATGCATGACACCGCATAGAACTAAGAAATGTAGGAGGAAGTGTTGGGCACAGATCCACCATCAAAGATACAACCCTACTGATGGCGCTGAATGTATGTCTATTTTATTCTACTGACAAATACTATATGGTGCTATACCCAACATGCAGATCCATCCCATGTGATGGTCACAACATCTACATGCAAAAGTGACATGTAAATTTCTCACAAAGTCCCTCTTACATACAGGCCATGTCCCATGGTCTACTAGTTCAGAATAAGCAACCCCACAGTCAGGTGCCAGGTACATGCAGAGTGTTCTTGCATGGCCTCCAACAGTCCCATGAACTGCCCACCTGGCAGCTTCTCAATAGCTGCCCTAAAGAAAAATCTCACAATTACAGAAACCTGATCACTGAAGTTGCCTTGAGTGAAACATCAGCATGACATTATGCACAGAACAACACAAATACTCTATCAGCCCCAGGTACTGTAAGGCTGGTACCCCTGCAATTCTGAAGCTTCAGATCTCAGGCCTGCTCAGAAGCTGAAGCCTGAACCAAAGTTGACCAAACAAGATGGTTTCCTGTTATAAGAAACTTTTGCTGTGTTTCCAGTCTCAGACTTGACTTTCAAGCAACTGCTTGCCAAGCGTTTATATGTGTGCATACTGAAGCCCATTGTTCCTGGCAAATTCACTGCCCACATGCAAGAGCATCTGCTTTTCTGGTTCTTATCATCTATAGATGGTTCTACTGGCCTTGGACACTTGTACCTATGCCTAGAAACTACATACCGTTTCCTCTGCATGGCTTCTTACTATGGATCCTTTGTCTGTAAGAAAGATGCCTGTAGACTACCTCCTGATTTGCTGAGAACTCTTCGGATTGTCTCATGCCAACCATTTATCAAAAAGTGATAAGGACTCATCACAAAGAATAATACAGTCTGCACAGAAGAACTTTTGTGTCTTTTTGCCATTTGTGCCCTGTGTACCTTATGTATGCTACGTGGTCTGTCTGAAAGACAGATATACACTACGTGTGTGCAAGGCCATTCTTCTAAGGACTGAGATAAGACTTTCACAGATACCTTCAGTTATGTGTTCTCATGCGGCTCATCTATGAAAGGGCTGTAGCCTGCATTATCTAGCCTAGCTGCCTCTTTGGGCCCCATGCTGCTCCAGAGACTTATCGGACCTCAGCCACCAGAGTTCCAGCAGGAGTTAAGGTACCTTTTCTGGATGGGCAATGATTAGCTAGAAACTTATTCCATAACTCTTCTCAGTGCAGAGCGAATCAGTGACTTCTGGTTACTAATCAGTGATTTATCACTTTGTCTAACTGTAATCTTGTGCTGCAACAACTTGCTATCTCATGTTTCTAATTATATACCTTTAGCTATATGTCTGTATATTTTTCTACGTCGTTGCCCATAATAAACATAAAATATATATACAGACGAGACTTCTTTTGTGGCTCATTACCAGCATACTCATAGAACTTCAGGCTGGGTATTAATAGCTAATTTCCCCTGGACATAACCGAGAGCATTACTTATCTTTGTGTGCTACTAATAATCCCTACAGTACATACAGTATAGTAGTACATATAGTACATATGGACTTTGCTCAGTGGACTATATAACAATCAAATTGACTACATCTGTGGAAGTCAACAATGGAAAAGCTCAATAACATCGACAAAGACATAACCTGGAGCTGACTGTGGTACAGATCACCAACTACTAGTATGGAAACTCAAGCTAAAGCTAAAAAAGAGCAAGTCACTCATGAATGTGGCAAAATATGACCTTGAGAATATACCACTGGAATTTAAAGGCTGCCTACAAAATTGATTCACTGCTTAGGATACAAATGACAGAGCACTAGAAGAGTTATGGGATGGCATCAAGAATGTTGTGCTTGAAGAAAGTGAGAAGTCTCTACAAAAGGTGAAAAAGCAAAAATGGCCAAAATGGATGACTGAAGAAACTCTGAAAATTGCCCAGAAAGAGAGAAGCTAAAGCCATAAGAGAAAGAGAGGTAACAACAGAACTTAACAGAGATTTCCAATATGCTGCAAGATGAGATAAGGAGAAGTACTACAATAAAGCATGCAAGGAAATAGAAGCAGAAACTATTAGAGAAAGAACAAGATCAATTTTCTTAGAGCTATGAGAGTTAAAGAGAAAGTTCCAGCCTCAGATTGGAATGCTAAAAGATGCTCAATGATCCATGTTGAATGATTCTGAGAAGATAAAGTGGAAAGAATACACAGAGTCATTATACCTCAAAAAAAGATCAAGTGGACCAACAGCTGTTTCAACCTGTACCTTATGATTAGGAACCATTGGTGATGAAAGAAGAAGTTGAAGCAGCATTGAAAGCCTTATCAAAGAACAAAGCACCAGGTATTGATGGCATTCCCATAGAAGTATAAGTCTGAGAGGAGAGCACAAGGTACCTGTAGGCAAGGTACAGTACACACAAAGAACAGGGGCACCAGAGGCAGTGGTTGGTAAAAGTGACTTTATTGGTGTTCTTCCAGAAAAGTCACTTTATAAACCATTGTCTCTGACGCACCTATTCTTTGTGTGTACTATTCCCATTGAAGTATTACAGCAATCAGATGTGGCTGTTACCATACTTACAAGGTTCTGCCAGGAAATTTGGAAGAAAACATCATGGCCAACTGACTGGAAAAAATCTACTCAAGATTCTACTCAAGATCTTTCAGTGGAGACTACAACCATATCTGGAACGAGAATTGCCTGAAGTGCAAGTAGAGTTCAGGAAAGGGCAAGGGATGAGAGACATCATTGCAGATGTGAGATGGATCCTTGAAAAGACAAACGAATACCAAAAGGCTATCCATGTGTGTTTTATTGACTACAGCAAAGCCTTTGACTGTGTAAACCATGACAAACTCTGGGCCACATTAAGAAGCATGGGTATAACTGAACATCTGATAGTTCTCCTGCACAAACTTTACATTGATCAAAAAGCAACAGCTTGAATGGAACAAGAAGAAACAGAATGGTTAAAAATCAGCAAAGGTGTACGACAAGGCTGCATACTTTCCCCCTACCTCTTTAATTTATATGCAGAAGAAATCATCAGAGAAGCAGGACTGTATGAACACAGCTGAGGTGTGAAGACTGATGGAAGGCTCATCAACAACTTTTGCTATGCTGATGATTCCACATTACTGACCCGAAGTGAATATGATCTAAAGATCAAGGAACATAGTTTTAAAATGAGCTTGCACTTTAACATGAAGAAGACAAAGATCCTGACAACTGGCAAAATCAATAAGTTCATCATTGATGGAGAAGAAATATAAGTGGAGGCCAATTCCATAGCATGCACGTCCGGCCTGCGGACATGTCCAAATTGAAAAGGGGCCCGAATTCACCCTAATTCCGCAGCCACGGGAGTAGATGCACCGTTATTCTGGAATCGGGAATATAGGTGTTTCTGGCATGGCACGAGCAAATCACTATGGAGAAACACAGACCCCGCTGTTATAATGAGACATGAGTATATACAGCAAACAGTCTGGACATCCCTGCGTTCACCGTATTCTGAAAAGATGGACGTTTTCTATCCTGCCTGTCTCCACCATATATCCGTGGACAGCTCTGATGGCTGTGCTTTCTCTGTAAAAACATGCATCTCCTAAGCTGCTCTTCTCACTGACAGTGTTGTGCTGATGTAAACTACAAATAAATAGTGATGATATATAAATGCTGATGCAAACTAGACTATATATTCTAGTCTGTTGCATGCCCAGGAGAGTGCCATGTTATCTCAGCACACTCAAAGATATAATAATAGCAAGAAGAAAGTGATATGTTTATCATGACATACCCTGCATCAAAACATACATGGCAGTAGAAGAAATCCTTAGTTATTCTTGGTCATCTCTAAAAACAGTCTTTACAATGCTTATCAACCTTATAAAAGCCTCATTCAATGTTTCAATTCCCCAAAGGATGTATTGTATTGCTGAGTGATATAACAATGCTCTTCAAATGACTATGGAATCTGCTTCCCACATATCTGGGTACTGGCATTTCACACAGCAGCTCCCTACATGTGGCTACACATGTCCCATAGAATGTCCTCTCTCTTTCCTGGCTTATGTTGGTCTGTGTAATCTGCTATCTGTGGGGAAGCCCTGCCTGCCTTCCCACAATCTGCTGTGTGGCAGTGCTCCCTTGGTCAGATCTGTGTGGGCATGGAAGGGGAGATCCCTGTGCATCATACTAAGTAGCCAACTTCCAGATATATCACCACTCTTGCAGCTCTCATAGATGCTGGACTGGATAAGGATGCAGGCCTCATGGAACAATCTGGGAAATTTTGGCACATCAGTCATGTCTCCCAGTGCCTGGCACAGCGGATATATGGATGTCCTATCACACTGCCAACAAAATATGATCTTATTAAAATACCTTAAGAAACATATTCCAGAAAAAAATCACAAAAGGTTCTCCATTGCTAAATGTCAAAATATATCCCAATAAGAGACCCTCAGAATAAGAGCATTCAACAGTGTAAACAGCACTAATACATGCCCCAAAACACCATCATCGGTCTCTTAGAGATCAATGATGGTACTTTTGGATATGTTTTAGTGCTCTTTACACTGTGGAATGCTCTTATTCTAAGGGTTTCTTATTATTGAAAGGGATATGTTTTGACATTTAGCTATGGAGAACCTTTGGTGATTTTTTTCTGCCCTATTACACTGGCACCTGGTGATGCTGCGGTCATCCGTACAGTGCAGGTACTGGCCAGGCATTCTTGCCTCCCCCGAATTGCAGATGAGCACACCTGATCCTCCCATGCAACTCTGAAACCACACACATACACATACTCTCACTTTCAGTCACAAAAACATAAGTCTGCCAAAAAGATGATCTGAACCTATAAATAACAGCTGCTATAGCATAATAGCATGGAGTCCCAGGACTACAAATATGATCTCTGTTTCCATACTCACTCACATACTATTCCTATATCAACATTTTTTAGGACACAGGAATTGTTAGAGTCCCCTAGATTAGCTCCTTTAGCACAAACAGCAAATGTCAGCATGCCCAAAATAATCACTATTGCTCTTCTTAATATTTCTTTCAGGGTGGTGTTGTGACCCTCGCCTGGGCCAAAGGCTTCAGGCATAGGGCTGCCAATGTTTGTCCTTAAATAAAGAGTTACTATCCTTGTCTCCAGCAAGGAACTCTGGGACTTGTAGTTGATTCTTTTACTCAAAGACAAAGTAGTGTGAGACCGTTGGTTTTTAAGGCAAAACAAGAATTTTTATTTAGGTTCCCATAAGCACTAAGGTTCAACGCAGACATAAGGATTATTCTCCAAGTAAATAATAACAGGAAACATATGCAACTGGAACTGAAGAAACTGAAAGAACCTTTAAACATGTGCAGCTGTTTTCAGCAAAAACATTTCAGCAAGTAAATCACAGCTTCCTTTGTTCGTCCAGCAGAGCTAAATTTCTTCATTTATCATGTGCTGCTTTGGTTATCAAACTCTAGGTTAAGCAAGGGTTTTTTACCTTAGAAGAAGTTCCTGACATTCACATGGCTAGGTAAAACCCTGCTTCTCAAAAGCTTCTTCTCTTAACACTTTTTATCACCAACTTTCAAACTTCCTTCTTACACAAAGAACAGTCCATAGGAGACTCCTCAGTAACAGAATCCTGCCCAAAAGAGTCAATTTGCATTTCTTCCTGTGCTATGAAATGCTTGTCTGTCTCTGGGTTTTCATTAACTCCTTCAAGCTTACTGTTCTGTAGGAACTTCTGAATTTCCTTCCACAGCTGCTCTCCCTGATATGGAATATTTGTACCTTGAGAGTGGGGCTTCTTTCCCTGGATCAATTGCCTCAATGCTTCAATCGTGTTCAACTCTGGTTCTCTGCCCTCCGCTGGGTTCTGGTCACTTCCAGTTGTAACCGTATTCACCCACCTTCTGGCAGCTTGAATTCTCTGAGCTGGTTCACGAACACTCTGCACTGCAATCTGTTCCTCATTGTCAGCAACTCTCCCAGCCACCCATCTGCTGGTTTCTGAATTAAGAGTACCTCTCTTACAAGGACTGCTTCCTCTGTTGCTGCTTCCTTTCTTGCTGGAGCCATTCTCCAACTCGAAGTCAAACTTCCCACTTCTCCTTTTCCTCTCCTCTGAACAGGGCTTATAAAGCTGTTTCCTAACTAACACTCCCCTGTCTCTCCACAGGTGATTATCATTACCCTCCAAGCCTGCACTTACGTTAGAGCTTGAGTGTGGCTTGGCTTCTGCAACTACGTGCTTCTTTCCTTTGCCTGCAGTCTGAACCCTGTGAATACCTTGCCTGTCTCTCACCTTAAAGGCATATTCACTGTTTTCTTCTGTTTCCATCGGCTCAGCACAGCTCTCATCATCACAGTGGTTATTACTCCCTCTTTAGCTTACAAGATTCCCACACCTCTGATTTCTGTTCTTTGTAAATTGTCATGAAGTAGACCCTTCTGAGCCTATGGAGTTGGTGAGAGAAGAGGATTCCGTTGCAGAAACTGACAGGCAGTCTGAGCACATGGCTCAGTGTTTTCAGAGAGAATGTAAACAAAGAGAGTCACGAGCTGGAAAGACACTCCCACGCTGTGACGTAGTCCCTAGTTCAGGAGATAATGAGATAAATCTGTTTAAGGGAGGGGCACAGTTTAGCCTGGAGAAACAGGATGATAAAAAGTGGTCATTAGCCTGGACTAAAGGGGAGCAGAAAGAAGGAAGACGTCAAGAGGTGAGAACCAAGGGAGCCATAGTCCTAACGGCAGAAAGAAGCAGCACAGGACAGGTGATGTCTGGTAAAGGCAAGAAGGATAAGATATTTCCTGGAAGGCAGGCTTGGGAAAACTCACATGCTCCAGAGAGAGAAACCTGCTGGCATGACAATACTTGTACCTCTAAGGCTGAAGCTACGAGGCTGAGAGACAAACAAACACAAGCTGTGTTTGGGAATCAGTCTGACCTTGCAGAGCTGAGAATTCCTTTCCCTCCAAAGCCGAAAGGTAGGCTTCACAACTTACATAGATTTGAACCTAGTTATAAAGTATTTCCCTGCAGTTGCCAGAATGTAGCAGACTCTCTAAAAAGAAACTTCAGTATATACGGTAATTCACAGTCCTATCCTTTAGAGTGCTACCGAGAGAAGCCATGTGAGGATAGTGAAGGCGTCTGTTTTAAAGTTCAGGATAGCAGCTCACTGACACACCCTGCTATTGCTGACGCTGAAGAAATGCAGATTGACTCTGATAGCAGTGAAATAGTGGATAACCAGATGGACTGCACGTTATGTTTTGCTGACCACGTTGAGTCTCTGTGCTGAACACTAGTTTGAGAAAGCTGGTGAAGCAACAGAAAGAATGAGCAACATTTTCTTTTGCTGAAGGAAGCTGTTATTGTTTGTTTGTACCGAGCACTGCACGTTGTGAGCCTGAAGCTGATAAGGCTAATTTACCTAAGTTCTTGTACATATCCCTCCATCCAATTGTATGGCAGTTTGTCCTAAGTTATTTACCTGCACAGAAATCCGTTGGGAAGGGGAAAAAGAAATTCTTGTCATTGCCTGAAACACTCGACTACAACTCTTCTGTTCTCAAAGGGTAAAAGGGACTACCATTCCCAGAGGGCCTTGCAGGACCAATGCAGGGTCACACTCTCTGAGGCAGGAATACAAAGGCAGACCAACTCTCAGCACCCTAGGCGTTGGGCTGGCCACTGAGAGGGTGACAAAATACATCTTGTGGTGTTTTTCCATACTGCAGTCCACCAATTTAGAAAGATTAGTCACCGCCTTTATACAAACGCAGCAAAATATTTTCTAAGTACTGGTCTTATTCCATGCCTCCAGCAGGTATAATGGGCATGTCTGCAGGAACCTCCCAAAATGTACATGGGCCTTTCCTGAATATGCTTTATATTTCTCTGTGGCAAACGATGCCTCTGTTCTGCCCCTCCCGGATACATTCTGAGATCCCCATGTTAGTGAGATGAATGTCCGTGGGTGCTTTGTACTGGAATATACTCATAGACATTTTCAGTAAAACATCCCCAGCCACGTACAAAACCTTATTTGGTTTCTGGAATGACCTCCATAGTGGACAACTTTAACCTGCTTTGATCAATATAATCAATAAAGAAATATCAATCAATCAAGAAATCCGAAGGTGCATTGTTCCTGGCAGAATGGCTATGAAGGACCTAGACAAGACTCTCAAGAGCAGAGGTGTCTCTCTCCATACAAAGATTTGAGTTGGCTAATCCATGGTATTTTCAATAACATCATATGGATTTGAAAGCTGGACAGTGAAAAAGATAGACAGGAAGAAAATTGATACCTTCAGATTATAGTGCTGGCGAAGAATAGTATGTATACCATGGACTGCCCAAAAAACAATCCTGTCGATACTAGAGGAGATCAAACCTAAAGTTTTTTTTAGAAGCTCAGATGATAAGACTTCGAGACATCATGTGAAGAGAGAGATCATTAGAGAAAGATATCATGCTTGGCAAGGTTGACGGTCAGCACAAAAGAGAAAGACAAGCAATGAGATGGATCAATACAATAAGAGCAGCTATGGATGCCGCTCTATGAACAATTAGTCACCTGACTGAAAACTTAACACAGTTTAGGACAACTATCCAGATGGTCGCCAAGAATCGGCACCAACTCAGTAGCACTTAACAACATACAGTAGAATATTACTGCCACACTCACCCATAAGAACATTACTGTGCACATAGAAACTGCAGGCTATGGGACCCAGAACACCAGAGTGACCTTAGAGGGATGCAATGGCAGAAGGAACAGCTGCTGTATGCAGGCAGTGAACTCCCAAGAACAGTAAAGCCCATATTCATCCTTGACATACCAGCCGTCAGTAAGGATATGCATGCAACCAGTTCTGGAGTCGAGTGAGTCTGCGGTCGTCTATCCTACATGAATGTTTCCAGGAATGGGCCATTTTGGACGTGAAGATGTTTAAATCTTGCATGTCTTGGACCCACTCACTTTTATGCCTTTAAAAGCACAGCCACATGTCTGACAAACCGATCTTAGAGCACCTTCACAGTGTCTGCTAGTAGTCCAGCACCACGGCTCCTAAAGCTAAAACATCTTCTCATAATAATAATTTTTTTCCTGTGGAGGTAGAGATGCTAATCTGGGAGGTTCTAGCAAAACATCACGTTCTGTTTAGTCCCACAAGTGCACTCCATCTGTGTAAAGATCAATGCCATATTTCACAGAAACAGGGACATCGAGGACATAAAGTGCAAGTGAGACACTGGGCAAAGCACAAGGCAGTGGCGACGGCTGCAGATGGACAGGCGAGGCTGATCCATACACTATGGCGCTTCTAGTGCCACCAGTATGAACATAATTCCTTTTTTAAACTCCAGTATTGCCATGAGCACTTTGGTGAGGCAGGACATAGTGAACCCTGATGCATGTGGGGAGAACAATGACTGTGGGAATGAGTGCTGTAAGATATTGTAGTGGATGAGGGAGGTGGGTATGATTGGGAATGTGTGGGAATGAGAAGGGGATGCAGGTGAATGACTGTGATGTACAATGTATGCGTGCAGTGGAGTTGGTGATGGGGAGGACTGGTTAAAGTACCTGCGCTGGTGTATTGTGGTGGATATGCTTGTAATAAAACACATGCCATCAGATGAACTATCTCTTGATTACTTAATTTCTGGCTGTCAGGCCTTGCTGGTATGGCTACTGTGTCTCCTCAGAGCTTGCGGCTGGTCCCTCCTTGGTATCTGTTTCCACTAGTTGGTCTTTAGGTGGCATCGGTTACTGCTTCCTTAGCACAAGGTTGTGCAACATGCATCATGCCATGAAAATCTCACACACTTTAGTAGCTACTACTACTTATCCTTTATACAGCGCTACAAGGTGTATGTAGCACCGTACAGCACATGTAAAAGATGATCCATGCTTATAAGAGCTTACAATCTAGTCAGGATGGACAACACAGCAGCTGAGGACAAGAATATATCCAGGGAAAAGGTAAGGAAACAATAGGAGACTAAGAAGATCAGGATCCAAAAGTAGCCTCAAAGAGGTGAGCTTTTAGCATGGATTTGAAAAGGGCCAGAGTTGAAGCCTGACATACAGACTCAGGTAGTTTGTTGCAGGCATAAGGAGCAGGAGCAGCAAGGTGGCAGAATCAAAGTCTGGAGCTGGCAGTGGAAGAAAAGGGCACAGACAGAAGCGATCTGCCAGAAGAGTGGAGTTCAAGATGAGGGGTGTTGGGAGAGATGAGAGAAGAAAGGTAGTGAGGAGTAGCAGAATGAGTGCATTTATAGGTCAGTAACTCACCTTCAGATCTGTCCAGACACCTAAAATAGATTTTCAGCTGGCCAACCATTCTTTCTATAAAAGATAACTCTGGTGGTTCTGTGGGATTAATTATATTGCTCTTCTGCCTCTGTCCTGGGTGCCACAATCAGATTCATGAGCTAGCTCCTTAGAGATATCTTCTGGATTCTGCAAAAGATGTTGGTAGAGAGCACCTTGGGGATGAGTGATCATGGTATTGGACATAGTTCTCACTTGGGCCTTGGTACTTGTGCTGCAGCATTTGATAGGCCCAGCCATGTGTACGGCCTATCCAGTTTGCTCTTCCATACCAACTACAAAGCTCTACAGTCCCTTTATTTCCTTTAGAGACCTTCTGTGTTTCTCCCATGCTTTCATGAATTCAGATACTATCCTTGTCTCTACTACTTCCACTGGGAGACTATTCCCTGCATCTACCACTCTTTCCATAAAGAAATATTTCTGCAAATTACTCCTGAGTCTATCTCCTTTCACCTTCATCCACAAATGTCTGTGACTGCTGCTAGCTATGCCCATACAACACATCTCCTCCCCCTCCCCATGAGTGGCAGTGCATTCTTTCATTACTTCTTTCAAAACTACATCCTTCTCTCTCTACAGAAAGCGGTGGGCATACATAGGCATATCAGAGTGTGCAGTAACACAATGCCTGGAATATTCTGCAGTCGGAGCATCTGCAGCAGTATAATAGAGTATGCACCTGCCAAAAGGCCTTTTTCTACTTGCCACACTGTGGCTTCTGCCAGCATGTACCTCACAACCCCAAAATCTGGCAGCTAGGCAAATGCCTATGCTCCCCTAGTGTGGGCCTGGAGGCTGCTCTTGGCTTCCCCTTCCCTGCAATGATGACATTTCATCTTGTCCTTTCACTTGCTGCCAAGGGGATGATTTCAGCGGTCTTCTGGCTCTTAGATGTGTGGAAAGGTGGTAAAATTAGCAACCAGCACCCCAGGTGTACTGCCTATTATTCTCGCTCATGAGCTACACTTACCCTGCTTTCTGACAGTACTGCTGCTTGCTCTGTAGTGGCACATGCTCTGGGACTGCTGGAAGTCTCTTTTCATATCTCCTACACACACTTGACATCTGTGGCCTGGGATCTTTGCCTGCTTACCTAGGAGCCAGTCTCCGGTGATATCTCCTTTGGTGAAATGCTCATATATGCCTGACTGTGTGAGGATATACATATTATGGCATCACCCTGGAAAGTGTTCATACGCATCAGTTATTTTGCCCTGGGCATTGCAGATCACCTGCATATTCATAGAGTGGAAGGCCTTCCTACAGTATGTCTGTAGGTTATCTCCCTTTTGGGAGCCCAAAGGCTACATGTGTGCAGTCAGTGACACCCAGCACTGCAGGAAATCATGCAACCTCATGGAACTGCAGCATGATCTGCTGCCTCTGCTGTCCAGTGGTAGGGAAGGCCTCTGCTGTTCTCTGAGAGAGGCTACCAAAAACTGGGATATGCATTAGGGCACCACTGACTGGCTGAGTCCTGTCATGGCAGCCAGCACTCATTATAAGCTGCTAATGGCCAGGAATGGTTGGGCTGTGGTTATCTTCAGGTACATTGGAATGGGCTGGCCTCTCTATGTTGCTGAGTGGAGGAGGGAATCCAGCTTCAGACATTATTGGTATATAACTGCCTTATCAAACCTGACATGGATCAGACACTGCTCATCTGTGAGGTTCAGATATTAGATCCTGGCCCAATACACCCTCTAGTAGGGTGTCTTCTTTTCTCCCTCCTCTGCTCCCTGTGAGCCTCCGCCTGCAGGAACATTGCAAATCAGGCTGACACAGCATCCAGCAACATTCCTGATATACCACCATCTTGGGCCACCACCACCGCCAACATGCAGTGCTCTGAATGACACTGAAACATGGACAGATGGACAGATGGCAACACTCACTAATACTCTGACTCACATCACAAGCCATTCACAAACCTCCTCTTCAGCACACAACACACACTCACAATGTGATGGCACGGGCACAAACAGGCAGAGACTGCAACATACAAGCTATAGGGGAGCATAGGGGCACGTACAGCTGTAGGGCAAGGGGGCCCATGGTGTTTGGGAGGGGACCAGGGGCAATTGAAGACTGGGGGTTGGCTTTGGCTAGTGGGCAACAACGAGGTACGATAAGCACTGCTGGGAGGAAGGGATGCACAACAGAAACACAAGGACAATGTCAACATGGATAGCAAAGTCCATTACCTATTTCTGAATTATAGCAGGTGTAAAGAGGGATGTTTGGATACCATGCCTGGCACATCCCAAACACGCCCACCCCAGGATATCCAGACTTCGATGTGACTACCACTGCAATGTGCATGTCTGCCTTGTTCTGAAATCACCATCATCATGTTGCTGTGGCTACAAAATCTACGTTGACTATTTGGGACATTCATCTCATGTTTATGTCTTCTAAAATAGTTCCAAGAATGTCTAAAGTTTTAGTAGAAATAAGGACCAGTATAAGTGTGGATTTAGATTTCAGGGATCTTCAACTTAAGAGAGCAATTCTGGGGCCTGAAGAAAGTGGGTTACAGTCAGTTAGTAAGGGCCTATCTATTGATAAAGGAGAACATTAGATGTAGGGGATGGGTGCATGTATGTGGTGTGGGGGTAAGGTGTGTATGTGTGTGGGTATGTGGTTAGGGAAGAAGGGTGTATGTGTATGTGCATGCACATGTATTTTGGTGTGGGAGCAGGGTTTGTGTGTGTATGTGCACATGTTTGTGGTATAGGAATAGGGGGTTTCTGTCTATGGGCATGTGTTGCAGGGGTAAAGGGTGTCTATGTATTGTGTGTGGACATAGGGTGTGTGTCTGTGGACATGCACATGTGTGTGGGGTGCCGGCATAGGAGTGCAGGTACATGCCTGAGTATGTGTGAGGGCATGTGCATTATGTGATATGTTAGGGGGTGTCTGTGTGTGGGTGGGTGCAGTATGTGGTGTTGGGGCATAGGGGCCAGCTGCGTGTGGGTGTGCTTGTGTGGGGTGTGTGCATGTGTGTGTGTGAGCATGCTCATGTGTCTGGAGGTAGGTTGTGTGTGTATGAGTGTGTGGGAGTGTGTATGTATTTGGTGCGGGGGGTAGAGTGTTGGGGCTTTCCAGACCTATGTCCCCATCCCTGGAATATCAAATGACTTTTGGACCAACCCTTAATAATAAAGGGCCTTTCTGTCTACTCTATATGCCCCACCGTCTAGGCTCCCAGGCCCATCTATCCCCAGCTTTGGTCAGAATCTATTTCTTTGATTCTCTTCCAATGGCAAAAGAGTTTCTTATATAAATTACAAGTTAATGAAAATATTCCTTTTGCCCCTCAGTTTCTGGGTGGATGCATAGCAGATTTTTCACTAGTACAACTGAATAAGAGTAAAAGAATATTTACAGGTATACAATTTGGGGAGCTACCCCACCTTCTTGTAATATGGAACTCTACTCATTGCCTAGTAGGTATGCCACCATCATTGTCATGAATATATTTTGTAATCTTGTTATAATGAATTCCACTGACTATTTGGGATATGCCCTATCATCTTGTTAGAATGCATCCTGCGTTCTGCCAGGGTTATCCCATCACCTTGCAATATTGCTTAAATTAAAAGCACCAAAAAATATCCCTATCAAACCAGAGACCATATACAACCTCCAATGAAAGAAGTCCCGGCAATATGACAGCAATCAGAATAATCTTTTTTTGTTGGAGCAAAAAACTCACAAAAGAGGATGGAAAAATTACCACCTCCTCGCTGTGGTCGCTCCTTTTACTCACATTTATAAAGTGTTGAAAATGAGAAATAAGAAATACCAAGTCACTTATCTGAAAACATCACAACGTATCACGTTTCGGGTTGAACAATTCAAACCCTTCTTCAGGTGAAGCATACACTGCTTCGCAAATTTTACCATCCATAGCAAAGCGCATATGTGCATTCTCTTCAACACCAACTCAGCTAAAGAACAAAGCTGCCAATGTAACACTTTAAATTAAAAGCAGACAAAATCAGTAATATGGCTAGACTAAATCTAGCTCAAGTTTCTAATGACATTGATGAATTGCTTGATCTATGACTGTGTGAATTTACTACCATCACCAGCTCTCATTCTATCCCTTTGGAGTTGCCGGCTTGCTATTCATCGTTTCCATTTTGTGATTTATAAGCATATTATATTTTCATGCATGGCTGAGAATAAATTGGCTCAAATTGGCTACATTAAGGCCTGATGCATACTGTCTAGATCTAATTGAATGTTTATGAATTATATCTAATTTGTATTTATGAATTGCATTTTAATATGCTGTATTCAATCTCTTTGTAATTATGAATTGTACGTTAATATGTTGCAAGCCCCTTTGGACAGTCCTGAGGGACTGAAAGCATGGCAAAAGTCTCAGATTAAAATAAGTCAGATGGTTTGTTTTTTAATTATGATGTTATTTCTTGTTTATATTCAGTAATTTGCTCCGAGTTCCTCTTCAGGTTGACACAGAATACAATAATTAAATTGAATGAAATATTTAATTCATGCTAAAGATGCTTTCACATACAAGTGAGTACAATTTTTTATGTGCACATGTGAAAGTAATTTTACTCATGTGTAAAACTCTGTTTTCCATGATAAAATACCCTAGGAGTTATACACGCCAAAGTACATGCGGAGGGACAAGAAGGTGTGCACTTTTACGTGACCCAAGTGTAGGTGTGTTCTGGAACAGAGATCGGTTAAAGTTTAGGAAGAATACAGGTGTAGTCGTGATTTACTTGTGGATTTTATAAAACACCCGTGCATGTGTGTATTTACGTGCTAAGGGGCTCTTCGTTCACTAATGGTTAACGTGCATTTAGCATGTGCTAAGTGGTTAGAGCAGGCCCACAGTAATGGCTACTGCACGGTAAAAGCAGTCAGCACAGTAGAACTCCCAGGCTAACGCTTAGCGCGTGAAGGGTCAGGGACTGAGTGGGTTAGGGACTGAGAGGGGGTGTGGACTGCACATTGCTGTTAGCGTGGGGGAATTAGCTCCTCATTCTCTTGTTCCCTCCTTATGTATATTTTGCCATACTCTAGTCCCCAGTTTTGTGATGTTTTCATCTTGATTAGATTGTAAGCTCTGATGAGCAGGGACTGTGTCTTACATCTGTATGTAGTGCTGCGTACGCCTTGTAGCGCTAACCTGGGATAAGAGAAAAGAACACAATGCAAGGATCCTTAACCGTTCTCTTAATAAACCAAGAGACCTCTTCCAACTAGTAAAATCCCTAACCATTGAGCCTTCTTCACCACAACAGGAACATATACACCCATAACTATATGCCGACTACATCCAATCCAAGACGATCAAGATCTCAACATCAACCACAAGCGTAACCACACAACCTTCTAACGTCCAATTCATACTCAATAATTTCTCATCTCCAACTCCAAAGACAATCGAAGAAATTATAACATCCATCAATGCCACCACCGCCCCTAACGATCCATGTCCAGCCCACTGGATCAAATCACTGAGAACAGAACTCAGCCCATACATATCAGCCTTAGCTGACCAGTCTCTTAGCTCCGGGATATTTCCATCAGCCCTCAAGCAGACCTCCATCCGTCCCCTACTGAAAAACAATAAACTAGATCCAAAAAAGGAAGACTCTTACCGCCCAATTTCAAGTATTCCTTTATTAGCCAAGATCCTCAAAAAAGTCACATTGAGACAAATCCAACAACACATCGACTCTGAAGCCCCACTAGATCCAAACCAACATGGCTTCAGGGAAGCCCACGGAGTTGAAACCCTCCTAACTTCCCTAATGAACACGCTCATCAACACAACAGACAACATCAGAAATGGAGTTGCAATGATCTTCCTAGACATAGCAGTGGCTTTTGACTCTGTTGACCATGTTCAACTTTTTACCCGTCTTCATGAAAATGGGATTCAAGGAACAGCATGGAATTGGTGCAAATCTTACCTGGAAGATCGCTGGCAACAGGTACGGATTGGTAACACTACATCTCAGCCTTTCCATCAGAAACAAGGTGTACCGCAGGGCTCCTCCCTCTCAGCTCTGCTATTTAACATCTATATGCAGCCCATCTGCAACATCTCCCGCTCATTCGGAATACCATGTCTCATCTACGCGGATGATGTGCTCTTATTCACTCCAATCAATGTGTTAAAACCTGACTACACTACACTAATCAACTGCTTCAACTCAATCTCAGACTGGTTGCTCTCACAAAATCTCAGAATTAATTTCAAAAAAACTGAAGTCCTGATTGTCACAAGGAACAAGAACTTCTCTCCCCCATCAACTCTAAGAACAAGAGATGCCGATCTACCACTTAAAACCTCAATATGGTACCTGGGTGTTATACTTGACCAGCGGCTTGAATTCAAAGAACATATAAAAAATACTGTAAAAGCCATCTACCATAAGATCAGGACTCTCCGACACCTCAGACCTATGCTTGAACCATGTGACTTCCGCACAACCTTCCAGGCATTAGTCACTCCTCACTTTGACTATGCAAATATCGTACTACACGGCCTACCCAAGAGCACGCTGAATCCCCTTCAATTGGCCATGAATACAGCTGCCAGGGTTCTCCATGGAGCATCAAGGAGTCAACATATTACTCCTATCCTATTCGAACTTCACTGGTTCCCGATATCATGCAGGATTCTATATAAAGCCCTCATTTTGACCTTTAAAGCATTCCATCAAATCTCACCTTCCTCGTTATCTGACCTTCTTCATCACATGCAGAACACCAGATCCAGACGATCTACAACGGAGAACATGCTAACAGTCCCAAAAGACCTTACAAAACTCACTCAGATAGCTACTACAAGAGCATTCTCCTCCTTTGCCCCCAGATGTTGGAATGCGCTACCACCCAGCATCAGATCTCAGCAAGACCTGCCCCAATTTAGAAAATCTCTAAAAACATACCTCTTCCTAAAACACTTCTCACATTGCAATGGTTCCCCTCCCCCTCCTACACAAATTAACGACCATGGCTAGTCAAATAAGTTCCCGAAACTTCATTACCCGTTCTAGATCAAAACCTCATAGACCCCATCTTAAGAGCTCATACATTTGAGAATCTATTGTAAATAGTTTTGAATATATGTTATCTATTTATCCCCTGTTATCCATGTTCTCATTTCCTGTTACTTGTAAACTTAACATACGTTTTTATGATTAAGTACAAAATTGTTAAAATGTAAACCGCGCTGA
Organism: Ichthyophis bannanicus; assembly: GCA_033557465.1. NCBI lineage: Eukaryota > Metazoa > Chordata > Amphibia > Gymnophiona > Ichthyophiidae > Ichthyophis > Ichthyophis bannanicus. The sequence goes on from CM066031.1 coordinate 1,173,915,925, forward strand.
TGATAAAAGTGCGGTATATAAAAGCTGTTAAATAAATAAAATAAATAAATATACAAGTTGTAGCAGTAGTAATTGTCACTGTTGCAGTTGGTGTGGATGGGGATTCCCAACCCAACAGCAGATTCAGCAAATCATTATTTTGGAATTTGTTCAGGGTCTAGAATCCAACTCCATCCCCACTAGGCCCTTTTCTTTTTATTCAGGCTGACTCAAAAAAAAATTGTTCTTAAAAGGCCTGTTGCCATCTTTTGGGTGCCTACTGTTTGGGCATCATGTTTATGTTTATTCAGGCACTTGATATGCCGCCCTCATAACGTCGGGGCGGTTTACAATACTACAAGAGCATAGGAAATGGAAAAGAAAAGGAACTACAATTTACATAGGAAAGAGGGGAAAAAGATACATTCATTCAAGCATACTTAAAGAAAAGGTGGTCAAAGCAGTGGATTGTTTGTTCCCCTTTTTGTTTTGAAGTAGCCTGTAGCTAGGGTTTTCCATATGTGAGGAATTTATTCTCTGTGGACAGAGAAAAGATATTCCATCAAGAGGCAGTGGAAAATTCTCCTAAAGTTTAGGATCTCAAAGCAGAGGTACCTAAATTTAGACCAGCTATTTATTTTCCTGCATTTAGGTATCTATCACTGAAAATGAATGCTAGTTAGGAGGTAACTTTATATCTATTTAAAAGTTTTTATATACCATCTTCGTGCTTTTTATCTGCCTGGGAGGAGCATGAGCGGAATTCATAGGTATGCATGTTGATTATAAAATACCTTAATTTATGTGAGTATTTACATTCTTAAGCCTAAATTTAGCTTCCAGAATCTGTCTCCTACCTTGTGGTGCACTTAATGTTAGCCAAAAACGTGCATTAAATTAAGGTTTGATGACTTCCATCATCCCTATGGCTGCCGTTAATGTCCATGTCCAAATTTGGCAGGAATGCATGTAAAATTATTAATATTTTATAATTGATATACATTTTGTGCTCTGCTCTTGCATATGGTCACAGTGAATGTACGTGCCTACTTATAGAATCGCAACCAGCTAAAGTATATGCGAAAATCACTAAAATGCTGTGGTTTATGCATGTAGATGGTGCATGATTTTATGCAGCTCCTGATAAAATTACCCTCTGAATCCTTGATCAGGCCTTGTCTACCTTTTAGATATCCAGCGAAAACAGGTCTCTAAATGTTTATGCTCAGCAGGGGAAAAGTTTAGTTTGGGTTACTCAGTGATCTGATATACTGCCTTTCCACTCGGGGTACAACAAAGTATCATTTAGACATATCTGGGTGCCTAACTTAAGTAGTTAGCAACCTATAGTCTTTGAATATCAGCATCAATGTCTACACCAGTTTTTGGTCAATGACAGCGTGGCCTTCACATGAGAGAAAAGAATATGTCATTATGCTAGAGCACTAGAGGAGGCATTTCCAAGGACTGGAGAATCTTCATACGATGAAAATCTGGTTAGTTGTGCTGGCTCATAAAAGTCATACCATGTGTTATTAGTATCAGAGAAATTGTTTTTTTTTTATGATCAGAGCAGCTCAGACTCTTAAATACAGGGTGGAAACTCAGGTTTGTAGGAAGAAGTGTGTATGCTCCAGGAGATGTTTTCCCTTCGTGCTACCTCTGAATTATAGAAACATAGAAACATGATGGCAGATAAAGACCATTGGTCTACCAGTATGCCCTTCCATACCAATTACTACAGTCCCTTTTTCTCCTTTAGAGATCTTCTGTGTTTGTCCCATGTTTTTTTGAATTCAGATGTACTCCACTGAGAGGTTATTCCACGCATCTACCACTCTTTCCATAAAGAAATATTTCCACATATTACTCCTGAGTCTATCCCTTCACCCTCATCCTATGCCCTCTTGTTGCAAAACTTTCTTTCAACTGAAAGAGGCTCTCCTTCTGTACATTTATGCCATTTATTTAAACATCTCTATTATATCTCCTTTCTCCCATCTTTCTTCCACGTATACATATTGAGATCTTTAAATCTGCCTCCGTATGCCTTATAACAAAGACCACTAACCATTTTGGTAGACACCCTTTGTACCAACTCCATCCTGTTTATATCCTTTTGAAAGTGTGGTCTCCAGAATTGCACACAGTACTCCAAATGAGGCCGCACCAATGACTTGCAAAGAGGAACTTTACCTCCTTTCTTCTGCTGGCCATTCCTCTCCATAAGCACCCAAGCATTCTTCTGGCTTTCGCTGTCACCTTTTCTACCTGTTTAGCCACCTTAAGATCATCAGAAACAATCACGCATAGGCCCTGCTCTTCTTTCGTGGACAGAAGTACTTCACCCCTTATACTGTACTGCTCCCTTGGATTTTTGCAGCCCAAATGCATGACCCTGCATTTTTTAGCATTAAATCTCAGTGCCAAATTCTCAACATCTTTTACGTGTAAATGCTTTGCTAAGCTTGTGGAAGCCAAATACATTTTTCTTTCGGTCATCTTTATTGTGTTTTCTTTTAGACGCTACGAAGATTAGGACTGTTAATAGTTGTGGCACAAGAGAGACAGGTGATACTGCCAGTCTTTTGTATTGAAGGTGTCTCTCCTTTCTTTATGCCTTTCCTTTTATTTTATTTCTTTGTTCCTTTTTCAGGCTAGTGGCTTACTTTAATTTCTCCCATAGGTGTAGTTTGGTAGTATGGGGAGGCAGGATGCTGCTTTTTCTGCTCCGGTGACAGAAAAACGTATGTGTGCAACCATACTCTAGTGACTGACACTATTCCTGGGCCACCCAAAGCATCATAAAAGTTATTTTCAAATGAATATCACTATTACCAGGGACAGTGCAAAGCCAGGCAAAATCATGGCTGCTGTTGGGTGTGTAGTAGAATGGCCACATAACTCTGAAGGAGTGAAATGATCAACAAATTATAATTGAAATTAAAACTATGAACCCCCCCCCCCCCCAAGACATAATAACATGAAAAACAATGCTGAAGGCCAAACCTTCAATGATTATAAATAATTTTCAATTGAAAGCAGCAGAATACAACAACCACCACTGAACTGGAAGAACGTCGACATCAGCAGCACCGCAGAGAACAAACCCCACCACTCCAAGAGCCCAGGTACTCTTGAACACCATGCCACCCTTCTTAACCCCCATCTACCTTCTAACTCCCATACTGACACTCTACCCCCACCCAGCCACACTCATTAACCCCCTCTGCCCAGGCATCACAACAACTCAACCCACAAACATCCACAACACTACACACAACCATTCACACACACAACACACCCCAGCACATACCACCAACCCCAAAAACCACCACCACCTCTCCATCTCACTCATAAACACACGCTCAGTTAGGAACAAATACCACATGCTCCAAGACCTGATCACAACCAAGAAGATCGACATCCTGTGTATAACAGAAACCTGGCTAACAGACACCGACACAGTAATAACACAGGTACACTAAAAAAAATTTTTTTTAAACTGCCTCTAATGTTTCGATTGATTTTTACGTTTTTTGGTGCGCTGAATCCAAATCTGGTAACCAATTTGCTCCATCACGTACAGATTTTTTGCTACATTGGGTTAGCAGTTTGAGGTGAACGTTTCAGATTGAGTGCGATCGAGATAAAAGTTTCTTGGATGAATTCTTTATATTAATTGTTTAGTAGTTATTCAAATAAGAATAAAGAAAATTGTAACAAGGCAGCACATAAGAATAGAGTAATGTCAACAAAACACACTGTGATGGTAGCAAAATTGTCTGCACTTAAAACAGCCACATACATGTGCACAAACATTGAGCATATAAGAGCGAGGTTAGACACAAAGCAAAGCAAAGAAATGTGCAAAAAATGTTGTACAGGTATGTATGTAAGAATAGAAAACGCAAACCGCACCATTGCAATACATGAAGACAAACACCCGATGGTGTGAAAATAAAATTCTAATAAATGAGATCCGACACTGTGGTAATAACTAGCAAATTTTTATTTCAAAGTTTAGTAAAAACACGATATTTGTCAACACAGTTTAGATTTTAAAGTCATTCTTGGGTCAATCAATCTCCTGGTGGGCCCGTTTCTTCTTCCCCCGAATGCTTCTCTTGGTGCGCTGCTTGGCGTATTTTTCATCTGGGGTTTCCCGCAGCAGCAACCAGCAGAAACCAGCCATCATAGTGGTGTTCCATCTTCCTTGGTACCTTCTCTCTGCGTCCTTGATGTCCTGGTGAAACCTTTCACCTTGTTCTTCACTGTACGCCCCCATGTTTTCGGGAAAGTAGTTCACATGGGAGTGCAAGAAATGGACTTTCAGGCTCATGTTACAGCCTTGTTCTTTGAAGGCATTGAGCATCCTGGCAACAATATCCTTATAGTTCTCATCCCGCCTGTTCCCCAAGAATTTGAGAACAACATCCTTGAAGGAATCCCAGGCTTCTTTTTCCTTCTCAGACATTGTTTCAGCGAATGCTCCATCTGAAATGAGTTTCCTTATATCAGGGCCAACAAACACTCCTTCCTTTAGCTTTGCTTCAGAAAGTCGGGGGAACTTTGAGCAAAGGTACCGAAAGCACTCACCATCTTTTGAAAGGGACTTGATGAATTGCTTAATGAGACCCAACTTAATGTGGAGAGGTGGTAATAGAATTTTATCACGAGGTACCAAGCTCTCATGAAGAACATTTTTCTCACCGGGTCTCAAATACTCCCGAATTGGCCAGTCTTTTTTCCCCCAGTGTAGGTCGCGGGCCCGGCTATCCCACAAGCAAAGGAAGCAGGGATATTTGGTGAAACCGGATTGCTGCCCTAATAGCATGGATAGAATTTTAAGGTCTCCACAAATCATCCACTTATGCTCATCATAACGAATCTTCTGAAGAATCAGGGCCAAATTCTTGTATTTTTCTTGGAGAATAACAGAGTGAGCAATAGGAACTGAAGCGAATGTGTTGCCATTATGAAGAAGAACACCTTTTATGCTGTCTTTTGACGAATCAATGAACAGCCGCCATTCAGCAGGATCATACTTGAGTTTAAACTTTTCCATCACTCCGTATATATCGTTGCAAAATACCAAATCTTCCTCTTTGCTGAAATACTTCAAAAATTGTGTCTCGCGGTTGCGGTACCAATAAAAAGTTGTTCCTGGTGACAATAGATTTTTCTGTTTAAGCCGAGAACCTAGCAGTTGGGCAGCATCTTTTGGGAGTCCTAAATCCCGGACTAAATCATTCAATTCAGCTTGAGAGAAAAGTTCAGGTTTCGGATCTGGTTCAGTTTCAAACTCGGAAGTACTGGACTCATCGGGAAAAGCCATCTGATGAGTCTCATCATGATCAGAACCGTCCACACAAATATGATCCAAAGATTTTGGTGGTTCAGGCACAGGTACTTCGTTGCTATGAGGCATAGGCCTAATTGCTGAGGGAAGGTTGGGGTAACTTATTACGTTCTTATTTTTTAAGTTGTATCCCTTCACAATGCAAGAGCAAAAATAGCAGTCACTGCTGTGGTCTCTTTGTTCACGCCACATCATAGGTATTCCGAAACGAAATGCTTGTTTTTTACCTTTCATCCATAAGCATAGATCTTCCTCACATGTCTTGCACACTTTGTGAGGAGCCCACGGTTTGTCTTGATCGCCTAACTTCAAACCGAAATAGGCGAAATATACTTTTTTAATAAATGCAGAAATGTTCCTCTGCCGCTTTTTCACGGTATATTCCCCACAAATAAAACAAAAACTGTCCGGAGAGTTGACGCAACCTCTGGCTCTGCGAGCCATCACAAATACACAGCACTGCAAACTACAACTGTAGTGAACCACTTCGGAATAAAGCTGGATTACGACTGAGCAAACAAAAGGTAATAATGAACTTGCAAGAAACTGAAATTTGACAGGAACGTTCATGTCGCAACCACCGTGTTTGAGCGAGCGCGAACGAGGCGAGGCGAACAGGAAAGAACATGCGCCAGCGCGAGTACTGGATTTAGCCCCCCGCCTCCCAATTGTCCTGTTAATGTATAAAATGAATACAAAACACTCTAAAATATCATGAGGGAGTGTTTCTAGTTAGTTAACCATTACAACCTCTATTTTGGGCCAAGAAAATAAACTGCAGTTGGCTAAAAAGAAATTATGTGAACATTCCTTATATGGGTAAGAAATCTAATTTTGCAAGAAAACGTGACATGATGGAGCATTTTGGCCATTTTCCTGGATTCAGCACCCCAAAATCTATAGGAATCAGTTGCAAAACTGGAGGCAGTTTTTTGGTAGTGTACCTGTGTAATGAATCAACTAACACCGAATGGATACAGCCTTCAACACTGCTCCCGAACACACGCCAAAGGCGGAGGCGTAGCCATCATTGCAAAGGACAACCTCCACCTACGGATTCACACCTCAGAAACCTCCAATGAAGCAGACATCCTCACCCTCACCAACAAACACCTCACAATATGCCTGGTCTACCGCACACCCACCACAACCACCGACCTACCAAGGATACTACACCTCATCTAAGCAGAAACCTTCATCAACACCATGACAGCAATGGACCTGACACAGATCATAAAGGAACCAACACATGAAAAAGGAAACACACTGGACCTCATATTTCTAAACTCCCAAACCGCCTCCGCATACAGAAGTCCGTCAATCTCACCAGTGCCATGGTCGGACCACTACATCATCAACATAGCCCACACCTACCAACCAAAAAATAACAGAGGAAACGGACAACACACAAGGAGATTCAAAGCAAAGCATTCAACAAAGAAGACTTCCTAACCCAAACCCTGCCTAAACTACTCACAAACTCCAGCAACCTTGATGACCTGATCCACAACTGGAACACCACAATCTCCTCAGCATCCAGCGCAACTATAAACAAAACCAATACCAGACCCATCTCCTCAAAAGCCCGATGGTTCACCCCCGCCCTCCGAAAACTAAAGACCAATCTTAGACGAGCAGAAAGGAAATGGAGGAAAACCAAACATGAAAAAGACAAAACGAAATACCTCTACGAACTCTCAACATACCACTCAGAAACCGACAACGCGAAGAAAAACTACCACACCAAAATCATCACGACAGCCATAAACAAACCTTGAGAACTTTTCCAAATTGTCAAAAAACTGACAAAAGCACCTAGTAAATCTGACCAGCTGCCAGATATCCCCCCTGATCTCCTAGCCCGACCATACAAACAACTTCAACAACCGCAAAGCTCAAACCACTATGCTGAAACAACCAAGACGAATCCATGCACCATCATAAACAAAGACTGGAATACGTTCAACACAACCTCAAAAGAAGAAATATCTTCCACCATCTCCTGCCTGAACACCACCACCTCCCTGCTGGACCCCTGCCCTACTGATTGGATAAAGAAAACCAAAGAAGCCCTGAGTACACCGTTAACCCACATCATAAACAAATCCTTTACCCAAGGACACATGCCAGACACCCTCAAGACCACAATAATTCGACCAACCCTGAAAAAGCACAACCTAGACCCCCTAGACCCCACCTCCTACAGACCAGTAGCGAGCCTCCCCCTCACCGCCAAGATAATAGAGAAGGTAGTCCAACGTCAACTCCAAGAACATCTGGACATCAACAATATACTAGACCTGCAGCAACACGGCTTCCGACCACTACATGGAGTCGAGACCCTCATGACCACACTGATGAACACCCTCATCATAGGAACCCAAGAGAAACACTCCGTATACATCCTGATCTTCCTAGATATATCAGCGGCCTTTGACACCATCTCCCACGACATCCTCATACACAGACTCCAAACAATTGGAATCAAAGATACTGTACTCCAATGGTTCAGGTCCTATCTAACCAACCGACAGCAACTGATACGCACCAGCACCTCAACCTCGCCCCCCTACCGGCAACATCAAGGAGTACCTCAAGGATCCACATTATCAGCCATACTCTTCAATATCTACCTCCGTCTACTCTGCTCAGTCATACGCACCCACAACATCAACTTCCACATATACGCAGACGACATAATGCTCTACGCACCAATTACAACCACAAACCCAGCAAATGACCAGCTATCAGCCTGCTTCACTAACGTATCCAACTGGCTACAAGAGAACAACCTATCCATTAACATTAAAAAAACCGAAGCTCTTATAGTAACAAAAGACCCAGACTTCAAGCCACCTACCCACCTCAGCATGGGAACCACACAAATTCAAGTACAGACACAAATAAGATATCTAGGCATTATCATTGACCAAGCTCTAACCCTTAAGCATCAAATCAACAAGACCACCGGAACTATATTCCACAAAGCTAAAACTGTACAACATCTCTGACCCCTCCTCGAACCTCAGGACTTCAGGACAGTAATGCAGGCTGTGACACTCCCACATCTGGACTTCTGTAACATAATCTACCATGGACTACCCGCCACACAAACCAACCCCCTCCGAACTGCCTTAAATACTACGGCAAGGATTATTCAGAATGCGAAAAAATGGGACCACATCAATCCAATCCTAAGAGACCTACACATTCTTCCCATCGAAGCAAGAATCAAGTACAAAGCCATCCTACTCACCCACAAAACCATCCACCAAACACAGAACACCCCGCTTCTCACCTTACTGCCTCGCCCGATCCACGGCAGAACAACCAGACAATCCTCTAATAACTCCATCACCGTCCCCCACAAAAGAACCAAGTCCACACAACGGACCTGCAACAGAGCCTTCGTACTTTATGCTCCGTCCCTCTGGAACTCTCTGCCGAACCACATCAGAAACAACGGTGATCTCACAACATTCAAAAAACAGCTGAAAACGGTCCTATTCCGTGAACATCTCTGAACAGAAACACCACCCCCTCTTCAAGAAACCATGATTAGAAACTGTAGGATTGTACATGTCTATGTCCATCCCAAATCATTAATGTTGCCACATGGTGATGGCCCCACCCTATAACCATTGTTTCCCCCCCCCCCCCCCCCTGTTATGTGTTACACCGCTTTGACCCGGTGAAAAGCGGGATATAAATACAGTTAAATAAATAAATAAATAAATTTTACCTGACTTTGAACTGCCTGTGGTCATAGTGACATTCTTATGAAAGAGAAACTCTGAAGGCTGTTGGATTTTGTAAAACTGTATGTCCACGGGGAACTGGTTAAGGAGCCATCCTACAAAACTTAAACCTTTGACAAAGGGAAGTGTTTTGAAAGCCAAAGAGGTGAGCACTATTCCCTCCTCAAGCACTCCTCCAAACCCCAGGTCCAAACACTAAGTTAGCCAAGAGTTACGCATGACTCAAAGTGAGCATAAATGCCAACACAGAAATTTTCAAAGGTATATATGTACTGCCATTCTAAAATACAAAGACACTTGGAAGGACCATCCAAACCACACCAGAACACACCTCCATAAAAATCTCGGCTTATAAGTAGTGCCTTTTCAGCAATGGGGCAAATCTACCATTTACACATGTAAACAGTGCCTGAGCCTTCTAAAATTCTGTCTTAAATGTATTTGCTTAAGACACCAAATAATTTTAGGCTGGAAATCTTTCTAAGTCTAAGGCAAGTGAAAATCAAACCCAATGTTATTCTTTGCGCTAACAAGACTCTGATAAAGAGCTCAGATTTCCTGTTTTTACCAAATTTCTCATGAACTTTCTTGAGTTCCTATTAATTTAAATTGGAGGTAATGCTGCAGAGAATTACAGTGATGCCCTTTAAGTTCTTCAAAGCAGGAGCTCTCTTTACAAAGACTTTGGAGTCCCAGTGGGAATCACTGCCCTAGCAAAAATATCATACCATGATACTGGCAGGCCTCCAAACAATATCTATATCCATGACCTTCTTAGAGTTTTCTAATGTATATTACTAAAAATGTTCTTAACAATTTGCTTTAATGATCCCCCCCCCCACCAAAGGTGGGTGTTTGAGAGTGTGTTGAATAACATGGGATAAAGGTAAATAGTCACTTTATTCTACTAAAGAGGTAACTGCTAGAGAGGTCAGATGAGGGACAATGTCATTGAGCAGCCTGCTGTAACAGTAACTGGGCTGGCAGAGCTGGAAAGTAATCATTTTATTCTAGAGAGGATATGCAAATCACTGACTGTGGGAAGGAGCCAGTGTTAATGTTTGCTCACATTTATATCTATTATTAAGATTTACCTATCAAATCTATAAGGAAAAGTGTAGGGGAATAAAGTGCATTCACTATACAGAGTGTGGAGAGATAAATACTGGAGCTGGTGGAAACTGCTCACCATAAGGGTAATGCTGTACTCAAACAGGTACTGGCACCAGCAATGCTGGACTCAAACAGGTATTGGCACTGTGAAAGGGAGATAAAACAGATCTGCAGTTAACCTGTTGTCACTTGCTCTTGGGCCGGGACTAGTAGCAGAGTGCTCTACAGATCCTCTTTCTGAAGATAATGTTGGAAAGCCTCTAGACCAGTGGTTCTGAGCCAGTCCTCCTTGAACCCCTAGGCCAGTCGGGTGTTCAGGTTATCCTTAATGAATATGCATGAGATATATATGCATTAGAGATATCCTGCTAACCTGCCTGGTTTGTTGCCCTCTAGGGCTGGATTCGGAGACCCCTTGCCTTACACCTCTATCATTTAAGATTGTGAGTGGGCAAGGTGCAGATGTCGTAGACATCAAAAGGGTAGATAGAATGTGTCACATGCCTCCTCAATTCTCACCACCACCAAAAAGTTGTCTAATAGACAATATTTTGGTGGTGGTGAGAAGCAAAGAGGCATGTGACACATTCTAGCTACCCTTTTGATGTCTAGGACATCTGCACCTTGCCCACTCACAATCTTAAATGACAGAGGTGTAAGGCAGGGGTCTCCGAATCCAGCCCTAGAGGGCCACAAACCAGTCAGATTGGCAGGATATCTCTAATGCATATATATCTCATGCATATTCATTAGGGATAACCTGAACACCCGACTGGCCTAGGGGTTCAAGGAGGACTGGTTCAGAACCACTGCTCTAGATTAAAGATGCCAGCTGAGATCCTACTGCAGACCCAGTTAAGGGTAGGAGTGAAGCTGGGGGCAGACAGTTTCCTCCCAATCCAGAGAGTGGAGATAACAGCAGAGAGACTCCAGAAAGCCTGATGCAGGCTTGGGAGTCCAGTGGCAGATCAGCTCGTTGGGGAGCTGCAACAGCAGAGAGTCTATTCTGGACTGGGAGCCACAAGACCCAAAGGGGTCCAGCAGCAGATCTGCTCATTGGGGAACTGCAGTGGCAGAGAGTCCATTCTGGACTAGGAGCTACAAAACCCAAGAGGGTTCAGTGGCAAATCAGCTCACTGGAGAGCAGCAGTTGTTCCTGATTGGACAGGAGTACAAAACCCTCTCCTGATTGGAGGAAAGCTTGGAGGAGATGGAGTCAAGGCTACAGCCTCAGTGATTGGACAGGATTACAAAACCCTCTCTCATCTTAAGCAGCTACCGGTCCAGAGCTCCAGCAGTAGGTGAGACTTGGGGCTGGTGGAGAAAGGGAGGGCAGTTAAGAGACAGGTTAATGAGGTTAAATACATTATCTGTAAAGGTTTACTTAAGACACTACATATAAGATTATAGATGGTTATTTTTTACCGCTTTGAAATAATTTGGTGGACACTATTATATTTTACACTTTTGTTGTTATGTTTTTAAGTGCCGTGGAGTCAGTGTCAACTCATGGTGACCCTCTGGATAGTTGTCCTAAACTGTGTTTGGTTAATTTTAATAGGAGGAAATGCTTCAATGAATGGTATTGAATGCCCTCTAATCCTATGCTGCTATTTCATCCTACCTGCTTAAACCACTTATCATAGTACTGGTTGTTATATTGCTATTATTATCAACCCATTACTTGGTCTTTATACTTGTAAATAAATTGTTATAACTGTTTAAGCCAGCCTTGTTCACAGCAGTGCATTTTGAGAGGTTTTCTGTGGTGAAAGAAGGGAAATCCTACCCACTAACACCCTTCTTCCCCAGGTGGAGGCACCAGTTGCCAAACTAACAAGGACCGATGGAGCCCACCCTCGAGGGGACTCCAGCCAGGCTGGTCCCGAACCTAGAAATGTTTCCAAGGGGGTGCTACATTACTTAAACTTTACAACAACACGTGTTATGAGTTCATTATGAGGGCTATTTTGGACGTGCTATTTGTGATTTGATTGTCTGAAAATACCCATTCAGATGTCCAAAGCACAGAGATGTCCTTGACCTATTTAGAAAGCCCAGTCTGGAGACGTCCCTGGTGCAAGCATGTCCAAGGAGAATGGGGGCATAGTGGAGGCGTGACTTGAGCGGTACAGTGGAGATGCATGTGTCGCCGTGCGATTTCAGAATGCAGCATGCATGTCTGGCCTTGCTTGCTGACACGTACAAGCCTATACTTCTGACCATGACTAAGTTCCAAAAAGGTGCTTGTTTCATGGCAGCAACACTTGCAGGGGGTAGAGCAAAATGTGCTCTCACTGCCAGAGTAGGTTTTACCAGGACACAAGCATTTGCTGGTTTAGCAACAAACCTGTTGCTGTACATCTACAGATATAAGATCAGGGCCTGGGATGTGTGTGTCTCCTACTTAGATGTCTCCATTTGGAAAATCTAGCACTGGGAAAGTCTATGTGCCCATTTCTGCTGATGTGCATTGGGTTTCATTTATTTATTTATTTATTTAGCTGTGCTTATATACTGCTTTTTACCAGGTCAAAGTGGTTTACAGGTATATGCTAAAAGGCACTTTTTATTCCCCTGTCCCTGAAGGCTTGCAATCTAGGTGTACCTGAGGCAATGGAGGGTTGAGTGACTTGCCCAGGGCCACAGGGAGTGGCCATGTTGCTGGAGACCCCAGTCCCTCTGACTTGAGGTTGCTTGTCCCTATGTGGGAATTGAGCTCCTGGCCCTCTAGCCTGGGGTAACCTGTCCCAGCCACTGAGCCACTCGTCGCCCTCTCCCTCCATATTTGTGAAAAAGCTTGCTAGCATGCATGTATCTGGTTGCGCCATATAAATGAGCCCCTCTCCCAGACCCATTTGCGGGGATGTTTATCTTTCACAACAGGGATGGAGCGATTTGAGTTATATGTGCCTTTCTTCACTGCTGCCCCGGAGTTTTGCATGTTTCAACCCGGATGTCCCAGCTTCATCCTGCATGACCTTCTAAAATATCACTCTGCATGTTGTATGCATGCTATTTGTTCTCTGGGTTTTAAATATGCTACCTTCATGAATTACTTTTTCTGAAAAAATGTATCCATTCCCTTATTCATTTACGCGCTGGCAGTAGAGAACACATGATGGAATGTGTCCGCTAAGCACCGACCTCCAAGAACTGAAAAAATACATAGACCACATGATACCATCTACCCACAAGGAAATTATTTTTTTAAAGTGAAATGTCTGGCATCTAATTTTCATCTTGTCATGAAAATATGAATAACTGTTAACTTTTTCTTGAAATGTAACTTCTCAAGCACCATCATTCCCTTTAGATTGAGTACAGCAAACAGACATGCAATAGTTAATGGAAGATTCGATAAACCCACAACATTTTATTTTAAAACAAAAGTCTCCTTTCTTATAAATGTAAACATCATTTTCTTAAGTTACTGGCTTGGTTTTCCATCTCTACTTCCATCAGAACCTCCAAGTACACTGGGAATAATAGATCTGTGGCACAGGTCAGCAACACTGAAAGGCATCCACAAACTATAAATTCTGAGAAGAGAAATTGGCAATTGAGAAAATACAAAATGCTCTGGATGGAAACTTGGACTGTTGTTGCTATGGGGCAAATATGCCAATAGCTAATGGTGCTACCCATTTAAGAACCAAACAATTAAAAAAAATGTCTGATGGATTGGGCAACAGATGACTGACTGTGAACATTTTCCAGGGAAGAAAAATGTGTGGTTTCCTGATTAAATGGATGGAGCTAGAAGCTAATCCAAACAATAGTTCCTAAGGCCCCCAATTTGGAAACAAACGTTAGCTGAAACTTAAGAAGTAGCAAGATCTGGAAGGTATCAGACAAATTGAACATGATGGAGATAACTCCCTAATATTATGTGTACAAATTGGTTACATTTGTTTAACTCATCTTGTGAAATGGTTTTTCCTGCTTGTTGGTTTCCCCTTTTCCTGATTTCTGTGTGGGATTGTTATTACATGCTACAATGAATACTTTTATAGAGTTTTTTTCTCGGCTGATAGAGACACAGGGCCCAGCTATCGAGCATCTGTATCTATGCATTTAAGCCCAAAATGGTACCACTAAATGTAGACACACAAAATTAGAGCAAAATCTGAAAAATCACAGTCATTTAAACATCATTTTTGATTTTGGAAAAAGGAAGTCTATAATTAACATGGCTAATACATAAATGTTGTGGGGTTTATTTTAGAAGCCCTATTTATGCTTTGGGTGTCCGAAAAAGGCATAGAAGGCATCTAAAGCACAGAGACTCTCCAGAACCATTTTAGAAGCCAACTGTGAGGATGTCTGAATCTGAATGGGGGTGTGGAGGAGGCATGGCCAGGGTATTCCGAGGGGCCAGGAAATCCCCACCTGATCACAGAAATGTCATGCCTAACTTTAGATTTGCTCAGAGGCATGCATAGCGGTGGACAAGCATCTGGAAAGTGCTTGTTTTTGCTGAAAAACATCCAGAGTGTGTAGAGAAGAAGCATTCTATCATCCCCAGTACTCAACACAATTTCAACTATAACAGTAGTGGGATTTGAACCCCAGCTGCCCTGTTCCAAACCCACTACTTTAAGCATTATGCTATCCTAGATGTTGGGGGGTCTTAAAATATGGTTCTGGGGACATCTAAGTAGACGCTTATGCAGATGTCCCTAATGGGCATGCTCAGGTTTGTGAACTCACGTCTGCACCTGGATGTGCCTGCATATTTTTCACTATCTAGTCAGGAGTGACTCAAAGGCACACATTGCATTTGCATTTGCAGTGCCCTATGTTCAGTGATAAATAAATATCAAACCTGCAAGATCACCAAAATCACCCCCTAAAAAATGTTTTTCAATATACAATCTTTTTGTCGGATATTGCCGAGGAGGGTAGAAATTGCAATCTACACCCACCAAACGGTTTTATCCATTTTAATCAAACCATAAAATAATTTCAAATGACTTAGCTGGTCAAAATCACAGCTTTGAAGATTCACGCACGACGATGCATATTTTTTAGACATTATGGGCCCAGTTCTGGGATGCGGGTTGTGGGGCTGCATGTCCCAACAGGAGAGCAGTCCTGCAAGATGTCTGGGCCCAATTCCCCCCTCCGACTCTCCCCTTATATCCTGAGCATAAGGGATCGGGTGGAATCAGAGCAGAGTGGGGGTGGGCCAGCCTGGCAGGACATACAGGCCGATTCAGACAGGCCAGCCGTCGGTCGAGTGGCAGGGAAAAAGGGGGGGCCAAAGCCACAGGAGAAGGAGTCGCATGCAGGGAGGATGTCCTCGCAGGCAGCAGGGCCACACCAGGCTGTCCTAGGGCCCGATTCTGGTTTCCACGGGAACGTTTTGCTCCCGCAGTCCACAATCATGGTTTCCGCGGAAACGTTTTGCTCCCGCAGTCCACAATCGGGTCCAAATGGGCCTGTCTTGCTTGGGGCCTTCTAGACGGCTTGGACGTGCTCCTACCTGAATTGGGCTCCACAGCTTAAATGTCCCAGATTGCATTTCAATGGATCTTCTAAAATTTCCCTCTATGCATCCACCACTTTCTTTAGCCAATATTACAGTAAGTGAGAATAAAGAATCATTTTCAAACATTTTTAGTTATTTACTGAAAATGTGATAAAGTGTAGGACCAATATTATTAGGAAAATCAATGCAAACAAATAAAAAAACCCACTTTGCATAGGAGCTCAGCATGGGAACTGGGATGTCCAAGTCATTCACGTGTCCCTGGTATTTTACAAGAGGCTCTGCTGGGCATGGAGTCTTTTGAAAAATGCTTAAAAGGACACTGGCAAATGCATATGTATTTGCCACCATGGAGAGCGGGAGTAGTGATTTTTGCAAAAACTAAAAAAAATCAAAACACATACCCAACCCTCCTTGGCATTTCCCTCCCCTCAAAGGCCTCGAGGAAGACACCCCCACTCCCCTAGCCCTGATATCCCTACCCTGGCTCTTCCAGGTATTTGACAGTCCCTGGTTTTGAGTGGGAGCAGGAATGATCCTCAGCAACTGCTGTTCTTCATAGTCCTGGATTCCAAAATGGTTGCTGTGACCCCTAGCATTCATCTTGTGGTATTGCTGCTTGGGGTCACAGCTGCCATCCACAAAGAGCAGGAGTGACTGGGGATTGCTCCTGCTTCTGCTAGATACTGGGGACCCTCAGACACCAGTGAGCTGGGAGGATTAAGGGGTGGAAGATGGAGGAATCTGCCTGAAGGTCTTTGGGGGGGACCAGAAGCTTTGAGAGGGGTCAGTTATTGATTGTTTGTTGGGGGAGTCAGGATGAGCAGATGGCCTTGGGGGTGGAAGATCAGAGATCGGGGCGGATCAGAGGGAATGATATGCCTTGTGGGATTCGAGGGGCAATGTCAGGGGGGATGGGGTGAGATGACTTTGGCATGTACGCCTGCCTCTTCAAGCTAGACTTTTTCTGATCAACATGGCTTCTCCTTGTAAGATGCGGAATCCACTTCAATATTGTAGGCTGCCCTTACCATGTCCTCTCCCCATCTCTAACATGCCTCCTGGCAAACTAGATGTCGGGTGTATCATCATGGGTAAATAGTCGCTTTTCTACAATGGCATTTAAATGTGTATGCTAATCTACTTGTGTAAATACTGCTATATTTACATAGGGAATACTTCTAAAATAACCTCCATGTCTTATCCAAATAGCAGCTGAAAATGACCACTATCAGGATAAAAATGCCATTGCTCTATACAGACAGGGGTGGGATGTATGTTCAGCCCACCATTATCCATACAGCAGCTGAAGATACATGCATAGTGGAATTTATTTATTTACATTCTCTTATATACTGTGCTATTCTGCATCAGTGCAGTTTACATTGAACAAACTGAAATTACATTGAACAGGGCATTATAACTTGGAGATAACTAGTTTACAGGGAACATGGGCTATGGAGGGTTAAGTGGCTTGCCCAAGACCACAAGGAGCACCTGTGGGACTAGAAACCCCAGTCCTTCCAGCCCAAGGTTGCTGTCCTCTAGTGGGATTTGAACCCCTGACCTTCTGGCCCTGAAGTACCTTGCTCCAACCACTAGGCCACTCCTCCACTGCTTTCTGGGGAGCATATCATGCCATTTGACAATTGACCTGTAAATGTTACATGAGTAGAATCTGTACAGTATATAAGGTGCTTTCAGCGCTGTGTACGCTGTGTAGCACTGCACAGATGATAAGTAATAGCAGTTTTTTCACAGATCACACTGACAATCAAGTTGCTTAGCAGAACACTGGCACTCCTGAGCCAGAGGATGCCACAGTGTCATTAATAATGAGATTCCCTTTATTTTCTTTATCTTCCCTCCCTGGACACTATTCATCAGTTGCACAAGACTTGACCCAGCAGGAGAATAATCATCTCTTTTCCTTTACCAGATAATGGATCCTTGAGTTACAGATATCAGTTCATGGAAGAACAGTCACCAAAACAGCCACCACATAAAGTGGCTGAAGAGGAGTCCCTATATATATAGAAAGACTAGGGGACATGCAATGAAGCTATAGGGTAAACTATAATAAGAGAAAATATTTTTTCTCTCAACGTGTAATCAAACTCTGGAATTTGTTACCGGAGGATGTAGTAAAGGCTGTTAGTGTAGCTGAGTTTAAAAAAGGTTTGGACAAGTTCCTGGAGGAAAGGTCCATAAACCATTATTAAGAAGGGACCCAGGATATCAATGCTTGACCCAGTACAAGCATTGTGGAACCTGTGTCCCTTGGGGAAACTGCTAGGTACGTATGACCTAGATTGGCCACTGTTGGAAAAAGGATACTGGGCTTGATGGATCTTGGTCTGACTGAGTATGGCATATCTTATGTTTGCTGATAAGATGTAGATTTCTTCCTAACCCTCTCCTGTCATTTCAAGGAGATAGGCTGTGAGGAAGTCAGCCCTAGAGTGGACTCTACAGAAATGGCTGGATCTAGAACCAAGCTGTGGTGCTTCTTCTTTTCTTCAGACTCTTCATATTTAGGTCCTGGGGCATTTATTTATTTTGCTGTGTTATATGCAGCTTTTCACCAGGTCAAAGTGGTTTTACAGATATATGCTAACAGGCACTTTTTATTCCCTTGTCCCTGAAGGGCTCACTATCTAAGCATACCTGAGGCAATGGAGGGTTAAGTGGCTTGCCCAAGGCCACAAGGAGTGGCCATGGGACTAGAGATCCTAGTCCCTCCAGCTTGAAGTTACTTGTCCCTACATGGGAATTGAACCCCTGACCCTCCAGCCTGAGGTAACCTGCCCCAACCACTGAGCCACTCCTCCCTACTATGGTGCATGGTCATGATTTGCACGCATAGAGAGAGGCAGGCCCTTTCATTTATAAGCCCTTTCTTCTTTTGCTCTTCTACCCTTCACTTCATCCTGGGCCCCCCTTCTTCCCACCTTTATCCACTCAAAGTTTGAAACTTGCTGTGCGCTCTCCTTGGAGGATGATCCTTCGGCAGCGCTTGCATATTATGACAGCGAATTCATATATGTCTTTAGGAGCTACAGCAATGTGGAAGCTGGATGCTTCTCTCTGCTATCTGTATGCCAAGGTCTTCCCTGCTTCCCTGTGCCGAGAACAAGATCATTGTGGGTTCCTAAGAATATACTGAGTCACCTGTTTTCTCATCCAAGCTATGTTGGTGATGGATGGTATGTATTTTGGCTTGGGTACATAGTGTGGTTTCAGAAAATGACTGACCTTTGTGTGCAGCTTTAAATGGGTATAGGTTATAGAAAATATCAAACACAACACCAGAAAGCCTTTTGCTTTCTCTGTTTTCACATAGAAGTAAACCAAGAGATTGATGACACCATTTACAATAAAGCTTAAGGAACTGAGAGACTTTTTAAACAGACAAGAACACAGTAATTAAGCCACTTCCAGTTCCCTTAACATCAATCTGCTCAAGTTTTCAAAATACCCCAAATGAATATGCATGAGCTAGATTTGCATAACATTAAAACAGTATCTATGCAAATCTATCTCATGCATATTGCAAAGAGGAGGCTGTTTTTTCTAGGAAAATAGGGAAAGCTAGGGGGTCAAGTCTCACTTCTTCCACTAATGGTCCTTATGATTTTAGGCAAGTCACTTTATCTTCCATTGTCTCAGGTACAGATTTAGGATTTTCCTCTCTTTTTGTTTCTTCATTTGTTTTTTGTTGTGTGTGTGTGATTTATGTTCAAATTAGAATGCTCTTGGAAGTCACAATTGTGGCTTGAGGAAAAATCCCAAAGCCTGTGCTTGTGAGTTTGGATAAATGAGAGGTGCACACGTTGTTGGGTGAATTCCTTTGCAATCTGAAGCAAATAGGTTTTTCTGCCCATGACATTTTAGCTAGACCTCCAAATATAAGGAGATACTGGGGATGAAATAAGTGGGCTCTAGTGGAGATCAGAGGTATAATGGATTGCCTTGGGTTGGTTTCTGTTTTTATATGCTGGTGCTGGGCCTTTCTTTTTGTTTTTTCGTTTCTAATAAACAAACGGAAACAAAATAAATAAAATGAAAAAAAAAAAGACAAAATAAAATAAAACAAAACAAAATTATGGGGTATGTTTACTAAGCTGGGCTAATGGTTAAGGCATTATATTTGTAACTAGGTCCCATTGGTTAATCATGCATGATTAACCATTAGCTCATCTTAGTAAACATACCTTAAAATTTTGCCATGCACACTTCTAGTGATATTTGCCCATTTGTATCTAGTGTAATATTTTAAATATTAAAAAGCACTTAGATTTTCTGTGCTATGCTGAATGTCTAAGTGCTGTTTTAAAAAAAAAAAAATCTGGCAGCATTACATGGGTAGCAGAATATGAATATTCTACTATGTGTATAATGGTATGTGAAGAGAAGAGAGGGAGGGGTTGAGATGCTCCAGGGATGGGGCCACAAATCCAAATAAATTATATGTATGTTGTTGTTAAATGCTGCTGAGTCGATGTCGACTTAAAGCGACCATGTGGATTGTTGTCTTAAACTGTGTTCAGTCTTCAGTCAGGCAGCTAATTGTGTATCAATCCATTGCATTGCTCACCTTCTTCTTTTACATTGACCTTCAACCTTGCCAAGCATGATGTCTTTTTCTAATGACATTTTTTTGCATGATGTGTCCAAAGCATGAAAGTTGAAGTCTTGTCATTTGAGCTTCTAAGGACAGCTTAGGTTTGATCTCTTATAGTGCCAATTGATTAGTTCTTTGGATAGTGCATGGTATATGTTCCAGGCCGCGGGACCACAGTCCCCGATGGCTGTGGGTAACCAGGTGCCCAGCTTGGGACCCAGGGTCCTCTGCCTCACAGTCTAGAGGGTTAGGCAGGGTGGGGGGGGGAGCAATTTGCGGCCCAGGCTGTTAACCATTCGGCGGTGGGAGGCGGAGGTGGAGTGAGGTGAAGTGGGGTGGGGTGGGGGGGGCGATAAACATTAGGGTTGGTTTTTCTTCCTATTTATTTATTTATTTATTTATTGAACGGTTTTATATACTGCCTTTCAGAAAAATCAAAGCGGTTTACATAGAACAAAACTTGAACATTACATCGAAATTTATTCAAACAATTGAAATTACAGCGAACATTAAATTGTACATAATAGAAAAGGTCATTTGAGGGTTACAATGCCTTAGTAAATGCTGATTAGGTATATAGGTAGTTTAAACATATATACAGACTTAAAATATTTATAAGTTTTAAAATCTTTTCATCTTATCTGAGCAAGGAAAAATGTATTGTAGTTCACTGGAATTATTAATGTAATGATTAAATATGATAATGTGGAGAATTGAGTATTGTAAGATAGAGTAATAAAAAAGGAAAATGTAAGTTGTGTATTAAAGAGTAAGGGTATACATAAGTTTAAGTGGAAAATATTTCATCTTTAGGGAATGAGTCTCCAAAGTACTCTATAAATAGGTGAGTTTTAAGATCTTTTCGAAATGCTGAAAGATCTGTGATATCTCTGAGTTTATCCGGCAGAGCGTTCCATATTAAAGGAGCATTGAAGCTGAATGCCCTGTTTGTTGTAGTTTTATTGAGTTTTGAAAAGTTGTTTGATACAAGTAGTGTGTTCAGGTTCCTTTGTCTCACTGTTCTGGTCCTTGAATGAATTGTCAGTAGATCAGTTAGATATGATGGAGCTATATCTCTTATCAGTTTGAACGTTGTTATGATAACTTTATATTTTATCCTACTTTGTATAGGTGACCAGTGAAGTTTGTACAGTATAGGGGTTATGTGTTCAGTTGGACCTGTATTTATAAGCATTCTTGCAGCAACATGTTGTGCTACTTTTAGTTGATGTAAAGCATGTTTTGGAATAACTTGTAAAATTATGTTACTAAAATCTAAGTGAGGCAGGATCAGGGCTTGAAGGACTGATCTGAAGTCCAGGTTTAATAATAATCTCAAATAATCAAATAATCTCTTTGCTGTTGATTTTACATACCTCACTATGACTAATTTCTCTCAAGCAAATTGTAAACAATTAAACCAGATAATCTCTATGGCTATTCATTGAACTACATACATCAGTATGATTGAGCTTTCTCAATCATTGTAAATAGTTAATACGTTTATAATCTATATTATTCAGTTTCCTATGTAACTAATTTTTACACTATTAATGTTCCAATTAATGTTAACGTTATTTTTTAACATGTTCTCTGTAAACCGCTCCTGATCTCTGGAAGGGGCGGCATAAAAAAACACACAAATAAATAAATAAATAAATAATAATGGTTTTAGATATTTAAGATATCTTAATTTATTATATATTGTGTTTGTTGTATTCCTGATGTGTGTTGTTAGACTTAACGTTCTGTCTATGATAATGCCAAGATATCTTATTTCATCTTTTATGGGGATGCTTATGTTTTCAATTTTTATTTCTGTTGGGGGGGGGGTAAATTTTTGATTTCTAGAGACAAATAATGCTTCTGTTTTCTTGAAGTTAATGTGTAGATTGTGTTCATTTAGCCATTGCATCATTTTAGTGAAGCATTATTTGATATTAGAGAAGTCGAGAGAGTCTATGTCCATAGGGAGGTAAATCATAACATCATCAGCATAAATTGCATATTTTAATTTGCACTGTTGAATGATGTGGCATATAGGTTGTAAATATATGTTAAAGAGTAGAGCTGACAATGCAGATCCTTGTGGGATTCCTTGTTTTTGCGTATAGGTTTTAGATGTAAAATCCCTTTCCCAGTTTGGGGAAAGGATCTGATTGAGTCCCACAATTGCTTCTTGAGGGAGGAGGGAGAGGCCAAATCAGGGCTATTTTGCCTGCAGGAGGCCGGTCCCCTCCCTCTTTCTCCATCTGGCCCCTGATTTGGGCAGTAGTCCCAGTTCCTTTTTTTGGTTTCTTTTGTGAGTCTGGTTCCTTTATTTAAGGCTGCTCCTTGCCTCACAGTAGTCTGTGTGTGGCGAACTCTTTAGCGACATGCCTCCCAGGAGATGCACCAGTACAGTGGTCTTGGCATCTGCGTCCGCGCCAAAGGAGGCATGTCCAGGGCCTGCAATGATTGATGAAGGGGACAGCACTGCTCTGGTCTCTGCCATCGTGGTTCTGGGGCCTCTGGCTGGAGCTGGTGTGGAATTGTTTCCTTCAATGGCCAGGGGGGTTGGCGGCAGTAAGCTCAAGCACTTCAGTGGCCCCAGTGTGCGGGGCCATGTGAAGAAGGCTACAGGTCTGGGGCATGGGCGGGGGAGGGAGAGGGCCTCCCAGTCTCAGGCTGCTGTGTTATTCCAGGGCTTGGGGTGGGTCCAGAGTTTTGTGGGGGTACTGGGCCTGCTGGGAGTGATAGGCAGGGCTCTGCTCTGAATCTAACATTGGTGCTGGGAGGTTTTGTGATGGGCAGAGGCCGTGCAGATGGGGCAGGAAGTGCAAGTCATACTTCTCTGGGGTTGGCTATGGTTCCAGATCCCAGTGGGGTGGAGGATGGGCTGGAGGGAGGGCTGGTACTGTCTCCTTCACCAGTGGGGAGAGGAGTGGGGGCCTGGGGGCGGTAGGCCCTTCCAGTTTGGGGGAAGCATTTCTGGAATCTGTTGAACCCCCTGCTTTTGCTTATGCTGGTTGGCCAGGAGCCTCCACTGGGTTCTAAGTGAGCACAACTGGGGAGAGTGTGACAGGCACTACTTAAATATAGTGAGATTAAAAATCAATAAACAGTTTCAAAAAAAACTTTCAAAGAAGCATTCCCCACTTAAATATACATATCATCATCGTTCACTACTCAATTACTCATAATACTTACAATATATAAACAGCATTATTAACGGTATACTTGGAACACAAACCATGGAATTTTACTGGCTCAGAGTATTTACCTGCCACACTACCTGTTCACAATCATCATCGTTCCATCGGTATATGCAGTTATAACATATATTATAAACAGCAATTACAATGTAAACATTGAATCACACAATGTAGCCCTCTTAATGGTGATCAACGAACACAATGTAAATGTTGAATCACACAATACAGCACTCTAAATGGTAATCATGTTGATTCCAAGGAGATTACATCCCCCTCATTCTTTTCAGGGAGATCCTCCAGCCAAAAACAGGTACAATCATGCTTATGAGCGGCGATGTGCTGACACCTAATCCCAGCCACTGGTTTCGCTGTCAACAGACTGCTTTATCAAAGGGAAATTTAATCCCGCTGCTTGAGAATTGCTACAAAAACATGCAAAAAACAATGTATGAAACACCTTTCCTTAAAAAATGTCTTACAAGAATGTGCATTAAAACCCTGCAATGTTTTTTTGAAAGGATTTTTGATACTCTTTATTGATTTTTAGTCTCACTATATTTAAGTAATTCCTGTCACACTCTGTCCATTTGTGCTCACATAGAACCCAGTTGTCCAGCAGTGACCTCCGGTTGGTGGAAGAGGTCATAGGGTGGCATTTGGTAGCGGCTGTCTGGGCTAGCTTCATGAGGAGCAGCGACCGCAGGTCCCTGATGTACAGCAGCCCAGGCAGTCGAGGAGTGTTACAGCACCAGTTGCAGTTGATGGAGCCATATCTGCAGATGAGTCTTGAAGGACTATAAAAGGGGACTGCTACTTCTGGAGAGAGATCTGCAATTGTAAGTATTTACTTCTGGGAATTTTTCTAAATCTTGGGGAAAAAGGAACCCAGTGTATTTATTGAATCAGTCAGGGCCTGGTAGCAGCAAAGAGTTTTCAGTTTAAATTAAAACACAGAAGAGAGCTTTCTGGTTAAATTTAGAATCCAGCAGAGAGCTTTCAGTTTAAATTTAATACTCAGTCAGGGCCTAGTAGCAGCAAAGAGCTTTAATTTAAATCCAATCAGAATTTAACTTAGCGTAAAAGGCAAAACAGGGTCAGAATTCTTTGAGCAATAAATTATTTCTAGAGACCTTTACAAAGAGGTCTTCTACATAGGGGGCAAGAGACCTGTGAAATTCTTTTTTTAAATAGGTGTTAAAGCCAGGTGACAGATCAGAGGGCCAGTTTGAAAGACTCCCTCTATCAAGCAAGAACTGTGTTAATCACTCAGGAAATTGGTCACAGCTTACCTCAGAAGCACAGGCATAAATAGTTCAACCAGAGTTCTTTGCTTCTCAGTCTTGAAGGACTACAAAAGGGGATACTTCAAATTGAGGGGGGTAGTGAATTTCAGAGGGTGGGGGCATACAGTGTGAAAGCTCTTATTCTTGTTGTTTGCTTGCATTTTTGAGTCTGTAGTGGGAGACTGGGGAGTTTTTGGGTGGTCTTTCTTCTTGGTCTGCTGGAGTTCAGATTGTGAATATTAGTGCTTGGAGGTGCTCTGAGAAATGTTTGTCCAGGATTTTGTGAATGAGGGTTAGAACTTTGAATTGTATTCTGGAGCTGATGGGAAGTCAGTGGAGGTGCTTGACGATGAGAAGATAAATCGAGCAACAGTATTTTGGGCGAATTGTAGTGGGAAGAGTGTGTACTTATGTAAACCTTGATAAATGGAATTGCAGTAATCAAATAGAGCATTGTATGGAAATAGGTCCATGAATATTCATTAGGGGCATCATGAAAACCTGACTGGTCTGCGGCCCTCTAGGACCAGAATTGCCCACCCCTGAAATAGAGGCATGATGGTGGCTTGGCAGACTGAGCAGAATATGTTGGTGGATAGGAGGGGGCATCGGTTTTGGAGAGTTTTGAGTTTATAGTATACTGCCTTGGTGATGCCATGAATATGGGCCTTGAATGTCAGCTGGTAGTCCAGTATGATCCCAAGGTATTTTATCTGGGTGCTGACTCGGATATCATTGTTGCCGAATCTGAAGGTGGCAGGGGAGATGAAGTTGGGGTCCTTTGTGATATGGAGGAGCTCTGTTTTATCGAGGTTGATGGAGAGATTATGAAGATGGAGCCAGTTGGTTACTTCCGTGAGGCAACTTGAGAGAGTGGAGTAATCAGGAGAGGAAGTGGAGAATGGTGCAAAAATCATTATGTCATCAGCATATATCAAGAACTCTACTTGGGATTGTTGGAGGATGGCACACAGTGGTTGCATGTATGTGTTGAACAGTACGGAGGAGAAGGATGATCCCTGTGGCACTCCCTGTTTTAGGGTGAAAGGGGCTGAGGTTTGTGTTTGTATCTTTATTCTCTGGTATTGGGTGGAGAGATAGGAATGGAACCAGTTGAGGGGGTGCCATGGACTTTAATGTAATGGAATTGGTTGAGGAGGAGTTGATGGGATTCAGTGTCAAATCTGGCAGTGATGTCCAGAAAGAGCAGGATGAAGCCTTGGGTGATTGTTTCGATGCCTGTGATGAGTGAGTTTAGGAGGGAGGTTATGAAGGTTTCAGTACCGTGTTTGGGTTGAAATCCATGTTGATGCATGTTTAGAGGTTCATAGAGGTCCATGTGACCTTGGAGTTGGGTTTGTACAGCTTTTTCAATGATTTTGGAGATAAATGGTATACTAGTTATAGGTTTGTAGGAGGAGGGTGAGTGTGGATCCATGTTTAGTTTCTTCAGGAGCAGTCTGATTGATGCTTGTTTGAGGGATAGAAGAAGGAGTCCTTGAAAAAGGGATGAGTGGACAATATCAGATATGATTGGTAGGAATTGTTCTTTTGTGATTTTAAGCTAGGAAACTGGACAAGGATCGAGTGGTGAGGTTTTTGGTGTTGATGCTGCTGATTATGTTGTTGAGTTCCCAGATGATAATATCTTGAAGGTGGTCCAGTGATGTCTTGGGTGATCTCCTCATTCAAGGTTGGGATGGTAGAGCTGCTGGAGGTTGCAAGTTTGTGCTTGGCCTGCAGGTATGAGGCCATGTCCTGTGGATTAAGAGTGTGGACATGGTTTGTTTGTGATGGGTCTTTAGTGAGTGATTTGATGAGTGATTTGTTGATGGAGCATAGTATTCTTTTTTGGCATGGATGGTGGAGTTGTGGTATAACTTTAGTTCATCTATATATTGAGATTTGAGTTGGTAGTCTTGGGACTTTTTCCATTGCCGTTCCAGACAATGCAAGTTGCGTTTCTGTGTTTTTAGAGCTGTGGAGTACCAAGGAGCAAATGGCCATTGTTTTCTGTGTGGGGCTTTGAGTGGAGAGTAAGAGCAGCAGCTGAGACGGTTGAGTTCCAAGTTCAGACTTTTGTTTTGAGGCCAGCTTTGCCTGGTAAGGTAGTTAGAGTTGGGATAGTTTTTTGGAGGAAAGCTTTGGAATTGATGGAGAGCTCTGATGCAAGGTTTGTAGGCAGGAGCTGGGTATATTGAATGAGATGAGGTTGTGAAGAGACCAAGGAACTGGAAGTATTGTGGGTGGAGTATATCCGTTTGCATTTAAGAGTCGATCTGGGAAGAAGACCAGGTCAAGGATACTACCTTTTGTATGCGTAAGGGTGGATATCAACTGTGTGTATTATAGGTCAGTCATAGCTTTGAGGAAGGCTGAGGAATGGGCAGTGAGGCAGATGGGAGGTTTAGATCTCCAAGTAGGATGAGGTCTTTCTGGGTGGATGAGTGAGAGCAGATTTCTTCCAGTAAGGTGGCGAGTTCTTCAGTGTTGGTGTCAGCAGATTTGTATGCTAGTCAGATGGAGAGGTAGTGGCTGGAGACTGTGATGTCAAGGTTGAGAGTGGAGGCATAGTTTGTGAGGCTCTTCCTTGTGAGTATGCAGACTCTGACTCCTCTGTCGGATGTCCAAGGCCAGTTGTGGATGTTGTGAGTGGTAGTGTTGAGTTGGTTAAGTAGGACATTGTCATTGTCGGAGAACCATGTTTCAATGATGCACAGAACATTGACCGTGTTGTCTGTTATGCAGTCAGATAAGGTTTGAATTTTGTTTCGGGCGGATCGTGAGTTAATGAGGGAACATCTTAAGGAATTGTGCAAGTGCGTAGGATTCTTGTGCTTTGATGGTGGGTTATTTGGAGCTACTGTATGTATTGTAATGAGGCGTCCATATTTCCTGTTGTGATGAGAGCTGGACAGGTGCCATAAGTTTGGTAGTTTGTTGAGTGAATTGAGAATTAGGAAGATTGGAGGGTGATTGTGAGTGCAGGTGTCTGGGAAGGAGTTGAGAAGAGGATGCTTAGGATAATTAAACAGTAGAGTGGATGAGTCATGTTGCTGTATGGGAGGTTTGTTACCTTGTTTCCTGTGGCTGAGAGCTGTGTTGGTTAAGAGTGTGGGGGCATCCGTGGTGTAGGTTTTGACACGCAGTATGCTTTGCTTGTAGAGCAGTGGTGAGGCAGTACCTTGGATGGGTAGGCTGGGGGTCTGGTAGCTGAGGTTATCTTGGTATAGGTTATCTTGTCGTTGTTAATTTGGGGCTAATATCTTTGGTCCTCACCTAAGGGCCATGCCAACATTGGCGTGGCCCTTAGGCACGGGCTCACCAGGCACAGATATGCCTTCCTGCACTTGGTTTTAACTGCTTGGGAGGTGGGCCTGATTGGCCTTCGCTGCAGGGATTGGGAGGAGCTTACCTACTGTTCCCTGTGGCCGCACGCCATTCGGGTGGCTGGAAGAGAAGTCTTCGTGCCTTCCAGGACTTGGTTTTATATGTTTTGCATACTGGCTCCTTTAAACGTAACTCTACTAAAATGGTTAGTAGTCTTCATTATAAAGCATATGAGGACAGACTTAAGGATCTTAATATGTACCCTTTAGAGGAAAGGTGGGATTGAGGTGATATGATTGAGATGTTTAAATATCTCCATGGCCTAAATGCACAGGAGGAGAGCCTCTTTCAATTGAAAGCAAGCTCTGCTACGAGGGGACATAGAATGAGGATGAAAGGGGATAGACTCAGGAGTAATATGCGGAAATATGTT
Source organism: Ichthyophis bannanicus (assembly GCA_033557465.1). Classification (NCBI taxonomy): domain Eukaryota; kingdom Metazoa; phylum Chordata; class Amphibia; order Gymnophiona; family Ichthyophiidae; genus Ichthyophis; species Ichthyophis bannanicus. The sequence goes on from CM066031.1 coordinate 1,173,944,495, forward strand.
TTTACGGAGTGGTAGATCCATGGCATAGTCTCCCAGTGGAGGTGGTAGAGATGTCTGAATTCAAAAAGGCATGGGACAAACATATAGGATTTCTAAAGGAAAAAAAGGGACTGTCATAGTGGTTGATATGGAAGGGCAGACTAGATAGGCCATGTGGTCTTTTTCTGCCGTCATGTTTCTATGTTTCTAACTCCAGAAGCACTGGTTCTTGTGTTAGTGAACTGATGATCCTGTGGGGAAGTTAACTCTCCAGAGGTGTAGTTAATGCAATAATGTGGCTTGCCAACATAAACGCAAGCTGAGTTATTATATTTGCCTAATAATGAGCTGCTTTGCATTAAAGCCATGTTATCAGGAGTAGCCTAATGTTTAGAGCACTGGCTTGGTAACCAAGAGACCAGCGTTTGATTCCCACTAGCATTCCCTGTGGCCTTTGGCAAGTCACTTAACTCTCCATTGCCTTGGAAGAAAGGCCTGGCAATCTGCACAAGCATATCCAAACCCTTCCAGAAAACCCAAGGACTACCTCAAGGCTCCACCCTATCCACACTCCTATTTAACCTATATCTTCAACCCCAATGCACAATAATCAGAAAACACAACATCCACTATCACATATATGTTGATGATATTATGCTGTACTGCCCACTCCTCTCCAATCAGCCTGATTACAAACAAATTCAAGACTGTTTTACAGAAGTCACACACCAGCTCTCAACCAACAACCTGTCCATCAACTTAAAGAAGACAGAAGCTATGTTCATTACAAGAGATAACTCCTTCACACCCCCACCTACCATAAAATTAAACAGCATACCAATAACTGTAAAAACTGAGCTGAAATATCTCGGCATCACAATCGACCAGCAACTATCCTTCAGAACCTAAATAACAAAGACAGCAAGGACAATCTACCTCAAAACAAAGACCCTACAAAGACTTTGGCCACTTCTAGAACCAACAGATTTCAAATCTGCACTACAAGCCCTCACCCTCCCCAATGCAGACTTCTGTAACAATATCACCAAGGACTACCTCAATCAACACTCCTTCCTCTACAAATTGCTCTACACACCGCTGCACGTACCATACAAGGTACAAATAAGTACGATCACATCACCCCCATCCTAAAACAATTGCATTGGCTGCCGCTTACCAGCAGAATAAATTACAAATGCCTCCTCCTCACACACAAAGCACTTCACTCCCAACAAGAAACCTCTATCAAATCCCTACTACAGAAAACATAAACATCAAGACCATGAAGACAGACCACAATCAGTAAACTTAACATACCACAAACCAAACATAAATACAATCAACAAACATGTCGCAGAGCATTTGAGCTATACCCCCCTTCTCTATGCAATTCCCTCCCATACATCCTAATAAACATCACCAACCTCCCTACATTCTGCAAACACCTAAAGACCTACCTATTCACAGAACATTTTGGCTCCCCACCTAACCCCCTCAACTACACAACTCAACCACAATAAGCCCGCAAATGTAAATAGCTATTCATATCAGTTAAAATGTTAATAGTTGTAATTACAATTAGTTAACCCTCCCATCTCCCCCTCCCTCACCCTTACCCCCCTTCAGCTCCCTACCCCTTTAACTCATCTACTTCTTCACATACTTGTTCCACTCTCTTCCTTCTCCACTTTTCATACCACTGCCACACTTTTTTATATTTACTAATTCTATGCCTTTAATGTTTTTCAATCACACAAAAACCCCTCAGCTGTTCCAACTTACACACCACTTCCTTCAGTGCAGGTACATCAACATTTTTCCACCTTCGTAAGAGACTCATACGTGCTGCCAGAATAACATACCCAATAAATCTCCCTTGATCTCCTTCCCCTTCTACCTCCCCCTCATTGAGCAGTACCATTGCTGGCATTAATTCTATTAATATTCCCGTAATTTCTTTACACAAACATCCTATCTTCCCCCATAATCCTTCACTTTTGGACATTGCCACATCATATGCATCAGATCCCCTCTCCCACCACACTTCTTCCAGCATTCGCTCGGACTTTCAGGAAATATTGCCTGTATTTTCGTTGGTGTCCAATACATCCTAACCTCACCTTTAAACTATTTTCAAGCACAGGGGTACCTCTGACCAACTGGTGTGTTCGTACATATATGTGCACCCAATGCTCATCATTCCGGGAGGGTTAACTAATTGTAATTATAAAGTAAGGTAGGAGTCAAGGTTTAGGTTGATGTTTTTTATTATAATGATTGTATATTTTTGTAGGAGTGGAGGTGGAAATGGATATATATATTTGTTAAAAGAAAAGTAATGGCCTTTAACATGTGTAAATGTTTGAAAAATAATAATAAAAATTATAAATTAAAAAAAATGTCAATAGTTGTTTGTATCAGCTAAAATATTGTATTAGAAAAATGTTTGCATGCTTAAATGTTACCATGTTACTTGTATGACAAACTTTCAATGTAAAATATTCTGTTCTCTGGAAACAGCTTTGACCTGGTGAAAAGCAGTCTATAAATATAGCTAAATAAAATAAATAAATAAATCTACTTCTGGTCACACTGCCAAGAAAACCCAGGAGCTGCTGGGTCGCCAGGAGTCAGCACGGAATCGAAGGCTTGCATTGCAATGCGTGTTACGATGATAATGCAGTTTAGTGAATCTCGAGACTTTTATCATGAAAAGTACCCTTGTTTCACTGTTTATAGCTAAAAGAGAGAATAGAGCAGAAAGGCCAGAATTAGGTTTAGGGCTAAAGTCCTACTGCACTCCCTGTTTACCTTTAATATGTGCCTGCATCCTAAATTTGATAACAATATGCAATGAGCTGCCTGCAAAATACAGTTTTATTTTTATAATTTCTTTTGCCCAGTCCCCTCAGTCTAGTTTTGTTCTAAAGCCTAAAAAAATCATCTAACTATGCATAGAGTGCTGTAATTATACAAATGGAAAAAATTCAAAATTAAGAAAAAAAAAGAAAATATGGTGACACGGCCCACAGAACTGATTCCAAGACTGTGCTAGTTAAAGCTGTGTGCTTGCTGTGCAGATAGCTACTGCACTGTACATGCCCTCAAACAGCTCTTACTTTTTACATTACTGAGACAAATCTTGCTTAACCCAAAAGTGGTCCTTTTCCCAGTGCAGTGGGTTTCATTTCCTCACCCTTCAAGCAAATGAAAAGCAGGCACACATACACAGCATCTTTTGTTTTTAGTCTAAAAACTGCTAAAACTGGATCCCAGATGCAATACCTGTCTAGTATAATAAACAAAGCCAGACCACACAGTGCAAACCAAGATTTGCTGTCCAGCACAGACAGAATACCACAAAAACTACTGGCACATGGCACACACTGCTGTACATGATAGCATCGGTCTTGTGTCACTGTGGTGCAATGGAGGAGAACTTACCTGTCCCAGATTCACAGATAATTAAGCTATGACAATGAAATAATTCTTTGCAGGGGCTGCTGGCTGACTTTCCAAAACCTCTAGGCAATATTTTGATGTGGAGAACGATGTCATTGTGCTGTAAAGAAAGAGGGTGGTGACCCAGCAACATCATATTACTCACGTGCTAAACAAGCTTTGTTTGAACAATCACACAACTGTAGTAGTCTTTCCAGAAAAAAAAAGCTTTTCAGAGTATTTTAAAGCAACTAAAAAAGAAAATCCATTACCTAGAAATGGCCACCAAGGCTATTTCTAGGTAATGCATATTGGGAACTGGGTCCACCTAATGGCCTTTGGTAGCACAGGAGACAGGACAAAAGTGTAAAAAATTCAGGTTTACTTAGGTTTACTAACCATGTAAGTGCCATTGAATATCCCTAAAAGTCGCGAGTGATGGTAAAGGTTAAAGGGCATTGCCTTTAATCTTTCCTGGCACATGCGGCTTCACAGAAACAGCCGCCATCATGAGGGAAAAGACTCTTCACGCTGGCGACTGTGCAGAGGGAGCCGGGGCCTCGCATGGGCTTCCCAGGCTCCTTCGGAAGCCCCTTAGATGGCCACGAGGCTGTTTGGAGGGGGGGGGGGGGCTAGGACTGGATGGGCTGTGATGGGGGGGAACTTGGACTGGAAATGGGCTGTGATGGTGGGGGGGGCTAGGACTGCAGATCACCTGTGATTGGGGGGGGAGGCTTGGACAGGAAATGGGCTGTGATGGTGGGGGGGGGGAGAAACTTGTACTGGGGCTGTTATGGTGGGGGGGCTAGGACTGGAAATGGGCTGTGATGGGGGGGGGGGAAACCTGGACTGGAAATGGGCTGTGATGGTGGGTGTCTAGGACTGCAGATCGCCTGTGATTGGGGGGAGAAGCTTGGACAGGAAATGGGCTGTGATGGTGGGGGGGGGGGAAACTTGGACTGGAAATGGGTTGTTATGGTGGGGGGGGGGCTAGGACTGGAAATAGGCTGTGATGGTGGGGGGGGGGAACCTGGACTGGAAATGGGCTGTGATGGTGGGGGGCTAGGACTGCAGATCACCTGTGATTGGGGGGGAAGCATGGACTGGAAATGGGCTGTGATGGGGGGGGCTAGGACTGGAAATGGGCTGTGATGGGAAGGCTAGCATTGGAAATGGGCTGATGAGGATCTGGAATAGGACTGGAAATGGCTGATGGGGGAATAGGACTGGAAATGGGCAGATGGGGGCTGGACTAGGACTGGAAGTGGGCTGTTGGGAGCTGGACTAAGGCTGGAAATAGGCTGATGGGGGGCTAGGATTGGAAATTGGCTGATGGGGGATCTTGGAGTGGAAATGGGCTGATGGGGGGCTGGAATGGAACTGGAAAGGAGTATATGGGGGGGCTAGGACTGGAAATGGGCTGATGCGGAGCTGGAATAGGACTGGAAATGGGCTGATGGGGGAGCTAGGATTGGAAATTGGCTGATGGGGGAGCTTGGAGTGGAAATGGGCTGATGGGGGCTGGAATGGAACTGAAAAAGAGCATATGGGGGCTGGGACTGGAAATGGGCTGATGTTGGGACATGAGAGAATGGGACTAGAAGGGAGCGGATGCTGGGTGGGTCTAGAACTATAAGGGAGCGGATTTTGGGGGGGACTAGAAGGGGATGGGGATGGGGATTGAGGATGGAGAGGGGAAAAGATTCTTTGTGTGGAAGGGAAGAAAAGTCTACGATGGGCCGGTTATTGGAAGAGTAAGTGGGGATTGAGAATGGAAGGGTGAAATTTGAGTGGATGATAAAGGAATAAGGAAAGAAATGGGGGAAAGAGCAAAAGGGGAAAAATCAGTATGTTAAAGCAGATATAGAGAGAGAATGGAAAAAATCTAAAAGAGAAGAAAGGACAAATGGATAGATTGCAGAAGACACGAAGAAACCAGAAGAAAGTGACTGGAGCAATTACAACTGAAAAATAAAATGCCCAAACAAAAGGTAGAAAAGTACTTTTTATTTTGAATTTATTAATTGGAATATGTCAGGTCTGGGAAGTGTGTATTGCTAACATCTTTGCGTTTTTGTTTAGTGCAAGAGGAAATTAATTTATAGTTTTATATCTCCAGAGTTGTTGTACATTTCATGTTTGGCTTTTGGGGTTCCCAGTTTAATAATTTTCTTCCTATTTCTAAATTGTGATCCCTTGTTCTTTGTGTGGTGACGGTCTATGTTTTGCATGTGTAACCAAGCTGAGGTATTCTGTTCATGTAGTTTCTATTTGATAGTCCCACTTGTTCTCTTTCTCCCATTGAGATGTATTGGTATTCTCTGAGATGTATTGGTTTAATATTTGCAGTGTTGCCTTTCAATAGGTAGGGTTTGATACTTTGTGAGTCCTGGTAGCGCTGTCATGATACAGTGGGTTTGCTATGGGTTCTAAATGGTCAGTGTCTATAGTACTTCCTAATGGGACTGGCGGTTGTCACTGCAATATAGCAATGTAGAAATCTGTTAGTCTTTCTTTACCCAGACACTCATTAAGAGGCATGTTTACTAAAAGCGCATGTTAACGGTATGCAAATATTTATGCTAATGAGGTTCATTATGCAAATGAGGCCCACAATTAATTTCCGCACATGGCACCTCACCCCCCTTGGGCTGCCCCTGGTTCCAGGCATAAGGAGCAGAAAGGTAGAAAGGTTGAAGTCTGGAATTGACAGTGGAAGAGAAGGGCACAAATAGAAGGGATCTGCCAGAAGAGCGGAGTTCCCAAAGAGGGGTGTTTGGAGAGATTAGAGAAGAAATGTAATGAGGAGTAGCCGAATGAAGGAACGTATAGATTAGTAGTTGAAGTTTAAACTGGATGAAGAAATGGATAGGGAGCCAATGAAGTGACTTGAGAAGAGGGGTGACATAAGCACAGTGACACTGGTGGAAGATTAGCCGTGCAGCTGAGTTTTGAACAGATTGAAGTGGGAAAGATACTTCAGAGGAAGACTAGTGAAGAGAAGATTGCAATAGTCTAGACAGGCAGTGACAAAAGAATGGATAAGGGTCTTAGTAGTGGGTTCAGAAAGGAAGGGATGCATTTTGCCACTGTTGTAGAGAAAGAAGCACAGGTCCTAGCTATCTGTTGAATGTGTGTGGAGAAGGAAGAGAGGACTCCAAGATGACCCCAAGGTTGCGAGCTGAGGAAACATAGAGGAGAAGAGGGTTATCCACAAAAATAGAGATAAGGAGCTCAAGTTTTGTCATGTTCAGTTTCAAATAGCAGTGAGACATCCAGGCACTAATGTCAGATAAGCCAACAGAGATCCAGGCCTGGATTCCTGGAGATATTTCAGGTGCAGAGAGGTAGATCTGGGAGTCATCAGCGCAGAGATGGTACTGAATACCATGGGAGGAGACAAGTGCAACAAGGAACTGAGTGTAGACAGAGAAAAGGAGAGGTCCCAAGACAGAGCCCTGGGGTACACTGACTGAAAGCAGGATAGCAATAGAGGAGGATCCACCAGAACATACACTAAGGGGTATGTTTACTAAACTGCGTTAGTGCAATTCGCGTTAGGAGCTGCGTTAGTGGAAGGAAAGCCAAAAAAGGACATGGGCGGGACATCGTATCTGATAACGCGCAGTTGCGCGCGGTATTACGCGCGGTGCAGCAACGATCGTTACAGCGCGTGCAAGCGTAAGACAGCACGCAGACACCCAAAGCCAGAAGCAAAGCTGTAGCACAATGGTTACCACACAGACTGATGGTGCAAGAGTCATGGGTTCAAATCCCCAGTGTGCCTAATGAGCAAGGCTGGCTGAGGCATCCTGTGTAACCCTTTGAAAGCCAACTATAATATTTTAATCTGCAGGCGGGTTACAGTTTGCATACGTCAGGAAAAGTGTACCCTTCCTATGAAATATGTGCCAACAGTGACGTTCGCTCTGACATGGTACTATATATTATGTAGTATATTATATATTATATACCTGTCGACAGGAATATGTAGGCGCTCCTTATAAGGCGAAGTGTAAGGCTCGCCCTATAGGGAGCGCCTAAATATTCCTTTCAAATGGCATATAATGCATATAATATAGGGCGAAGTGTAATGTGCGCCCTATTGGGCGCTGCGTAAATCGCACCCTATAGGGCGCCATATAAGGCGCTCAATAGGACGCCCCTTGAGCTACCCTAAGGTGACAGTACCCTGAGAGTGGTTCTGCTGGCAGCACTAATATACAGTAAACATAGACAATGCCTAAGACAGCCCTATCAATGAACCCCACTGTGGGTTGTGAACCTATGACCACTGGCTCCGTGGGCAGTGAAGTAATCAGTGGGCCAGAGCTGCTAATAAACACATGGCTGGCTACAGGAGGACTGCATGACCCCACACCCACATTCAGCTGTGGTTACCAGGGAGATTACATATCACCACCCAACGCACCCTCTAGGGCTCAGGGTGGGGGACAGGATCTCCCGCCCACAGATCCACCTTCAACCCCCTGCAATGGTGGCAGTAGAGGAGACCATCACCCCAGTCCCACTCAGGATCAAACACCCTACAGGGCAGGCAATGCAGAGCAGTACACACCCGTACAGCATGAGCAGACAGACGGCAGGTCTGGAAATGCTCAGCTGCCCCCCACCATTATCTGACATTCTCCAGCAGCAAGCCTCCAGCCGCTGCACCCTGCACGGTGTTCCAGCAAGACACATACCAGCTGCAGACAGTCCGCCAGCTAGTCCATAGTGCATGGTCCTGGAGGAGATGCATGTACCCAGAACGGGGATATCAGCATACACACCAAGCAGATATGTGGGAGGAGTGGCCTAGTGGTTAGGACAAGGTACTTCAGGCCGGAGGGTCGGGGGTTCAAGTCCCACGTGGGGACAGCAATCTCAGGCTGGAGAGACTGGGATTTCTAGTCCTATAGGCACTCCTTGTGGTCTTGGGCAAGCCACTTAACCCTTCATTGTCCTTGTTCCCTGTAAGTATTAGCGTATGTGTGTCATATCCCCTCATGTTAAATGTATCTCCCAATTGACCGCTTTGACCTGGTGAAAAGCAGGATATAAATACAGCTAAATAAATAAGTCAGTGAGTGAGCCCCAAAAGGAAACCCATAGATATCACATAAGAGACATGCTATATAGCACTATGGTGGAACCTAGACATGCCATGGTCACTGCTTAGTCAGGGTGAGAGTGACCTCCCAGCAGGACATGCTATGGCCACCCTGTCCATGCAGGTGGTACTGGGCACTACAATGTCTGGCCATTGCCCTATGCCCTGTGCAGATGTGGATGGGCCAGGCCACCCTATCCATGCTATTCCCACGGTACCTTGCTCCTCATTATGCACATCGGCAGGCCAATACTGGCAACAGTGCTAGCAGTGTGGGCTGTGGAGGGTGTTGGAAGCCACCACACACTGGATGGACAGACACACACTCCCCACACCTATGCCAGCATTGTGCAACTATAGAGGTGTTGGGCAGCCCAGGCCACCACACCAGTCCTGGGCACAGTGCAGGCATGGCTATGGTATGCAATACTGTAGGAGTCACTCCCCAGATTGGTAAACACTGTCAGACACAAGACCTGTAGCACACTCCACAGACATCAGAAAGGTTGCTATGATGCAGCTCACTCCGAAAATTGTACGTAACCTAGGAATTGCTATCTGCCAGTAATCATAGCAACCTTTTGATAGATGTGTACCATATTCCCAGGTTTAGGGTGACATTACTAAGGTATGCAAGTGCTAGTATTGGGAGATGCATGCAGAGCTCAAGGTCCTGCCTCTCCAGGAGGCTTTGGATAATGGGGCCTGTGGGTGCGGGTGTGTCTACCCCTGTTGGCTGCTGCTTTACGGCAGAGGTTCCCAACTCCATTCCTGTGGTGCAAAACACTGTTCGGGTTTTCATGCTGTCCCTCATGACTATGCATGAGATACATCTGCATACCATGGGGGTGGCGCATAGAAATGCAGCACAGGCATCTTTATCAGAGGCAGCATGGAACCTGAATGGTGTTTGGCCCTCCAGGACTGCATTTGGGAGGCTCTGCTCTAGGTAATGTGCATGTTTATGGTGTCTGTGCCCTGTAGGGTAAAATGTAGGTGTTTTGAGCATGTTTACATCATCTGCAAGACCGGTTCTGTCTGTATTAGCCCGTTATAGTAGTGGGTAAAATATGAGGACTGGTTTGGCGAACACCACAGCTAGGCCTTGAACCTGTGACCCTCTGCTTCTGAATACACTGGTTCTGTGCACTGCACTACCATGTTCTCACAGAGATGGTGTGTTCCCTGGTGGTACCATGACTGTTGGTCAGCCAGGGCCTGTCTGTTGGAGCGCACTGCACCCACGTGAGGGGGGCTAGGCCACGGTCTGCTCTGGGCAGCTGCCACTGCCCCCTCCACTACCAGTATCCCTCAGCCACCATGCTGACATGCCCTTCTGCTGGTGGAGCTGGTGGTGCGCAGTCTCAGGCCATCCAGTGTGCAGCTAGGCGGCTGCCTATGGTGCGTGTTCTGGGGTGGGGGTGCCCGCATAGCTGCCCACGCTTTCCCCCAGCACCGCCTGCCACTGTTCCGTGCCATTGGGGGTACCTGCTGGGTACTATTCCCTGTGACACTGTGGGAAGCACACCTTGCACATGTTGGGCCCTCAGCAGTTGCTGTCTGGCTGCTCTACTGTTTCGGCATTCCTATGGGCCAGCTAGGCATCACCCTAGTCCCCACTGTGGCCCAGCTGCAGCCCTCTGTATCCCCTTCTCCAGTATCTGACCGGTTGCCCGTTCCGACATGCCCGCCCTGATGTTGCGGGACATGTGCACGCCATAGGAACTCTGTCCAATGGTGGTGAGGTCCCTGGGCAGTGCTATTTCACTGTAGGCACATGCACCTTGTATGGGGACGGGGTATGGACCCTTCCGCGGTTTATACATACATAACTAAAATAGGGGAATACATAAATATCTGTTCAATGGAGTTTACTGGGGGGGGGGTTGATGTTTCTCATTGATACCACTATTGGCCAGCTTGGTTGCTGTTTTTTTCCAGTTTGTTGGGGTCATTTTCAGTGTTTCTGTGCCCTTTTCTTCTGTGGACATGTATCACACTTATCATTTTTTTTTGGTTTCCCTGCCTAGGCTGTACATTGCTGACATTTAAATGGTTTCTCTCGCCTTTAATATGCCTTTAACGGCAGGTTTTCATTCGCGTTGGAATTCAGCTCTGATAATCAGCGCGTTAGCCTCTCCCCGCCCACTCTCCACCCATTGACCCCTTCTCTCCGCCCTCTCTCCGCCTTCTGCGTTATTTTACCACGCCGCGGAGCATCACGCGCATTAGCGCGTGATACTGCGCACTGTAGTGCGTTTACGATCGTTAATGTGCTACAGCGCGCGGTATCACACGCTAATGATCGTTAACGTCGTACAATGCGCGTTATTCCAGTTTACCGCGGTTTAGTAAACATACCCCTAAAAGTGCAGTGGGAGAGATAGGAAGAAAACCAGGACAGGACAGAACCCCTAAATCCAAGCAAGGACAGGATACTGAGGAGGAAGTAGTGATCAACAGTGTCAAAAGCAGAAAGGTCGATAAGGATCGAGTAAACGCCCTAGGATTTGGCGAGGAACATGTCATTGAAGACTTTGACAAGAGCCGTCTCAGTAGGGTATAGAGCATGAAAGCCAGATTGCAGTGGATCCAGAAGAGACTGATAGGAGAGAAAGTCAAGACAGCAGCGGTGAACCGCATGTTCAAGTAGTTTAAAAATAAAGGGGAGGAGAGAGATGGATTGATAATTAGAAGGACAGATAGGATCAAGGTGTGGTTTCTTGAGGAGAAGTGAAACTACAGCATGCTTGAAGGTTGCAAGAGCAGTTGCAGTAGAAAGCAATAGGTTGAGGATATGACAGAAGGGACAACAGGGGAGGAGTTTAGTAGATGGGTGGATATGGGATACAGTAAGAGGAGCAGATAATAAGTTTAGAGGAGGAAAGAAGATGTGTGGTTTCTTCCTCATTGATCTTAGAAAAGGTGGAAAGGGGAGAGAGGCTGAGGGAAGGATTAGGGGATAAAAAGCTGTAAAAAAGTTGTAAAAAGCTGTCACTGGAGATTACAGGGATTTTGCTGCCCCCAACTCCTAAGGTTTTTCTTTTGCTAACTCTTCCACCTAATTTGGATTTGGGAACAGGTAAAATGCTACTTCCTCTGATATCTTCCTTATGGTGTGAGCTTATGAGGGGCTGGCACATACCGAGGTTCCCAGGATCTCTTGCTATTTATCAGAGACTATAGAAGGTGTTTTTTCTTAATAAGCTTACGGCTCTTTGACTAGGAAGGATTGCTGCATAAGACAAACTGGGCCCCTTTTCTTACATGGATTGAGAAAAACTCTTCAAACCAGATACTTGTAGAGATACGACTATGTGGCTGTGGGCCAGGTAAATCTAGTTTCAGGAGCATTTCAGTTGTCTGTTGGGGCAATTTCTCCAAGTGGGTGAGATTTACACATACCATGATAGTCATGAACCTTACTTCGAAGCCAGAGTATGTGGAGTATGAACTCAGTTTCTCAAATTTACTGCTATTGCCTGGCGTAGTACTTGCATTGTGCCAAAGAGAGCCTCCCTCTGAAGTTCGTAGGATGTTACGAATATGGGTACTTTATCAGGATATGCTTGGAAATTTCTCTTAATTAAGCCTGTGGCACCTAACATGATGGGAAATAACTCAGTATCTTTCTGCCACATTTTCTTGGTCTCCTACTGTATTTCTTAGTACTTGAAGATATTCTCCCTCTCAACATGATTCACAGAGTAGCCGCTTGGAACTGACATCTCTATAATCAATGCCGTTCTGATGTTTTTCTCCTTTACCACTATATCCGGCTTCCTCGCATCTAGCTTTTTATTGGTCAGAAGTATCCCAGGTGATCATAACCTTTTCATTCTCTGTCTTGATCCCAGTGCTTTTCAGGCACAGTGATGTTGTAGTGCTTACAGAGTTTCCATGGATGAAGCATGCTACTTTATTGTGCCTTTTCTGTTGAGGCTTATTTGATTGTGTATCATAACTGCCCTGCACTTTAAAGCTGTTGTCAACAAGGAAGATTATCAAATTGATGTTTTAAACGCTGGCTACAATAATGTTCCTATAGTTGGCCAGATAGTCGCCTACAGTGTTGATATGGTGGTCATTATATCAGCTGCTGGTAAGATCCTTACCCTCTGAGTCTGTCATACTGGGGTTGACTGTACTCTTCCTCATCTTGTTGTGATTATGATTGTTTCTACTATTTTTATGGTTGTTCTTGATATTTTCAGAATGCCACTAGGATGGGGAAGGATGGTGGTGGGTGGGAGGAGGAGGATTTGAGGTTCCTTTCTGTGAATGCTGTTTTGGTTTACTAGCTATGTATCTCAGTGTCTTGAGCTTCAGCAATTATATTGTACTTTTGCAAGTTTTTAAAATTAAAAGTTCCAAAAAAAGATAGTAGATGTAAATTCCAAAAACTGATATATATCAGTCACTAAATTGAAAATAAAATGTATTTCTATCTTTATTTGGTCTTTTTTTCTAATCATCTCACCCGCAATCTCTGGTTCTGCTTTCCTCTGTCTTTTCTTGACTCTCTTCCCAGGGTTTTCTGTCCATTTCTTCTCTTTTCACCTGTTACCACTTCTTCCCCTACATACATTCCTGGCACTGATCTTTTACTTTCAGCTTTCTTTCATTTATTTTTCTGCTTCTCTGTCCAGTCAGATTTTACCCCTCTTTTTCAGCATTCGATCCTCAATCTCCCTCTTTTTTTTACTGCAACTACCAACAATTTTATATCTCCCTTACACTAGTCCTCCCATTCCCCCCCTCTCTCTTTCTCTCTCTCTCTCCTCCCCAGGGCCGGATTTACCCATACGCCATGTACGCCATGGCGTAGGGCCCACAGCTTGCAAGGGCCCACAAGAGTCCCCATCCCTCGCTCTCTAGAGAGAGTTTAAAGTCCGGCAGAGATTTTTCCGTGGTAGCGAAAACGCCGAAGTCGCAAGCTCGGCCGGAGACGCGCCTTCCCAGGCCCCCGTCTCCCGCCGCAGTGAACATGGGGCTCCGATTTCTATGCTGCCTCCGATGGCGGCGGCCATCTTACCCGGCTCCTCTTCACTTCCTGAGCCGTCGACGTCACTTCCGGCCAGCGTCAGCCTTCCCCTCGCTCCAAAGTGACAGCGCCGACCGCCTGCCTCAGCCTCAGCCTCCACGATGCCGGCAGCCTGCTCAGCTACACCAGGTCCGGAAGCGGTAGGTGCGGTCATTCTTATGGCGAATTCTGACGCTTCGAGCGGAGCGGGGCGGGGGGGGGTCGCGGGGGGGGGGCCGCGGGGGGGGGGGGGGCGCGGGCACAGTTGCAGCAGAACGAACACACTGACATCACGCCCATCGCGAGGACAAGGCACATGCAAACCACGCGAGCATTACCGGGGGGGTAGTCCTTGCCTGTCTGCTATTGGTTTGTTTTCCTTGATTTCCTTGAGGCTTCCCAATTGCCCCTGGGTTCTCTGTACTGGGGTTGCTAGTGCTACTGCTTAGGCTACAGGCTACAGGCTACAAGCTCAGGGGTTTTTCCTGGTATAACTTACCTAACTTAGGCTTCAGGCTGCGCTGCATGTAGGTTAGTGCATATAGACTTGAGGCTGCATATAGGTTACCTGACCTAAAACTGGTCCGTCCACTCATCTTCATGAGGTTCTAACTGCATGCATCAAAAGCTTTTTTTTTGCCTGTCCGCTATTGGTTTGTTTCCTTGAGGCTTCCCAATTGCCCCTGGCTTCTCTGTACTGGTTGCTACTGCTTACTAAGTGCTTAGGCTACAGGCTACAAGCGCAGGGGTTTTTCCTGGTAGAACTCAAGCGCTCTCAGTCTCTCTAAGTCCCCCCTTACAGTAGTCATGAAAAAATATGAAAGTGGTGCATCTAAACGAAAAAAGAAAATGCTAGAAAACGAATCAACCACCAAAATTCCCAAGATTACCAGCTTTCTTCTTCCATCGACGAAAATTCAAGCTGTCTCAGAATCAGAAGTTTTGAATGTGAATGACGCGGCTACTCCACATCTTTTGGATACTAGTGACACTACTCCTCAAACTTCCGATACGGCTGATGTTACTCCACAACCCGATGTACCTGAGGAGAATATTTCTAGTTCTCCACCACCACCACCTCATGATGTGGGTCTCTGGAAAACATTCCTTCCAGCTTCTGACGTCGATTATTGGATTGTTAATGGTCCAGCTGCATGTCAACATCACGATGATAGTTTCATGTCATCAGAAAGAACTATGGGAAATAGAACACGCCGTTTTGCGAAGGAATTTCTTTACGGACGAAAAGCAAATGATGAGAAGTATTACCGAGACTGGCTGCTTTATTCGCCATCAAATGGGAACATTTACTGTTTTTTTCTGTAAGTTGCTTTCAAGGTCCACGTCGCAGTTTGCCTCCTGTGGATTCAACGATTGGAGCAACTGCGGTAAAGTGATCAAGCTTCACGAAAGTAGTGCAGAACACCGAGCATCACTCAGTTCCTGGTTAGCACGTGTTTCAGCGAAAGGGTGCATCGACGAAAAGCTTCAGAAACAGATGAACGAAGAGAAGATATATTGGCAGTCAGTTCTTCGGTGTGTTGTTGAAGTGATAAAGTTCCTTGCTCAACGTGGCCTAGCATTTCGAGGAGATACCGAATTATTTGGTTCTGTGCAAAATGGAAACTATCTGGGAATTTTGGAACTTTTAGCCAAATTCGACCCCTTCCTTGCCGACCATATATCTCGTTTTGGAAATAAAGGAAGTGGAAAAATTAGCTATTTGTCTTCCACTGTATGTGATGAACTCATCGAGCAAATGGGACAAGACGTGTTGGCTGTCATTTTAAATGAAATTCACGACGCGAAGTACTATTCCATATGTATTGATTCCACTCCAGACGTTAGTCACATTGACCAACTAACTTTTATTGTGCGCTACGTTAACAAGTTTGGTGAAACAACTGAACGGTTTCTAAAATTCTTTCCAATTGAAAGTCACAAAGCCGACAGCCTTTACCAAGATGTGTTGAATATACTAAATGAAATGTCATTGTCTCTGGATAACTGCCGAGGACAAAGCTACGACAACGCAGCAAACATGGCTGGGAAATACGCCGGTCTCCAAGCAAAACTGAGGGAAATTAACCCAATGGCTGACTACATACCTTGTGCAGCACATTCATTAAATTTGGTTGGAGTTGCTAGTGTAAATTGCTGTCTGGACGCTGTTAACTTTTTTGGTCTCGTCCAAGAACTGTATGCGTTTTCGGTTGGTTCAACAAAGCGGTGGAGTTCATTGACATCAGGACTCACACCGAACGAAAATGGACGAATTCTGACTTTGAAAACTTTATCATCTACCCGTTGGCATTGCCATTCAGAGTCCGTGAAAGCACTACATCTCAACTATGCCAACATCTATACTATGCTGAATAGTATCGCAGAAAATGAAGACGAGAAGGGTGATGCCCGACGCTTAGCAGCAGCCTTGGCGGGTAAAATGTGTCTGTTGGAAACCGCATTCATGTGTGTTCTGTGGCACAAGATCTTGCAGCGATGTCAAAAAATCAACACTGCCTTGCAAAGTGTGTCTATTGACATCAGTGTCGGCGTTTCTTTGTTTACTTCTTTGGAAACATTCGTTGCTGGAATGCGTGATGACTTCGACAACCTGGAGAAAGAAGCAAAAGAGCTCATGGAGGACATCCAACAAGACTACACCTCTCGTTTCATTCGGAATCGACCAAAAAGATGCCAGGTTTTTGAAGAAGCAGGTGAGCCGAATGCTGCTTTACAAGGTGCACAAAAATTCCGTGTTGAGAGTGTATATGTCATACTTGACAAACTGCTTGCATGTTTATCTCAACGCCGGAATGCTTACAAGCAGATTTCTGAAGACTTTGCTTTCATCAAATCACTGAAGGAGAATGATGTTGGCTCTCTCAGAGAAGATGTAATCCATTTGCAGCAAAAATACAATTGTGATCTGGAAAGCGGGTGTGAAGAGGAATTTGTGGCATTTTCTGGAATGGCCGCGGATTTGAATTTGGATCGTGACCCCCAAAACCTACTGAAATGGCTGAAAAAAAATCCTGTAGTGGATTCAACATTTCCGAATGTTTCCACTGCCCTCCGCTTGTTTTCAACGCTTCCCGTGACTATCTGCGAAGGGGAACGTTCTTTTTCAAAGCTTTCCCTGATAAAAAATAGATTTCGTTCTACGATGACGCAGAAAAGACTGAATTCTCTGGCAGTCATGTCAATTGAAAATGACGTTACTTCTGCGTTGACTTTTGATACAATTATTGAAAAGTTTTCACAAACTAAATCGCGAAAGAAAACATTTTTGTAAGTGGTAACTGGGCTGATGGGGGGTTAGGACTGGTAATGGGTTATAGGGGGGGCTTAAACTGAAAATGGGGTGATGGGGTGATGGGGGGTTAGGACTGGAAGTGGGTTGATGGGGGGGCTAGGACTGGTATTGGGTTGGGGGGTTGCTAGGACTGGAAATGGGCTGATGGGTGGCTAGGACTGGAAATGCGCTGATGCAGGGACTAGAAGGGAATGGATGCTGGGTGAGGCTGGAACTAGAAGGGAGCTGATGTTGGGGGAGGATTAGAATGGGATGGGGCTGGAAGAGTAAAATGGAGAAGGGAAAAATATTTTGTGTGTGAGGGATAAAAAATCTACAATTGGCCGGGTACTGGGAGAGTAAGTGGGGATTGAGGATGGAGGGGTAAAATTTGAGTGGATGAAATAGGAATGAGGAAAGAGCAAAAGGAGAAAGATTAGTATGTTAAAGCAGATGTAGAGAGAGAATGGAAAAAAACTAGAAGAGAGAAGAAAGGACAAATGGACAGCAGACGATGGAGAGTTAGCAGAAGACACGAAGAAACCAGAAGAAAGTGGCTGGAGCAATTGCAGCTGGAAAAAAATGCACAAAAGGTAGAAAAATATCTCTTTATTTTGAATTTATTAATTGGAATATGTCAGCTCTGGTAAATGTGCATCATTAAAGTCTGCGCTTTGTTTAGTACAAGAACAAATTAATGTATAGTTTTATTTCTACAGTGTTGTACATTCCAAGTTTGGCTTTTGGGATTCCCAGTTTAATTATTGTCTTCCTGTTTCTAAATTGTGATTACTTGTTTGGTGATGGTCTATGTTCTGCATGTGTAACTGAGCTGAGGTGTTCTGTTTATATAATTCCTATTTGACATTGCCACTTGTTCTCTTTCCCCAGTAGGTCATGTTTTGTTGTTCTCTGAAATGTATTGGTTTAATATTTGCAGTGTTGCCTTTTGATTGGTAGAGTATGGTGCTTTGTAAGTCCTGGTAGTGCTGTTAGGATATGGCAGGTTTGCTATGGGTTGGCACTGGATTATAGTAATGTAGAAATCTTTTAGTCTTTCTTTATCCATACACTCATTAAGAGGCACGTTTACTAAAAGTTAGTATATGGTAACATTATGCAAATAGTTATGCAAATGAGGCCCCCTTATGCAAATGAGGCCCCGCACCCCCCTTGGGCCGCCCCTGCTGGGGGCCCACAATTTTTGTTGGCGTAGGGCCTCACTCAAGGTAAATCCGGCCCTGCTCCTCCCCCAGTCTTTCACTCCTCTCCCAGTCTCTCACTAACTCTACATCCATCTCCCCCCACATGTCCTGCATCCTGTATCTTCCCCTTTGCGTCCAACATTCCCCTTCTCTTTTCCACTTCCTCCATAGTCTAGTATATTCCCCTTCTCTACCCCCATAGTCCAGCATCTCTTCTTCTGTACCTGCCATAGTCCAGTATCTTCTCTTTTGTACTCACCATAACCAGCATCTCCCTTCACTTCTGTACTATCTCCAGGTGTCCAGCGTTCACCTTTCTTTCCTCTCTTCCCCATGTCCAGCATCTCCCCTTT
Source organism: Ichthyophis bannanicus (assembly GCA_033557465.1). Lineage (NCBI taxonomy): Eukaryota > Metazoa > Chordata > Amphibia > Gymnophiona > Ichthyophiidae > Ichthyophis > Ichthyophis bannanicus. The sequence goes on from CM066031.1 coordinate 1,173,962,904, forward strand.
CCAGCCCCTCCCCAAGTATCCAGCATCTCCTCTTCCCTTCCCTATCACCCAGGTTTCTAGCATCTTCCCTTCTTTTCTGTTACCCTTGCTCTGTGTCCAGCTTCTCCCCCTTCTCTTCCCTATCCCCCACCTAGGGGTCCAGCATCTCTCTTCCTTCCCTATCCCCCAGGTGTCCCACATCTTTATTTCCCTAATCCTCTTAGGTCTCTATCATCTCCCATTTCCTTCTATACCCCCAGCATCATCCCTGCTCTTCCCTCCCCCCATGTCCAGTGTCTCTCCCTCCCCTCCTTCTGCTGGACTATTCACATCCCTTGTCATTGCTGTGCTACCACCTTCCACCGGGGCCTGCAGCACTAAAGCAGAGTCAGTGCTCAAGACCTGTAGTGTCATGCCCCTGCCAAACGTCCTGTTTTGGAGTGGGTGAGACACAGCAGACCTTGGGTATGCACATGTGCTCTAAGTCCTCTACCAGCCATGCTCACACTCCTTTAGTGTCATTGGCTGCCAAGCCAGCTCTACCCTTGGAATTGAGTCACCCTAAGTAATGCCTAGTTTGCCTAATGGTAGGGCAAGATGTGCAAGTATCATTTTCTCTAGATAAGAGATCATATAAACCCCTTCTGCCCCTTCCATTAGACCTAAACTATGAATATTATTTCTATGTCTGTTTGTAAAGTCTTCAAGAATTTGTTCAGTTATATCAGTCTACTTTACTTTGGCCTTCAAGGCACTTATGTTATCCACTTCTTCCCTTTCTAGCACATCCAGTCTCTTCTAGAACGAAGCTCCTTAGTGAATAAACTTTCAGATTCTATTTTTATTTCTTTTATTGTGTTATGATTAACGGCAATCAGGGCCTTCATGTTCTGCAGTTCAACCAGAATAGATTCCTGCTGTGAGATGTGGTCTTTCTGCTCAGCCATTTTTTTAGTGTCCGCAGGTCATGCATTCTTTGATTCCAATGTGATTATAAAGACATCTAAGCTTTGTTATTTTTATTTGTTGACATTGTATGATGATTTATACCTCTTCCCCAGCAAATAATAGGAGCTATTGACATCAAAAGGAGTGCTGGAACTTGATTCAAAATAGGCTTTAGGTTCAGGAGTGTCTCCAGTGGGTCAAACTTTTAACTGCAATGGAATGATTAAACCTTTTTCCTAAACTTTGTCTGGTGTTTTCTTTTTCCTCTTTGTTTTTTAATGCATTCTTTTTCCTTCAAACTCCTGATTTTGTTCTTTTATTTTTGTTTTTACTATTTTCCATCTTCAGAGGGTACAAGTGTGATTGGGTACTTTTCCATAAGGCAATTTTCAAGGTGAGAACTGGTGCAAAGACCACAGGTAAAATGTACCTGTGGACTTTGCAGCAATGTCTGAAAATTGTTTTCCAGATACATGAGTGACCACAGTAGGGGCTGCGGAATGTCTCTTTGTTTGGGGGAGACAAGCTCTGCCTTGACTCCACCCCAAGCTCCATCCTAACTCTGTCCCTAGCCCCTCGTGTCCTTCCCCTCCTGTTCTGCCCACGGGGATCCCATCTCCTTTTGGCAGAAGAAAAGGGAATAGCTATGATCAAGACAAAGACTCCTTCTGTCTGCCCACGGGCAGAGAGGAGGAGTCGGCCATGATTGTGGCTGCTCTTTTCTCTCTGAGGCTGGCAGGCAAAACTTTGGTGGGGCCAGGGCCTGTGTGGTCCACCCCGTTCCAATGACTGTGGACCACAGGCACTAGTGATCATACATCGAACCTTATAGACACATTTTACTCTGACTAACCAGCTGCATGAGTCTTCAGCTGTCATAAATGAGCCTGCTTTGGGCTGATCTCTGAAGCTACGCAGAATTGGGCCTGGCTAATATTTGGATGGGTGATAAGGTTACCAGATTTTTTTATGGGCAAATCTAGGACATTTAGGTAGGTGAGGGTGGGGAAGGGGAGAGTACTCTTAGTGACAAGATTGTGCAGCAAGGATTGGAGGAGGGAAGAGGAGTCATTCTCCCCTCCCCATCCATCCTGTGACAGCAACAATATAATTTCCAAGCACATGAATCACCAAAGAAAGAGAAACAGTGATGTATTTACCCTCTGTACTCTACCAGGTGCTGTAGACTTACTGCATGGAAGAAAGTCCTGGCAATCTATTTACGGTCGCACCTTGCCAAGAAAACCCAGGGACAGGGTCACCAGGAGTCAGCATTGACTCAACAGCACACCCTATATAAAATGCAAAAATAACAGATGTTAACTCCAAACATCTGACACACTCCTATCAATAAATTAAAAATAAAATTATTTTTCCTATCTTGTGCTGTCTGGCCATTTTTTCCTAATCATTTCCCTTCCAGTCTCTTTTTTTGTCTGTCTGTCTAGCATCATTTCCCATTCCTCGAAAGTATCTTGCTCCACTCTTCAATACTTTTGTGGAGAAAGAGCGCCTCGGATCCTATTACCATTGGATCACCTGAGGAACAGGAAATTATACATTCAAGTGGAGGTTTACAGTGCCCTCACCTCCCCCAAGGGACAGCCCTGCCTTTGATGGTAGCAGTGTGCCTTTCAATAAAGGAATTTTTAGGAGGCGTTTTCTTGGGTGTTCAGTGATTCTGTTGTAAAACTCTCTCTCTGGGTATTGTCATGAGGTAGCTCTGTCAGAGCCCAGGGAAATAGGGAACTCTGAGCAAAACATAGCTGACAGCTCAGAAATACACATGGAGAAAGGTTACCACAGGCAACAGATACAAGCTGGGTCACGAGGTGTAAGGGAACGCCCAAACACAAGCCTGGATAGGAACTCATTAGGAAATGAGGGGCAGCTGGTTAGGGGCAGAGCCCAAACAAACACCACGAGAAAGACAATTAAAAGTCACTCACCTGAAGGTAGTGGGAGAGCCGTTGAGGGAACGTTCAGGCAGAGAGCTGCTGAGGGAACATTCAGGCAGAGAGCTGTAGAAGGAACATTCAGGAAAAGAGCCGTGGAAGGAACGTTCAGGAAGAGAGTTGGAGGGATGTTCAGTGAGAGAGTTGCTGAGGAGAAAAGCCAAAGGAACCTTTGGAGAGAAGCCTCACGAGGGAAACACAGAACTGTGGAATCCAGGAGGGACTGCTTTGAGAAGCAGGGTACAGCTCTCCAAAATCCCCGGGAACCTTGCTATGAAGGGAGCAGAGGTGGCAGTCCGGTAGCCAGGCTAAAGAGAGCCAAATTACCCAGCACAAGGTACCAAGCAGGGAATAGTTTTTACCCTGAGGAAACTTTTATACCAGAGAAGCAGCTAGCAGAGAAACACAGTAAAAGATTTTCACACAAATGGAGCTCGGCTCGGCTGAGAGACCAGGAAGAGAGAGTGCCAGAGGGTAGGCGTATTAACCCTAATAGAAGGGGTCCAGAATACAGAGAATTACCCTGCACTTACCAGGAACTGTGTAGCTCTCTTGACCGTGATTATAGTGAATGTGGTAATCACCCATTTCCCTCTAGTTCAGTGGAGGAGGGGAATGCTGTGAGTTACATAGAGGAACTTTGCAACAGAAGCTTTACTCCAGGAGAAAGTTATTCCGACAGTGAAGAGATGCAATATGAGCCTTATGAGGAATCTCTGAATGGCAGTGATATGGACTGTACGTACACTATGGCAGATGCCATATCCTCTCTATGTTAGAGTGCTGTGAAAGCAGTTTATAAAAGAAAACAGGAAGAAGGTTTTTCATGTGAAAAGGACTGTTTTCTTTTTCCTTCTGTTTGTTACAAAAGCTGAAGTTAAAGCCAAGTTTTGTTCCAGAATTTCTTTAATTTTGATGCCAGATGAATGGTCTGTTTTCCTTTGTTTCAAATGCTAAATATCCAATCCCGGACGGGGAATAAAATCCTGTATTATAACCTTACACTTGGTCTGCAACTACAATTTCTTTGACTGGTGTTTAGAACCACAGGTTCCAGAAGGCATTGCAAAGCCTTCTCATAATACTCTATAGCTACTAGAGTACTACCCCACTGATGTACCCACGCCGCTGGCCTCTGGGGACGCTGGTGGGGGACAGTATCAACATAATAAGTTTTATATATCATATATTCACAAAGATGCTCTGGGTCTGGGTCACCCTGTGTATCCCATACCTGTCCCAGCACAGCTCCTTTCACACATTCCCTGACCGATCGCCACAATGAGAAGATAAAGGAGGCCCTGAGGTCCATGCTCCCTTGCAACGCTGCGGCCACTGCTGCAATATCTGGACTTCCAATCACTCAGCACTGTCACCTGAACAGGGACTATCAGTAGGGGCTCCTACAACCTTCACAGCACGAATGGATTCCAGTATATTAGAACTGGGGCAGCACTTTAGTGAAAGTAGCCATATGTGCCGGAACTACAGGAAGCAGGAACTGGCTGCAAGGCTAAAGGGCAGAGATGGCATTAACCTGGAAATGATTCAGCGCAGCTTTGCGTTTCTGAGGCAAATTCAAAATGATTCATAACTTTATTGGCAGCCATGGGAGGGCAATAATCAAAACTCTTCATATACTGTTTTGCCCGTGCAGTTTGCAGCTTTAAATATTGCTCATTTAGTGACCGAAGCCTGCTGTATAGACAGAAGGAAGTGAAGATGCATGTCAAGCAAATTGAAATGTTTCTCTTCAGGGACAAGTGTTTTACAAAGCAGCACAATCAGGAATTTTTATATAAATTTGGTAACCCTAATGGGTGATCACTTTGGAATACCAAGAGCTATAAATTCACTGCAAAAGAAAAACCTGGCAATCGACTTCCGGTTGCATCTGGCCACGAAAACCCAGGGGATGAGCCACCAAAAGTCAGCACTGGCTCACAGACACACACTATATTTTACAAACAAAAACACATACATTTGGTAGCATAATAACTTGATTTTCAAATTCAGGAATGCATTTTCAATGAAGCACTGTATGCAAGTATGCATATGTTTCCTGAAATTTGGGCAGCTGACCATTTTATTTTACCTTTTTGGGGTCTATTCATTTTCATACTGTTTTACAATCAGTGGTGTTAACCTACCTTGACTATTGTAATGAGCTTTACTTGGGCAGACCTGTAAGTTCAATTCAAGCTCATCAGAGAATTTAATTAATACAGCAGCTCAGCTGCCGGTAGGAGTGAATTGATATAAACATATAACTCCAGTTTTGGCCTTCTTACACTGGTTGCTGATAATGTGGAGGGCAAATTTTAAAATCTTGGTAACGCGTTTTTAAGAGATAGCTGGAGGAACTCCATATTATATACCTTCAGTCTTGTAGTATTACATTTCTGGATATAGGCTGCATTCAGCAGATCAGTCTTATTTGACTGTTCTGTCTCTGCACACCGTTCCTCTGAATGAAGTGCTTTCTTGGGCATTTTCTATTGCTGCCCCTCGATTATGGAATTCTCTTCCTTTGAATTAGAAATGCTTGCTCATATACTTACATTTAGGAAGAAGCTGAAAACTCATTTTTTTTACTTTGGCTTTTAATGAGTGATTCAGAATGTTACTTTTATTCAATGAATATGGACAGTATTTTTTATTACATGAATTTTTGAAGGTGAGTTTTTTCTTTATTTGGATTTTATATTGTGCATTTGGGAAGCATTTTATGTATGTTTTGTTGTATCCTGCCTAAGATAGTAGATAGTGCAGATTATAAATGTTTTAAATAAATAAATATTAATATTTTTTAGTAGTGATTATTTTGTTTTATTGCTGTTTTAGATTTGATGGTCATGTAAATTGTTCTCTATTGTGTTTTCATTGTTATTTATTGTATGTAAACATTTTATTGTAAATGGCTTTGATTTTCCTTTTAGACTCGCAGCCAACCAAGCATAAATTAAACTCAACTACCCTACATCTCACCTACCCAATATACAGGCCATTTTTCGTATATAAACCTTTGATGGATAGAGACCTAGGCTCATAAACGATGGGATAGAGTTTGGACTATGGCGTCTAGCTGGGCCAGGACAGACCACCTGGGTCCCTTTGAAGAAATTGCAATTTTCTGTTCACTTGCAACACCTCTGGGTCAATATTGAGCCAAGGTGGTCAACATTTTTTTAAATGCAAGGCACTGCAGCTAATAAAATTCTGGATATTCAGCACTGGTATCTAGATAGTGGCTAGTGCAGAATATCTGGATAGTATGACTAGCACTGCTGCTATCTGTATAGCAATGATATTCAGCACCAATATACAGGTGAAGGCACATTTGAGAAAGGTCATTTAGGTACTTCCTGGAATGTACAAGTCAAAATATCCAAAATTCTGTGAAAGGAGCAGCAGAGGAGATGGACATGTGTAAATGCATTCTAAAATCAACCTAGTCCCCCGGCCTGGAGTGACTAACAAGAAGCAGACCCTTTACACTATCTTTGCCCCAAAATATAAAAATCTTTGTCAACATAAAAGGAAACAGGAATGTGCAGAATAAAGCCCCAGACACAAGTAGGGAAAAAGGTGATTTTGGAAACGTGCATGTGCGAAATAGGGATGCTAGTGGAACCGGCATCATAGATGTGTCTGAGCCAGTATTTCAGAGCGTGCACGTAGATATGTCACCACATATCATGCGGGGGGGGGGGGGGAGGGGGAGAGAATTATTGTGGTGATAAGAGGAAATGCCCCAGACATCCCTACTGTTGAGAGCTGGCTGAGACAAACACTTTTCAAATGCTTATTGTGATGGAGCTGAAGCCATTGAAGCGATGGATGTAGAAAAAAACTCTCTTTCTTATGAAGCAACTGAGTTACAGAGGGTGCAATTACCTAGAAGTGCAGCTAGAGGGAGCAGGCACGAGGCTGCAGAAGTTAAGCTGACACACCCAGGTTGTAGCAATGCAGTAGCTAATCAAAGGCACCTCAGCAGAAAGCCAGGAAACTCAGTTGGGGAATGCCTTTTTAAGCAGTGCTCACAAGGAAGCAGACAGAGAGGATCTAAGAAGGAACTCGAGGGAGGACCTTTGGGAGAGAGAGAAAAAGGATCTATGAAGGAAGGACCTGAGGAAGGAACCTCATACACTACAAGGCAGAGAAGCTTGGATACATGGAAAAGCAGAGCTAAGTTCCAGGGAGAACAAGCCCAGCTTAGAAAGCTCCAGAAGCCAGTCTTCAAGGAAGACGGTGACAAAGGGAGAGTCTCTGGTGGAGAGAACACCAGCAGTAAATGGTACAGAGATCCAAGGTACAGTGATACTTCATTTATTAAATGGATGCCAGGTCCTAGGAAGGCTGATAACCTAAAAAGCCATTCTGAGAAGAAACAAAGCTGGAGGAAGTTTTGCAACCCTGTACAGAGAGGTATAGGGAAAAGCACTAACAGTTATTTGCTAAACCCAGGCCAGCAGGGCTGGAAAGTGGGGGAAAGAAATACTGAACTGCAACCTGTGTTAACCAGGGAAAGCTCAGGATTAGAAGACACCACGTGTGAGCTAGAACCCATGCAAATTGAGTTTGCAGAACCAGAACCGTTGATGCTTGAACCAATGGACTGTTCTCTGTTTATTACCAAGAGCCTGGAATCTCTTACCGAGATATAACAGCAGCACATGTTTTAAAGTACCTTTTGCTTCTGTTAAAACTGAAGGAAGAAGTTTTGTCTTGTTTTTCTTGCTGTTTGAGAAACTTGCTTGGATACAGAGAACTGTGAAGCATTTGTAACAGTTGCTGACCTTTTGTAAATATTCTTGGCACTAAACCTGAAGTAAGGTAAATTCTACTTTGTTTCCTGAAGAACCTTTTGCGTAACAAGGGAATAAAAACCTTTTTGTTTCATCCTGCTCAAGGCTCACACATCTATTTTCTTTGTGAAGAGGGACTACAAGGACCAGAATGCACTTGGTCTAAAAGTTTTTCTTTCTTCAACAAAATTAAAATGTCCACCCTGACCCTTCTGCGCACTGCCACTAGGAGGGGCTGTGACATAATGGCGTAGTTGTTCGGATGTTTCTGCTGGGAACGAGGAAAAATCTGCCAAGCTAGGAAAAAAACACTGCCTGGTTTAAAAGGAAAGAAAGAAGCACCGAGTGGAAGACTGGAGTGTGGTCACCAATACTGCTGGAGGACGGTGGACCCATCTTTTGCTCAAAGCTTGAGTCTACACCTGAAGCAGGTAATATGTATATGGGCATAACCTGTAGTGGATTCAGGTGTGGGTGCTGAGAAAAACAAAAAAGGATTTTATTCCCTTGTAACACAAAAGGTTCTTCAGGAAACAAAGTAGAATGTACCTTACTTCAGGTTTGGACTGGAAATGGGCTGTGATGGGGTGGAAACAGACTGGAAATGGGCTGTGATGTGGGGGGGGGATGGACTGCAATTGGGCTGTGGGGGGAAGGACTGCAATTGGGCTGTGATGGGGGGAACGGACTGCAATTGGGCAGTGATGGGGGGGGAACGGACTGGAAATGGGCTGTGATGGGGGGAACGGACTGTAATTGGGCTGTGATGGGGGGGAAATGGACTGGAAATGGGCTGTGAAGGGGGGGGGAACAGACTGCAATTGGGCTGTGATGGGGGAAACAGACTGGAAATGGGCTGGGATGTGGGGGGGGGATGGACTGCAATTGGGGTGGGGGGAAGGACTGCAATTGGGCTGTGATGGGGGGAACGGACTGCAATTGGGCTGTGAGGGGGGGGAACTGACTGGAAATGGGCTGTGATGGGGGGAACGGACTGGAAATGGGCTGTGATGGGGGGAACGGACTGCAATTGGGCTGTGATGGGAGAACGGGCTGGAAATGGGCTGTGATGGGGGGAAACAGACTGGAAATGGGCTGTGAGGTGGGGGGAAATGGACTGCAATTGGGCTGTGTGGGGGGGAGCACACCACTTAGGAGCTGAAGGGTCGGTGGGAATGGACTGGAAATGGGCTGTGGTGGGGGAAACAGACGGGAAATGGGCGGTGATGTGGGGGTGGGGGTGGACTGCAATTGGGCTGTGGGGGGAGGACTGCAAGTGGGCTGTGATGGTGGGGGGGGGAACGGACTGGAAATGGGCTCTGATGGGGGATGACTGCAAATGGGCTGTGATGTGGGGGGGAATGGACTGCAATTGGGCTGTGATGGTGGGGGGGGGGAACGGACTGCAATTGGGCTGTGATGGGGAGAACGGGCTGGAAATGGGCTGTGATGGGGGAAACAGACTGGAAATGGGCTGTGATGTGGGGGGGGGGGAATGGACTGCAATTGGGCTGTGGGGGGGGAGGACTTCAAGTAGGCTGTGATGGTGGGGGGGAACGGACTGGAAATGGGCTGTGATGGGGGGACGACTGCAAATGGGCTGTGATGTGGGGGGGGGAATGGACTGCAATTGGGCTGTGATGGTGGAGGGGGGGGGGGGAACGGACTTGAAATGGGCTGTGATGGGGGGAAACAGATTGGAAATGGGCTGTGATGTGGGGGGGTGGACTGCAATTGGGCTGTGGGGGGGAGGACTGCAAGTGGGCGGTGATGGTGGGGGGGGGAACGGACTGGAAATGGGCTGTGATGGGGGGACGACTGCAAATGGGCTGTGATGGTGGGGGGGCTAGGACTGCAAATGGGCTGTGATGGTGGGGGGGAATGGACGAAATGGGCTGTGATGGTGGGGGGGGGGAAACTTGGACTGCAAATGGGCTGATGAAGCACTGGATTAGGGCTGGAATAGGGCGAAGTGGGCTGACGAGGGGGCAAGGATTGGAAATTAGCTGATGGGGGAGCGTGGAGTGGAAATGGGCTGATGGGGGACTGGAATGGAACTGGAAAAGAGCATATGGGGGGGCTAGGACTGGAAATGGGCTGATGAGGAGCTAAGATAGGACTAGAAATGGGCTGATGGGGGGAACGTGGACTGCAAATGGGTGATGGACTGGAATAGGGCTGGAAATGGGCTGATGGGGGCTGGAATAGGACTGGACGTGGGCTGATGGGAGTTGGAATAGGGCTGGAAATGGGCTGATGGGGAGCTTGGAGTGGAAATGGGCTGATGGGGGGCTGGAATGGAACTGGAAAACAGCATATGGGAGGCTAGGACTGGAAATGGGCTGATGTGGAAGCTTGGGAGACTGGGACTAGAAGGGGGAAGATGCTGGGTGGGTCTAGAACTATAAAGGAGCTGATTTTGGGGGAGGACTAGAAAGGGATGGGGAATGAGAATGGAGAGGGGAAAAGATATTTTGTGTGGGAGGGAAGAAAAGTCTACGATGGGCCGGGTATTGGAAGAGTAAGTGGAAATTGAGAATGGAAGGGTGAAATTTGAGTGGATGATAAAGGAATAAGGAAAGAAATGGAGGAAAGAGCAAAAGAGGAAAGATCAGTATGTTAAAGCAGATATAGAGAAAAAATTTGGAAAAAAATTTAAAACAGAAGAAAGGAAAATTGATAGCTTGCAGAAGACACAAAGAAACCAGAAGAAAATGACTGGAGCAATTGCAACTGAAAAGAAAATGCACAAGCAACAAAAGGTAGAAAAATACTTTTTTATTTTGAATTTATTAACTGGAATATATCAGCTCTGGGAAATGTGCATCGTTAACGTTTTTTGTGTTTTGTTTAGTACAAGAGGAAATTAATTTATAGTTTTATTTCTCCAGTGTTGTACATCCCAAGTTTGGCTTTTGGGGTTCCCAGTTTAATTATTGCCTTCCTTTTTCTAAATTGTGATCCCTTGTTCTTTGATGACGGTCTATGTTCTGCATTTTAACCAAGCTGAGGTATTCTGTTCATGTAGTTTCTATTTGACCATGTCACTTGTTCTCTTTCCCCAGTAGGAGATGCATTGGTATTCTCTGAGATGTATTGGTTTAATATTTGCAGTGTTGCCTTTTGATAGGTAGGGTTTGGTGCTTTGTGAGTCCTGGCAGAGCTGTTATGATATGGTGGATTTGCTATGAGTTCTAAATGGTCAATGTTTATAGTACTTCCTAATGGGCCTGGCGGTTGGCACTGGAATATAGTAACGTAGAAATCTGTTAGTCTTTCTTTATCCAGACACTCATTAAGAAGCATGTTTACTAAAAATGCATGTTAACATTATGCAAGTATTTATGCAAATGAGGCTCCCTATGCAAATGAGGCCCCGCAATTAATCTCCGCACATGGCCCCGCACCCCCCTTGGGCCGCCTCTGGTGAGCACTGCTTAAAAAGGCGTTCCCCAACTGAGTTTCCTGGCTTTCTGCTCAGGTGCCTTTGATTAGCTACTGCATTGCTACAACCTGGGTGTGTCAGCTTAACTTCTGCAGCCTCGTGCCTGCTCCCTCTAGCTGCATTTCTAGGTAATTGCACCCTCTGTAACTCAGTTGCTTCATAAGAGAGTTTTATTTCTACATCCCATCGCTTCAATGGCTTCAGCTCCATCACACTATCCATGCCAAGGAGCAGGTCTAAATATGGATGTGTCTGCTGATGGGTTTAAACATGCGGCACCACTGTGAAAATGGAGATACACATAGTTCTTTTAGCTGCTGCTCCACATGTCTCTGACGCGCTCCCATGAGACATGGGTGCGACTGCGCTGGAAACATGTAAGTTAGGTTTTTTAAAAAAATGACCCAGGGCTTGAATGTGACTTGCATATGTAAATTGGCATTTTCAAACATGCAAATCACAAATAGAGCTTCTAAAATGACCTCCATAGCCTATCCCAGGGGTGGCCAACTCCAGTCGTGGTGCACCACAATCCAGCCTGATTTTCAGGATGTCCCTAATGAATATTCATGAGATATATTTGCATCCACTGCCTCCCATTGTATGCAAATATATATCATGAATATTCATTAGGGAGATCCTGAAACCCAGGCTGGATTGTGGTGCAACATGACACCTCTGGCCTATCCCAATAGCCTTCAGACAGCGTTTTTGCTGAATACTGCTGCTATACAGGTAATCTTTAGCCCTATCTCCACTCTGCTCATGGACTTTCCCAGCATTATCTGGATAGTGTCCCTGGGGTTTGTAAGGATACTCAATGGTACTACCTATATACTGCCGCTAAATATCCCAATCAGTGGCACTTATCCAATTAGCAGGTGCTGCTAAACAGATAAGTGCAATTGAATATTGATCTGTAAGAGTCTGCTTCAAGAGTTTCCAGCTCAACAGAAGTGACATTTGCAGTGAACATCATAAGTAAATAAGGGCAAAGGGCACAAAGAGAAGAAAGACTGATGCAGAAACCTGAAGTTATAGCCGTGTGCTGAACTTCAGTGCACGGCTTCCTAACACTAGCGTAACGCAAATGTTTTGCTCTCCAATGCTGTAACCAAAAAGCATGCAAATACGTTTTGTGCAAAAGTCTGGATGTATGTGCAAACAAGTCTGGGCTAGCGAGGTTTCTACATCGGCTCCAAATAAAATTGTGTGTATGTGCTGGAATGCTGTCTCTCATAAAACATCAATATTATTCTGCACATAATTTATTGATGCTTATGCATGAAATAACATTCCAGCACATGCGCACCGCAGAGTTTGTTCCAGCCTACCTCCTCCTTAGCTTCTTCTCCCTGGCCATTTATTTTTGCCATTCCCCTTCAGCAAAGCCAAAAAAGGCTGTAGGTCTTGTGCGCTGGGCATATAGAGAAGCAAGTAGCTATTCTGCACAGATGCCGAGAAGTGCGTAGGAGGCCAGAAGGCTGTGCTCAATGCTGGGGTTTTAATGCAAGTTCTAAAAGGTATAAAGGGTTAGCTCATCGCTCTGCGGCAGTGAATAAACAGGCATTAATTCTTCACTACCACAGAGCAATATGCCTTCTTAGACTTTGCATTAAAACCTCAGAGTTGAGTGCAGCCTTCTGGCCTTCTGCGCACTTCTCTGCATCTGTGCAGAATAGCTAATTGCTTCATGGCCATGGATTTCAATGTACTGCGCGCTGGTGTCTTTTCAAGGCAGCTGATGTGTTGGGTGAATCGTGCACTCTGATGTGTGAGATCGCACTTAATGACACTGGTGAGCTACTCCCTGGAATTTCTGCACATGCAAAACTCCTTTCTGAACTGATAGTGCACAATGTTATGTGCGAAAGATAAGCACACTTTTCCTCACTAGATCAAGAGACTTGAGTAAGGAGGGCTGAAATGGGGCGGAGGCATGATAATAGGTGGAAAGCATTCATCAGGCAGGGTCCCCCCTCCCCCCCCTCTCTAGTTTTGGGCAAATATCACTGTGGTTTATTATATTGTGCCTGGTTTTACTTGCAGGAAATGGAATAAAACATATGTTATTGGGTGGAAAATCTTACTGCAGGTGCACTTGTGGTTTTGAAACTTTCTGAGGCTGTCTGACAAACAAAGAGACATTTAGTTTTGCCAAGCAATGAATCACTCTGGGAGGTAGGGGATCAGAGAAAGGCAAAAAGACCGGGCGATGTGCAGAGTGGCATGACCCTTTTAAGAAAAATATGTGAATAATGTCTCGAGTCAAACTATGATAGTCACACCACCAGGACAATACCAATAATTTAGAATTCTTAAAATGAAAAACCTCAAGGAGCCAGCAACAAGAACCATGTTTGCCTGAATTCCAGTGCCCATCCCCCAACTCTGCATGAGTCCCACTGACCGCCCCGCTCCCACAAGCATAGTACTCAAAGAGCTGTATGGTATGTATATAGATAAACTAAACTAGGGACAGTGTAAGAAGAAAGCAACTTAAGGGGAGAAACCCCCCCGCAGAATGCTCTGCTGGAGGGCCAAGAAAGAGGAGATGATCTATTCTGTGTCTGTACAGAGCTTTGCATACCTTAAAGTGCCATAATCTAATAGGTCAATATTCAAAGAAAGTGTAGCTTCTGGATCTACGGCCTCTATATGGATAGTAAAAATGCAATGTGTGCCTTTGAGTCAGTCCTGACTCCTGGCGACCCAGAAGCTCCTGGGTTTTCTTGGCAGTGTCACTGGAAGTAGATTGCCAGGCCTTTTTTCCGAGGCAATGGAGGGTTAAGTGACTTGCCCAAGGCCACAAGGAGTGCTAGTGGGAATTGAACCCTGGATAGTATTTTACCTAAAATTCTTCTGAAAAGCCCAATACTATCTATATAGTAAAGGGACTGAGGGAGAGTGTAGCGTGGGCTTTCAAATTCTGGACTGAGCTGATATTCAGGAGCTATACAGTTGTGGTCAACATTATTGGCATCTTTGCATTTTAGGTATGTTAAGTACAATATCTTGAAAAATAATTGGAAATATTCCAACTGTCTGTCATCATAATATTTTAAAAGTATATTCAGAGATATACAACAAAAAAAGATGTCTGTGGAACTTAGACGTAGTAATTTTTGATAAAAAAAATACTAAATATGACCTGGAAAAGATTAATGGCACCCTTCACTAATATTTGGTTGCACAACCCTTGGCAATGATGACAGCCTCCAAACATTTTTTGTAGCCATCTGTCTGCTGGTAGTTTCTCCCACTCTTCAGTTGTGATTTGTTCAGCTTATGAATGTTTCCAGGATTCCTTTTACCAGTGGCAGATTTCAGCTCTTTCCAAAGGTTCTCAATTGGATTGAGATCAGGACTCATTGTTGGCCTGTTTAAAACAGTCCATTTGTTCTTTTTTAACCATTCTTTTGTGCTTTTGGATGTATATTTTGGGTCATTGTCCTGCTGGAAGACCCATGACCTTCGACCCAGACCTAGGTGTCTGACACTAGATAACACATTTCACTCCAAAATACCTTGATAGTCCTCTGATTTCATGATTCCTTTAATACATTTGAGGTCTCCAGTTCCCAAGGCAGCAAAAGCTCCACAACATTATGGAACCTCCACCATATTTAACAATAGAATGGGTGTTCTTTTCCTTATAAGCTTCATTTCTTTACCTGTAAATGTTCAGCTGGTCTGTATTGCCAAAGAGATGAAGTTTGGTTTCATCTGTCCACAGAACATTTTCCTAGAAGGATTGTGGTTTCTCAAGGTTGGTTTGGGCAAAGATCAGGCATACCTTTTTATATCTATCTTTGAGCAGTGAGGTCCTCCTTGGCCTTCATCCTTGAAGTCCTTCTTTGTTTAGTGCATGGCATATGGTGCAGGTTGAAAGCACCAATCCAGATTGCTACAGGTCAGCCTTAAGCTCTTTGGATGTTGTATGTGGTGTTTTTCCAACAGTTAGCACTAACCTTTGAAGACTTCTTGGATTAATTTTCCTCTTTCCATGACATCCTGGGAGGTTCTTGATAGTTCCATGAGCAGAAAACTTCTTAATAACATTGCGAACTATAGACACAGGAATCCCAAGGTCTTTGAAGATGGCCTTGTATCCCTTTGAAGTTTGGTGGTGATGTTTTTTTTCTGACAGTCTCAGGCAGCTCTCTTGTCTTCACCATTGTGAAAATGGAACAGGGCATGAATGTGGCCATTTTAAACATCAGAGCCATCATTCATTGGTTGATTCAATTCATATGAGTACTGACAATTGATCACAGGTGTGTCTAATTTTACTGCAATGGGAATGTGGTTCTTCTGTTCAAACTGATTTGAATTGTTTATAAGGGTGCCAATAACCATGTCCTAACAACAAAGTCAGATGTGTTAGAGCAAAATGCATAACAAATCATTCTTCTTTTTTTGTCAGAATATTTGCAAAGGGAGAGAAACTGCATCTAGCAGCAAATCTTCTCTTTAATCAAATTGTTCAAATTTTAGTAAGCGTTTGAGCAAAATTTATTAAGTTCATTAAAATTATTTAGCTTGTGCAGAAATGAAGCATATGTAGAAATTCAAGGGAGTAGCTCACTAGTGTCATTAAGTGCAATCTCATCACATCAAAGTGCATGATCCACCCAACACAGCACTGCATTTTGAACCCGTTAGCTCTTCCTTAGTCAGGGTTCTGCATCAGGGGTGAGCATAAAGAAATGGCAGTAAACTCCGAGGACTAACACAGCTCACATGTCATAGCATTTGGTGGAGCTGGAGCTGGAGGGAAGGCTCGGACATATTAGGCACAGTGCTTTTACATAAGATTTCTACTCAGCTTCTTGCTACTCCTACTGTAAAAATGGTTGCTCAACTGGACAGCATAAGAGATGAACGTAGCCATTGGAAGAGGGGATGATTTCGGCAGGGGTGAGCAGGGAGGGAGAATCCCTGCCTGATGATTTCTGGTAGACTTCTTCCTATTGCCTATGGGTGCCTACAATTAAAATCTCATCTTGCTCATTCCTTTTTTAAAAAAAACCTCTGGTTTTTTTTTAATGTTTTGCAGATGTTTGAAAGGTTAGGCAGCCTCATTTCAGTGGCAATATCACTGGATCAGTTTTGGAGGGAATGCCTCTTTAAATGGCAGCTCACACCTCATCCGGATGATTGATAGTGTTGGATGCATGATTTGATCACGGCTGGGAACGTTTTCAGGTAGTTTTCACTGACTTGTAGTTTTACAGCGCAATTGTGATAGAAGCGTGTATTAGAATATTTGTTATTTAGGGTTGTCTGCCCAATGTGATAGCGCTTTGTCTAGATCGGGAAGAGGTTGGTTTGTCAGCTCATCTGTGCCAGAAGGATACTTTGCCTGCATGGGGGAAGTAGGTAACCTATAATTTTGTCTTTTGTATTCCTGCAAAGTTTCTTTAAAGGTTCTTTTCTGAGCAAATTTGGAATAATTTGTTGGCTTAGCTAGTATGTGTTGTAAGATCAAGGGCATTGTGTGGTCGATAGTTTGATGTTTTTTTGACTGCTGTTTTTTTCCTGATTTTTAGTTTGCTGTAGCTTGGGCTTTTTGAGCTGCTGACCTATGCTGAGAGAGTTTTTATAACCACTGAGTCTGCCTTCTTATGTAAGTATTAGTATTTTTGGGTAACCCGTTGGCTGTACTGTTTGGTAATGAAGTTAATGCAAATTATTTTATTCCTAGGCAACTTTTAGTCCTGTGCAAGGGGTTGAGGGAAGACCTCCTTCAGAAATGATTTACATATTCTTTGTATTTGGTTTGTGCCCTTTTTATGTATTTGTTTTTTATATGTATTTGTGTTTTATTATTATGTGCAAGTTCTAATGTGTATTGTTTTCTGCCTGTGTTTATTTTTACAGATAGTATCATTTTGAAGTGTTTGTCACACCATAATTAGAAATGTAATATGCCCCAACATAGGTGTATGCCGAAACATGTTGGGCTGATCATCAATCATTTTTATGTATTAATATCTATGTATGGTTTTATTTTCATTTTATGTGTCCTTGTATTAAAAGTATTTATTGATTTTTTATTTGTTTGTTGATTTTTTTGGGACTGCCATTTTCTTTTTACTGTAATTTCCCTGTGGTGGCTGCACCTCTGCTTTTGCACAGATTGTGTGATTGTGGGGTCATACCATGGAATTTGAACCTTGGAGTGATGTTTTGAGCTATAAGAACAATCATCTGCTGGAACCACTCATTTTTATCAAGAGATTTATTGATGTTTTATTTGTTTAACAATTTTTGGGGGAATTGTTACTACTTTTGTGTGCTAAATATCGAGTAAAACAGTTGTGGATGGCACAGGGCCTCAGCATGCAGGCAGGCAGTCATGTTCCACTCCCTCCAGTAGGAAGTTTGCGATGGAGGAAGTGGGACCCAGAATGGTTTGAGTGCCAAAGGTGCACTTGGAGGACCTGCGCCATCCACAGCTGCTGTATCTTATGCTTAAGTATAGAAAACAGAACAGAGGGGGAACCACTCCACCTGCAGTGATGATAGGCACAAAAAGGAGCAGGTCACACCACATCTTGAAGGAACAGGGAGCTATATTGGTACCTAAGGACATCATTCTACACATGTTTCAATGGATGCCTTCTTCAGGGGGTTACTGACCTCTAAAAACAATTAATAACATGAAAACAATCAAATCATAATAAATATATCAATATTAATAAACATAAAAACATAAAACATGTGGAGATTATGCAAAACCAGAAAACCATAATAATATTAAAAGACTACATATTATTAAAAGGTGAATTAATTAATAATGGAGAAGCAAATTTAAATATAAAATTGTGAGTCATATAAATAATTAATGAATGAGTATGTTACAATCATGTAAATAAAGATATAAACACATATAAACCCATATAAATGCATCTAGAAACATATAAATGCATCTAAAAAGACAAACACACAATAAATGCCAAGGGTAGTAAACATGCAGTGAAGCTAAGCTTGAAGAATGGTCTAGAATTTGGCAACTGGGATTTAATGTTAAAAAATGTAAGGTCATGCATTTGGGCTGCAGCAATCCAAGGGAGCAATACAGCATAGGAGGTAAAGTACTTTTGTCCACTAAAGAAGAGCGGGACCTAGGCGTAGTTGTGTCCGATGATCTTAAAGTAGCTAAACAGGTAGAAAAGGTGACGGCAAAAGCTAGAAGGATGCTTGGGTGCATACGGAGAGGAATGGCTAGCAGAAAAAAGGAGGTGATAATGCCTCTGTATAAGTCTTTGGTGCGACCTCATTTGGAGTATGGTGTGCAATTCTGGAGACCGCACCTTCAAAAGGATGTGAACAGGATGGAGTCGGTGCAGAGGGTTGCTACTAAGATGATTAGTAGTCTTCATTATAAAGCATATGAGGACAGACTTAAGGATCTTAATATGTACACCTTAGAGGAAAGGCGGGATAGAGGTGATATGATTGAGATGTTTAAATACCTCCGTGGCATAAATGTTCAGGGAGAGAGCCTCTTTCAATTGAAAACAAGTTCTGCGACGAGGGGACATGGGATGAGGGTGAAGGGAGATAGATTCAGGAGTGATATGCGGAAATATTTCTTTACGGAAAGAGTAGTGGATCCGTGGAATAGTCTCCCAGTGGAGGTGGTAGAGATGAGGACAGTAACTGAATTCAAAAAAGCATGGGACCAACACAGAGGATCTCTAAAGGTAAAAAGTGGACTGTTGTAGTTGTTGTTATGGAAGGACAGACTAGATGGGCCTTGTGGTCTTTTTCTGTCATCATGTTTCTATGTTTCAATGCTATAGTATAATAATCCATATAGGGGACTATTTAATAATACCTAATTGTGCTATAGTAAGGAAATAATTTAAAACCATTCTAAAAAAAGGGAATGTATACAGAGAAAGCATGCCAAGTACAATAAGAAAGATGAGAAATTGGCCACCAAGCTGGTTATGCCTAAATAGCGATTGCCCTATCAATACAAACTGAAATGCTAGAAAGGCAAGTCTCAAAAACGTGTAGTGAACATCTACGTACCACTAATGCTGTTCTAATAAATGGGTATACAGACTATTGTATAGCTTAATATATATATAGTGAATGTTAATATATACTATTCAAAGGGATTATTGGACAAGTAAGAGAGGTAATGGTAAGAGCACATATTAATTATTCTAAGCCATGTGAGCAGAGGAACCCACAGACCACACTTGAAGATATTTCTGTTATTGTTTAGTGCCGTGAAGTCAGTGTCAACTCATGGAGACCCTCTGGATAGTTGTTCTAAATTGTGCTCAGTCTTCAGTCAGGTGGCTCTTTGTTGACAGACTGGCACCCGTAGTTGCTATTATTGTATCGATCCATCTCATAGCTGGCCTTCCTCTTTTGCATTGACCTTCTACTTCGTCAAGCATGATATCTTTCTCTAATGATCTGTCTCTTCATATGATGTGTCCAAAGTATGAAAGTCGAAGTCTTGTCATCTGAACTTCTAAAGAAACCTTAGATTTGATCTCTTCTAGTACTGACTGGTTTGTTCTTCGGGCAGTCCATGGTATACACAATGTTCTTTGCCAGCAACATAATTCAAACGCATCAATTTTCTTTCTGTCTATCCTTTTCACTGTCCAACTTTCGCATCCATATGACGTTATTGAAAATGTCATGGCTTGAATAAGTCGAATCTTTGTATGGAGAGACATCTCTGCTCTTGAGAATCTTTTCTAGGTCCTTCATAGCCATTCTGCCAAGAGCAATGCGTCGTCGGATTTCTTGACTGCTTGTTGCTTCTTTATTGATAGCTGATCCAAGTAGGTTAAAGTTGTCCACTATTTCAATTTCTTCTCCATCATTGTCAGGATCTTTGTCTTAACGTTAAGGTGCAGACCCATTTTAAGACTATGGGCCTGATATTCAAAGGCCCTTACTCAGGTAACTTCCTTAGTTACCCATGTAAGGGCCTTATCCAGGATATTTGAAGGGCACCTACACGGGTAGTGCCCTTCCAATATCCAGGCTAAGTCCCTAACGCGTCCAGATGCTATATGCAAAGCATTGGGGTGTGTTAGGGGCATTCTGGGATGGAGCAGGGACTGAGGAAGGGACTACATGGGTAGCTGCAATTTTCATTGCTACCTTCATAGCCCTCTGTGCCTTAAAGATAGGCGAGAATAAACCTCGTCTATCTTTAAGACGCAGGGGCTATGCTGGTAGTAATGAAAATCGCTGCTACCCGTGTAGCCTTTGCTGCTGCAGAGGTGTTGGCGGGCAGGCCATGCCCACCGTGGCACATAACCTGCCCACCTCAATATCGGGCCCTATATTCCTTGATCTTGAAAAGCAAATGTTTCAAATCGTCTTCACTTTCAGCCAGTAATGTGGTATTATCAGCATCGAACATGCAAGCAAGATTCTACTCAAGATCATTCAGCAGAGATTACAACCATACCTGGAATGAGAACTGCCTGAAGTGCAAGCAGGGTTCAGGAATGGGCGAGGAATGAAGGACATTATCGCAGATGTGAGATGGATCCTTGAAGATATTTCTGGCAAGTTTTCCAGTAGATCTATCCTACTGTACCTATCAGGTACCAGTGAATAGTAGGTATAGTCCTTCTCTAGTGGGTGGGATGTCTGCCAGTATATACCGCTCTGTAAAATTCTTTAAAGGTGTGTCAGGTGTTATGGAGGCACTTTGAACAGCCTAAGCTCTCACAGCCTCATCATATATTAAATAATAATGGAGCACTCAATTCAGCGGATGAACGGGCTCTAAAAAGGGGGATTTTGGCGCCAAGAAGTATATTTTCAAAAGAGGCATGCTAACATCATTCTGACATGATTCCAAATCATGACACTGAATATTCATAAGTGAACACTGGATACCAATACATTTACTGGGTCATCCTGAGCTGCAAATAGCGGGGATGGACGCACAGATGTAGACCCGATTCCAGGTCAGAACCCCCACGGGATCAGAATCGTGTCTAGGGTCTGACCGCAGGCCGGAACCTGATTCAGATCAGCCTGCATGTACAGTCCCCTGCCCAGCTAACTCAGTCAGGCTCCTGAATGGAGCCACGGTGCCATGACATCCCATTGCTATGGCACCGTGGCTCCATTCAGGAGCCGCAAACCCCTGCTGCTGACCACATTTTCCTTTCCATGCAGCCTGACTTCCGATCTGGCCTTCCACGGCCAGGGTCAGGCTGCAGGGAACCCTCTGTACCCCCTCACCTTACTGGCGCTGCCCGGGACTGCTGTCCCCTGTCCAGTCTTCCAACCCCGAACGTACCCTTATATGTCCAGGGTAAGGGACCGCCCACTGCCTGCCCTAACTCTGCCTCCGCAATGCCCCTTTCCACCCTTGTCTAAGCCTCCCTGAAAGAACTCCTTGATCATACCGGGATGCTTATGCCAGGAATGGAAGGGGAGAGTATAGCGGGGATGGACGTCCCAACTGACGTCAGTAGTATAATGGGTACACTACTCGTCAAACTGATTGACAGTTGAGATAAGGATGACAGGAGCCAATCAGTGTTCACTTCCGGTGTATGTCCCGCCTCAGGCCATGCCCCCTCCCATAGAAGTGAATGGTGATCGAGCCCCGCCCACTCCTGCCCCCAGGCATGGGCACAGCTCCACTTTGACATGCCCCTCCACCCCACCCCCAAGGATGACATCATCCAATCAGCGCCCACGTCCGGGTTTGTGCCACGCCCACTCCCTGCCCCCCAATGGTGGCATTAGCCAGTCAGAACCCACTTCTGGGTTTGTGCCACACCCACAGCCTCCCACCCTCAACCACGCCCCTGCCTACATCATTGGAAATGACATCACCGGAAACAGGGTGTCATCGGAAAAGGACAGTGTCGCTTTTTGCTGACATCACCGGAAACAGGGTGTCATTGGAAAAGGACAGTGTCGCTTTTTTGCTGACATCACCGGAAACAGAGTGACTGACTCCAGAAATGTGCTTTGCTTCTGGTTAATGCTGACATCTGTAAAAGCAGGAACCCTGGAAAACAAAAATGCTTTTCTCTCCCCACACTGCCCCAGTTCTTTTTCTCACAAAGCAGTGCAATGCTTTTATTGCAGGCTATTTAGAACTGGTTGTTAACCCTTCGGTAGCAGCAGCAGAGCTTTTCTTTACAAATGTTAAAATGCAATTAACATATCTTTGTTAGAGAAACCAGTGCTGTCCATGTGATAGAATTTTGCTTTTAACACCTCGTGGTTAGAGAGAAGTATTCTGGCAACAGTGTAGTTCAGACTGAAAATACAGAGAGAGAGACCTGAGTTCAAAATCCCACTACTACAGCTACTTTTTAGTGGCTTTTGAAAAAAAAAAACAATACAGAGAGTCAAGTCTGGACATGCTTTTACTAGGATATGGTAACACATGTGATTGGTAGAGACAAGAGACTTGTTCTGAGCATGCTTCTAGGATATGGTAAAACATGATTGGTTGAAACAAGAGACCTGTTCTGAGCATGCTCCAGGTGTTCTGAGCATGCTCCTGGTGTAAGGCTGTGTGTCCTGTGTGGGGGAACCTTTTAACACAGAGATTCAAAAAGAAAAAATGGCTCTTTTTGGAACACCAAACAGAATTTCCAACAGAGCACACAACATTAATTACTTTCTTAAGGATCGTGATGCCGCAGCAGAGGGATATCCAGCGATTGAAAATCCATTTGAACAACAGGAGAGACCGGCAGAGTCTGAACATGAATTAACAGAGATTGTAGATTTACCAGATGGGCAAATATTATTTGACTCTCAAGAACTGTGCGATTCAGGCACCGAAATTGACTTAACATCTGACAACACAACGGATCCAGAGGACATAGAATTATATTACGCCGCGGCAGATGCAGAAACAACCTGTTTATTGGAAGAACTAGGATCAGCAGAGGTAAGAGAAGTCTGTTGGGGTTTTTTGTAGAGAAGTGTTATAGAAGAGGTGGTTCACAATTTCACACTGACATTGTTTTGTTTTTGTAGGGAAGTAACGAATCTCCGCTCCTACAAGAGCTAGAGGACATACAGGCAACCAATCTACGCTGTTTGTGCTTTCTCTGTACATATCAAAGGGAAGCGCTTGATGTCATAGACAGCCAAAAGGACAACTCAAAACCTGAAAAAATAAACACATTTAAATCTGTTATACAAGCAATGGTGTGTTGTATTATCAAGAAATGTTGGCAGAACGTTATGCACAGAGACTGTGCAGCTTGTGTAATACATGCTCCAGGGCAAAGACATCATGATTGTCTGAGGTGGGGGCACAAGGAAATACAGCAGAAAATCCATAAAACTTCTAACAGGTTGTGTCTATTGTAAATGTTGTCATGATTGTTGGTCATAAAATGAAAGCAACTGACCTAGTTTATGAAAATTTGAATTTTTTGTTTGAACTCATCAGAGATTTTAATACCAGTAGAAATCCAGGACAACTGCTCAATATTTTGCTTAGATCTGTGGCAGACTGCAATATGGAGCTAGTGGAAGATTTAATCTGTGACAGAGATTATAGATCGTTCTTTAAAAAACACCAAGTTCTGTAAAAATTGACTTTTTATGAAAATGTAATTTAATTTAATTTAATTAATAGTCGCTTATATACCGCAGCTTCCAAAGATCAAGTGCGGTTTACATTTAACAACAAAATAACAGTCAGTTGTCTGTTTTATAATGAACGTCTAAGAACAGTGGAAATTATACAATTACAAAAAACAGAATGAGAACTATATACAATATTAGGATATGTGTGCCTTATATGATGCATGTAAGGACCTTGTTTAATGATGAACTTATGTACATAATGTGTGAGTCTATTTGATAAGCTGGCCTAGGTCATATCAATTTTGCATCTTTGCTATCAGGTAATGTTATTATCCATTCTCTTGTTGTGAGGGGGAGTTTGTTAGTAGACCATAGTGTGCCATAAACAAATGTGTTTTTAGATTCTTACGGAGCTCTTTAATCTCAATTATTGATCTAATTTCCTCTGGAAGGTCATTCTAAATAATGGGGGCCACGTGGGAGAATGCTTTTTTGTTTGTTGTCTTTTTGGTTTTTATATATTCTTTTGGGGTCCTTAATTTGTTTGTTTGGTTTCTCCTGTGTTGGTTATTAGTTGGTTCTTTAGATATGAGATTGTTTAGGGTAGGTGGGGCCATGTTGTTTAGAGCCTTGAAGGTTGTTATTAGTGTTTTATATATTATTCTGCTTTGTATTGGTAGCCAATGAAGATTTGCTAGTATAGGTGTTATGTGATGAGATGGAGGGACCTTCATGATAGTTCTGGCTGCTGCATTCTGTGCTAGTTGGAGTCTTTTTATGTTTTGTTTAGTTACCCCTAGTAGAGTTAGGTTGGCAAAGTCAAAGTGAGGAGTTATTATTGCATGTATTATTCTCTTGAAGTCTTGTATGTGAATTAGAGGGCGTAGCTGCTTTAAGATTTTGAGCTTGAAGTATATTTTCTTTGTTGTGTTTCTAATGTGCGTATTCATGCTGAGATGTGTGTCCAGTATAACGCCTAAATATCGTACTTCATTTATTAGTTTGATTTCATGGTCCTGAAGTATGATGTGTGATGGGGGAGAGTATGATTGATTTTTGGTTACAATTAGGGCTTCAGTTTTGGAGTGATTGATGATGAGGTTATTGTTATTTAGCCAGTTGTTTATTTCATTGAAGCATTCTGTAAGTAATTGGAGTGGTAGATTAGGGATCGTGAAAGGGATATACATCATTATGTCGTCTGCATACAAGTGATAGTATACATTGAATTTTTTAAAATATGTTACAGACCTGTTTTATATAGATGTTAAATAGGAGGGCTGATAGAGCAGAACCTTGAGATAGGCCAATTTCTTGTTTGTATGTGTTAGATGTATTGTTGCCTATTCTTACTGTTTGGGTTCTATTGCTTAAATATGAGGTGAACCATTTTAGCACTGTTGATTTTATTCCTATTTGTTTAAGGTTATTGAGCATTGTAGTATGGTGTACACTATCGAATGCCGCAGAGATGTCAATGAATAGGAGTATAAACGCTTGCTTGGAGTTATCAATCCCGCTTATGAGTGTGTCTATTAGAACAGTTAGAAGTGTCTCTACTCCATGGCAAGGGCAAAAACCGTATTGTTGATCATCCAGGGGGGCTGAGTTGTCTATATATTCCTGCTTTTGAATTTGTACAGCCTTTTCAATTAGTTTTGCCATGAATGGTATGCTTGAAATAGGTCTGTAGGAGCTAGGTGATGTTTTGTCAAGAGTGCTGTTTTTAAGAATTGGGCGAATCTGTACATGTTTTAGTGATGGTGATAGATACCCATTTGTTAAGGATAGGTTGATTACTGGAAGAATGAATGGGGATAGAATTGGGAGGGAATTCTTTATCCAGGTTACTGGACAAGGATCA
Source organism: Ichthyophis bannanicus (assembly GCA_033557465.1). Taxonomy (NCBI): domain Eukaryota; kingdom Metazoa; phylum Chordata; class Amphibia; order Gymnophiona; family Ichthyophiidae; genus Ichthyophis; species Ichthyophis bannanicus. The sequence continues at coordinate 1,173,988,476 of CM066031.1, forward strand.
AGGTAAGACGTAGTGGTATTCAAGTTTAGTATTATGTTCTTGAGTATGTCTGTGGTTATAGGGTAGAAGTTAGACCAGTTATCTAAGTGATTGTGTTGGGTTGAGTTTGTAGTTTTTGGCAAGATTGGATGGTGCTTTGTTTTATTTATGTAGTGATTTGCCAAGGTCTGGGGGGAAATTTCCGTGATATCCTTGCAAGAGTTATGTTTGTTGTTCATTAGATTTTGCACAGTAGAGAATAATTCCCTGGGTCTGTTTAGCGAATTAGCTAGGATTGTTGCATGGTAATTTTTCTTAGAACTGTCTATTGCATCCTTGTACTTTTTAAGTTGGTTGTGATAGGACTCATAGGATGTAGTATCTTTGAGTTTCCGCCACTTAAGTTCCGTTTTCCTTAATTCTTTTTTCATTTGTTTTAATGTGTTATTAAACCATGGCGCATTTCCGGTTCTGGGGTGAAAGTTCTTTTTGTTAGTTTGTTTGTTAGTTGCGGCATTATGGATTGTTTTATGCCAGTTTGTGATCGCTTCATCCAGATCCGAAGGCGATGATGATAGGTGTGGAATTATTAAGTCTAGAAATTCTTCTTCATTATATTTTTTAAATCTATGGTTTAGATCTTTTAATGGGCCACTGTTTAATTTAATTTAATTTAATTAACAGATTTTTTATATACCGCTCCTTCCATTGATCAGATGCGGTTCACATAGAACAACAATAAACAGAGCAAGCTGTTTTTACATATAACAATTTGTAACTTGGGAATTACAGTTAACAATTAACAATTAGTGAACTATATACAAATGAACAGAATTAAACTATATACAGAGTTATTTGTTGTTCAAATGTCTTCAATGCATTGTTTTAGGGCTACAGTACTTCATTCCCTTGTTGAAAAAATGTATTGTCTGGAGTAAGTTTATCCTTTATCGAGCTGAGAGGTGCGAGGTGAGTTCGTTTCGGATCCATAGTGCATTGTAAATAAGTGTGTTTTAAGTTTTTTCCTAAACTCCATGATTTCTGGTAATTGTCTTAATTCTATTGGAATTGTGTTCCACAAGATAGGGGCTGCATGGGAGAAGGCTTTCTTGTTTGTGGATTTTTTGGCCGTAATGAATTCTTTTGATGTTGTTAGTTTATTTAACTGGTCTCTTCTTTGGAGATTATGGGTGGGTTCTATTTTGATGAGGTTATTTATGGTCTGGGGTGCGGTTTTATTTATGTCTTTGTAGGTGGTTAAGAGAGTTTTGTATTCTATTCGGCTTTGAATCGGAAGCCAGTGTAGATATTCTAAAATCGGGGTTATATGTTGGAAAGGTGGGGCCTTTGTAATAGTCCTTGCTGCTGTGTTTTGTGCTAATTGAAGTTTTTTTAAGGCTTGCTTAGTTACACCAAGTAGGATTTGATTTGCAAAGTCGAAATGGGGGGTTATAATTGCTTGTATGACTCGTTGGAAATCCTGTAAGTGCATTAGGGGGCGGAGTTGCTTTAGTATTTTCAGTTTAAACTTTTTTTGTTATATTTCGTACATGTGTGTCCATGCTAAGGTGTTTGTCCAGTATTACGCCTAAGTAACGTATTTCAGATTTTAGTTTGATATCATTATTCTGCAATGATATATGTGAGGGTGGAATGAACGTTGTGCTTTTGGTTACTATTAGGGCTTCTGTTTTTGAGTGATTGATGTACAGGTTGTTTTCATTTAGCCAAGTGTTTATTTCATTGAGACATTCATTAATGAGATGTATTGGGATGTTTGGTATTTTGAAAGGGACATACATCATAATGTCGTCCGCATATAGGTGATAGTGGACATTGAATTTTTTAAAGATATTACAGATGTGTTTTAAGTATATATTAAATAGTAACGCTGACAGTGCTGAACCTTGTGGGAGGCCTAGTTCTTGATTGTATGTTTTTGAGGTGAGGTTACCGATTTGTACTGTTTGGGTTCGGTCTGTTAGGTAAGAGGTAAACCATTTTAGAACAGTAGATTTTATACCTATTTGCCTAAGTTTATTAATCATTGTTGAATGGTGCACACTGTCAAAAGCTGCGGAGACATCAATGAATATAAGTAAGTTTTCTTTTGTATCATTGATGATGAGTTTAAATTTAATAAGATGGTGGTCTGACCATGGGATTGGGATGCTTTCAAGTGAATCAGGGTTGAACGGCTTGTGTAGTACTTCAGGAAGAAAGATCATGTCAAGAATGCCTCCTTTGATGTGTGTTTTTGTGGATATTATTTGTTGGAATTCCATGTCCGTTATTGATTCTAGAAAGAGGGTTGACTGTGATGTTGGTAGGGAAGGGAGATTAAAGTCACCAAGCAATATTATAGGTTGTTGGTCAGTAGATGAGCTTAGCAGCTCAATTAGGGTGTCCATGTTTTCGGACTGGTGGTCAGGTGGTCTATAAATTAAACAAATTCTAAGATTACCAATTTTAATAATAAGAGTGTCAATATTAGAGGATAGGTTTGTGGGCTGTGGTTTTGCATTTAAGACTTTTTTGTCATTATGAGTACACCTCCTCCCTTTTTGTTGTTTCTATGAGTATATGATATATCATAATCGTTGTTATTTAGCTGGTTTATGTAAACTGTATCAGTGTCAGCTAGCCATGTCTGGGTGACACATAGTATGTCAGGTTTTAGTTCGTTTAGCATGTCTTTAAAAATGGGGAGTTTGTTTTTCATAGATCTGGCATTTATTAATATGCATGATAAAGTTTTTGGGTTTTTAGTGATGTGCTGGTTACTTGGTTGAGGTAGTTTGGTATAGTTTATGTGAATTAGTCTGTGATGGTTTGTTTTGGGGTGGGGTCCTATGTTTGTATGACCAGAGGGAGGGTTGTTTCGGGGTAATCTATGTATGATTGGAATGTTTTTATAGTTTTTGTCGTTAAAGCTGTGGGTGAGGGCAATTAATGTTGTTATTATGATATATTGTATAGTATTCTTAAGTAGAGGTTGTTTGTGAGGGACATTTTGGCTGTGAGCTTTTAGAGTGGCTTTCTTATAAATTATTGCATGTACTTTTGCTTTAGGATGTGAGTGTATAATGTGTTCAATTTTCTGTAAGTATTTGAGAATGGTGTGGTTTGCTTGAGTCTCACTGTCTCTGGTTGTGATGTATGTATAAATTGTTACTAAATACAGATTTAAACAGTTCAGTACTTACTGGTTAGTAAAATTATCAATCTTTGTATATGAAGGTAACAGTATACAATTTATGGTATTTAAAGGTAACAGTTACAGTTTGTCTATACTGGTAACAGTTGCAGTCAGTGATAGTTATGAAGACAGGGAGTAGGTTATGTTAAGAGGCTAGGTAGGTGAAACTTTCTGCGTAGTTAACTAAGCAAGCATAGTAAGTACAGGTTCAATACAACATATAATATGAGATGCATGTATACAATAATCTTTACTATACTTTTAAGGTTTAACTCCTTAGCTTGAGCTTTGCAAAGTTTCATAGGATGGAAATGCTATTACTCTTAATTCACTGTGAGGTTAAATACATACACGAGCACACATATGTAGGGAAAGTTCTAATTCCTCGGATTAGTCATCTGGTTATATTTGGAAAACGCTTGCCCCTCTAGGGTGGTAGGAGTAGAAGGAGGGTTAATGTTACCTTCGTTTAGAGGAGATTGAGGAAGATTGTTGGGAATTACTGCTTGAAAGAGGTGTTTCCAGCTCCTGCATTCTGCGCCGAGGACCTTCTGGCAATGCGCGGCTGTGATGAACATGTCTAAGCACACTTCCTGTTACTTGCAAGATGTTGAGATCGCGTTGTGTAGCTGCGTCGGCGTATGCTGGCAAAGACTGCTTTTTGTCCTGAACTATGAATAAGCTGTGATCGGGCTTCAGTTGTTTCCGAGGTAGAGCTTGGCCTCCGCCTAAGGGCCACGTCAAAGGGCCCTCTTGTGAGGCACTCAGGCACGGGCACGCCTGTTGCCGAGCTCTTTTTATTGTACTCGGACTGCCCCGATTGGGCAGGAGATGAGGCTGACGGCCGAGGTTGCCCCGATTGGGCACCAGATGATGCTGGCTATGTCCCGCTGCTGGAAACAAGCTCGATTCCTCCTGGGAGAGCACGTGGTCTGCAGAGGGCTTCCTCTGTGCTGCCGAGCTCCTTTTATTGTACTCAGACTGCCCCAATTGGACAGGAGATGAGGCTGACGGCCGAGGTTGCCCCAATTGGGCACCAGATGATGCTGGCTATGTCCCGCTGCTGGAAACAAGCTCGATCCCTCCTGGGAGAGCACGCGGTCTGCAGAGGGCTTCCTCTGTGCTGCCGAGCTCCTTTTATTGTACTCGGACTGCCCCGATTGGGCAGGAGATGAGGCTGACGGCCGAGGTTGCCCCGATTGGGCACCAGATGATGCTGGCTATGTCCCGCTGCTGGAAACAAGCTCAATCCCTCCTGGGAGAGCACGCGGTCTGAAGAGGGGTTCCTCTGTGCTGCCGAGCTCCTTTTATTGTACTCAGACTGCCTCGATTGGGCAGGAGATGAGGCTGACGGCCGAGGTTGCCCCGATTGGGCACCAGATGATGCTGGCTATGTCCGCTGCTGGAAACAAGCTCAATCCCTCCTGGGAGAGCACGCGGTCTGCAGAGGGCTTCCTCTGTGCTGCCAAGCTCCTTTTATTGTACTCGGACTGCCCCGATTGGGCAGATGAGGCTGACGGCCGAGGTTGCCCCGATTGGGCACCAGATGATGCTGGCTATGTCCCGCTGCTGGAAACAAGCTCGATCCCTCCTGAGACGGCACGCGGTCTGCAGAATGTATGTATTTCCAGAATCTATTAGCTGAACATCTATTAGCTGGAGTGGAGGAGTAGCCTAGTGGTTGGGGCAAGGTACTTCAGGCCAGAAGGTCGGGGGTTCAAATCCCACTAGAGGACAGCAACCTTGGGCCGGAAGGACTGGGGTTTCTAGTCCCACAGGTTCTCCTTGTGGTCTTGGGCAAGCCACTTAACCCTCCATAGCCCATGTTCCCTGTAAAATAGTTATCTCCAAGTTATAATGCCCTGTTCAATGTAATTTCAGTTTGTTCAATGTAAACCGCACTGATGCAGAATAGCGCGGTATATAAGAGAATGTAAATAAATAAATAAACATACAGATGAGCAAAAATTATATGTATGCCTTTATATTTTTTTTTTAAAAACTTGTAATGCTCAAATGAATCATTTCACAAGATGAAAACATTCTATTTGAAATAAAACATTTTGAACCTACAGCTTTGTGTGGTGTGTTTTAGGAATGCCTAGTTAATTAAACCTACAAAGGGTTGCCTGGAAAAATGGGGCCGTGTGAATTATCTAGGTTTGTCCTACACAATAGGCCATATGATAAGAATGTGGAGTACGTCTGGGAATGGGGGAATGTGTATTAGCCACATAGGTCCACATACACAATATATAGCATCTATTACAATGTACTGTCTGCAAAAAAGAAAAAAAAATGGCTTGAATTAGCTGTTGGGCGGAGGTGACACATAAAACAATAGGCCAGAGATCCAGAGATGTTTCAGTTAGAGTCTGGGGGCTGTAAATCCCATCAAAGAATTTCATTTAAAAAGGCGCAGTACATTTCACCTGCCAGAAAAGATCACATAGTCTCTATAGCTTGTAACATCTGCACCTATTCTTTAGATATGGTGAGTAGATATGAGGCTTACTTTTTAAAAATATTGGCTGTGTAATGTTTCTGTCTCTGAATTTATGATTGCCTTTAAAAATAGGAGCAGAAACCGGGGGTTCCAAATAGGCTGTCTCTTACAAAACGAAGACAGCAAAGAAAGTTAAAAGATATATCATGTGTTTTTTAATTTGCCAGTAGCCATGCTCTTTATAATGTGTCTTATGGTTTGTTTGTTTTTAATATTAAAGACCAGGAAGCTGCTACAAAGCAGATCACACAGTCTGTAGATAGTGAGGAGGCCATATCAGAACCATGTGCTTCAGACACCAACATAGTGAGTAGATATTTTTTAAAAATATTGGCTATGTAATGTTTCTGTCTCTTATGAGTGTCTTTAAAAATAGGAGCAGAAACCGGGGGTTCCAAATAGGCTCTCTCTTACAAAACGAAGACAGCAAAGAAAGTTAAAAGGTATGTCATGTGTTTTTTAATTTTCCAGCAGCTATGCGCCTTTATTAATGCGCCTCAACCTTTAATCTTTTTTTTTATTTTAGACCAAGAAGGTGCTACAAAAAAAGATGACCAGCCTAATCAACAGACGGTACCTTACAGAAAGCCAAAAGACAAGCATGTATATTTGTATATTTTGGGCCCCACCCACGCACCTGCAATCAAATGTATACTTAGATTGTGTGTGCCCAATCAAATGTATATTGGATCCAACTGATTTTCCTGTCTTATGTAAATCATTGCCTAATCGTAATGTATATCTAAAAATCTCTGTATTATACGATACATAATGATTCTGTAAAGTAAACCGCTGCTGATCGTAGGAAGCAGCGGTATACAAATGTTTACTAAATAAATAAATAAATAAATAAAATAGTGTGTATTCAGGCTTTATCCCTCCACCTAGATTTTAAGGCCTCTGTAAAAGAAAAAAGTATTAGCCAGTACGTTTTCTTTTTCAGATCGAGAAAATGTTAGAAAATCAGCGACTATAGGAGAGAAGCCTAACAGGAAAAGAACATACAGCGAGAGTTTTTCTGATGGTGAATCTAAACACGTCGATAAAGAAGAGCAATCAGCTCCGTCCCGAAAGCCAAAAGACAAGCAAAATAGTAAGTATACAGGTTTTATCTAACTCCTAAATTTTTAAGGCTGCTGTAAAAGAAAAAAAAAGTATTAGCCCCTACGTTTTATTTTTCAGATCGAGAAAATGTTAGAAAATCAGCGACTACGGGGGAGAAGTCTTAACAGGAAAAGATCATACAGCGAATCTACACACGCCGATACAGAATACGGAGAGCGTGGTGAAAGCTGTGTCTTTGATCACAGTGTTTCAGAGGACAGAACAAATAATTTTGCATTAGGCCCGCTGAAGAATCAGAACCAGTTAGCTATGTTCAGTTTGTGAAAAGGTGGGATCGTAAATTGGACAAGTTTAATGGTGTAATTTATTCAGAGGAATTTCGGTTTATTAATTTAGACAATTCGCCATTCGGCAGGGTATTCAGCATATTCTGGATGAGGTTAGCAGCAGGGTTTCACCTGGTGATTATGTACAGGTGCATCTACGTTCATCTCTTTTTCACAATTCCTTGTATTCTGGAAAGTTAAACCCAGAAGCATTAGATGTTGATGATTTCTTAGACCAGATAGCTAAACTCCTTCAGAGTCACAGAGAAATCCAGGTTTGTGATATATTCCGTGTTGTTGTACTTGTCATAAGAAATCAGGGTGGAGGAGCTCGTAGAGTCTTAAAGACTAAAGCCATGGGTTTTACAGGCAGCAAGGGGTAATTTCCGCACTTTTTTAATACTCTGGAAAATCAAAATTATGTGGGCCCCATGCCGGGTGTTGAACATTACGGTGTAAATAACATGTTGCCTGAAGAAAAAGAGGAATTTTTACAATGGTACAAGGACAATCAGCAAGCCGGGGGGGGGGGGGGGGGGGGAGGGGGGGGGGGGGGGAGGGGGGGGGAATAGGCTGGTAAAATCATAGTAGTGTATTTTTTCCCCAGGTCTTGTTTTGTGGTACAGGCATATGGCATTTGTTCTACCCCCAAAAAGGGCATCTCATGGAATTAGAGGTTGCGGTAATGCGGAGTCAGCCAGGAAATCTGCACAGCCCCCGTCATTTTCTTTTACCCTCCGCTTCCATTCGTGCTCCCATAGACTTATGACCCTGAACCCCCGGCTTTCCAGGAATGCAGCTTTTAGCTGTGTTTTGTAATAAAGAAAACCATAGGTCGTGGCTCCTACAGGATTCTGGTCTTTATCGTTATAACAGCTCGGACAGCCGTGATGAAAACAACCATTAAATTCAAAAGCTGTTTCTACCCCATCGATCACTGCATAGCCATCAAGAAAATAAGACCCCACCTTTTTTTTGCCACCTTTCAGAGCATGTGTGATCTGTATGTTTTCTTTGACCTCTACATACATCAGCCATTGAATAGAGGGGGATGAATATCTCTTTGTCTGCCGGTGATAGTTATCTGGTGGAATGAGTGCCACAGTCTTGGGTTCTAAAAACATTAATCTGAACATAGCCATACATACAGATGCAAGGGTTATATATTGGAAAGGGTCTAAACATCTTGTTAGAATTTCTGAGATGTCACCCTGCTCTACAAACACTTCTTTCTCTGTCATTTTCATGATTTCAGCTCGGTAGACAACACAGGCCTGCCGCAAAATAGATACATCCTGCTGGCAGTAATAAGCCAACTCTTTTTGCAAATTAAAAGTTTTATGCTGATTGTCCTTGTACCATTGTAAAAATTCCTCTTTTTCTTCAGGCAACATGTTATCCACACCGTAATGTTCAACACCCGGCATGGGGCCCACATAATTTTGATTTTCCAGAGTATTAAAAAAGTACGGAAAGTACCCCTTACTGCCTGTAAAACCCATGGCTTGTGGAAGTTTGCTAAGTTTCATAGGCAGGAAATTTAGAGAGTCTATAAAACGGATAGCTCAAGGTTCAACAGTAATTTGTAAAAGTTTAGCACCTTGAACCAGCAGCCCTGTGTTCATCTTTTCCTTAAGCAGTTGTTTAAGAACAAAATACCCGTCATAACCTTTGGAATTATGGGCTATGAAGGTTTAGCCTTTAAATTTTTTGTCACAAGAAATCTGTATAAAGGCAGAAATACATTCGAGACCCTTGAATTCCCAGTTTCTTTCATCATTTAAGTCGGTCGCATATATGTAATTAGGGACATGCCAGCCTGTTTCTTGCACACATTCACAATCATAAAAAATATACTTTTCATATGTTTCAGTTTTACCAATAGGGGTCATAAAACATAAGTGGACGCCATCCCCGGTTAGGGATTCACGACATAGTTTGTGACATAGTTTACAATGCCAGCCCTTGCACTTATGTTTCTTGTCCACATAAGACTCACATTTCTGGCACAGTATCTTAGATAAACACGCCACTTCTTTTTTCAGAGCCAAATACGTGTGTCTATCTAAACACTCTTTAGAACGACAAAAGAGTTTGCAATTAGGACATCTCTGTTGTACACCAACATTATTTGCACACATTTGTTTGACACTAAGACGGCACCACAATGTGCAATTATGATTGTGACTGTACGGTTTCTGACAGTAACTACAGAAGTTGCTCTCCCCATAGAATTTTTTGACATCGGTTATACCATAGAAATGGTAATCGTGTAGCAACAAAAACACAGTCTTAGGGAACACAGGTCTGTCTGATGTCTTAAAACCCATGAATTTGTGTAAAGCACAACGCGTATGTTTATCTTTAAATGCTGTTCAAATATTGCTACATCATCGAGCATGACCTTTCTATGTACCGGCCATCCCAATTCATTATGTAGTTTTTTAGCACCTTCTAACATTTCAACATTGATTATTTTTACCTGTGACATGAGGGCTGTGAGGCTATCTGCAAAACACAGGTTATTATCAGTGTTATTCAAGTCTATCAAATACAGCCTTTTCTTATGAATAATTTGGCTAAACGGTATAGTCTTTAAGACCCTACGAGCTCCTCCACCCTGATTTCTTATGACAAGTACAACAACATGGAATATATCACAAACCTGGATTTCTCTGTGACTCTGAAGGAGTTTAGCTATCTGATCTAAGAAATCATCAACATCTAATGCTTCTGGGCTTAACTTTCCAGAATACAAGGAATTGTGAAAAAGAGATGCATGTAGATACACCTGTAGATAATCACCAGGTGAAACCCTACTGCTAACCTCATCCAGAATATGCTGAATACCCTGCTGAATGGTGACTTGAGCCTCAGATAATGATGTTACCCTGTCTAAATTAATAAACCAAAATTCCTCTGAATAAATTACACCATTAAACTTGTCCAATTTACGATCCCACCTTTTCACAAACTGAACATAGCTAACTGGTTCTGATTCTTCAGCGGGGCCTAATGCAAGATTATTTGTTCTGTCCTCTGAAACACTGTGATCAAAGACACGGCTTTCACCACGCTCTCCGTATTCTGTATCGGCGTGTGTAGATTCGCTGCATGATCTTTTCCTGTTAAGACTTCTCCCCCATAGTCGCTGATTTTCTAACATTTTCTCGATCTGAAAAAGAAAACGTAGGGGCTAATACTTTTTTTTTTCTTTGGCCACTGCCCCCTCCACCACCAGTATCCCTCAGCCACCATGCTGACATGCCCTTCTGATGGTGGAGTTGGTGGTGCGCAGTCTCAGGCCATCCAGTGTGCAGGTAGGCGGCTGCCTATGGTGCGGGTTCTGGGGTAGGGATGCCTGCATAGATGTCCACGCTCCCCCAGCCCCGCCTGCCAATGTTCCGTGCCCTTGGGGGTAGCTGTTGGGTACTATTCCCTGTGACACTGTGGGAAATACACTCGTGCCCATGTTGGCCCTTCAGCAGTTGCTGTCTGGCTGCTCTGCTGTTTCAGCATTCGTATGAGCCACCTAGACATCACCCTAGTCCGCACTGTGGCCCAGCTCCACCACAGCATGTGCCGCCTGCGGCCCTCTGTATCCCCTTCTCCGGCATCTGTCCAGTTGCCATTCCGACATGCTCGCCCTGATGTTGCGGGACATGTACATGCCATAGGAACCCTGTCCGATGGTGGGGAAAACCCTGAGCAGCGCTATTTCACTGTGGGCCCATTCACCTTGTATGGGGACGGAGTATAGACCCTTCCACGATTTATATCTGTTCTATGGAGCTTACTCGGTGGGGGGGGGGGGGGGTTGATGTTTCTCATTGATACCACTATTGGCCAGCTTGGTTATTGTTTTTTTCCAGTTTGTTGGGGTCATTTTCAGTGTTTATGTGCCCTTTTGTTCTGTGCACATGTATCACACTTATCACTTTGTTTGGGTTTCCCTGCCTGGGCTGTACATTGCTGACACTTAAATGGTTTCTCTCCCCTGTAATGTGCCTTTAATGGCAGGTTTTCATTCGCGTTGGAATTCAGCCCTGAAAATCAGCACGTTAGTGTGAGGGGAGCCTCTCCCCGCCCTCTCTCCACCCATTGACCCCTTCTCTCCGCCCTCTCTCCACCTTCTGCGGTGTTTTACCGCGCCGCGGGAGTTTACGATCGTTAACTACGATTAACGCGCGTTATGTAACGTAAATGATTTAAGCGCATCATAACGCACGTTATGATGCGCTTACGATCATTAACATTACATAACGCGCGTTATTCACGATTACCGCAGTTTAGTAAACATACCCCTAAGACTCATATCTACTCACCATGTCTGAAGAAGAGGTGCAGATGCTACAAGCTGATCTTTTCTGGCAGCTGAAATGTACTGCGCCTTTTAAATGAAATTCTTTGATGGGATTTACAGCCCCCAGACTCTTTAACTGAAACATCTCTGGATCTCTGGCCTATTGTTTTATGTGTCACCTCCGCCCAACAGCTAATTCAAGCCATTTTTTTTTCTTTTTTGCAGACAGTACTTTGTAATAGATGCTATATATTGTGTATGTGGACCTATGTGGCTAATACACATTCCCCCATTCCCAGACATACTCCACATTCTTATCATATGGCCTATTGTGTAGGACACACCTAGATAATTCACACGGCCCCATTTTTCCAGACAACCCATTGTAGGTTTAATTAACTAGGTATTCCTAAAACACACCACACAAAGCTGTAGGTTCAAAATGTTTTATTTCAAATAAAATGTTTTCATCTTGTGAAATGATTCATTTGAGCATTACAAGTTTTTAAAAAAAATATAAAGGCATACATATAATTTTTGCTCATCTGTATGTTCAGCTAATAGATTCTGGAAATACATACATTTTCATAAAATGTTTACAGAACTTATACAGATTCTGGAAATACATACATTTCATAAAATGTTTACAGAACTTATTGTTTTTTAAAGAACGATCTATAATCTCTGTCACAGATTAAACCCTCCACTAGCTCCATATCACAGTCTGCCACAGATCTAAGCAAAATATTGAGCAGTTGTCCTGGATTTCTACTGGTATTAAAATCTCTGATGAGTTCAAACAAAAAATTCAAGTTTTCATAAACCAGGTCAGTTGCTTTCATTTTATGACCAACAATCATGGCAGCATTTATAATAGACACAACCTGTTACATGTTTTATGGATTTTCTGTTGTATTTCCTTGTGCCCCCACCTCAGACAATCATGATGTCTTTGCCCTGGAGCATGTATTACACAAGCTGCACAGTCTCTGTGCATAACATTCTGCCAGCATTTCTTGATAATACAACACACCGTTGCTTGTATAACAGATTTAAATGTGTTTATTTTTTCAGGTTTTGAGTTGTCCTTTTGGCTCTCTATGACATCAAGGGCTTCCCTTTGATATGTACAGAGAAAGCACAAACAGTGTAGATTGGTTGCCTGTATGTCCTCTAGCTCTTCTAGGAGCGGAGATTCGTTACTTCCCTACAAAAACAAGACAATGTCAGTGTGAAATTGTGACCCACCTCTTCTATAACACTTTTCTACAAAAAAACCCCCAGACTTCTCTTACCTCTGCTGATCCTAGTTCTTCCAATAAACAGGTTGTTTCTGCATCTGCCGCGGTGTAATATAATTCTATGTCCTCTGGATCCGTTGTGTTGTCAGATGTTAAGTCAATTTCGGTGCCTGAATCGTACAGTTCTTGAGAATCAAATATTATTTGCCCATCTGGTAAATCTACAATCTCTGTTAATTCATATTCAGACTCTGCCGGTCTCTCCTGTTGTTCAAATGGATTTTCATTCGCTGGATACCCCTCTGCTGCGGCATCGCGATCCTTAAGAAAGTAATTAATGTTGTGTGCCCTGTTGGAAATTCTGCTTGGTGTTCCAAAAAGAGCCATATTTTCTTTTTGAATCTCTGTGTTAAAAGGTCCCCCCACATAGGACACACAGCCTTACACCAGGACCATGCTCAGAACACCTGGAGCATGCTCAGAACAGGTCTCTTGTTTCAACCAATCACGTTTTACCGTATCCTAGAAGCATGCTCAGAACAAGTCTCTTGTTTCTACCAATCACGTGTGTTACCATATCCTAGTAAAAGCATGTCCAGACTTGTCTCTCTGTATTGGTTTTTTTTTTCAAAAGCCACTAAAAAATAGCTGTAGTAGTGGGATTTTGAACTCAGGTCTCTCTCTCTGTATTTTCAGTCTGAACTACACTGTTGCCAGAATACTTCTCTCTAACCACGAGGTGTTAAAAGCAAAATTCTATCACATGGACAGCACTGGTTTCTCTAACAAAGATATGTTAATTGCATTTTAACATTTGTAAAGAAAAGCTCTGCTGCTGCTACCGAAGGGTTAACAACCAGTTCTAAATAGCCTGCAATAAAAGCATTGCACTGCTTTGTGAGAAAAAAGAACTGGGGCAGTGTGGGGACAGAAAAGCATTTTTGTTTTCCAGGGTTCCTGCTTTTACAGATGTCAGCATTAACCAGAAGCAAAACACATTTCTGGAGTCAGTCACTCTGTTTCCGGTGATGTCAGCAAAAAAGCAACACTGTCCTTTTCTGATAACACCCTGTTTCCGGTGATGTCAGCAAAAGCGACACTGTCCTTTTCCGATGACACCCTGTTTCCGGTGATGTCATTTCTGATGATGTAGGCAGGGGCGTGGTTGAGGGTGGGAAGCTGTGGGTGTGGCACAAACCCGGAAGTGGGTACTGACTGGCTAATGCCAACATTGGGGGGGGGGCGGGACGTGGGTGTGGCACAAACCCAGAAGTGGGCGCTGATTGGATGATGTCATCCTTTGGGGTGGAGGGGCGTGTCAAAGTGGGGCTGTGGCCACGCCTGGGGGCCGGAGTGGGCAGGGCTAGATCACCATTCATTTCTATGGGAGGAGGCATGGCCTGAGGTGGGACATACACCGGAAGTGAACGCTGATTCCTCCTGTCATCCTTATCTCACCTGTCAATCAGTTTGACGAGTAGTGTCCCCATTATACTACTGTCGTCCCATCCACACTATTCACAGGACAGAATAGACCCCACAGTCTTTAATGCTCTGTAAAAATACATTTAAGGACTGTTTGTCAGTTGTTATGTGGACACTTTAGACAGTCTAAACTCTCACGGCCTCAATGTTTGCTGAATAAGAGCAAAGCATTCACCTCAAATGGATAAACACAGTGGTTTAGTGAATTCTGAAAGAAAGGTTTGGCGCCAAGCAGTACATTTTATAGGGAAGCAGGCTGATGTCATTCCAAGTCATGACACTAAATATTCATGAATGGACATTGGATACCGATACGTTTGATAACCTAGAATGAGGTTTGTATGCAGTTAAAATTGCACTGAAGTCTTTATCAATAGTCGTATGTGCGGCTGCAAAGTTACAACAGCTGATCTCGGGTGAGTATCGTTAAAACCAAAAGGTATGCTAAAATTGAATTGAATTGCCCAGATACTTATCACAAGAGAGTCTGTAGAAGTATTTAAGAAATAGATGGGGTAGACGCATTCTATTAGTTGTGCATATATTGATAACTCTGGAGTATAGAGGCATAGGGTAGGTGCTAAACAGCACCATGGATGGCCTGTAAATCCTAGTAATAATGCAATCGTGCTGTGACTTTGACATTATTAGCCAATCCTATAATATACATGACATTATTAAACTTTATTTTTTAAAATATTGCTACCAGAAGCCCAAAACCTTAAAGGGTAAAAAATTATGTGTGGATTTCCTGAGGTATGTCTCAAATCACAACTCAGGGATATTTACCAGCAGAATAAAATACAAATGCTTCCTCCTCACACACAAAGCACTTCACTCCCAACAAGAAACTTGTCTCAAATCACTACTACAGAATACACAAACATGCAGACCACGAAGACAGACCACAATCAGCAAACTCAACATACCACAAACCAAACATAAATACAATCAACAAGCATGCCGCAAAGCATTTGAGCTGTGCGCCCCATCCCCATAGAACTCTCTCCCATACACCCTAGGAAACATCACCAACCTCCCTACATTCCGCAAACACCTAAAACCCTACCTATTCACAGAACGCTTTGCCCCCCCCCCACATAACCCCCTCAACTACACAACTAAACAACAAGAAACTTGCAAATGTAAATAGCTGTTTATATCAGTTAAAATGTTAAGGGTTGTTTATATCAGCAAAATTGTTAAATTGTTCTATTAGAAAAACGTTTGAATATTTAAATGTTACCATGTTACTTGTAAAATAAACATTTAATGTAAAATGTTCTGTTTTCTGGAAACCGCTTTGACTTGGTGACAAGTGGTATATAAGTACAGCTAAATACATAAAAATAAATAAATAAATTAAACCTTGCTATTCTAATCACTAGGCAGTTGCTTTGGATGGTTACATTCAAAATGGCGTAACCATATAAGAAACATTGTAGGACTAAGAAATACACTCATAATGTCTTTTAGATCCAACACACCTTAGGAACAAAATTATGCATATGAGTGGTACCAGGCAGGTCAATGAAAGCCGTGAATCACACCTCATATGTGCCTAATAACACTATCACATCAGAGGGAAAATAGAAAATGTCAATCAGGAAACCGGGCACGCACTCTCCGATTCCTTTCTAGTTCCTTCATCCACTGTGATATCCTCCCCACCTTCTCCTGCTGAACTCACTTCTTCCGAATGGCCCATTGGATCAATCTCCCCCCCCCCAAAACCGCTTTGAGACCATCTCATAAAATCCCCATTCCTATGTTGCCTTTATCATTATGTAACATGTAATCATATATAGCCCCCTCAAGTCCTTTGACAACTCCATTGTCTCATAACAAGCTAACATTGAGTCTCCAAAAGGTGCGTCCTTGCCCCTCAGAGATTCCTCCAAACATCCCCGGCAGAGGAGCATGGTCCGCCCAGGTAATATTTTATTTATTTTTATTTTTATATATTTATTTATTTTACATGTCTTTTATATAGTTTTATCATTTCAATCAAAGCGGTTTACATTGTAACTTAAACTTGGCAATGTACATTAAACAGGGACATGGATAACTTGGAATTTTAATAGTCCCAATGGTTACCTCTTCCAACCTTTGCAACCAACCCAAGTTTTTCAGTAGATCTATCCTACTGTACCTATCAGGTACCAGAGAATAGTAGGTATAGTCCTTCTCTAGCGGGTGGGATGTCTGCCAGAGATCCACCAATGTTTAACTCTTCATCCAGTCCCTAATCACCTTCACCCCCGCTTCCCATTCTAGCCCTGCTCCCTTCCCCATAGATCAAGCCAGTTTAGCATCTAACACCAAATTAAAATCCTCCCCTACCAACAATGATATTTGCAATTGCCCCTCCCACCATTTAACTAGACCTTCCCAAAATCCCCTTTGGTCCGCATTCAGGTCATACACATTCAAAAATGTAACAGTCTTCCCCTGCAATTTCCTTCAAACTAATAATGTCTGTCCTCTTCTATCCCTTTCCACTCCTCTCCAGTTGAAAGGGAACACCCCCCTTCATCAGTACCCCCACCCCTGCCTTTTTCTTATTGTCTCCATGAGTGTTAAAGTAACACTGTCTGTAGGTTTTATGAAATAATAATCCCTTATCTTTCCAGAGCAAATGGGTCTCCTGTAAGAAGATCACCTGCCACTGGAAGCACTGCAGGCCCCGATATAACTTCTGCTTGTATGGAGTGTTAAGGCCCTGAACCTTCTTCCCTTTCTCCAACAATCCCCTCTCTTCCTATGGTTTAGAAATCCCCACAGAGCCCACTTCTGCCTTCTCCTTTCATGAGGAAGAACCCCCAGTAAGTGCTAATCCAATAATGCCCCCGCTCAAGCATCATATTATCCCTTTGTATCCCCAGCCCTAGCCCCGCCCCCACTTCAGTCACCCAGCTTTCATAAACTCACACTCTTCCCCTCGTATACAGTCCCTCGTATACATAAGAACATAAGATATGCCATACTGAGTCAGACCAAGGTCCATTAAGCCCAGTATCCTGTTTCCAACAGTGGCCAATTCAGTTCACAAGTACCTAGCAGTTTCCCAAAAAGACACAGGTTCCACAATGCTTGTTTTGAAGCAAGCAGTAGATTTCCCTGGTCCTCTTTAATAATGTCTTATGGATCTTTCCTCCAGGAACTTGTCCAAACCTTTTTTAAACCCAGTTACACTAACAGCTTTCACCACATCCTCCCGTAACGAATCCCAGAGTTTGATTAGTGTTGCATGTAAAACTATTTTCTCTTCTTACACTTAAACGGGTGACATTGTAGCTTCATTGCATGTCCGCTAATCTTCTTATTTTTTGATAGCATAAACAATCGATCTACATTTACCCGTTCCACTCCATTCATTCATTTATAGACCTCTATCATACCTCCCCTCAGCCATCTCTTTTCCAAGTTGAAGAGCCCTAACCTTTTAAACCTCTCCTCATAGGGGTATCCTTCAATCCCCTTTACCATTTTGTTGACTCTTCTCTGTACCTTTTCTAATTCCACTATATTATTTTTAAGATACAGTGACCAGAATTTCATACAATATTCAAGGTGTGGTCGCACGATGGAACGATACAGAGGCATTATAATATCCTTTGTTTTATTCTCCATTCTTTTCCTTATGATTCCTAGCATTCTGTTTGCCTTCTTGGCTGCCGCTCCACACTGGGTGGAGGGTTTCAATGTGTTATCCATGATGATGTCTAAATCATTTTCCTGGGTGGTGGTTCCTAATATGGGACCTTGCATCATGTAACTATAGTTTGGGTTGTTCTTTCCTAGGTGCGTAACTTTGCACTTGTCCACATTAAATTTAATCTGTCATTTGAATATCCAGTTTTCCAATTTATCAAGGACCTCTTGCAATTTTTCACAATCCACTTGGGTTTTAACGACTATGAATAATTTTGTGTCATCTGCAAATTTGATTACTTCACTTGTTATTCCCATTTCCAGGTCATTTATGAATATGTTAAAAAGCAGCGGGTCCAGCACAGATCACTGGGGTACTCCACTATTCACCTTTCTCCATTGGCAAATTGGCCATTTAGCCCTTCCCTCTGCTTTCTATCTTTTAACCAGTTCCTGATCCACAATAGTACACTGCTCCTATCCCATGACTTTTTTAATTTCGCCAAGAGTCTCTCATAAGGGACCTTGTCAAAGACTTTCTGAAAATCCAGATACACTATATCGACCGACTCACCTTTGTCTACTTGCTTATTCACACTTTCAAAAAATGTAACAGATTAGTAAGACAATTCCTTCCTTGGCTAAAGCCATGTTAGCTTTCATTCATAACAGCTCTTCCGGTATTGTCCCCCAGTCAGCCACCCCTACCCCACAATACCTGGTCACCCGCTTTGTTCACTATACAATCATTATTCAGATTTATAGCATGTCCAGCAATCCTTTCAGCTTCCAATTCCCATCCCACTCTTAATATACCAACCACTAGGCATCCCTAGAATATTTCATGTCCCTTTGGAGTCCTTCATTGGGCTTTGACCAGTTACTCCTCTTGTCCCCTTCAAGAGGCATTGAAGTCACTGTCCATACTCTGGTACACGCTGCCAGCATGGCTGCTACTGCACACCATGCATTGATCATTGGCCCGTTTGATTTTGTCCTCCATACCAGTTCCCGACACCATGCTGCCACGCTCATCTTGCTTACTTGTCTGCTCTTTGCAGACATAAGGGACTTAGGTTTTTTGAACTTCTTACATACCAACATTGTAACAACCATATTACCACTTAGGCTGGGATTCTCTGCTCCAAAAGAGCAAGGGGTAAGCCAAAATTAGCACTTTAATTGCACTCCAAGGGAACCTAGTCTCTAGGCTGCCATCCCCACCAGTGACATCACTTCCTCTATTAAATCACTTTTCAATAACAATTTTAGTCTCTTGTGGTATTCTTTAATGATCTTTTTTCTCAATAATTTCTGCTTGAGTTTTGTTCCTTCTTCTACTCCAAGATACTTATATACGCCTTCCTGTTCAAGGTCCTTGATGTCACAGCCCTCAGCCAGGGAGATGTTTTCCATTTTGCTCAATTTTCCTTTAAAAAAAGTTGTCTTAACACATTTGTCAAGGCCAAATGTCATCCTGATGTCATCAGAAAAGCCTTTCACTACACAGAGTTGCTCTGCTAATTGTTGGTCGCTGGAACTGTAGAGCTTCAAATTGTCTACAAATTATAAATGGGATGTTGCTTCTGGGTTGTTATCTTCTTTAGGATTCAGGCTAAATCTCTATCTCAAAGATTTGATAAGAGTACTCATTGGATTAAACACCATACAAAACAGAAGTGGCAATAGGGAATCTCCTTGAAATATTCCTTGCTGAATCTTAATGTTAGGAATGATGGTCTGTCATATTGTCATGGTGAAATTAATGTACCCTATCAAACCAGGATTTATTTTATACATTTCAAGTCAATTTATTATCCAAGAGTGTGGGACGCTGTCTAAAGCTTTCTTATAATGAATCCGTGTTATGCTGAGATTTCTGCTGCTCTTAGCACTGGCCAGGATGACCTTATTCCACATTAACTGGTCTTTGGTTCAATATGATCCCTTCTTATTTCCTTTTTGCTCTACTGCCATGATGTTATTGGACTTGATATGATCATATATTCTGTCTGCTTCTATTGCAGTGAACAGCTTATTGATTGTAGGTCAACAAATTATTGGTCTGTAATTTTTGGGAATGTTACTTGGGTCCCCCTTTGGAAGAAGAAATGTTCTTCCTATTGTAAGCCATTGTGGTGTTAAGTCTGGCTGCTTGATCAATTGTTTTTTGCAGTTTTCCAGGCAATGGATCGTCCAGTTTGGAGCTCATTTTAACCTGCTTTCCAGCTCTTTTGTTGTTACTTCAGGTCATTCCATTGGTTTGATGTTTGCTTTTTCAAAATGCTCCCGTATGCACGGTAACCATCCCTGCATCTTAGTTGTGCTCTATAGGATTCTCATATAGATTTCTCCATACGGTTTCTGTTTCGACTTTGGTTGGTGGTGCTTTTACCATATTAATGCTCTTTCCCATTTCCCTGTAGAATTGTTTTGGGTTCTCTCTAGTTTATTTTGATATTGTTCTTTCCTGTTTTCTTCATATCTTCATAATTTTTGTGCTTCTGCTGCTACTTTCAATTTATTGTTGGACCATATAAATGTAAGGTCTTCTTCTGTTAATGCAGCATGTTTCAATTTGATGTTTTGGATCTTCCTCAATATCTTTAATGATCTTAATCCTTTTAGATACCCATCTATCAGGGATACCTCTGCACGCAGTGATTTTATTTTTCCTTCAATGCGCTTTTTCCAAGGAGGAACTGTAAGGTTTTTTTTTTCTTCTGGCCCTGCATTTTAGTTGGTAGTATTCTTTCAGTAATCATTTTAGCTCCACAGTATTGTATTCTATTTATTTCTGTGATATCAGTAAATGGTCCCTTTATACAGGTTATGGCCTCATTAATCTTATTTATCATACTTTTAACTTTAGATGTTAAATTTAACACTGGTAATCCTTCCCTTGCCTGGAACCCAGCATATTCATCTTTTTCCATTTTTAGATAAAGAAGTTTCAAGAAATGCCTACTTGAAATGGAAATAATCAAGATACTGTACAAATCCTCTTCATGTTTTATGGGCACATAAGCCTACCGCCAGTCATAAGCACTGCCTTTGTTCTGAAAACAGGGTGCGTTTATTCAGATTGACAGTCTTTAAAGTGAGCATATTAACAAAGCGTGCTGCTCTTTAGCAATATTCCCGTGAAACTACGTGGGAGTCTTCCTCCCGTTCTGGTGCCAGTATGTTTATGTTTATGTTTATTAGTCTTGATATACCGCAGTTCCAAATAGAGCACTGCGGTTTACAAAAGAAAAAATCAAATAATACACAGAGAGGCCAACCGGCCTGGAAAAGAAAAGAAATTACAATGGATGATAGGAGAGCACTCAAGACATCAAACTAGACATGGACAAAGAGAGAGAGACAAGGGAAGGAGGGGGAGAGGAGTCACACAAAGGGGGAGGGGAGGTCGAAGGCGGTGGAGAATAGATGTGTCTTAAGGTCTTTCTTGAAGGTGGGATAGTGTTGCTCAAGTCTGAGGGAAAGGGGAAGGGAGTTCCAATAAGCAGGGCCAATAAAGAAAAAGGCAGAGGAGCGTGTGGACTGTAGATGGGCACGTGATGGAGATGGAAGGTGGAGCCGGTTAATGTGAACAGAGCGAAGTGAGCGAGTGGGGGTGTGGAATTGGAGCAGGTCTGCCAAATATAAAGGAGTGTGGTTATGTAAGACTTGGTGGACCAGTGTGAGGATTTTATAACGGATGCGAAATTGCAAGGGGAGCCAATGTAGGTGAAGGAAAAGAGGAGTGACATGATCACGGAGGGAGGCGTGAAAAACAAGGTGTGCAGCAGTATTCTGAATACGTTGAAGGCGGTGAAGGTGGGAGAGAGGAAGCCCGGCTAGAACGGAGTTGCAAAAATCAATACGTGACATTACTATTACATCCGAGCCATTCCTACAAAGTCAAGGAGTCCCTCAAGGATCCTCCCTATCGTCACTTATGTTTAACATTTATATCCAACCCATCTGTAACATCATTAGATCCTTCAACGTGAGTTGCATGATTTACGCAGACGATGTCCTACTGTACCTGCCAATATCACTGGATTGCCCGGACCTCACCCCACTAACCAAGTGCTTCAATGCAATATCAGAATGGCTCCTCTCCCAAAATCTCCGCATCCAACATAAGAAAACAGAGGTCCTGTTCATCTCTAGAAATCCGGAATTTACTCCACCTAACCACTTGGAAGTAGACAACGCCAAGCTACAAGTAAAATCAGCCATACGGTATCTCGGAGTCACATTGGATCAGAACCTCAACATGAAGCAGCACATAGCAAAAACAGTAAGAGCGATCTACTTCAAGATCAGATCCCTCAGACACATACGCCCTCTACTCGAGCTGAGCGACTTCCGTACCATCTACCAAGCCCTCATCATCCCTCATTTTGATTATGCAAACGCCATCCTACAAGGACTCCCTCAGGCAACCTTACATCCCTTACAACTCGCCATGAACTGCGCTGCGCGAATCCTCTTTGGAGCACCAAGGAGAGAGCACATCACACCCCTCCTGATGCAGCTGCACTGGCTCCCCATCCAAGCCAGGATTAGCTTCAAGACCTTAGTGATATCATTCAAAGCCATCAACGGGTTATCCGCCTCTTCAATATGTGACCTCATACAACCACCCACACCCAACAGGATAAGAAGAACCTCTGCAGCCAACATGCTAGCAATACCAAAAGCTATGACAAGATGCGCCATATCAACTTCAAACAGAGCCTTCAGTCTGAGTGCCCCAAGCCTCTGGAACTCCCTACCACCACACATCAGAGCTATCCCTAACTTGAGCCAGTTTAGGAAGGCCTTAAAACACTTCCTCTTCATTAAATACCTCACAGCCTCCCCCGAACCCCAGCCACCATGTATGAGCAACACACAATAACTCCATCTCACATATTTACAGTTACCTATTTCAATGTTCCCCACATGTAGATAGTTTCCCCTGTTATCCAAGTTTACTGCTCCTGTTCATTGTAATGACCTGACTCTTGTTTATTGTCGGATACTGTTTGTTCTATGTAAACCGCGCTGATCGCAAATAGTGCGGTATATAAGAAATGTAAATAAATAAAAATAAAATAAATAGAAGAAGGGTGGAGAGGGCTTCAGGGGTGAGAAAAGGGCGAATAGAGCGTATATGTCGGAGAAAGAAGAAGGAAGTCTTTGTAATATGGGAAATGTGGGCACGGAAGGAAAGGTCAGAATCAAAAATTACACCTAGGTAACGGAAGCTTGTAACAAGGGGAATTGGTGAACCTGAAAAGGAGGGAGTAATCAGAGAAGAAGGGCTGCCGTGAATGAACCAGATAGCTACTGTTTTCGCAAGATTGAGGTGCAAGCAGTTTAGAGTGAGCCAGTTAGCAATAGCTGATAGACAGGAGTTCAGTGGGGTAAGATCCGGGTGAAGGGGAGAGGTGTGATGTAGAAGGAGCAGATCATCTGCATAATAGAATGCTGAGATCATAAACTGCTGAACTAGAAGTGCCAGTGGGGCTAGGAATAAGTTGAAAAGAAGAGGTGCTAGGACAGATCCTTGAGGGACACCACAGGGCAGAGGGAAAGAGTCAGAAGGAGTGGGTGGGGCAGATGAGACTACTGTGCATGAATGGGAGGAGAGAAAGGAGTGGAGCCAGTGGTAGACCGTACCATGGAGACCAGCTTCACGTAAACGAGACAGAAGGAGGGAGTGATCCACTAAATCAAAGGCTGCCGAGAGGTCTAGGGACAACGCCACTGTGATGGCGAAGATGGTCAGATTCCCATGGAAATAGAGGGAATACAGGAAATTTCCCCTAGGCAGAGGGAAAAAGAAAAAAAGGCTCACTTTAAAACCAAAGTCAGCATTGAAAAAAACAGTCAGTCAGAACTTGCTGGGCAGAAGCCACGCCCCAGGTCCATAATAGCTAAGGGTGCTGATACAACTCAGCTGGGGGCGGGGTGGAAGGAGAGCAGCAAGTCACATGCTTATAAACCCATGAGGGCAGAGAAAGTTAGTTCACGGCAGAGATCAGATGAGAGTTCATGGAGGAGTTCACGGAAGGATTCACTGAGGAGTGCACTGAGGAGCTCAGGACAGAGCTCAGCGTTGAACTCAGAGGATAGCTCAAGGAGTGCAGCTGGAAGGAAAGGAGCTGCCAGCATTACACACTTCCCAGGAGAGGAAGGGAGACTGACCCCATTCTCAGAGGAACAGGCTGAAGAGAAACCTTGTTCAGGTCAGGAGCTGTATTCCTGGAGGGGAGATAATCAGGCTGCAGATATCCTGAAACCATATGGCTTCAGCAAGAGCAGAGAGCCATTCTTGAAAGGACGTCTCAGAGGTAAAACTGATTATCTTAACAAAGCCAAGTCTCAGGAAGACATAATAGCCAGCAAGCTTTATGCATTGAGCCAGAAGCCAGCATATGGAAAAGTTTTTAACCATGAAAGAGCTAATGTGTTAGAGCTACTACAAAGTTTATTACAGAACCAGGAAGTAATTGAGAAGCAGAGGTATTCTGTTCCCCGAGCAGAAGCACAGGTGTCTGCTGATGAGGACTCAGACCTCTCCGGTTCTATGTGTGAATCAATGGAGATTGAAGAAGAGGTTCCATTAACTGATCCAGAGATTTGTATGGAATGTGATTTGTCACAGGTAGTCAAGTAAAGAACTGTCTTTTGCATCTGCTACAGAAAGGTACAGTTTGTTTGGATTACCTAACCTTTTTAGAGCCAGAAGAGTTTTAATTAGAGTGTTTGCTATGCTGAGTGAGACGTAAGAATGCCTAAGGTTTTAAAGTCTCATGTGCTGTAATTAAGAACCAGGAACAAGCTCTGAAAGTTTGTACAAAGAAAAAAGTTTATTCTGTGAGAAGAGTTTTTGCATTTACCTTGAATAAGAAAAAGGAACATTTGTGTTTGAGCATTTTTGAGAAAAAGCCTTATTTGCCAGAAGAAGGATTTTTTCTAATGCTGAAGAAAGCTGTTTTGATTTTCTTATCTTGTATTTTGTTACTTCAAGTTTTCATGTAATGCCAAGCTTCATATTGAAGTTCTCTATGCCAAGGGAGGCTTAAAAATAAAAAAATATTCCTGTTTGCTTTCAACTCGGCTCCAGCTTATTCAGCTACACAACTACAGGTGCTTTGAACTACGACTCCCAGGAGCCTTTGCACTGGGTAGTCTCTTGAAAGTGATTATCACACCTTATCCGACGTCAGGCAACTGCCTAGGCGGACGACGGGGCGTGACAGGTGGCGTAGTATTGAGGATTAAGCCTTGGCCACGTGATCCCCAAACTTTGGAGTACAAAAAGTTGTCAAAAGAAAGAAAGAAGAAAGAAGAAAATTTTTTTTTTTCTTTTTGGAACTCTGAAAGCAAGCTGCAGCTGGAGGTGTGATCAACAGCGGAGGACCGGTGGAGCAGTTCCTGAAGCCGTGCCTGCTGTGTGATAAGCGTGAGTCTACCCTGGATTAAGGTAATAAAGTATTCACACGGGATACATAAGGATACTAAAGCCGGGTGGGACCACAGCAGTGCAGCAGGGTCAGAGGAGTGAGGGCCTGGTAACTAGGAGGCCGCACTTGGTGTTTCTCTGTGTTCTTTCATTTCAGGTGGAAACTCAGCATGGATCAGCAAGCGCTGCTACGCTGCTTCGCTGACCATTTTCAGCGCCAACAAGACATGTCGGCTAAAACGCTGGACCAGATAGCAGGACTGCTACAAGTCCAACAGAAGCCCCTGTTGGAGAAGCTAGATGGATGGCTGGGCCTGCAGAGACCGACGGAGGACACAGCAAAGACAGTGACATCACATTTGGGTGATATGCTAGGAATGAGCATGAGTAGTACTGGACCTTTTGCCTTTGGACAATTAACAAAGGATGATAACGTAGATGATTTCATGGCTGCTTTTGAGAGGGTTGCTCTATTGTCCGGGTGGGATAAAAAGCAGTGGGCCATACGCCTAGCCGCTTCATTAACAGGAGAAGCGCTAGCGGCGTATAGGGCCATGCCAGTGGAAGTAGCCACAGAGTATGAAGAGGTAAAGAAGGCGATTAGGGACCGTCTTGGGCTAAGTCCCGTGGTCTATCGCCACCTTTTAAGAAGCGCCAGGTTAAAGCCCGGTGAAACACCGAGAGCGCTATGTCAGCGGCTAAAAAGCTTAGTCATAAAGTGGCTATTGCCTGAGACACAGACAAAAGAGTCTTTACTAGACCAAATTATATTGGAACAGTTTATGGAAGCAGTTCCTTCTGAAATGAGATCCTTCCTGATCTTGCAAGACTGCAGAACCACAGAGGCAGTGACTGCATTGGCCGAGCGATACCTGGAGGCCAGTGTGGTAAGCCAAGTAAAAGTGGGTGGTCTGTCTTCTACAGTCAAGGTGGCATCAGGAAGGAAAGAAAATAGTGTATGGAAGGAGGGTGTAAAAACAATGTCATTGGCTAAACATGATTATATGAATAGAAAGTGTTATGCATGTGGTGAGGAAGGCCATATCAAGAGAAACTGCAAGGCTAAGACAGCATTTATGACATCTCGCTCTGAGGAGAGTGGAGAGGGTTTTCTCCTTGAGGTAGAGGTCAAGGGTGTTCCAGTGGAAGCTTTATTGGACTCCGGAGCGGACCAGTCCATGATTTCGCAGAAATTGTGGAAAATAATATCATCGCGGATTGGTCCGACTCTCGAGCCTCAAGGAAGATCCATTAAGATCAAATGCATTCATGGTGCAGCCTCAACGTACCCCATATATGAAGTAAGTGTAAAAGGCTTAGGGGTTAAGCGCCAGGTACCTGTTGCAGTAGTCCCCAGACTCCCGCAAGCACTAGTTCTGGGAAGAGATTGGCCACAGTTCAGGTGAGGGATGGCAGAAGGTCTTCAAGGTAAGACACAAAAAGCGTCCACGCTAACACCACTTAGAGCCAAGACAAAGAGCTCATCAGGGGATTCACCTCATTTGGAGGGTGGGAGAGCACCCCGGGTGAAAGAGAGTGAGGGAAAACATGTCCCACCTATACGTGTAGGGAGTACTAAGGTCAACCCAGTTCCTCAGCCATTATTTGGAACCCCACAGCGGCAGGCAAAAGGCGAGGTAGCTAGGAAGGAGGAACTTTCCTGGTCCCAACAGCAGGAGGTATTAGGGCTATTAGGGAAGTACCCGATATCTCGGCTACCTTTTCATGATAAGTTATTGACTCCTCTGAGAGAGGAGGAGAAAAAGAAAAAGCCTGAGAAATATAGAAAGAGACGAAATACGTCTCGCCATAACCCTAAACTGATAGCTGGTCAGGAGTTATCTTTGGTTCCGGCCGAGCTAAGGGAAAAATTTCTAACCTTTTCTGATGAGCAGCGGACGGATCCCGCTCTCGAGAAGGCATTTGAGGTAGTTCCCACTGTGTTTAAAAGGTCAGAACCTTGGTACAAGTTAGCTAGGGATAAGGTGGGCTCGTATGAGTCACCGTATGGACGGATCCCTCATGGTATCCGCGATCAGTTAAGAAAACAGTGGGTAAGACCAGGTATAGAAGAGGTAGGTATACCCCACCTCATGAGGGACTGTAAAGGACCGCTATGCCGTACCTCACAGGTAGTTGAAGTAAATAGGGCAGCCGGCCAGTGGTACCGGAAGACCTGCGCTGACAGGCCTGCACAGCCTTGTCAGTTTAAAGCAGGGGAAAAAGTAATCGCAGTGATAACTGGTCCTAGTCCAAAAGGGGAGAATAGCTGGAAGGGACCCTACCATGGGATAAGACAGGTAAACCCTACATCCTATTCCGTACAAGACAGAAGGGGGCATTCGCAAATTTACCCCAGTAATGTCCTACGCCCTTGGCACGAGCGGACAGCCGTGGCCAGATTAGCTACAGTACAGGACAAAACAGATAAAACTTCGAATAAACATGAGGCCCTTGGTAATATTACGTACTGTGCTGAAGAAAAAACGCCAGCACGTAATAGCTTAAGTGGGGGGATATGTGATGGCGAAGATGGTCAGATTCCCATGGAAATAGAGGGAATACAGGAAATTTCCCCTAGGCAGAGGGAAAAAGAAAAAAGGCTCACTTTAAAACCAAAGTCAGCATTGAAAAAAACAGTCAGTCAGAACTTGCTGGGCAGAAGCCACGCCCCAGGTCCATAATAGCTAAGGGTGCTGATACAACTCAGCTGGGGGCGGGGTGGAAGGAGAGCAGCAAGTCACATGCTTATAAACCCATGAGGGCAGAGAAAGTTAGTTCACGGCAGAGATCAGATGAGAGTTCATGGAGGAGTTCACGGAAGGATTCACTGAGGAGTGCACTGAGGAGCTCAGGACGGAGCTCAGCGTTGAACTCAGAGGATAGCTCAAGGAGTGCAGCTGGAAGGAAAGGAGCTGCCAGCATTACACACTTCCCAGGAGAGGAAGGGAGACTGACCCCATTCTCAGAGGAACAGGCTGAAGAGAAACCTTGTTCAGGTCAGGAGCTGTATTCCTGGAGGGGAGATAATCAGGCTGCAGATATCCTGAAACCATATGGCTTCAGCAAGAGCAGAGAGCCATTCTTGAAAGGACGTCTCAGAGGTAAAACTGATTATCTTAACAAAGCCAAGTCTCAGGAAGACATAATAGCCAGCAAGCTTTATGCATTGAGCCAGAAGGCAGCATATGGAAAAGTTTTTAACCATGAAAGAGCTAATGTGTTAGAGCTACTACAAAGTTTATTACAGAACCAGGAAGTAATTGAGAAGCAGAGGTATTCTGTTCCCCGAGCAGAAGCACAGGTGTCTGCTGATGAGGACTCAGACCTCTCCGGTTCTATGTGTGAATCAATGGAGATTGAAGAAGAGGTTCCATTAACTGATCCAGAGATTTGTATGGAATGTGATTTGTCACAGGTAGTCAAGTAAAGAACTGTCTTTTGCATCTGCTACAGAAAGGTACAGTTTGGATTACCTAACCTTTTTAGAGCCAGAAGAGTTTTAATTAGAGTGTTTGCTGTGCTGAGTGAGACGTAAGAATGCCTAAGGTTTTAAAGTCTCATGTGCTCTAATTAAGAACCAGGAACAAGCTCTGAAAGTTTGTACAAAGAAAAAAGTTTATTCTGTGAGAAGAGTTTTTGCATTTACCTTGAATAAGAAAAAGGAACATTTGTGTTTGAGCATTTTTGAGAAAAAGCCTTATTTGCCAGAAGAAGGATTTTTTCTAATGCTGAAGAAAGCTGTTTTGATTTTCTTATCTTGTATTTTGTTACTTCAAGTTTTCATGTAATGCCAAGCTTCATATTGAAGTTCTCTATGCCAAGGGAGGCTTAAAAATAAAAAAATATTCCTGTTTGCTTTCAACTCGGCTCCAGCTTATTCAGCTACACAACTACAGGTGCTTTGAACTACGACTCCCAGGAGCCTTTGCACTGGGTAGTCTCTTGAAAGTGATTATCACACCTTATCCGACGTCAGGCAACTGCCTAGGTGGACGACGGGGCGTGACACCACCGAGAGGTCACCACGATCGTGAGCTACGTGGAGTTCATTAAGGAAACCCAAAAGGACAGTTTCTACACTGTGACCCTGTCTGAAACCGGATTGGCGGGGGTGAAGGAAGTGGATTGAGTCAAGGTGTTGTGAGAGTTGCGTGAAAACTGTTTTCTCTAGGATCTTGGAAAGGAAGGGAAGGTTGGAAACGGGGCGATAGTGAGCGGGAGTCAGAGGATCAAGAGAGGGCTTTTTTAGGATAGGACGGATAAGAGCGTGTTTCCAGGGTTGGGGAAAGACACCCGTGGAAAGACTGGTGTTGACCATGGTGAGAATGGGAGGAATAAGGGCGAGGGAAGGAGCAAGAAGCCAGGTGGAAGGAATTGGGTCAAGGGAGCAGAATGTTTTATTGGAGGAGGATATTAGTCCTAGAAGTTCGGATGTAGAGATGGGATGAAAAGATGCCCAGGTATGAGAGAGTTGGAATGTTGAGGGGGGGGGGGGAATAGGAGGAGGAGAAGAAATAGGCGGGGGACAATGAGGCAAAGATTTTCGTAAGTCCAGGACTTTATTACTAAAGAAGGATGCAAGTTGAGAAGGAGGAGGAAGCGACGGGGGTAAAGTGGGGACAGAGCGGGATTGCAAGGACGTGAGAGACCGAAGGACGGTGTATAAGTGACGAGTCTGATTAGGTGCGGAGGAAATAGCAGTGGAGAAATAGGATTGTTTGGCTGCATGGACTTGTGCACGGTAGTGGGCATAGTGGGTTTTGAAATTAAGCAAGGTAGGAGGGGAGGGTGTTTTCCGCCAAAGGCGCTCTGAGTGACGAAGGTGAGTTCGGAGGAGACGGAGACCAGCATGGAACCATGGTTGAGAGGGGCGATGGGACGGGGGATGTGGCTGAAGGGGAGCTAGGTGATCGAGAGCAGTAGAGAGGCAAGAAAACCAAGTAGAAGCCTGTGAGGTTGAAGAGAGGGATGGGAAGTCTGAGGGCAGGAGATCTGAAGCGGTTGGAAAGCTCTGAAGGGTGAGGGGGGTAATACGGCGAGACAAGCGCTGTATGGGAGGAGGGGATGAGAGAGGAGCCTGGGAAGGTGCAGTGGGTGAGGGCAAGGAGCAATTAAAAGTCAGACAGAAGTGATCGGTCCAGGGTAGGGGGATAGCCTGCAAAGACTGTATGTGTGAGGAGAGAGAAAGTGAAGAAAGAACAAGGTCAAGGGTATGACCTGCTGTGTGGGTGGGGAAAGAGACGTGCTGATGAAGAGACAGATCGTTCATGAGTGAGACAAAGGAGAGGGCCCTAGAAGAAGCTGGGGAGTCTAGATGGAGATTAAAATCTCCTGTAATGAGTAGGTGGGGGAAAAGCAATGATAAGTCAGAGATGGATAAGAGAAGAGAGTCCCAAAGATCTGAACGGAGGTTGGGAGGGGAGTAAACAAGAAGTATGTGAAGAGGAGACGGAGTCTGGAGATGAATGAGCAGGGCCTCAGGATAGTGGAGGGCAGAAGAGGAGATCTGTGAAAGAGAAATAGAGGCACGATAAATGAGAGCCACTCCGCCGCCTGTGCGACCTATGCGGGGAGTAGAGATAGCAGAGAAATCAGGAGGGAGACAACGAGCCAAGAGAGAATCTTCCCCTTCCTTTAGCCAAGTTTCTGTAAGGAGAAGAAGGTCCAGGGATTCGCGTCCAGTAGGAGGAGGTGCTGCAATATCACATTTTTAGTCGCAATATTGCAGCACCTCCTCTAGCAGCATGGGTGGTGGACTCCTGTGCAGCCTCGAGGAAATGTTGGACCTTTCCCCTATCTGCCATTACCCCATGGAACTCCCCAATGAAGATCTTATCACAGGGCAATATTGTGAGTTCTGTCCACATTCTGCCCACTTGGATCTAACACAGCAAAGGGCCTATCACCAGTAAACAAAGTGCCCACTGATACAGAGGGAGGCTAATATGTGTCATATAGCTGAGAGACAGTCTGAAGAAGCTGATTAGTGTGTATGCTGGCTGCTGTCCGCTCAATGGATGCCTTAACATGCCTATGAGCTGCTGAGGCAGAAGTGAACCGGTCCACAACCCCAAAAAGAGAAGCTCATGGCTCTGAGGGAAAGGTTCCATTGCCAGACAGATAAAATGAAATGTTTGTAACAGAGCAGAGGCAGTACAAGGATATGAGGCACCCTAGATGAACCTCATTCCTGCCATCTCCACTGCTCCCATCTCATCCCCATTGCTGCAGGAAGTTTGCATTGGGGATGGAAGTAGGAACAGCGACGCATTGCCAGAGTTTATAGTAAGTGCTGTGTCACTCTTTACAGGTAATGGGCACCATTGCAGATCCTGGACAGGGGTGGCAATGGATGCCCTTGTGATGAGAAGAGTATGGCTGAGTCCATGGAATTGGAAGAAAATCAGACATTTACCTTTAAAGAAAGAGACAGGCTAGGAATCAGTAGCTCTCAAACTGCAGGCAGAGAAAAAAAACATGCAGCTACTGAGGACAGGACACACCCAAGCTCTGCTAATCTAAGGGCATGCTTGGAAACTAATGAGAGACACCTGGGGGAAGGGCAGTGCACGGTAGTTCAGAGACACTCTTATAAACCCAGGGAAACAGAAGGAGGTCAGTCTCAGACTCAGCCTGAGAAGGGCAGCACCACGGGAAGAGAGTCTCAGACTCAGCTTGAAAGGGGCAGCACTACGAGAAGGCAGCACATGAAGCAACACCCTGGAAAGGGAGAGACAGGGAAGCAGCACGCTGGAGAATTCAGTGGTGAGAGAAGCACCAGAGAAAGGCCCAGAGAGTTCACTGTGGAGGAGAACGGTGGAGACTTCCGGGGGATTCTCAGAGGTGAAAGCCCTAGTCAGAAAGAAAGCCAGGATTGCAAGGAAACTGCAATTGGTTTTAAAACTAGGAGAGCTGTGCCAGAGAGAAGTGCTGATAAGAGTCAGGCTGCAGTGCCAACCATTCCTGAACCAGCTAAACAGCTGCAACTTCCAAAAAGGTGCATGAATAAAAGGGTAGCCAAATGTGCCGTGAGCCAGTTAGAGGCATTGTGTCGTTTGATGCAAGAGAAGAATCTCCACGTTCCTGGTGGAAACCCTGTGCATGGGGAAAAGCCTCAGTGGAGAAAGGTTCTGGAACTTTTAGAGAATATTAAGCCTGAAGTTTTTCATGTTGGCTTAAAGCCAGATGTACCGGACACAAGTCCTGAGGAAATGCAGATAGACTATTATGAATCTGATGAGGGGTCTGAAGATTCAGTAATGGATTGTTCTCTGTGCCAGAAGGCAGAATAAAAAGTTCTTGGATAAAAGAAGGGAAAAGCTTATAACCTGAATGTCCTAGAAGGCAGTGTGAAAAACAGGGAGAAATGTGTTTAGCCAGGAATGCTAAAGAACCCTGTTGCTGAAGAAAGGATATTTCTTTTGGGTTTGAAGAGAAGAGAAACCTTGCTTGATTGCTGAATGATTTGAAAAGCAGCGACACATGTTAAAAAGCTACATAAAGCAGTTTCATTGTTTGGTAAAAAGGTCTATGGATTATTGTTTGGAGAAAGAATCCTGTTTGTTTTGCATTGAGCCTTAATGCTCTTTAGAAAAAGAAATAAATTCCTGTGTTTTGCCTTGTAAACCCTCGGTCTCCACACTACTTGTTTTTTTCTAAACAACACAACTACAAATCCCAGCAGCCCCGGCGCTGGATGAGGAAGAAAACTCTTTGATTAAAGGACTAACAAGTGCAGCCCTCGGCTTATAGGATGTTGCCTGGGCCAGGGGCCTCCACACCCTCTAGGCGACTGTCTAGTTCACCTGATGATAGCACCAACTTTGTAAGAGGGAAAAATAGAGCTGCCTGAGTGAGCACAACACTGGTGATTCTCTGCTACTGAACTTTATGCACAAGAGAAGCCAGTTTTCAAACAGAAGGCATCCACTTAAATGGATTGTGAAAACCCAGCTGCTATTATATTTTTTGGACTTTACCCAGAACTTTGGGTATCGGCAGATAAAACATGTTTTAAATAAATAAATAAATAAACGCATATGTATACAAAACCTAAAGTTCGTTTAGGGACGTTAGTTATTCAGAAGCAATCAAAATATTTATTGTGTTAAGTTTTGTGAGTAGTCATGTTTTTGTTCAGTTTTGGCACTATACAATCCCAAGAGAAATCTACTGTAAATGGATGAAATACCTGTGGTGGTGTGGCCACTGCAGTTGCTAGGGAACTGCATTTTGGAGGGCTGACAGCAGCTCTGAACCAGGGAGGAAGAAAAGTCCTGCCAGACACTTCAGTTAAAAAAACAAAACCAGGGACTGTGGGTCGTGGCAATAGGGACTAACCAGGCAGCTGAGGAGAGGGACCCAGGGCACTGTAGATGGCCACTATTGCGGTTATGCCAGGGACAAGGAGACCCAAATTAGAAGTGGCATGTTTGGAGCCATAGGACTGAGGCCTAAATTGAGTGGGCATGGGTGGCACTGAAGCCAGGATGGAAGAGGCACAGAGGTTCATGTGTAATTTAAAAATAATCCCAAACCCAGCCACAATTCACGGCTGTAGTTAAGAGGCTATGCATTGGTATTACCCGCAAGTGTGTGTGTATGGGGGGGGGGGACATGTAAGGTACGCCTTCAAAGCACATATGTGCACGTGATGCACGGTTGCTACTGCTGCATGACTGACATGCCTAGCACAGCAGTGCCTTCCTATTGTGCCCATGCCCCTGTATTTAATGTGTCCACTCCACCCCTGCCCCGATGGAAACACATATTGGCCACATGTTAGTTCTATGTTTATTACAGCACTTTAGTAAACATGCCCCGCTGTGTAGTAATACTGTACAAAATCCTGCCAATGGACAATCAGAAGCTTACCATATCATATCAGCACCAATCCTACCTATGAAAAGTCAGCATTGCAAATATTCTGGAATACCAATGGACCTCCAGATGACAAAAGAAAACAGCCGGACTGCTACAGATCACAGAATTTCTCACCTCAGTTCCACATAGAAAAAACAGACTGCTACTTATAAAGAAGTAAGAAATGACAAATTACAAACTAATATGCAGAGAAAACATTAAACAGAAAACCCCAAAAAACAGATTCTGTGTGCAATAAAACACCGAAGAAAAAAAATACAGATTTTCACTTCCTTATGTACTGTACAAAATATAAAGAAATCTCTAAAACCTGGCAAATATTTTGGGTACATTTGTTTCTGGATTATTTTATTTTTACAACTGAGCTGGTCTTGGTCTGTTTTCACTACTTCTCCTTGTTGGCTATCTCCCAAATCCTTTTTCAAGTTCTCATTTACATTTTCTGTTTCTTTACTCCGTCGTTTTAACTTCCGCACCTACATCTATCTCTGATGTTGATCTTTTAGGTTCATCTTTTTCCTCATTTCTCTTACCTAACTATAGTTAGATTTCATTCATCTTTCTCCCCCTCTAGTCTTCAATCTCCCTCTTTTCACCTTTTAGCTAAGTAGGAAATTTACATTTCCTAATCTTATTTCCCGAGTCCCCCCTTTCCCCACCTGTCTCATTCCTTCCTTAGCCTCCTATTCTCCCCTCCCCCCCCCCACTTCATGTTATCACTTTTAAGTCCCTACATCTCTACCTGCTGAACTCATTTACTCCCCCAGCTCCTTCTCTGTTACTCATCCACTCTCACTTTCTTATGTGTTACCCTCTAATCATAAGAACATAAGAGATGCCATACTGGGTCACACCAGGGTCCATGAAGCCCAGTATCCTGTTTCCAACAGTGGCCAATCCAGAATACAAGTACCTGTCAGTTTCCCAAAAATTACACAGGTTCCATGCTGCTTACCTCATGGGCAAGCAGTAGATTTACCCGGTCCTCTTTAATGATGCTTTATGGATGAAAGTGCTAGTTATTTAAATGTGCTGAGGTTTACTTTACAATATCAGTCGATGTATTTAAATCCCATTGAAGCACAATGGCAGGGGATACCTCGATTGGCTAGAGGTCCTAGATGGACATTAGTGGGTAGGTCTCCTAGATTAGAAATTGCTACCCATTCCAAATTATTAGTATCTTTTTTAGTTTTGGTCTCATGCTGATATGTTAATTAATCTGATGTTCTAGGAGGGCTTATACATGTGATTTAATCCATCAATTTGGTATGAGTTTTTTTTGCATTTTGTTTACAGTCGGTGGAAGTGCTGACACATGTAAAATTTGTTTATTTAGACAGTTTTGTATACCACCTTATCCTTCAATCAAAGTGATCACAACACAATTGGGGGATACATTTATCACAAGGGGATATGAGACACATACACTAATACTTACAGGGAACATGGGCTATGGTGGGTTAAGTGGCTTGCCCAAGACCACAAGGAGCACCTGTAGGACTAGAAACCCCAGTCCTTTTAGCCCAAGGTTGCTGTCCTCTAGTGGGATTTGAACCCCTGACCTTCTGGCCTGAGGTATCTTGCCCTAACCACTAGGCCACTCCTCCTGATATACATTTGTGGGGCCACAATTAGGCACTTGTGTGTTCACACCAGTACTTTACTGTAAGTTTTTTCTTTTTTCATTTTTATTTATGTGCACTGTTTTTGGTATATATTTAAGTGGAGTTTTTCTTCTAATTCAGATCTTAGTATATTCTTTTAACAATTATGTATTTATTTATTTATAATCTTCATTTTTATAATATATGTGTCTGTCTAATAACATACGTTTTATGGAGAGTTCCATTCAGTGTCATTACTGTCTCTATATTATGATCTCAAATGGTTCCCCCCTTTTTCCATATGATATTGAGAGTTAGTTCCCACTCTTGTGATTATTACTTATCACCTTTTGATTACATACCCTGATTGTATTTAAGAGTTATTTTTGTGGTAACATTATCTTCAAATGGGCTTCTTTCTATGAGCCCAGTTCAGCAAGGGGCACTTCTGGGCCATCTGGACGGCCCCGAGCAGGACGGACCCATTAGGACCCGATTCTGCACCACGGGATCAAGATGCTCCCGTGGATGCAGGTCAGGCCCAGAGATGGCATGACTTGCCCCTACAGTCAGCCAGGGGATGTCCTCACCACCTCCTAGCCAGCCCACCGCATTGCTGTCCCCATTTACACCACTGCGTAACCTCCGACAGGGCCAGCCAGGGCCCAGTCTGGGCAGTGGGAACTCACAGTATCTGCTGTTGATGTGTCGGGGGTCTGACTGGCCGATCCGGGGGGAGGGGGCGGCCAGAGCTTATTCTGCCTTTGAAGTAGAATAGTCTGGCCGTCACACACAATCCCCCCTAAGTGCATAACTTTGCACTGTTCACATTAAATTTCATCTGCCATTTGGACGTCCAGTCTCCCAATTTATCAAGGTCCACTTGCAACTTTTCAGAATCCTATTGCATTTTAACAACTTTGAATAATTTTGTGTCATTTGCAAATATGATCACCTTACTCATTACTCCCATTTCTAGGTCATTTATAGTGGCGTGCACAGACCCTGGGGCACTCCACTATTCATCTTTCTCCATTGAGAAAACTAGCCATTTAGTCAGACTTTATGTTTTCTATCTTTTAACTAGTTCCTGATCCACAGTAGTACACTGCTTCCTATCCCATGACTTTTTAATTTCTCCAAGAGTCTCTCAGGAGGGACTTTGTCAAAGGCTTTCTAAAAAA
Source organism: Ichthyophis bannanicus (assembly GCA_033557465.1). Lineage (NCBI taxonomy): Eukaryota > Metazoa > Chordata > Amphibia > Gymnophiona > Ichthyophiidae > Ichthyophis > Ichthyophis bannanicus. The sequence continues at coordinate 1,174,025,358 of CM066031.1, forward strand.
TGCAGATATACTATAGAGATCATTTCTTAATACAAATAGGCCATTTGGACATGCGTGGGAGATGTTTTTCTCATGAAAATGTCTACAACTGTATTCTGAAACCCTGTGCCCATACACATCCACAGCACTAGCACAGAGATCTCAGAACATGCCTGGGAGAGTCAGAACGGGGGTTGTGGTCAGTCGCAGAGATTTATAAAGCATATTCAGGAAAGGCCTGTGAACATTTTCTGTGTTCCTTGCAGATGTGCTCATTATTCCTGGAATAAGGCCAGTACTTTGAAATATTTCTCCTGTGCTTGTATAAAGGTAGCGACAAGTATGCTTCAAACTTGTGTGACTGCAGTCTGTAAAACACAGCTAGATGCATGCATAATGAACAGAAATCAGGGGCGAGAGAATCTTGTAAGCTAATCGGCATTAATAACTACCGCTAAAGACATTTGAAAACCAGCAATAGTGAATATGGTGGCTATGCTGACAGTTGCTGTTTGTGCTAAATGAGCTAATCTGGGGGACTCTGGCATGTCTTTTGTAATGTAAAATGGGACTGTTGATGTTAGAAGTGTGAGTGAGTCTGCCACAGGAGTTTATTTGAGTAAGAGAGGGGGATCAGATATGTAGTCTTGGCATGCCATGCTTTTATTTATTTATTTTTAATGCCATCAAGTCAGTGTTGACTCATAGTGACCCAGCTACCTCTGGGTTTTCTTGGCAATGTATCACTGGAAGTAGATTACCAGCCTTTTCTTCTGAGGCAATGGAGGGTAAAGTGACTTGCCCAAAGTCACAAGGAGTGCCAGTGGGAATTGAACCCTTGATCTTCTGGGTATTAGGCAGTTGCTCTAACCACTAGTCTACTCCTCCACTCTGCATATTTTATGGTATATCACCTTTTATTTAAAAGTGCTGAGCATCTGTTTCTCAGAATTATGTCTGTTGTGACAGCACGTGAGAGTGTGTGTGTGTGTGATTTGAGGGTTGCACGGGGGGATCTGGTTTGCTGATCTGCATATCAGGGAGGAGAGCCAGGCACTGGGAGACATGACTGATGTAGTGCCTAGAGTCCCCAGATTGTGCCATGCAGTATGACACACTCAGGGCATACATTTATGGCTCAGCAATCGTATGCATCCTTTGGGGAATTGTTAGTTATTGTTGTTTTTTGTGCATATGATGAGGGCCCATCCTGAGCATTTTTAAAGGTGTATGTAGAGCTGACCTATGCAGGCCTCACTGAAGCCTTTTTATGATGCCAAGTACCATTTGATGCAAGGTATATTCTGTCATACATGTTCATATTTACCTTCTCTTATACTATCTTAGACTGTGCTGGGATTACCTAGCGCTGTTCTGGGCATGTAAGGGACTAGGATATAGTCTAGTTTGTATCAGCATGCATTTATCATCGGTATTTATATCTTGTATGCATCTGTGAACTACTGTCAGTTAGCATAGCAGCTTATGAGATGCATGTTTTTACAGCGGAGACATGGCCAGCTCAGAGACAGGCATGATCGGGGATGGCAAACTTTACAGAATACGGTGAGCATGGGCATGTTGAAAATCTGATCACCATTTGCCTGTATCTCCCACTATTGATGGAGACGTATTTCTCTGCTTTATTCTATGGACTGTGCCTATATTCATGTGCAGGCCTCACGCCGGATACATGCATGGGCCTGCTGCAGCATGTTGGACATGCCGTGCAGGGCCCATCTATTATCCTGATACCAGAAACATGGGCACGTCTAAACCTGTGTTTCCAGAATTGGGTGGGAATCATGCCTGTGCCCGATTTAAACATCTCTGCCACAGCAAGACGTCCTATACAGAATTGGCCTCCACATCAACTGGTTCACCTTTATCTACCTATTTAATCACACCTTCAAAAAAATATAAGAGATCAGTAAGACAAGACTCCTATTCCCAATCTCTCACATTTTCTTCAAAGAACTGCCCCCTTCCTTTATCTCTCACCTTATCCATGCCTTCTGCCCCTTTCAACTGCTCCCAAATCTTCCAGGTTTTACAAATCATCTCCCCTCCCCAGATTTCTTCACTTACTCACAGACCTACTCGTACTCATTACCCAATTACCTAGTTCCTGTTGCCCGCCTAATCCCTGCTCTGTTTCTCACTCCTCACTATGTCACCAGAGAATCCCCAAGTCACCACTCTTCCATCCTACTAAATCTCTGAGTTCCCACTCACAATCCCAACCACTTACACTCCGCAAACCCAGCTAATCTTAGCGTCTGTCCTCTTCTGCTCTATCAGTCAATCCTAGAGTCTCTGCCTAAGGATGTGTCTTTGTTCTCTCATATCACCATGTTCACAGTATCTGTCCTCCTGCTTCTTTCTCTCCATTCCCCAGCATCTATTGCCCCTGCTGCTGCTCTATACCACCTTTTCCCCTTCGCTAGCTTCTGGCTATCCCTCTGTCTGCAGTATTCATTTACCCTACCCTATCCTCCTCCTTACCCTAGCATTCTCTGCCTCTCTCTTTCCATCTTCCCCTGCATGTGCCCCCATTCCTCCCAGTCCACAGCAGTAACACAGCTGCTAGTCCTCTCCTTCCCCCAGGCACCAGCATCATTGCCCTCTTTTCCTTCTCCCAGCCCCCAGCATCAGCATCAGTGCCCCAATGCTTTCCCAGTGCTAGCATCAGCTTCCCCTCATAAACACGTTCTCCCTGTGCCAGCATCAGCTCCTCCCACACCCACACACGCACACACATGTGCACGCACTTTCTCCCAATGCCAGCGTCAGCTTCCCTCCTTTTCCTAGCGTCAGAATCCAGCCCCCTTTCTCCCAGGCTAACTGGCTAAACCATTTTGAATATGTCTCCCATATTTTGTGCTGATGCGCAGCCTACACAGAATGGGTACAAATTGCTAAGAAAGACATTTTTGGCCTTATTTTGGAAGCATTATTCATAATTTCCATGTAGAAACAGAAATTTTAGAAAGGACTAAATATACACATTTGTGTCCATAATACAATATGCAGAAACTACAAGGGGATATGTCAGCAGGTCAAAAATCTATACTTGTACTCCCCATTTCATATAGGGAATGCATGTCTATGATTGAAATTGCCCATTTCAGGATTTGCAGATGCTGCTTGGCATGTGCAGGTTTTTTCCCCAGTTTTTACAGGAGGGATTAATGGGCTTTCATTCTTAATCCCCTGTTGTTTATTTACCTCTCCAAATTGAAAATTAATAAGGATAGTGGCCTCTCTAATTAGTTGGCAGCATTTATACATGTAAATTTGAAAAAATACCATCTTGGACATGCAACTTATATGTGTAAATTGCAGAATCCAACTTACAAATGTAAGATGTACACTGCCAGTTTACATGTGAAAGTTGTCATGTTTCTTCCATTGATTTTTCCCACATATAGCTTTGCAAAATGGGTCCTCCAGCTCCCCATATCGGCAAATACATGTGCACTCCTGCATTGTTTCAGAACCCGCTCCATGTTTAGCAGATCTTTTCTTAAAATACTTCCAGAATTGTGTATGTTGCAGCCTTGACGTCTCAGATCTCCACGTATTTTATATTTATACTGTGCCATAAGATCCTTCCGTACTTAAATGTAAGAAGATTTTCTGTGGTAATTAAGCATGGCATTATTTTCTTTGAAGTATATCATGGGGGTTATTTTCGAAGCCCTTTTCATGTTTTGGACATCTGAAAACGTGTATACAGACATTGAAAGCACAGGAACGTCCCTGGAGCCATGTTAAGAAGCAATTTTAAAGATGTCCCTGATGCGAGAATGTCCAAGTCAGACCATGGGCATAGCGTAGGTGTGTTCCGAAAAACCTGGACCGCTTCACCCAATTTCAGAAACATCCTGCACATCCTGAGCTGTATCCAAGTTTATAGCTGCTCCAGGCATGAATAGGAATCGTAAAAGTACTTGTTTTGCCAGCCAAACATCTGGAGGGTGTGGAGAAGGAAGTACACTCATATCCCCTCATATATTCCATGCTGACAATGGACACTGACAGGGAATGCGGGCTCTTGTTTTCATTTTGCCACACCAGTGGATGTCCCCGGATGCAAACTAGCATGTAATTGATGTCCCTGCCCCACTTTTTTGTAACAGAGATGTCCATGTGGATGCCAACATAGGTGTCTACATCGGGGGCATCTATGGCTGACACATAGATGTTCCCACCATTTTTCTGCATATTTTGCCCTGGATGTCTCAGATTGCACTTGGATGCCCTTTCTAAAATTCCACTTCATATGTGCTAACACTAATCAGTCTTGAGACTATTAAGAAGACAGGAAGAGTTCCAAGATTTTTTTTAATGTTACTATCTTATCATGAACAAAGTATGCTTGCTTTATGTCAGTGTTGCTCACCCCTCTTCTGGAGGCAGACCTAGCCAGTCCAGTTTTCAGGATTACCACAGTGATTATGCATGAGATAAATTTGCATATAGCAGAGACCCATTACATACTAATCTACCTCTGCGTCATTAGTTAATTTTCAATCGACCTACTGGCATTACCTGTCACAGGCTTCCAAGGCAAAGAAGGGCTATTGCTCCCTCATAAACAAAGCAATGCACTGCTTTCCATAGTATCTTGTCTCCTGGATCCTAAGACTGCTGGCCCTTCAAATAACTAGTCTGGGCCACCTCCTGATTGCCTAGGAAATTACTACCAAGAGAAGATCTGTAACCTTCAAAAAGGCAAACCCGTGACTGCTTCCCTCATTCCAACCAATGTTTTCAATCATTCAACAGCAAACCCAAACATCCATGGCCATACCTTGTCTGCTTTTAACCTAACTACCCCTACTTTACTAGCTAAGACTATTTATTCTACCAGGAAAGACCCCATCCCCTCCCATTGGCTAGGGGAGCCATCGCTGGGCCTTCTAACTATTCTACAGTTTACCTTCTGGAATGGTACCTTTGTCTTAGAAACATGTTATCCTGCACCCACTCCTTAAACATAGATCATTCCCTTTTACTGATCCAGCCAGATACAGATGTGTTTCTAATCTCCCCTACATTTTCAAAGCTTACAAAGAAGCTTGTCTTTATGCAGCTGTGGAATCATGTTGAGAGAACTAACACTCTTCATCCTTGGCAGGCTAGTTTTCGGCCAGGTCACAGCACCAAGATAGAACTCACATCTCTTCAGCCTCATTGATAATGGAAAAATTGCATTAGACTTATCAGCAGCTTTTGACTTAGTTGACCATTCTTTTGTACTCTCTCATCTAGCTTCAGTCGGCCTCTGTGACATTGTTCTAACTTGGTTTGTTGCCTTTCTTTTAGAATATTCATACTCTGTGCTGGTATGTTCAGCCATCTCCAAGTCATGTCCCTTGACCTGTGGTGTACCACATGGCTCAGTGTTGGCTCTGTTCTTATTTAACATCTTTCTCAGTCCCCTGGCCCTTTTGAATTAAGAAGCTTCCATAAATGCTTACTTCTATGCAGATGACATATTTGCATATATAGACTCTTGATTCCTGGACCTTACTGATTTGAACAGTTGTCTGAATAAGATGACTAGTTCGCTGCACAATAGCCGTCTAAAGTTGTGTACAGACAAAGCCACTGCTGCCTGGCTCACCGGAGGAGCAACTACTCCCATTCTCGCCCCACCAATGGATGGTCACGCAGTTCAAATTCAACCCCACTATAAATATCTTGGCGTCTATTTAGACACAGACCTCTCATTCGAAAAACAGATCAGCTCAATAGCTTAAACTTCTTTCCTAACTGTTCATACTTTGGGCTGTTTGTACTTTTTTAGATCCTGCTGCTCAGCACACTCTTGCCCCTAACTATGTCATCTTGTGCATTGATTATTGCAATTCCATCTATTCTGGTCTATTTAAATAAGAGCTAAAACATCTTCAATCAATCCAAATTACTGTGGTGCGCATCTTATGTCATGCATCAAAATTTGACCACCTCACCCCTCTACTGTTTCAACAGCATTGGCTCCTGATTCTTTATTGTATTAAATTCAAAATGTTCACACTAACACACAAAGCCTTACATTCTAATTCTCTGTCATATTTGGCATTGGTTATCCTGCTCCACACCTCTGCCAGAATTCTTTGAATTCTTCATGTAATTGCTGGAACATTCTCCCTTTCTCCAGAGCAAGATGGAGAGCATAAGCTGCTCTGCTTTTCTTTGGGTCCCCCACCTTATGGAATGATTTTCCCACAGATCTATGCACCAACCCCTCATATAAGAGCTTTAAGTCAGGGACAAGCTGGCAGTTGTGTGAAGTTCTGCGTGAAGCTCCATGTGAATAATGTGGCCCCAGATCTAAACACTGAGCCCTAATATAAGACCTTTACATCAGGTCTTAAAACCCACCTATTCAAATTAGCTTTTGGGGATGAACTCTGTGTGAAAACTGTGTGAAGCTCTGTGTAAAGCTCTGCATGAAAGCTCTGTGAAGCTCTGCATGAAAGATCAATGTGAAGCTCTGTATGAAGCTCTGCGTGAAAACTCTATGTAAAAGCTCTATGTGAAAGCTCTGTGTGAAATTCTGCATGAAAGCTCTGTGTGAAGCTCTGCATGAAAGCTCTGTATGAAGCTCTGTGTGAAAGCTCTGTGTGAAGTTCTGTGTGAAGCTCTGTATGAAGCTCTGCATGAAAGCTCTGTATGAAGCTCTGTGTGATTCTCTGCATGAAAGCTCTGTGTGAAGTTCTGTGTGAAGCTCTGTATGAAGCTCTGCATGAAAGCTCTTTATGAAGCTCTGTGTGATTCTCTGCATGAAAGCTCTGTATGAAGCTCCGTGTGAAAGCTCTGTGTGAAGCTTTGTGTGAAAGCTCTGTGTGAAGTTCTGTGTGTAGCTCTGTATGAAGCTCTGCATGAAAGCTCTGTATGAAGCTCTGTGTGATTCTCTGCATGAAAGCTCTTTGTGAAGTTCTGTGTGAAGCTCTGTATGAAGCTCTGCATGAAAGCTCTTTATGAAGCTCTGTGTGATTCTCTGCATGAAAGCTCTGTATGAAGCTCCGTGTGAAAGCTCTGTGTGAAGCTTTGTGTGAAAGCTCTGTATGAAGCTCTTTGTGAAGCGCTGCATGAAAGCTGTGTGTGAAGCTCTGTGTGAAGCACTGTATGAAACTCTGCGTGAAAGCTCTACGTATGTGAAGCTCTGTGTGAAAGCTCTGTATGAAAGCTCTGTGTGAAGCTCTCTATGAAAACTCTGTATGAAGCTCTGTGTGAAGCTCTACGTGAAAGCTCTGTGTGAAAGCTCTGCGTGAAAACTCCGTGTGAGGTTCTGTGTGAAGCTCTACGTGAAAGCTCTATGTGAAAGCTCGTTGTGTAGCTCTGCATGAAAACTCTGCATGAAAGCTCTGTGTGAAGCTCAGCATGAAAGCTCTGTGTAAAGCTCTACATGACAGCTCTACGTGAAAGCTCTGTGTGAAGCTCTGTGTGAAAGCTCTATGAGAAACTCCATGTGAAAGCTCTATGTGAAGCTCTGTGTGAAACACTGTATGAAGCTCTGATTCACATGATAACACTGCACTCTCCTTTGTTTCCTTCTCACCTCTTCTTAACTATACTAATTTGCAGTTCCTTTCCTTTTTGATTAGGTTATTTTATTGTAAACCATCTCGCTGCTTTTCTCAATAAGCGGTATATTAAGAAGTTAATAAACTATAAACATAGTTATTACACACATAGCTACGAAGATAGTTTCTTTTATTGATTTTTAGCGATAGATAGTAGGTATCATGAGGTAACCTGGAGCTGGATATCACTGGAGAGGAGGGGATACTAAGGCATCTAATGTTCAAGAAAGCAACAAGACCTAGAAAAGGAACCTGGATGGCATACATCCCAGGGTGCTGAAAGAACTGAAATATGAGATTGCAGACCTACTTTTAGTAGTCTCTGAATTAGCCTTAAAATCATCTGCAATATCTGAGGATTGGAGAGTGGCCAGTGTAATGCCAAATTTTAAAAAGGGTTCCAAGAGTGATCTGGGAAGCTACAGACCGGTGAGCTTGATGTCTGTACTAAGCAAAGTGGTAGAAACTATTATAAAAGCATAAGAACATAAGAGCATAAGATATGCCATACTGGATCAGACCAAGGTCCATCAAGCCCATTATCCTGTTTCCAACAGTGGCCAATCTAGGTAAGAAATACCTAGCAGTTTCTTCAAAAGACACAGGTTCCACAATGCTTGTATTGGGTCAAGCAGAAACTTGTCCAAACCATTTTTAAACCTAGCTACGCTAACAGCTGTTACTACATCCTCCGGTAGCAAATTCCAGGGTTTGATTACATGTTGAGTGAAAAAATATTTTCTCTTATTAATCTTAAATAGGTTAATCTGTAGCTTCATTGCATGCCTCCTAGTCTTTCTACATTTTGATGGCGTAAACAATCAATCTACATTTACCAGTTCCAAGCCATTCATTAATTTATAGACCCCTATCATATCTCCCCTCAGCCATCTCTTTTCCAGGTTGAAGAGCCCTAACCTTTTTAGCCTCTCTTAATAGGGGTATCCTTCCATCCCCTTTACCATTTTGGTGTCTCTTCTCTATATTTTTTCTAATAATGCTATATCCTTTTAAAGATACGGCAATCAGAATTGCATACAATATTCAAGGTGCAGTTGTACCATGGAACGATACAGAGGCATTAAAATATCCTTTGTTTTATTCCCCATTCCTTGCTTTATGATACTTAGCATTCTAATTGCTCTCTTGGCCGCTACTGCACACTGGGCAAAGGGTTTTAGCATGTTATCCACAATGATGCCTAAATCTTTTTCCTGGGTGGTGATTCCTAATGTGGAACCTTGCATCGTGTAACCATAGTTTGGGTTTTTCTTTCCTAGGTGCATAACTTTGCACTTGTCCACATTAAATTTCATCTCCATTTGGATGGCCAGTCTTCCAATTTACCAAGTTCCTCTTGCAATTTTTCACAATCCTCATGGGTTTCAACAACTTTGAATAGTTTTGTTTCATCTGCAAATTTGATAACCTTACTCATTATTCCCATTTCCAGGTCATTTACGAATATGTTACAAAGCAGCGGACCCAGCACAGATCCCTGGGGTATTCCACTATTCACCTTTCTCCATTGGGAAAATTGGCATTTATCCCTACCCTCTGCTTTCTATCTTTTAACCAGTTCCTGATCCACAACAGTACACTGCCTCCTATCCCATGACTTTTTAGTTTTGCCAAAAGTCTCTGATGAGGGACCTTGTCAAAGGCTTTCTGAGAGTCCAGATACACTATGTCAACTGACTCACCTTTGTCTACCTGTTTATTCACACCTTCAAAAAAACATAATAGATTAGTAAAACAAGATATTCCTTGGCTAAAGCCATGTTGGCTGTCTCCCAATAAGCCATGACTATCTACATGTTCAGTTATTTTGTTCTTTATGATGGTTTCTACCATTTTGCCCGGTACTGAAGTCTGGCACACCATTCTGTAGTTTCTCGGATTATCCCTGGAACTCTTTTTAAAAATTGATGTTACATTAGCCATTCTCCAATCTTCCAGTACTAGAGAAGATTTTAATGATAGTTTACAGATTATCAATAGTAGGTCTACAATCTCATATTTCAGATCTTTCAACACCCTTGGATGTATACCATCTGGTCCAGGTGATTTGCTACTTTTCAGTTTATCACATAGTTGTAATACATCTTCCCTGTGTATCGATATTTCTTTCAATTCTTCCACAGCATCACTTTTAAATACCATTTCAGTCATGGATAACATCCCTACATCTTCCTCTGTAAAGATCGAAGCAAAGAATTCATTCAGTCTCTCTGCTATGGCCTTGTCCCCTCTTAGTGTCCCTTTTACCACTCTATCATCTAATTGTCCAACTAATTCTCTCACAGTTTTTTTGCTATGAATGTACTTGAAAAGGTCCTTGTTATACATTTTTGTTTCTACAGCATGCTTCTTCTCAAATTCTCTCTTTGCCTGCTTTATCAATGCTTTGCATCTAATTTGCCAGTGCTTGTGTTGTTTCCAGTTTTCGTCATTTGGCTCCTTTTTCCATTTCCTGAAAGATGCTTTTTGGCAACAACAGCCTCTCTGACCTCACCTTTAAACCATGCTGGCAGTGTTTTGGACTTCCTTCCACTTTTCTTAAAGCGTGCAATACAGCTGGTCTGGGCTTCCAAGATAGTATTTTTAAACAATACCCAAGCTTGATGTAAATCTTTAACCTTTGTAACTGCTCCTTTTAGTTTTTTCTTAACTATTTTCCTCATTTTATCATAGTCTCCTTTTTGAAAGTTTAAAGGTAGTACTGTGGGTTTCCTTACCCTCTCTCCTCCATTTATTAAATCAAATGTGATCATGCTATTTTATTTATTTTTTATTTATTTATACATCTTTTCTATACCGCCACTTCCAGAGATCAGTGGCGGTTTACAGGTAACAAACATTAATAATAGAGCACTATTATTTTACATAGAACAGATTTAGAACAAAGAACATTCAACTATTAAGTGTAACTTAAAATACAATGAGATAACAGGAGGGGTAGGAACATTTGAACTGGGTATGAATTAGATAATGTTTCAAAACATACTACCAACAGTATATCAACAGTAAAGTCAAATATTTACATTAAATTACAGTTATTCACATTAGCTAAGATCACTATTGCCAAGGGGCCCCAACACCCTTATTTCTTGCACCAGATCTTGTGTTCTACTAAGGACTAGGTCCAAAATGGCTTCCCCTCTGGTCAGTTCATAAACCAGCAACTCCAAGAAGCAGTCATTTATTTCATCTAGAAACTTTATCTCCCTAGCATGTCCTGCCAAGACACTGACCCAGTCGATACCGGGGTAATTGAAATCACCTATTATTATTACTGTGCTGTAACTTTCATTAGCTTCACAGATTTCTTTGAGCATTTCATTATCCATTTGTTCATTTTGGCCAGGCGGTCGATAGTACACCCCCACTGCTATCACCTTCCCCTTCCCCTTTTTTACATGGAATTTCAATTCATAGAGATTCTACAGTGAATTTTGTTTCCTGCAAAACTTTAATCCTTTGTGACTCAATGCCCTCTCTAACATAGAGCGCAACCCCATCACCAATTTGATCTGCTCTATCATTACGATATAGTTTGTACCTAGGTATCACAGTGTCCCACTGGTTGTCCTCCTTCCACCATGTCTCTGAGATACCAATCCTATCTAACCTCTCATTTAGTGCTATATATTCTAACTTCCCCATCTTATTTTCTAGACTTCTAGCATTGCATACAAGCATTTTAGAGGCTGCATTTTATTCATATTAATCTGACTATCAGTAGGCAAGGGTAATTTGGAATCTTTAAACTCTGTCTGCTCCATACTCAAGGGTATTTGGGCTACTTTTGTCTTTATTGGAACCTCTCTGCTGATATGCCCTAACTTCAGTCTTTTGCTAGTATCCTTCAAGGATACATTGTTCTGAACCATGTACTCTTGGGCGACTGTCGGCTTTCCCCTATTATCTAGTTTAACAGCTGCTCTATCTCCTTTTTAAAGGTTAATGCCAGCAGCCTGGTTCCATCCCAGTTAAGATGGAGCCCATCCCTTTGGAAGAGCCCTTTCATTCCCCAGAATCTTCCCCTAGTTCCTAACAAATTCAAAACCCTCATCCTTGAACCTGTGGGTAGTCTACTACTACTACTACTACTACTAATATTAATGATTTATGTAGCACTACAAGGCATACACAGCACTGTACAAACACATATAACAGACAGTCCTGCTCATAGAGCTTACAATCTAGTTAATACAGACAGCACAATACAAGAGAAATAAGAGGTTCAATAGGGAGAGGAGTCACAAGGGGAACAAGAGATTAGAATCCAAAAGTGGCCTAAAAGATAAGCCTTAGCATGGATTTGAAGTGGGAGAGAGATGAGACTTAACGTAAAGATACAGGAAGTTTGTTCCAGGCATAAGGAGCAGCGAGGTAAAAAGATCAAAGTTTGGAGTTGGCAGTAGAAGAAAAGGGCATAGAGAGAAGAAAGCCAGAGGGGGAGCAGAGTTCATGAGGAGAGGTGAAAGGAGAGAGGAAAGATAATGAGGGGAAGTAGAGTGAATGTGTTTATAGGTTAGAAGGAGAAGTTTGAAATGGATGTTGAAACAGAAGAGGAGCCAGTGAAGTGATTTCAGAAGAGGGGTTATATGAGTGTATAGGGGCTAGTGGAAGATTAGCCATGCAGCAAAGTTCTGAATAGATTGAAGAGGAGAGAGATGACTCTGAGGGAGACCAGCAAGGAGGAGTTTGCAATAGTCAAGACAGGAGGTAACTACAGAGTGGACAAGAGTTTTAGTAGTGTGTTCAGAGAGGAAGGGGTGAATTTTGTTAATTTTATAGAGAAAAAAATGACAGGTTTTAGTAATCTGTTGAATATGTGTGGAGAAGGAAAGGGAGGAGTCAAAAATGACCCCAAGGTTGCAGGGTGAGGAGTATTATCAATAGTGATACAGAAAGGAAGAAGGGAGAGGAAGATTTAGGGGGAAAGATAAAAAGGTTGGTTTTAGCCATTTTCAATTTCAGATGGCGGTGAGCAGGACCGTATCTAGCCATGTGCGAGCAGTGCGGCCACACAGGGCACAAAGGCTTAAGGGGCGCATTTCAGCTGTCTGCCATTGCCTGCCACCACCACGTTTTATTCACTCAGCGGCGGCAAGCAATGGCAAACAGCTGAAGGGTGCCCCTTAAGCCTTCTTGCAGCATGCTAAGCAGGTCTGGTCCCTCCCTCCTCTGACGCGGCATCAGAGCAGGGAGGGACAGATCTGCGACTTGCACATCGGACATGCCTCTTCTCTCCTGCCACCTTCCAGAAAATGGCTAGATGGAGGTGCGGCGGGGGGGAGGGGGGGGTGTGTGTGTGCACCTGATGTGCAAGTCGTACAGGGCGCGAGTCACAATTAGTATGGCCCTGGCGGTGAGACATCCAGGCAGAGATGTCAGATAATCAGGCAGAGAAAGAAGCTTGGGGTGTAAGAGAAATGTCAGGTGAAGATAGATTTGAGAGTCATCAGCATAAAAATGATACTGAAAGTCATGGGAAGAGATGAGGGCACCAAGAGACTGGGTGTAGAGAGAGAAAAGGAGAGAGCCTAGAATAGACCCCTGGGGTACACCAACTGAAAGAGAGATGGTAGAAGAGAAGGAACCACCAGAACAGACACTGAAAGCACAATTGGAGAGATAAGAAGAGAACCAAGTCAGCATAGAGCCCCTAAATCCAAGAGAGGATAATGTGTTGAGGAGGAGGAGGTGGTCAATAGTATCAAAGGCAGCAGAAAAGTCAAGAAGAATGAGAACTGAGTAAAGCCTTTGAACTTAGTTAGGAACAAGTCACTGGAGACTTTGGTAAGAGTCATTTCAGTAGAATAAAAGGGATGAAAACTAGACTGGAGTGAATTAAGGGGGGAATGAAAGGACAGAAATTTGAGGCAGCAGCAGAGAACTGCACATTCAAGAAGTTTGGAAATGAATGGGAGAAGGGAGCTAGGTTCATAATTAGCAGGACAAGTAGGGTCAAGTGAAGGCTTTTTGAGGAGAGGAGTGATCACAGCATGCTCAATGACAGCAGGGAAGGTTACAGTGAAGAGTGAAAGGTTGAGAATATGTGAGATAGAAGGGATGACGGAGGAGGAGATGGAGTTGAGGAGATGATTGGGGATAGGATCAGAAGAATAAGTAGTGAGTTTAGAAGAGGAAAGAAGAGTGGTTGCTTCTTCAGAGATTTTCGAAAAGGATGAAAGGGTGGTAGACGTTGAGGATAAAAGTGGGACGAGGAGAGAAGAAGAATTAGTAGGGAATTGAAGAGTAATCTTATGGATTTTGTCATGGAAATGGCTAGGGTTTGGGCAGAGAGAAAAGGAGGGATTAGAGGCGGTGTTGCCTTAAGAAGGGACTTGAGAGTAGAGAAGAGACGGCGGGGTTAGAGGCAAGACAGATGGATAAAATAGTTTTGCTTAGCGAGTGCAATGGCGGACTGGAAAGAAGTAAGCATGAATTTGAAGTGAAGAAAGTCATGGCTTAATGACAGGAAGCCAGTATGGATTTAGACAAGGAAAGTCTTGTCTCACCAATGTGTTATATTTTTTCAGGAGTATGAATAAACAGGTAGAGCTGGTTGATATAGCGTATCTGGATTTTCAGAAAGGTCTGTCATGAGAGACTTTTGCAGAAATTAAAAAGTCAGAGGATAAGAAGCAGTGTAGTATTGTGGATTAGGAACTGGTTAAAAGATAGAAAACAAAGAGTAGGGCTCAATGGACAATTTTCTCAATGGAGAAGGGTGAATAGTGGAGTATCACCCAGGGATCTGCACTGGGCCCACTGCTTTTTAACATATTTATAAATGACCTAGAAATGTAAATAATGAGTGAGGTGATCAAATTTGTACATGACACAAAATTATTCAAAGTTATTAAAATGCAAGAGAATTGTGAAAAATTCCAAGAGGACCTTGAAAAATTGGGAGACTGGGCATCCAAATGGCAGATGAAATTTAAAGTGGACGAGTGCAAAGTTATGCACTTGGAGAAGAGCAACCAAACTACAGTTAAACAATGCAAGGTTTCACATTAGGAATCACCACTGAGAAAAAGGATCTGGGCATCATCATGGATAATACATTGAAACCCTCTGCCCAGTATGCAGTGGTGGCCAAAAAAGAAAATAGAATGATAGGAATCATAGGGAAAAGAATGGAGAATAAAACCAAGGATATTATAATGCCTCTGTATTGCTCCATGGTGTGACTGCACCTTGAATATTGTGTGCAATCCTGGTCACCATATCCTAAAAAGAATATAGCAAAATTGGAAAAGGTACAGAGAAGAGCGACTGAAATGGTAAAGGAGATGGAAAGATCACTATAAGGAAAGGTCTAAATGGTTAGGGCTCTTCAACTTGGAAAAGAGATGGTTGAGGGGAGATATGATAGAAGTCTATGAAATAATGAATGGAGTAGAAATCGTAAAAGTAGATCAGCTGTTTACTCCTTCAAAAAGTAGAAAGACTAGGGGACATGCAATGAAGCTACAATGTGACACATTTAAAACTAGAGAAAATATTTTTTCTCTCAGTGAGTAATCAAACTCTGGAATTCGTAACCAGAGGATGTAATAAAAGCTGATAGTATAATGGTTTATGGTTTATTATACTTGCTATGCCTGCTTTTTCAGGTTAGGCAAAGTAGTTTAAAACAAAATCAAAACAATCAAGTGAAAGGAGGAAAAGGAACTCCATTTCTGTGGATAGGAAAGGGAGAGAGGGAGAGAGGGAGAGAGAGAGAGAGAGAGAGAGAGAACAGACGAGCCATTTCACAGACAGGGAGAGAGAATGTAACCAAGGCAGGTGAAATGTGCATACAGTTGGGGGGTGGGGGGTGGAGACAGCACATAACTGGGTTTAAAACAGGCTTGGATGAGTTCCTGGAGCCAAAGTCCATAAACTATTATTAAAGAAGACTGGAGAAATCCACTGCTTACCTCTGGGACAAGCAGCATGGAATTTGTATACCTTTGGGAACCCGACAGGTACTTGAGATCTGGAATGGCCACTGTCGGAAACAGGATTATATATGTGAGATAAGTGATTGACATGCTTTTTTTTGAAACACACTAGTGCACTAGTTGATTTTTTTGGAAACAAAAGGTTTCCTTACCTGAGTGATAGTACCCATTCATCTGCAAGGTTACAGATAAAAGACAGTGTTAGAGTTCTTCTACTACATAGTAAAGAAACTTGAAGCCTTTAACAATTTTAATAATACTTACCTGTTGTTTACAAGGGTCAATATTGTACAGTGTTGAAGAATAGAAACACTTAAAAAATTGTTCACCAAAGAAAATATAAAGGTTCTTTTTGTTCTGTAAATGCAGGGATTGTATTTAGTACAAGTACTTTGAAATTTACTTGACTACATTACATTGCAATTTACCAACGTGATTCTGAGGACAAGATGTTATAGAAAACTGAATCTACTTGAGAGTATTGATAAAGATAAATGGTTTGAAGGGAAAAATTTTATAAAGACTGTTATTGTTGGTTTACAAAATATGAATTTATACAACTTTTCAAATTAAAGTGAAAATGTTTTGCAAAACTTAAACTTGCTTACGTGATTCATTGTGGTAGAGTTCTCACCTCTGGGTAGTTCCTTATTTGAAATTTGAGTTTCTCTGTAAGTTCTGAGTTTCCATTGGTGCTTACTTGAGGTAACTCAGCCTACTGTGACATTCTAACATCACGGTAAAGTAAAGTAACGTCCCGGTTTACATATAGCTCATATGCATGCTTAAAGTGAATTTTCATTGGATCGACATCTGATAATGTGTAAATAGGCAGGGACTGTGAGTCAGTGCATGTGCTTACAGTCCCCCATTCCTTCTCCTGAATGCACAAACAGGGAGGTGCAGCTGTGGCAGGGAAGGGACCGGAGGATTATTAAGTGACCCATAGTTTTTGCAGTCACATAACATGCTTAGGGAGCGTGATCCAGACTGCTCATCACCTCATTGAAGGGATGGAGTGGTGCAGGCAAGGGCCATCAGTTATTATGGAAGCCGGAGACCCAGGATGGAGTGAGAGAGTTGTAGTGCCAGAGACTAAAGCACTCATGCGGCCAGCCAGGGGTGGCAGCAAAGGCTGGTAGGGGGCATTGTTTTCCACACATGGTAACTTGCCACTAGATGGTTGTTATCATACTACTTAAGGGGAGGTCACAGCAGCGCTGTCTATTATTTATTTATTTTATTTATTTATTTAGACATACTTGTATGCCACCTTATCCTACAATCAAAGTGGTTACATCACATCACAATTGGGTAACATTTAACATGTGGGTGTTTTACAATATTAAAACAACACAATTTGAGGGTTACATTTATCATGATGGTGTCGTGATTCTAACTGGGTTGGTTAGGTATTGAGCTTGCAGTGGAGTTTACGAGGGCCTTATTTCATTGGTTAAGAAAGTTAAAGCATCAGTTATGAGTTTGTTTGCTTCTCCACATCTTTATGAAACCTTATAGTCTAGATATTTGTACTTCTGGTGCTTCTTTTTGAAGAAAGGTTCTACAGTCTGTGATAAATTAGACTTATTCTGATGCTTTCTGAAATCCTTCTATGTCTCAGAATGACAAGTGATGAAGGATCAGTGAAGCAGGCTTTGTCCTGCATGTTATTCATGATTCTGTGTCCTCAAATATTATTCTAGATTGACTCACCCATTTGATAAAAGGTTATGAAGTGCTCTGGAAGAGCTCATTGTGTTGGGCTGCAGTGGAGCATTAGCTGTAGTCAGAGAAACAATAGAAGAGAAAGTCTACTCAAAGAGTTTCTCTGTCTCCCTCCAGTGCAGAAACGACGACAAGCTGAGGCTCCAGAATGATTAATGGAGACTCACAGCACAAAAATTAATAGGCAAGACAAATTCCTCCTTTACCTTCAACTAAAGGTTTTAACCTCATTTAGAAATGATAAATACTTTACATGAACATGATCCAATTGACCTTTTGCCTGATAGTCTCTTGTTGGGCTTTCCAGTCGTATCTCCAGAGGCACCTCCAGCTTAGCTCTTCAGTCTAAGCATCTAACTCTACTTATTCTGACTTCCTGGCAGTAAATAAAGTACATAGCATGAATTATCTTCCTTCTAATCTGGACATATACAGTCCCACAGAGGATTAACTCATAAATCTGCCCCAGAGACCCATATAATAGTTATTTTATGATGGATTTTACTGTCCCAGATGCAGATGATTAGAAAGCTGCAGTACTAAAGGCTTTTATACCATCTTTTAATAATCTTATGTTTTTAATATATGATGGTTCCTCTGAATACATAGAAGTTGCTGGCGTCAAACGTCACTGTAATATGCATTCCAGTTTCCTCTCAGCCTGGCCACTAACAAAATTGATGGTCATCTCTGCAGGACTCATGTATTCCTGCTCGCCTGCTGTCTCCCACACTGTCGTTGCCCTGCCCTGCTTTCATTGCAAAAGAATGCAGGACATTTGAGCTATTCCAAGCAGCACCCTTGATGTCTCCGCTTGATGGGAATATTTCACACTGCAGCTATTACTAACTGTTAACTTTCAGAGCTGGGACTGCTTGTTTTGGCAGCGTCTACTGTTTTGCTAGTTGGACAGAACCGAGTTCAGCCCGATGCTGCTGCAAGCATGAGAAGTAGCTCCATTTATCATTCCGTCACCACCACCAAGACCCGGCTGATGACACCACGCTGTGTTCAAATATGAAAACATCTTTTCTTTCCCTCTGATCTGTGAGGGAGGGTCAGGAAGGCTTTTAAATGCAGCCTTGAATCAACTTGGAAGGCCAATGAAGTTACCACAGGCATTTGATCAAAGAAAGGGAAGGGAACGTAAAGGCTGAAGGTGGTGAAGAAAGTGTAACACTGTAGCTGAGCTTCTGCATGTTATGAAAAAAAACCCCTTTCATATTGACCCCCATATGAAGAATGACCGTGTGGGAGGCTGCAGCTTTCCATTGGTACGTCTGGGAGATCAGGGCTCCTGAGATCTGCATGTGTTTTGGAGAGGTTGATCGATAAGATTATCTTAAACATTAACTCAACCTTCAGGGCAGTAAATGCATGCTACAGTCTGGCGTTTTTCATTTGAATAATGCCTTAGTGAAGTATTTAGAAAATCACATTTCATATGCAGTATTCATTCCTAGGGCATGTTTGTAGAACTCCTTACAATAATGTATCACTCCTTCAGAGAATGTATTATTTTGTTAAAACAGATGTGGACACCCAGGAACGCGCACGGTGTTCTCTTTCACGGGGATGTATATTCAACCAAACCGAGACCTCTGTACATGGCATGTGTGGAGTAGATCTGTGGCAGTGCTGAGGCTTCGCTGCTTTCCCTTTGCAATGTCTCTCTCACCGTGTGTCTGTCAGACCGCTCGCTCTGCTCTTTTTGCCTCATGCTTTATTCACTTCTAACGTGGCCTTTCCATTTCTGTGCCTCCAGCTACTAGTGTCTGCTCTGCTGTTTTCTCAGCCTTTTGTAAGAGTTGTTTTAAAAGAGGAAGTTGCTTCTGCTTAAGGTTTCTTCTGCTGTCTTTCCTCAGGCCAGTCAGAGCAGAGCACCTTTCAGGTTGAGGGAGAGGCACAAACAAACCAATCTCCCTAGTTGCTGTGTTGGAAAGCCCATGGCCCTGTGACCCGCCCTGTTCCATAGCCTATGCTAGCTACCATGCTTTACCTTGTCATGCCACTTGTAGATCTGCTAGTCGGCAGAGAAGTCTCTGGTTCCAGTGTCTCCTCTTTGTGTATGTCCATTAGAGTTTGCAGGTAAAAATATTTGTTTTGTTTAGTTTCCTATGCCATTTACAAGTTTGTTTGTTTTTTAAATTTTAATTTCAGGGCAATTTCATTAATTTAAGAGGTGATTGTGGCTGCTTCTCTAAGAAAATAAATGCTCATGGCAACCACCACCACCGACACACCTCCGAAATACTGCAGAAACCCCTGATGACAACATGCCCCTCCCCCCTAAAAGCATCATCTGACCCACTTTGACCCCTCCAGCACCATCATTAAGCAATGTATCACCTCCCACCTCCCCATCTGTCACCCTCTCCCTCCACCAAAGAGGCAGCTGATTCTTTCAGGGCCGAAGTGAGTCCTGTTGCTGCCCAGGTTCAAAATGGCGGCTTTGAGCCCCTAGCAGTAGTCCCATGGCACTGCAACTAGGGATCAAGCTGCCAAATAAGGTGTGTACTTGGAATCTCTGGTGTGAGGGTCTTTGGAGTCAGCCTTGAGATCATGGAAGCTGATTCAGGAATACAGGATACCTTAAGGCCAGGTTTGGAACCATGGAGTCTCTGGAACAGAAGCTGGAACAACCGGGGCTGGAGTCTCTGGAACTGGAATCTGCAGAATGAGAGCCCTTGAAACCAAGACTGGAGGCATAGGGGGTCATTCTGAACCACGAATAGCAGAGATGTGTCCATTCCCGCTATTCGTGGCAGCTGCAGGCCCTGGAATAACCTCCCCACCAGTTGTCGGGGGCAGGGAAGAGGCAGCCCGGGGGCAGAGAGTGGGCAGGCAGTGCGCGGTCGCCGGCCCTGGACTTACAGGGCCAATTCTAATGTCGGTCCTGTACATCCAGGGCCAGCGAAATGGCCAGGAAAGTTATTCCACCCCCAGGGGATGGGGAGGGGGGGGCAAAAGTTAAATCCTCACAGCCTGACCCTGGCCTTAGGAGGCCAGATTGGGGATCGGGCTACAGGGAACTAACTTTTTCATCTGCAGCCGGTATCACAGCATTTAAATGGAGCTGCAGCGCCATGGCAACATGACACCATGGCGCCGTGTTCCATTTAAATGCCCTGACAGAGTTAGTCGGGCTTCGCTGTACGTGCAGGCCAGGACTGAATCACAGTCTTTATCTTTATCTTTATTTCAAACTTTATATACCGCCCTTGCCGAAGCCTAAGAGCGGTTTACAATAAACTAAAATATGCTAATGCTGAGGAAAAAGAAAAGAACTCCAATTTGTGGCAGGAAAGAAAAGAATACCCAGAAGAACTTACGAACAGTCTGAAAACAACCAATCAGGCGGGGCTAAGGGAGGGGAGGTCAAAAGCCTGGAGGAATAAGTGTGTCTTTAACGATGCCTTGAAGTGTTGATATGAGGATTCCAACCGGAGGGAAGAAGGTAAGGCGGTCCACAATGATGGCCCTAGTGCTGTTCGCGATTCTGATCCCGCGGGGCTAGATGTGCCCCGTGGGATCAGAATCGCAATCTCCTTTGTATGTCCAGGTCAGCCCGGACATACAAAAGAGATTGACGTCGAGAACAGAATCAGGCCCATAGTGTTGCAGTCTTGGATGCTGGTGACACTGAAGCAAATGTGACTGTAGTCTATACTTGAACACCAGGAGCTGGAGCCTTGGAAGCAGGAAGCTTTGAAAAATAGATTGAAGCCACAGACTTAAGAATCTTTGAAGCAGATGAGGGCACCCTAAACCTGAGAGTCATAGCTGCTGCAGTCATTCAGACTGCACAGAAGTAGGCTATTCTCATCCAACAGGGGAGTAACTAATGTAAGGTTTTTCTTTTGAGAAGGAAGAAAATAAAGCACATTTGGATCTCTTCTTTAAGAAACTGCTATGGATGCACCAGGAATCATTTGAAGTACTTCATGATGAAACTCTCTAATGCAGAGATGAAATTATCCAATTCCAGGAAGGAGGCTTTTAGGCCAATCATGGTTTTGAACTTACACCTCAAAGCAATGTGGGATTTATAGTCCTTGACAGGGCTGGATTTGCCTATACGCCACGTACGCCGTGGCATAGGGCCCACAGCTGGCAAGGGCCCACCGGGAATGTTTTTTGCACAGGGCCCCGCGTTTCAGGGGGCCCCGCGCAAAAAACATTCTGATCCATCATTAAAATTAAAAAAAAAAAAAAAAGCTGTCGCTGCCTCTGCCGGGGCCGGGGCCGCCGCGGCAGAATCGAGTGTGCCGCGGGGCCCCCCCTTCCCAGCAGAGCCTGCCCTCCCCGGTATCACCTCTCTCAGCTGCCTCCCTCCAGTCACACGCGCCGGCTTTCAGAGCGCGAGGTGAGTTTCTCCCTCGCTGCTCTGTTAAGCCCGCGGGGGCTGATGGGAAGTCCCATCAGCCCCCGCGGGCTTAAACAGAGCAGCGAGGGAAAAACTCTTCCCTCGCGCTCTGAACGCCGGCGCGTGTGACTGGAGGGAGGCAGCGGTGCGAGGTGATCCCGGGGCGGGCAGGCTCTGCTGGGCAGGGGGGCCCCGCGGCACACTCGATTCTGCCGCGGCGGCCCCGGCCCCGGCTGAGGCTGCGACAGCTTGTTTTGTAAAAAAAAATTCGCTGGGCTGGGGTGGGCTGGGGGGTTAGGACTGGTAATGGGCTGGGGGGGTTAGGAGTGGTAATGGCTGTGGGCTGTTGGGGGGGTAAGGACTGGTTATGGGCTGGGGGGGGTAGGAGTGGTACTGGCTGTGGGCTGTTGGGGGGTTAGGAGTGGTGATGGGCTGGGGGGTTAGGAGTGGTAATGGCTGTGGGCTGCTGG
This sequence comes from Ichthyophis bannanicus, assembly GCA_033557465.1. Classification (NCBI taxonomy): domain Eukaryota; kingdom Metazoa; phylum Chordata; class Amphibia; order Gymnophiona; family Ichthyophiidae; genus Ichthyophis; species Ichthyophis bannanicus. Next base: position 1,174,047,463 of record CM066031.1, read on the forward strand.
GGGGTTAGGACTGGTGATGGGTTGGGGGGGTTAGGAGTGGTAATGGCTGTGGGCTGTTGGGGGGGTTAGGACTGGTGATGGGCTGGGGGGGGTTAGGAGTGGTAATGGCTGTGGGCTGTTGGGGGGGTTAGGACTGGTGATGGGCTGGGGGGGCTTAGGAGTGGTAATGGCTGTGGGCTGTTGGGGGTGTTAGGACTGGTGATGGGCGGGGTGGGGGGGTAGGAGTGGTAATGGCTGTGGGCTGTTGGGGGGGTTAGGAGTGGTAATGGGCTATGGGGGGGTTAGGAGTGGTTATGGGCTAGGGGGTGGGCGATGGGCTATGGGGGAGCTAAGTCTATATGGGCTGATGGGATTAGGACTGGAAGTGGGTTGATGGGGGCTTAGGACTGGTAATGGGCTATGGGGGGGGCTTAAACTAAAAATTGGGTGATGGGGATTAGGACTGGAAATGGGCTGGTGGGATTAGGACTGGGAGTGGGCTATGGGGGGCTAGGACTGGTAATGGGTTGGGGGGGTTGCTAGGACTGGAAATGGGCTGGGGGATTAAGACTGGAGGTGGGCTGATGGAGTTAGGACTGGTAATGGGCTGTGGGCTGTTGGGGGGGTTAGGACTGGTAATGGGCTATGGGGGGCTAGGACAGGAAATGGGCTGATGGGAAGGGGTTAGGACTTGAGGTGGGCTGATGGGGTTAGGACTGGTAATGGACTGTGGGCTGATGGGGGGTTAGGACTGGCAATGGGCTATGGGGGGGTTAAGACTGGTAATGGGCTGTTGGCTGATGGGGGCTATTTGGTAATGGGCTATGGGGGGTTAGGACTGATAATAGACTATGGGGGGGGGCTAGGACAGGAACTGGGCTGATGGGGAGGGGTTAGGACTTGAGGTGGGCTGATGGGGTTAGGACTGGTAATGGACTGTGGGCTGATGGGGGGGGGGTAGGACTGGCAGGGGGCTATGGGGGGCTGACGGGAGATGGGTTGTTGGGGTTAGGACTGGAAGTGGGCTGATGGGGGGTTAGGACTGGTAATGGGTTATAGGGGGGGCTTAAACTGAAAATGGGGTGATGGGGGGTTAGGACTGGAAGTGGGTTGATGGGGGGCTAGGACTGGTATTGGGTTGATAGGGGGGGGCTAGGACTGGAAATGGGCTAATGGGGGGCTAGGACTGGAAATGGGCTGATGCAGGGACTAGAAGGGAATGGATGCTGGGTGAGGCTGGAACTAGAAGGGAGCTGGTGTTGGGGGAGGATTAGAATGGGATGGGGCTGGGAGAGTAAAATGGAGAGGGGAAAAATATTTTGTGTGGGAGGGATAAAAAATCTACAATTGGCCGGGTATTGGGAGAGTAAGTGGGGATTGAGGATGGAGGGGTAAATTTTGAGTAGATGAAATAGGAATGAGGAAAGAGCAAAAGGAGAAAGATTAGTATGTTAAAGCAGATGTAGAGAGAATGGAAAAAAAAAAAACAAGAAGACAGAAGAAAGGACAAATGGACAGCAGATGGAGAGTTAGCAGAAGACACGAAGAAACCAGAAGAAAGTGGCTGGAACAATTGCAACTGAAAAAAAATGCACAAAAGGTAGAAAAATATCTCTTTATTTTGAATTTATTAACTGGAATATGTCAGCTCTGGGAAATGTGCATCATTAATTTTTGCGCTTTGTTTAGTACAAGAGGAAATTAATTTATAGTTTTATTTCTACAGTGTTGTTGTATATTCCAAGTTTGGCTTTTGGGGTTCCCAGTTTAATTATTGTCTTCCTGTTTCTAAATTGTGATTCCTTGTTTGGTGATGGTCTATGTTGTGCATGTGTAACTGAGCTGAGGTATTCTGTTTATATAATTCCTATTTGACATTGCCACTTGTTCTTTCCCCAGTAGGTCATGTATTGTTGTTCTCTGAAATGTATTGGTTTAATATTTGCAGTATTGCCTTTCGATAGTTAGGGTATGGTGCTTTGTGAGTCCTGGTAGTGCTGTTAGGATATGGCGGGTTTGCTATGGGTTCTAAATGGGCAGTGTTTGTAGTAGTTCCTAATGTGCCTGGCGGTTGGTACTGGATTATAGTAATGTAGAAACCTTTTAGTCTTTCTTTATCCATATACTCATTAAGAGGCATGTTTACTAAAAGTTAGTGTATGGCAGAGCTACTCAATTCCAGTCCTGGTGGTCCACAATCCTGCAGGTTTTCAGGATATCCCTAATAAATATGCATGAGATATATATGCATTGGAGATATCCTGCCAACCTGACTGGTTTGTGGCCCTCCAGGGCTGGATTTGGAGACCCCTGCCTTACATCTCTGTCATTTACGATTGTGAGTGGGCAAGGTGCAGATGTCCAAGACATCAAAAAAGTTAGATAGCATTTGTCACATTCCTCCTCGCTTCTCACCACCACCAAAATATTATCTATTAGACAACTTTTTGGTGGTGGTGAGAATCGAGGAGGAATGTGACACATTCTATCTACCCTTTTGATGTCTAGGATATCTGTACCTTGTTCACTCACAATCTTAAATGACAGAGATGTAAAGCAGGGGTCTCCAAATCCAGCCCTGGAGGGCCACAAACCAGTCAGGTTGGCAGGATACCTCCAATGCATATATATCTCATGCATATTTATTAGGGATATCCCGAAAACCTGCAGGATTGTGGACCACCAGGACTGGAATTGAGTAGCTCTGGTGTATGGTAACATTATGCAAATATTTTTGCAAATGAGACACCTTATGCAAATGAGGCCCCGCACCGAGTCTCCGCACATGGCCCCGCACCCCCCTTGGGCCGCCCCTGGGCCCACCGGAGGGCTTTAGAGGGAGCTGGGGAAGCCCGCGCGAGGCCCCGGCTCCCTCTGTACAGCCGCCAGCGTGAAGAGCCTTTTCCTTCACGCTGGCGGCTGTTTCTGTGAAGCCGCGAATGCTGGGAAAGGTTAAAGGTTGCCCTTTAACCTTTCCCAGCATTCCCGGCTTCACAGAAACAGCCGCCAGCGTGAAGGAAAAGGCTCTTCACGCTGGCGGCTGTACAGAGGGAGCCGGGGCCTCGCGCGGGCTTCCCCGGCTCCCTCTGAAGCCCCTCAGACAGCCGCGATGCTGTCCGGGGGGCCAGGACTGCATGGGGGGGCCCAGGACTGCACGGGGCGGGCCAGGACTGCACGGGGGGGGGCCCAGGACTGCACGGGGGGGCCCAGGACTGCACGGGGGCGGGCCCAGGACTGCACGGAGGCACGGGGGGGGGGGACACGGGGGGGCCCAGGACTGCACAGGGGGGGCCCACAATTTTTCTTGGCGTAGGGCCTCACTCTAGCTAAATACGGCCCTGGTCCTTGATTCTATTCATTGAAATCTATGCTGCAGGTCCCATAATGCATCATGATAGGGGTGTCAGAAAGGCAAGAGAGGCCTAAAATATCCCTCTTGGAACTGGGGAACTTGGTAATGCTGCTAATGTTTCTTGGGTGCCATCAAACGTTTCCGGGAAAGGCTCAAAGAGTTCCAGGTACAGGGGCTAATTTCAGCTTTTACTTTCTTAGAAATGAACACACATAAGAGCATAAGAAATGCCATACTGGGTCAGACCAAGGTCCATCAAGCCCAATATCCTGTTTCCAACAGTGGCCAATACAGGTCACAAGTACCTGGCAAGTTCCCAAGAAGTCACGCAGACTCCACAATGCTCGTCCTGGGGTAAGCAGTAGATTTTTCAGGTTCTCTTTAATAATGATTTATCGACCTTTCCTCCAGGAACTTGCTTAAACCATTTTTAAACCCAGTTACACTAACAGCTGTTATTGCATCCTCCGGTAACAAATTCCAGAGTATGATTACTCATTGAGTAAAAAAATATTTTCTCTTATTAGTCTTAGATGGGTTACATTGTAGCTTCATATGGTGTCCTATAGTCTTTCTACTTTTTGATGGCATAAACAACTGATCTACGTCTACCTGTTCATTCATTAATTTATAGACCTCTATCATATCCTCCATCAGTCATCTCTTTTCCAAGTTGAAGAGCCCTAACCTTTTAAGCCTCTTCTCATAGGGATATCCTTCCATCCCTTTTACCATTTTTGTTGTTCTTCTCTGTACCTTTTATGATTCTGCTATATCGTTTTTAAGATATGTTGACCAGAATTGCACACAATATTCAAGGTGTGGTCGCAGTATGGAATGATACAGAGGCATTATAATATCCTTGGTTTTATTCTCCATTCCTTTCCTTATGATTTCTAGCATTCTATTTGCTTTCTTGGCCGCTGCTGCACACTGGGCTGAGGGTTTTAACATATTATCCGCAATAACACCTAAATCTTTTTCCTGGGTGGTTGTTTCTAAGGTGGTACCTTACATTGTGTAACCAAAGTTTGGGTTGTTCTTTCCTAGGTGCATAACTTTGCACGTGTCCACATTATATTTCATCTGCCATTTGGACCTCCAGTCTTCCAATTTCTCAAGGTCTACTTGCAATTTTTCACAATCCTCTTGTGTTTTAACAAGTTTGAATAATTTTGTGTCATCTGCAAATTTGATCACCTCATGTTTTATTCCATTTCCAGGTAATTTATGAGTATGTTAAAAAGCAGCGTGCCCAGAACAGATCCCTGGATATTCCACTATTCACCTTTCTCCATTGAAAAAATTGTCCATTTAGCCCTGCTCTCTGCTTTCTCTTTTAACCAGTTCCTGATCCACAGTAGTACACTGCCTCCTATCCGATGAATTTTTAATATCGCCAAGAGTCTCTTATGAGGGACCTTGTCAAAGACTTTCTGAAAATCCAGATACACTATATCAACTGGCTCACCTTTGTCTACCTGTTTATTCACATATTCAAAAAAATATAACAGATTAGTAAGACAAGACTTTCCTTGGCTAAATCCATGTTGGCTTTCTCCCATTAAAACCACATGTTCAGTAATTTTATTCTTTATAATGGTTTCTACCATTTTGCCCAGTACTGAAGTCAGGCACACCATTCTGTAGTTTCCCGGATTATCCCTGGAACCCTTTTTAAAAATTGATGTTACATTGGCCATTCTCCAATCTTCCAGTACTAGAGAAGATTTTAATGATAGTTCACAGATTATCAATAGTAGGTCTACAATCTCATATTTCAGATCTTTCAACACCCTTGGATGTATATTTATTTATTTATTTAGACAGTTTTTGTATACCACCTTATCCTTCAGTCAAAGTGGACACAACACAATTGGGGTATACATTTTAACACGAGGGGATATGAGACACATACACTAATACTTACAGAGAACATGGGCAATGGAGGGTTAAGTGGCTTACCCAAGACCACAAGGAGCACCTGTGGGACTAGAAACCCCAGTCCTTCTGGCCCAAGGTTGCTGTTCTCTAGTGGGATTTGAACCCCCAGCCTTCCGGCCTGAAGTACCTTGCCCCAACCACTAGGCCACTCCTCATCTTCTTTAGTAAAGACCGAAGCAAAGAATTCATTTAGTCTCTCCGCAATGGCCTTGTTTCACAGGATTTCTGAATTGGATCACTAATGTAGTAAAGGCTGTTAGTGTAGCTAGGTTTAAAAAAAGTTTGGACAAGTTCCTGGAGGAAAGGTCCATAAACCATTATTAAGAAGGGACCCAGGATATCAATGCTTGACCCAGTACAAGCATGATGGAACCTGTGTCTTTTGGGGAAACTGCTAGGTACGTATGACCTAGATTGGCCACTGTTAGAAACAGGATACTGGGCTTGATGGACCTTGGTCTGACCCAGTATGGCATATCTTATGTTCTTATGTTATGTTATGTAACCAGACTCTGGAGTTCACTTGGTAAATGGCTCTGATAGTATAATAGAAAATGGGAATTTCACACAAGGATTAAAGATTGTAAGCAAGGCAGGACCTATCATTGAACAACTGTGTTCTTTGCACATTGCCCCACTTTTCGGCCCCACTATCAAACCTCTATTGACTTATGCCAAAGAAGCCCCACAATTGGTCTCTGCATATGGCCTCATTTCCCTCTGCATCCCTTCAGACCTTCCCTACTTGTAAATCCAGGAATTCAACAAGGAAAACCTTTTTTAACAAGGGTTCCAGTATAATTTTCCAGAATTTATTGGGCTAGGAAGATGGGGCAAGAAAAGTCATAGGAATAAGGAGCAGGAGTCAATTGATTCACAAGGCAAAAACAAAACAAAACAGGAAGGATTTTCCACAGAGCTCAAGACTAGACAGAGAAACTTTGGCATACACACTGAAACACTCTAATTAGCAGTTATACAGGCTCAACTACTTATACTGCTACCTGTCCAGAGTTAGAGGGAAGAGAAAGAAAATCTCTAGGAAACTTGAACATGTAGGTTTCTTTCCCTCTTAAGCTGCTGTGGTCACTTAAATTTAGTTAAGTCTATTTTATTTAGCTGACATAGTTAATCTATCAGCATCTTTACTTTGGCAGAGCTGCTAAGTTACCCAGTTCCAAGAGGAAGATTTTAGGGTAGTCCTGGATTTCAGGAATCCCTATCCTGACACATTTTGATATTAGCAGCACTGATTTCAATGAATAGAATCAAGGTTTATAAAATACCACACTGTATCTAGGATGTAAGTTCAAAATCAAGACTAGCAAAAAATTCTCCCTTGTGGAACTGCTAACTTGGCAGCTCTGGTTTGGCTGAATCATTCTGTCATGAAGACCCTAGCTAGGGCACGGGCCTCTTCTAGACAGGTTCTTCCAAGGCTTGAATACTAGATAAGAACAAGAAGAGAACTAGAATTTCTCAAGGTAAGTTTTAATGTCATTGTACCTCCAAGAAATGCATCGAAGACAAAAGGGCAAACGAGGATTACTGGAACCAAAGAACTTGACAACAAACTGGAATCCTGAGGCATTAGGAAGCAAGGCAAACACAACAGGAACAAAATGCAGAACCTCAGGGAACAAGTCATCTGGTTAGGAACATTGAATCAGCAGAGAACAAGCCCAAAGATGGGGAAAATACCCAAGCCTGTCCTGAGCTTGTCCTTGCTGGACCAATCAGGAACTAAGATTACCAGAAATACAAGACACAGCTAAGTGTGGGCTGGCTAAATACAGACACCCCCCCCCCCCTCCCAACCAAGAGGCAGAATATCTCCTCTTCAATTCAGAGTACAGGTTTGTGATTGCCCATACCTAACAACTATTAATGACACTGGAAAAGGAAATTGGATTTAGCTCATGCCTTTCTCAGAAATTCAAAACTAGTTACCTTCAGGTATAGTAAGTATTTTCCTACCTCCAAAGGATTTACAATCTAAGTTTATATCTGTGACAATGGTTGGTTAAGTGACTTGCCCAAGATCACATGGATCAGCAGTGGGATTTGAAGCTGGTTTCCCTGGTTCTCAGCCTGCTGCTCTAGCCATTAAGCTACTCCTCCATATGTTTTTTCTTCTGTCATTTCATGTTAAAAACAGTGGGGCCAATACAGAAAGCTGGTGTTAGAGTTCTGCTTTGAAAGCTGTGCACAGGATTTTCTAGCGCAAAAGTAATGCATAGATTGTGTGCCTTTCTTTGAGAACAAGCAGGAAGTCAGTTCACACATATAGGTGATGATGGCATGGATGGAGCCCGGTTGGTATCCACTCCCCAGCTTTCATAGAAAGCTTTTGGGAGTTCTATCATGCATGCGTGGTCACCTTCCCCCCCCCCCCCCCCAAAAAAAAGTGCCATCTTACCTCAGTTTTCTTTTTTCCGCAGAGTCCATTGGATGTGTAGTCTATATCCCCGGAAGAAGTTCGGGGGTTTTTTTGTGATTTTTTCACGATCATCTGGTCACATACGGTCACCTTCTCGGTTCCCAGATCCATGGTATCGTGGGGTTTTTTTGGGTTCTCTCTTTTTATTTTTTACTTCTCTTCGGTGCGTGGGTTTTTCTCGCACCCTCCTGACATTGGAGTTTGACCTTGCAAGAGCCGTCTTTCCCACTATGTCTTTGGTCAGTGACTTTCACCTCCACAACATTGTAAGCATTACCCCGGCTCTGGTGACATCCCTCGATTGGTGGAAGGAGCTGTGACACTTCCTGGTGGGAATGCCCTTTCAGTCTCCTTCCCCTCAGGCAACCGACACCTCGAAACTGGGCTGGGGAGCCCACTGTGGTGCTCTACAGATCCAGGCCATCTGGACAGTGGAGGAATGTCTTCATCAGATCAACTTGCGTATGTTCTACAGGCCTTCCAGCACCACTTATCGAATCAGGTTCAGACAATCAAGTGGCGATGTTTTATCTCAACAAACAGGGAGGCACTGGGTCATACCTCTTGTGTGAGGAGGTGATTCATCTCTGGAACTTCACTAATCCCAGCAATGCCCAGTTGCCAATTTCTGCTCAAGGATACCGGCCCCACACAAAGTAGCGGCCAATGTATTTCTCCTGTCTTGGAGCGAGAGGTTACTGTACACATATCCTCCGACCCTCTGGTCTCCAAGACTCTTCTCAAGATTCAACAGGATCAGGCCTCTGTGATCCTCATTGCCGCCAGATGGGTCCAGCAGCTGTGGTTTCCCCTGCTGCTCCATCTCTCTCGGGTGCCGCCGATTGCCCTGGGCTGCACCCTAGACCTGATATTGCAGGAGGATGGCTCCCTCCTGCACCCCAACCTCAGGTCCCTTGCTCTGACGGCCTGGCTGCTGAAAGGGTAGCCTTTGGCCAATTTCAACTGCCCCAGAAAGTTGAAGATGTCCTCCTGATGTCCCACAAGGATTCCACAAGTCGAGTATATGCCTTCAAATGGCGTTGCTCCTCCATCTGGTATGCACATCGGGGTGCCAATCCCTTCTCCTTGTCAGTACCAACAGTGTTGCAGTACTTGCTGCACTTTTCCCAAGCTGGCTTGAAATCCAACTCCGTGAGAATGCACCTCAATGTGCTGACAGCGCACCATCATTTGGTGGATGGGCAGCCCCTGTCCTTCCATCCACTCGTGGCCCGCTTCATGCACCGTCTCTTGCTCATGCAGCCTCCCATTCACCCCCCTGGCGACTGCCTGGGACTCGAATGTAGTTCTAGGTAAGCTTATGGTTCCACCCTTTGAGCCACTGGTCTCGTGTCACCTCAAGTACCTCTCTTATCGGTGTCTTTGAACAGTGATATTATTCTGAGCAATATTCTGAGCAGAATGGTTGCTGTCATGTGCCACATACGATTCCATCATATGCGCATACATTCCTTCCAGCACAGTTCCCCTGCCTTTTTTTTTTTTAAGAATTCAGTAAAGACTGGAAAATACAATACAGTGTTGTCTCCTCATGAAACAACACCGAGCACAGACCCCTTACGTCTCCTTCAAGTAGCTGTTAAATTTCTGGCATTAAGTTCAGTCTTTATTTATTTATTTATTTATTTATTTAACAGCTCTTCTATACCGCGCTCTTTATTATCAGTGCGGTTTACAGTTAACAATTTGACTCTAGGACAGTAACATATCTGACCTGAGTTTACATAAAACAAGGGAAGTAACAAGGAGTTGAACTGGGGTAACTATGTACATTTAAATAGCTTGGTATTATTTACAATAATGTACAACAGAGGCAGTATAACTGCCGGATTACAAAACTGTCTGGTATGTATTACATGTTATGTGACTTAATCTTTTTTGCAATTCATATTAGGTGGTTGGGTTGTGAAGAGGTAGTAGGTGAGTCGTTTGGTTGTGAGAAGTGCTCCAGGAATAAATGGTGCTTGAGGGCTTTCCTGAATTGCCTGAGGTCACTGATCAATCTGATGCTGGGGGGTAGGTTGTTCCAGCATCTGGGGGCATAGAACGCGAATGCTCTTTACTCTTCTGCGCACTTTTCTGCATCCAGACGCAATAGCTAATTGCTTGATTACCGTGATATTTGAATGGATTTACATGGGCTGTACACTAGCATTGATGCTGGCTTCTGCACAGTAATTACATTCACACCTATCTCTTTTCTGCGTTGTAGCATGAGGTCTGCGCATAAAATATATGTGCAGGTATCACACTACCTGTGTGCAGATGGTGCACTAATGTTTCTGCATTAACCCTAATATAAAATGCCATGGGAAACTTCAGCCATTTACTGCCCCCTCTCCTGTTCTTCTCCCTTTTACCCAAACCAAAGCTCAGAAAAACTCCAACCATCTATCGAAATCTGAACCCTATGATTACCATGCAACCAGTGAGCATGCATGCCTGATTTAAATGAATAAGAAGTAATTTTGGCAGAATAGCATCCTTTTAGGGGGTAATTTCTCCAAATGGATCCAGGGCTAGAGTAAACGGTAGCATTATTTCATTTCCAATTTAAAACATGGCTTTTTGAGTGCTAGGATGCTTGTAAGTTGTTAGAATATTTGGGAATTATCTTATTAGTTTCTTTGGTGTTATGATTAATTATATTTTCCCAAGTATTTTCTTGAATATAAGTTTTGATGCTTATTTGGTTATAATTTGTTTTATTTACATAATTTGGGATTTTAGCACTCATGTAATTTTATTTTTTGTTTTATAATTTATGACGTGCCTGTATGTCCTTGTGTTCATAAGTGATATTAAGAAATTAAATTAACTGTCTCTATCATATCTCTTTTTTCCCACCTTTCTTGCAAATATTTTAATCTGCAAGTCTGTTCCCAAATAATTTATGATGAAGACTACTGACCATTTTCATAGCCATTCTCTGGACTTTTGAAGATACAATCTCCAGAATTGTACTCACTACTCAAAATTAGGTATTAGCAGAGACTTATACAAATGCACTATCACCTACTTTTTCCTGAGATATTAGGAAGCAAGGAGCCTCTCCTTATGCCTCCAAGCATCTTTCCGTCTTTTGCCATTACCTTTTCTACTTGTTTGGCCATCTTAAGATCACCAGATATGATCACAGACAGGTCTCACTCTTCTTTCATGCACTGAAGTACGTCACCTCCTATACTGTCTCAGTTCCTTGGGTTTTTGCAGCTCAGAACTCCCAAACCCCCACCCCCAATCCAGTACCTTCACAAACTGCCTTATATGGCAGTCTGACCCTGCACAGTGCATCCTTGGATACACCGTGACAGGCCAGGCACTGCCATTTTTTAAGATGGAGGTATAGGAGCGTGAGTGCATGGGCAGCACTCCTGCTCATTTGTAAAGGTACTGGGAGGGAGTGGGGGGTTCGGGGTCACTGGGCCATCAGGGTTATTTTTGGTTGGGTGGGTGGGGGGATCGGGGTTGCTGGGCCACCAGGGATTATTTTTAGTTTGGCAGATGGGGGTTCAGGGCTGCTGGTTGGACAGGTGGGATGATCGGGGCCCCTGGGTCACTGGGCAACCAGGGATTATTTTTGTTGGACAGGCAGGTGGGGGAATCGGGATCGCTGATCCACCAGGATTATTTTTGGTTGGGCAGGTGGGGGGATCGGGGCCACTGGGCCACCAGGGATTTGCTTTCTGTCGGGGGCACTGGCCCCATGACAGTATTTAGATGGCAACAGGGGATTTTCCTGATGCCTGGATTATTTGAGGACTCATATGCAAATTAGCTACGTGGTGACCCTGTTTCTCTGGGAGAGCATGCCAAACTTGTGCTGACCTCTCTGCGCATGTGTTTCTGGCTTACTCTCCCAGTTTTACGTTGCCATTTGCGCACAGTTTAATGCATGACCAATTTGCATATGAACCCCTTTCTGCATGCCAGTGCTAAAGTTGTGCTCTATTGGTGCGCTGCAAATAAGCATAAAACGTTGATAGCATATGACTTCAGTGCCGGCTTTCTGCATCGGCCTGCAAGACAGCATCTGGATTCAAGAAAGCATGGGACAAACACAGAAGATCTCTAAAGGAAAAAAGGGACTATTGTAGTTGATATGGAAGGGCAGACTAGACAGGCCATATGGTCTTTTTCTGCCGTCTTGTTTCTATGTTTCTACATATGGAATGACAAGAGGCCAATAATACCACTTAGGGTGGTCATGAGACAAGGAGGAAGGAGGCTTGTCCCTTCCACACTTGAAAAGATACTATTGGACAGCACAGATTAGAATAGCAACCCTCTTGTGGGTGAGAAGAATGGATAGGCACTGGATTGATATAGAGGGAGGTATGAGCCAGCCACATGAGTTGGGGGCCTTCTTATTTTTAAGAGATGGAGGGGGAGGGGTCTAGAGAATGTGAAGGAGCACCCTCTGACTGGCTCAATTTTTAGGGTATAGGACAAGGTACCAAAGTTACTCCATTGGGATCTGGGGGGTTCTCCATTAGCTCCAATCTGCAAAAGTAGTTTGTTCCCTCCTGGGGAAAAGGACCTGAAAAGATTTTGGTGGCTGGAGAAGAATGGGCTGTCACACAAAATAGATTTTATACAGGGCAAAAGTTGTCTTGCAGAAATACTGGCTAGGTATGAGAAGCCATCAAATATCTTTTCTGTACTCCAGTTGCATTCTAATAGGAAAGCATTCCTAAGGCCACTAAAATCATTAGAAATCATTATAGAAATCAGATGAGCCTTATGGCCAAATTATATACAATTATGACAGTAGGGATTATATCATGGGGCCCGATATTAAGCTAGGCTCATTTTCAAAGGGCTATGCTCCTTGTCGGCGCATAGCCCTCCCCGGCAATCTCTAACCTGGATATTCAATGCCGCGGCAATGGCATTGGATATCCGGAGATCGCCATACACACCAGAAGCCACTGAAGCTAACTGGGCAGCAGTGATATTTCATGCTGCTTGGTTAGCTCCTGCACCTTAAAGACAGACGAGGGTTTTCCTCGCCTATCCTTTTGGCGCAGGTGGCTAACTGGGCAGCATACAGTATCGCTGCTGCCCGGTTATCACACGTCGCCGCCTTCGCTTTGCCCCAGAACGCCCCCGACATGCCGTGATGCTAACCGGATAGCATTGGGGCACTAACCGTGTAAGTGCTGTTGAATATCCTGATTGAAGGCATTTACACAGTTTAATGGGCTGTAAACCATGTAAATGCCTTTTGAAAATAGGGTCCATGGTCTTTTTCTATTGGTGAGACATTTACCATCAGATTTGAAGTCTAGCCCCTGATGAAGTCTTGTTAGCCAAAACTTGGCTGAGTCGGGCATTTTTAATAAAGGCCATTCTATTTTATAAGGCCATGGATTCAATCAGTTGCATGTTTTGAATCCATGGCCCATCTTTGCTTCTTGTGTGCTGTGTGTAGTTGAATTGATTTGCGGCGTATACGCCTTCCTTTTGCATTTTGCCTTATTTAGAGAAAGACATTGACAAGTTGAACCTCTGGGTTTCCTTTAACCTAAGTAGTTCATTTAATAGAAGATGGCCTACCATAAACTACCTTTATGAGTTACATTAAATGTAGTCGAAGGACAAAACAATTTCTGTTGCTTGAAACTGTACTTTTGACTTAAAATATTTTTCTAATGTGAATGCAATTGTTTTTTCACTTTTGGAAATCTGAAAAGGAGCTATGTTCTTGGGCGACCATCCTCAACACTGAACTCAATTCTTTTCTTTTCCCAATGAGTACATTAAATGTAGTCTTTTTAATTAGAACAAGACCATCAAGGCACACTCAGACATCATCTGAAGCCCTAAAATGGGCTCTGCTTCATTAAAAATGATTCTTTATTTGATTAGGCCATAGTGCATATTATAAAGATTCTTTCATTTACAGATATTTTGTATTGCATCTTAAGTGTTGGCACAAAAATAGGAATTTCATACCAAATGATGAATTTAATGTCAACAAAGGTGCAATATGAGAAAAGGCATAATGAAGGACTAAAATCACTTTGAATGATTTCCTGCCTTGGCAGACACTGAGACTCCTCTGGTTACAGTATGGAGCTTGAAAGGTACGCTGAAAAAAATATTTGTTCAGGTCTCGATTCGTATAGCATTTCCCTGGCAAGAGGTTGCCTTTACATCTTTCAAATTGTCCAGTTAAATAGCAGCCAATTAGGAAAGAATTCAGTAGCTTTACATTAATGCCGGACTCATAATCCTGAAGGACTTGTGCTAAAGAAATAATGAATGTAACTAGTTTCTTGAGAAGCCTGAATGACGCACATTCCGGTAGCACCTGAGGCAGAAGTCTAATCTACAGACTGCAAGCGTGTCACAGTTATTTGAATATTTGACGTTATTTTGATTGAATTCCCTGAACGTTATGTTGGAAAAGGTTAGCCTCGCCAGACCTCATTTAGACAGGCTCATTCTACCTATGGCTATGGTGATAAAATGCTTTTTACAGTTTACCGGGACACTCCATAAGGCTCTGGTTAGGTCTGTCTACCTAACCAGGCGAGAACTGGAGCAGGGCTTCAGGGGTAGAATACAATGTTATTTTTCAGAAAGACATTTTTCCCACTTAAGCAAAGACTAAATTAAAGCCTGTGCTGTAGAGTAGTTGAACTAAACAGATTTAAACTTTTCTTCTGCCAAATTGCTGTTCAGTGCCTGGAACTCAGCTTTCATTAGCAGTTTATCCTCTGAATTCCAGTTCTCCAGAATAAGGACGAGAACCTATTTCAAAAGGTTTTAACATACAAGTTGTTAGGGCCTAAGAGGCCCTTTTACTAAAGGGTACTAAGCAGTTAACACACTTTTTAGTGTGAGGTAACCATTAGCATGGGTCCACAGTTACAGAGAGCACGCGATAGAAGCAGTTTGCATGGTAAAAATCTTGTATTAACTACTTGATGCACAGTGGGGTGGAAATTGGGAAGGTTGTGGGTGGAGAGAGGGAGTGGACTGTACATTGCAGTTAGCATACGGCATTTATTGCATACTGTTAAATTTGCAGTTAGCACGAGTGCACTTATGCCAACTCAAAAGATTAACAGTGCCCATGGGACTTATACTTTATTTATTCATTTAATATTTAGTTCACACTTTTCCAGTAGTTGTTCAAGATGAGTCACAGTCAGATACGGTAGGTATTTCCCTGTCCCCAGAGCGTTTATAATCTAAGTTAGTACCTGAACAAGGGGGGAGGTTAAGTGACTTACCAAGGTCACAAGAGTGCCAGTGGGATTTGAACACATGGTAAGGAACTTTTCCAGGTGGTAACTGCAGGGGACATGCTGGGCATTCCCCCAATAGCACATGGCTTTTGCACTTAGAGAGAACTGGATTTGCTCCTAACATGCGATAAATTCAAAAACTTAACGCAATTTAATAAAAGAGCCTCTTCTACAAGGGGACATAGGATGAGAGTGAAAGCGGATAGACGCAAGAGTAATATGTGGAAATATTTTGTTTTGGAAAGAGTGATAGATGCATGGAGTAGTCTCCCAGTGGAGGTGGTAAACATGAGGACAGTATCTGAATTCAAAAAAGCATAGGACAAACACAGAGGATCTCTAAAGGGAAAAAGGGAACTGTTGTAGTGGTTGATATGGGAGGGCAGACTAGATAGGCCATGTGGTCTTTTTCTGTTGTCATGTTTCTATGTTTCTAGTTCAGGGCTAGAAGAGGGGGTGCAGGTGATTCCCCGCAGCCTGACCTTGGCCTTGGGAAGCCAGATCGGGGGTCGGGCTGCAGGGAATGATAGCACAGGTCAGCGATCAGGGATCGTGGCTCCTGAATGAAGCCACGGTGCCATGGCAACCGGACGCCATGGTGCCGGCAGCTCCATTCAGGAGTTTGACTGAGTTAGTCAGGTAGAGGCCTGTACATGCAAGCTGTCCAGAATTGAGTCCCAGCCTGCACGTACAGCACAAGTCGTGATTCTGATCCCACAGGGCTAGACGTGACCCACAGGATCAGAATCACATCTGCCCCTGTGCATCCAATTCTGATCGGGTGCACAGGGGCCTGGACGTCCCGATCGGAATGAGGCCCTATATGTATAGGCACTGGTATTCAGTTTCTCTACATGTGGAGCCTGATTCAGAAAGGGGCACAACTGGGCCATCCAGATGGTTCCAAGCAGGACGTGCCCGTTAGGACCCAATTCTGTAAAGTGGGAGCAAAACATTCCTGCGGCATACAGAATTAAGGCCAAGCACGGCCCAGCATGCCCCTGCATGCCTCTGAGGATGTCCTCCCCATAAGTTCCCTTGTCACGCACAGCATGACCCTCTTCTTCCCCACCTCTGACCCATGGCTGGGAAGCCGGGGCCTGGATCGGGCAGTGGGGACCTACCCGCCCCCACGTCAGCCTCACCAGGTTTATGCTGCTTATTCCACCTTTGAGGTGGAATAAACATCATGTTCCCCCTGAACCCGCAGGACATATAGGGCCATGACTGCCACCTCGATCCGCCCCCACTCCCCCAGACTCCGCCCCCTCCCCCCTGCCAGTTTTCCCCGTACTGCTACTCTAGCCGTGCGAGGAGTGCCTGAGGGGGAATAGGGACAGGACAGCTTGCAAGTTGCTTCTCTGAATCGGCTCCATAGCTTCTATGTTGGATTTGCCAAACCAAAAGTACTTGTGCCCTCCAAACGAAATTCATTACTTATACATATAAACCCTGATATCCAGAAATTTTACATATATGTATTTATATTTCTATATTCAGCAGCACTAGCTATAGGTATAGTGCCACTAAATATAAGAATAATTTGAAACATCTGGATTAGACATTTTAATTTATTTCCCAGATGTTTCATTTCTTTTTTTTCCCTAGCACTCTTAGAAGGTCTTTATTCTGGGATCTTAAAATCCAGCCACCACATAATCACAAAGGGAACATAAGATATGCTATACTGGGTCAGACCAAGATCCATCAAGCCCAGTATTCTGTTTCCAGCAGTGGCCAATTTAGGTCACAAGTACCTAGCAGTTTCCCATAAAGACACCCAGGTTCCACCATGCTTGTATTGGGGCAAGCAGTGGATTTCCCGGGTCCTCTTTAATAATGGTTTATGGACTTTTCTCCAGGAACTTGTCCAAACCTTTTTAAAACCTAGCTACACTAAGAGCTTTTACTACATCTTCCAGTAACGAATTCCAGAGTTTGATTATGCATTGAGTGAAAAAATATTTTCTCTTATTAGTCTTAAACGGGTTACATTGTACTTCATTGCATGTTCCCTACTCTTTCTACATTTTTTTTTTATTTTAAATTTTTATTGATCACCCTTATCATAACTTTCCAGATAATCAAACAAAATAATTTTACATATTTTCATATCCTAACATCACACTTCTAACATTTTTATATCCCCCCACCCCCTCTAACCCCTCCCTCCCCCTCCCCCTCCCACTTCCATAATATTGTCTTTTATTTTCGTCTTTATTACATTTCCCCCCCACTATTGCATTTCAAACCATATTCCAAAACCAAAACACCACCTTCCTACCCAACCTATCTACCAAATTCTAAATATACTGTAACCTCGCTGTATCTGAGTTCACCTCCACCCCTAGATATGATGGTACTAGTCGTGGCCAAGAAGTGGCGCAAACCCAGACAACAAGGCACAAAAATAAACTAACCTCGTTCACTGCTCAAAGCAAAATGAAGGAATTAAACTAAAAGGATTTTTAGAACTCAAGTTCCAAGTGGTAAGTATAACAATTTTATTTGTTGTTATAGATGGTTAGACTTAATAACAGATTTAATTTACTTTGTATTCAAAATCTTGCTTTTTACTAATTATTGTTCATTTTACTATAGAACATTTCACTATTAAATGAAAAAAAACAAAAATCAAGTGTGAGATTCGTCTATCAAAGGTTAACATTTCTGAACAACATATCAGATAAGTAGTAGTATTTATTTTCTTTGTTTCTTACTAATTTCTAAATAACAATTTACTTGTTTGGTTTCTTAAAACCTGAACATTTGTATAACTGTTATCTCTACAGAAAACTTCAGAACAGCACTTCTATCAATTTCTATTCTCAGGTATGTATCAATTGTCCTTTTTCTCACAAAACACAGTCCTTACGAGCACTTAACTCTCCGTAGTTGCAGCAGTTGTTTGGTATCTGTAGCTGTAGAATTTTCTTGTTAAGTTTGACTTTGGAATTCTTTTTATGGGAGCTCCTGTTGATGGAAACACCACTGCTGCTCAGCTGACGGTAGTCTTTTCAATCTCCAACCTACTACCTAAGCTTTAAACAAATCAAAAATAGAAAACTCTATCTAGCTTACCAACTAGCGAACAATCACTGTTAAATTATTCAGTATAGATTCCTGTCTAAATAAATCAAAATATAATTAAAGTCCCTAAATAATAAAGCCTAATCTTTACTGCTTTTCCCTAACTACTAACAGAGCTTCATTTATGAATTCACTTTTCCAAGACAATGCCTTCATTCATCTACTTCCTTATATGACTCCAGGCATATTTCTCTTTCGCAATGACATCAGTCACTTACTGTGCAGGTATCCTATTGTGGCAGGCAATGGCCTAGAATAGTCTGCAAATATGAAAGGCCTGTAAGTTAGGCCTGGATTCCAACCCCCACTATAGCTAGAAAAGAACCAGAAATTTGTGAAAAATGAGAAAACTGTCTTAAACTGCTTAATAAGTAGTTTTACATGAATTCATAAGTCTTTCATTATTCTCTTGTGTGCGAAAGATAGAAATGTTTCAATACATGCATTCCTGGAGCTAGAGACGACCTTGCAGTAGAGAAGTATTAAACCAAGAAACTGCACCATTGTTAGAACAGTCCTAAGGGAGGGAGCTGGGTGCTAGGCCCAGGAGGGATCTCTGATTGGACAGGTGCAGGGGGCGTTGGGACCAATAGAAAGTTTGCATGTATCAAGCTGGAACCAGTAGAAAGTTCTCATGTATCAAACTGAAGAAGAGGTATAAATGAGTATGTCTCTGTAAAAACTTTGCTCAGTTCCTTATGAAGCTTTGACTGACTGGGCCTTGTGCACAATAAACTGGCTTGGACCCTGTCAATTGACTCCTGGACTTATTCATTGATTACACTTCGCTACAGCATATTCTTGGTGCGTTGGCCGGGAAATGCGAGTAGTGAATGGTATTCAAGTAAGTAATCTACGCAATTCGCCACAAGGTTTGGCCCGGTTGGAACCGTGTCTGTCCGAACGTGGGGGAAACCTCAGGCGCCGCCGGCCCTTTTATGCCGGAGAGGGTTCAGCCGGCCAACACCTCCGAACCCGAGGGGAGTCCAGGATCCAATCCAAGAACGGGTGTGGTATCGGGAACCGGATCCGGTGAGTAGACATTTCTTGTGATTTGATAGTCAGTAAGTACAGCCTGGGAAAAAGAGTCTTGCATAAGTGTGCGTGAGACTGATTTGGTATAGACTAACTGAGAAATCTCGCATAAGTATGCGCGAGACAAGAGAGCTTGATCACCTCTCATAAGGGCTGTCCTAGTATGCTCCGCATAAGAGAAAGCGGAAGCCGAAGCCATCAACCCTTCTTGTTTGAAATAGTCAGTCAGAAAACCTGGGCACTTGAAAAATGATTTTTTTGTGAAAATATGATTGCTTGTGTGATTGAGAGGTCTTGAAATACAGACCGAGTGAAAGTGGACTCCTGAGTAGCACAGTTCCTGGCCGGGCGACCGCGTCCAGGTTGCGAAAAGGAGGAAGCGCGTGGTGTTTGTTCCCCCCCAGTGTTCTGTGGGCTGTGCGGTCCCCTTACCTACAGCCATACTACCTATCCTTACTGTTTGTTGTCTGGTGCGTCATTACGTGTACGTAGGTACGATTAGATTATGGGAGGGGCAGAGTCCACGCAAACTCCGTTGGAATGTATGATCAAGAATTTCCGTAAAGGATTTTCAGGAAACTACGGTATAAAAATGTCTCCGTCTAGATTAAAAATGCTATGTGATATGGAGTGGCCTGCGTTAGCTATTTCATGGCCCCGTGGGGGCACCTTTGATGTAGAAAAGGTTTCCCGTGTTCATCAGCTTGTACAAAAAGCGCATCCTGACCAGTTCCCCTATATAGATTCCTGGTTAGATGCTTGCGAAAGGCAGCCTTCATGGATGAAGCGCTGCTATGAGGAGCAATGTAGAATATTAGTAGCCACTACTAGAGGGACCCGAAAAGTTGAGGAGGAGAAGCCGCCTGTGTATTCCGCCCCAGAGTCCCCATAAATCCTGGCCCGGTTACCCCAGTACCCACATAGGTTAGTTCCCCCAGCACCGCTGCCTGAAGCGGAGCCTGATGAGGAACCCCAGCAAGTGCCGCTGCAGCAGCCCAAGAAGCTCCCTCCCCCGAGTGACAGTCCCGAGTCAGGCCCAAGTACGTCGGGGGGACCCGAGTCCTCCGACGATGCTGAGAGCGGAGGCTCTCCTGCCAGTTCAGGGTCACCCGCCAAGGAAGTTTGTGCCCGGGAGCCTTATGATCTAAGAAGTATAACTCCGAAGAAGAAGGAGAAAGCAGGGCACCTAATGCCATTACGCCAAGTGCCTGGTGTACCTATTTTAAATGACCAGGGCCAGATGGCGCCAGGACCAACCAGCCTAGTCTACGTACCTTTTTCCACCACTGATTTATTAAACTGGAAAACACATTATGCATCCTATACAGCAAAACCCCAGGAATCAACAGAATTAATGTCTAGTATTAGTACAGCAAACCCACCAGCCTACCTGGGCCGATTGTCGCCAGCTCCTGTCCACCCTCTTTACTACTGAGGAGCGAGGACAAATTGGGCAAGCAGCTCTCCGTTGGTTAGAAGAAAACCCCGTAGAAGGAGGAGGAATAAATCTCCCACAAGCTGCCGCTGCAGCTTACCCAAATGAAGATCCCGGGTGGGACCCAAATGATGAAAGGGGGGCAGCGGCCCTAACGAGATTTCGCCAGGCCTTGCTGCAGGGCCTGAAGAAGGGAGGCCAGAGGGCCATGAATATCGGGAAGGTATCTGAAGTCCTCCAGGGTCCAGATGAGAGCCCAGCGGCCTTTTATGAGCGATTGTCCGAAGCCTATAGACTATATACTGTGGTAAGGAGGGTGCAGCACAGCCCTGGGAAACAAAGAAAAAATAAACTTTTTCTTCCATAAGGGGGATGGGCTCACCTAAGCACATGTTCCAAAATGAAAGCAGTGGAAAAACCCACACTTGCAAGGCTAGGCTGAGGCCACACCCAGACTCCAGGGCAACTATAGGAAGTGATAGGAGACACCTGTGGGTGGGGCCAGGAGAGAGAGCATGCTTGCAAACATTTAAGCACAGGCAAACAGAGAGAGCAGGAAGCGTCAGCAAGACCGGCAGGAGAGAAGCAAGACACGGGAACAGCTTGAAAGACGGCAGTCAGGAAAGAGCCAGAATCCAGGCTAATTGCACTCCTTCCAGGAGAGAGGAAGCGAGAAGGCTAGCTGTGAGGAAGCTGGAGCAGGAGGTCTCAGCTCCATCTGAAGAGGAACAAGTCTTCAGGCTTGGAGAGCCTAGAAGGGCTAGAGACCAACACTGCAGTGATCCCCCAGGCAGCTCTGATTCAGAGGACGCTACTCCTAGGAGATGCCCTTGCTGTAAAAGGTCTACAGTCAAGCTCAGAGGTAGGAGGGGAAAGTTTGAGGGAGTTAATGTGTGTGACTCTGACTCAGAAATAAGTATACCTGATTCTGAGGAAGAAGCTGTACCTTATGGGACGCATGCCAGGAAGAATGCTTTTACAGATAAGGTAAAGCAAACAAAGCCTTTAAATGTTTTACTAAAGGGAAAGAAGTCTGAGAACACTAATATAATCCCGGGGAGAAAAAGGGAAGTTCAGTGGGAAACTGTTCAAGCTTCTAAAGGAAGTAAAACCTGAAATCCCTGAACCTGTCCAAGCCCCACAGTCATGTAATGCAGAGGAAGACATGGAGGTGGAATTCTGTGGAGAGGCACCTGACTCCATAGACTCCCAAATGGAATGTTCTTTGTGCATAATCTCTGACTGAGAAAAGCTAAGGGTTTAATAGGAAGGAAACCCAGGAAACAGTTATCCTGATTATTGTAGCTAAGAAGTTTTAGAGAGAGAAATAAATCTCATGGTTAAAGCTACAAGAACACTTGTGCTGAGTGAAAGTTTAAACACAGCAGTTTTAGTTTCTGTGCTGACAAGCAGAGAAGTGTTTTAAAATTAAAACCCGAAGCAGCTAAGGGAAGCTAAAAGGTTTGCTGGACTCTGCTGTTAAATACTAGTTCAATTATGTTTGTTTCTGGAAGAAGAAATTCTTTTGTTAAAGAGCTGGAAGAAACTGCTCATTGATAACACTGCTGAAATACACTTTTTGTAAAGAAAGTTTATTTGGGGAAAACATCCTTTTTTCTGTTGTTGTGGTTGGAGCCTTCTACAAAGGTCTGTTTGCAAAGCTGAAATTTAAAACGAAAAATTTAATAAATTTTCCTGTGTTGGCCAAAAATACCACTTGGACGGCTTTTCGCACGCAACTACACATTCAGAGGTCTTAGCCCTGAAGCTTAAAGCAACATACAAGATACAAGATGGCCCTCCGCTTTCACTAGGCAACTGCCTAGTGGGGGCGCCGTCACCACAATACCCCATATGATCCTGCCGCTCAGGAGAATCTACGCATGGTAAATGCGGCCTTTGTCAGCCAGTCCCAGAGAGACATAAAACGAAAATTGCAGAAACTGGATGGATTTGCGGGCATGAATACAGCACAGTTAATGGAAGTCGCTCAAAAAGTATTTGTGAATCGTGAAAATGAACGTCACAGAGAAAGTGAACGAAAGATGAAGAAGAAAGCAGATCTTCTTGCTGCCGCTTTAGTTGAACGAGGTGGAGGAGGTTTTCCTAATCAAAGGACCAGAGAACGTGGAAGAGGCCGCGGAAGTGGCAGGCCTCAATTGGGTGCAAATCAGTGCGCCTACTGCAAAGAAGAAGGATATTGGAGGAGTGAATGCCTGCATCTGGACTCCGCCCCCACGAGGGGAGGAGGGAGTCCCTGGAGAACAGGAGGTCGATTTCGAAGGCGGGGAGGAATGAACCGAGCACAGTTCCAGCAAGAGAGAGAAGAAGCCATTGAAGGAGTGGCAGTAGCAACGGGCTATGACATGGATGACGTGGATGAAGACTAGGCCAGACCGGGCTCCAAGTTTACCTTGGGTCCCCTGGAGCCTATGGTCAGTTTGAAGATAGGGGACCAATATATGGACTTCATGGTAGATACAAGAGCAGAACATTCAGTAGTGGCTAAGCCACTGGCTCCTCTTTCCTCTCGATCTGTCACCATTGTTGGGGCCACTGGGAACAAGGCCACGAAGTCATTCCTGCAGAACCGTATGTGTGAACTAGGGGGACAGAAAATAACGCACCAGTTCCTGTATATGCCTGAGTGCCCTATTCCATTTCTGGGCTGAGATATGCTTGCCAAGCTCCAGGCACAGATATCCTTCGCTGAAGGGGGAGAAATGAAAATGACTGTGAATCCAAAGCCTGCTGGATTGATGGTGCTAACTGTTCCCCGAGAAGAAGAGTGGCGGTTCTATAGTGCATCTCCAATCAAGTCAACCAGTTCCTGTATACCTGACAGCCTCATAGCCCCACCTGAAGTATGGGCAGAAGATAATCCACCTGGCCTAGCGAAGAACATAGCCCCTGTCATTGTCACCCTCAAGCCAGGAGCATAACCAGTGCATGTGAAACAGTATTCTCTTCCCCGACCAGCCATCGAAGGTATCCATTGCCATTTAATGAAACTGCTGAAGTATGGACTTCTCAAGGAGTGCCAGTCACCTTGGAATACTCCCCTTCTTCCAGTTAAGAAACCTGGGACAGGGGATTACCGCCCAGTACAAGATTTAAGGTGAGTAAATGTCGCAGTTGAAACTCTACACCCCGTAGTGCCAAATCCTTATACTCTCTTGGGACTGATCCCCGCTGAGGCTACTCATTTCACCATCCTGGACCTGAAAGATGCCTTTTTCTGCGTACGTCTAGTCCCCACCAGTCAACTGTTATTCGCTTTTGAATGGCAAGACCCCACAACAGGAAGGCGGGGCCAACTCACCTGGACCAGATTACCCCAAGGATTCAAGAATTCACTTACTCTCTTTAGTGCCGCCCTGAATCAAGATCTTTCAAGTTTCCCAGTGAACCCAGGACAAAGGGTTCTTCTTCAGTATGTGGATGACTTGCTCATAGCCACCAACTCAGAAAGTGAATGTCTACAAGCTACTAGTGAACTCTTGTACCTTTTAAAAGAGGCTGGATACAAAGTCTCAAGAGTCAAAGCACAACTATGCCAAACTGAAGTCAAATATCTAGGATTCCAGCTGTCCAGCGGAATACGACGCTTGGGACCAGAACGCAAAGAAGCTGTATGCAGTATACCTACTCCAACCACTAGAAGGCAAGTAAGAGCCTTCCTGGGGGCCGCGGGATACTGTCGCATATGGATCCCCAATTTTGCGCAGCTAGCAAAACCATTGTACCAGGTTACCAAAGGAATGGAAAAGTCTCCACTAGAGTGGGGACCGGAACAGGATGCAGCATTCCAGTCTCTGAAAAATGCTCTGTCATCACCAGCTCTAGGTCTTCCAAATGTCCAGAAGCCCTTCCATCTCTATGACCATGAGTCACAAGGAAATGCGTTGGGGGTACTGACTCAATCTCTTGGATCTTGGCAACGGCCAGTTGCCTACTTGTCAAAACAATTGGATGTAGTTGCGAAAGGCTGGCCCCCTTGTTTGAGAGCTGTTGCAGCAACAGCCCTCCTGGTGGGCGAAGCAGATAAGCTCACTTTGGGACAGAGTCTCCAAGTTACTGTGCCACACTCAGTCCTGACTCTCATGGAACACAAAGGAAACTTCTGGCTAACAAATTCACGAATGTTGAAATATCAGAGCATGCTGTGTGAAAACCCCCAGATACAGTTAAAGGTCAGTCAAGCTTTGAATCCTGCGACGTTGTTCCCAATTGGTCCTGGGCCCCCTGATCATGACTGTTTAGAAACCATGGACACTGTATTTTCAAGCCGCCCTGATTTGACTGATGTCCCTCTAGAGGACCCTGAACGGACTTTCTTTGTAGATGGAAACAGTCTTGTCATCAATGGACATCGTTGTGCTGGATATGCAGTGGTGACCCTTGATCTGGTAGTTGAGTCCTCAGCCCTGGCCCCAGGAACTTCAGCGCAGAAAGCTGAACTGGTAGCCCTCACTAGAGCATTGACATTAGGAGAATGACTCCGCTTAAATGTGTACACAGATTCCAAGTATGCCTTCACAACTTTGCACGCGCATGGAGCCTTGTATAAAGAACGAGGGTTGATCACCTCAGGGGGCAAGTCCATCAGGTATGGGCCCGAGATACTGATGTTATTAGATGCTGTGTGGGCCCCCAAACAAGTGGCAGTCATGCACTGCCGAGGTCATCAGGCAGGAGCAGGAGAAGTCACCCGAGGAAACAGGTTTGCTGATGCCACAGCCTGAAAAGCAGCCACAACAGGACGAGTTAGGACCCAAGATACCCCGATGCAAGCAGCCCTATTCCCTGTGCCCCTTAGTTCCTGGGCGCCCCGATACACTGCAAAAGAGTTAGACTATTTCTGTGAAAAGGAGGGAGGGGTCCTGACAGAAAAAGGTTGGATAGTGCTGCCACCTTCAGAAGGTAGTTTACCTCCCTGTCCCACAGTCATCCCTGAAGCATTAGGGCCAGCTTTTGTTCATGCTTTTCATCAGGCCACACATTATCACAATTTAGAAAAGCTTTAAAAACCCACCTTTTTTTACAACACTTCTCTTACATCAATATTTCCCCCCCTCTCACCCCACTATCTCAACTCAGCAATAATAGTTAAATGATGATGTTAGACCGTTCCACCTTATGATATTTCACTGTATATACCTGCTCTGTTAAATGTTATTTATGACGTCTCTATACCCACTCAAGATCTCTAGTCTTATGTAATTGCTTTTATTTCATTATTTATATGCTATTCCCCAGTTAATCCTTGTTTTATTCCCCTGTTACCTGTAACTTGGACAAGTTCTCTAAATCTGAGTGTATTTTGTTTAATGTAAACCGCACTGATGTCAAATAGCGCGGTATATAAGAGCTGTTAAATAAATAAATAAATAAAATGGGAAAACAGCTATGGAAAAAGCCCTGAGGCCCCATTTTTGTATTTCACTACTAGGACCTCTGACCGCCTCAGTAGCACAGCGATGTTTGACGTGTGCCAAGAATAATGCTAAGCAAGGTCCCATTCCACCCCCAAGAGTTCAATCAGTAGGGGTGGCCCCAATGAGTGATATGCAGGTGGACTTTGCTGAAATGCCCCGTGCAAACACGTATCACTACTTGTTA